>JARWKJ010000007.1:40976599-41576599 GCA_029959095.1 Rhinichthys osculus
TGTTTTCCAAAGATGGCTCCTGTCTGTATACACGAAGTGGACTGTCTTTATCTTTATCTTCTTATTAAACGGTCTGTACACTTACAAAGTTCTCAATGCTTCGTTTTGCATGTAGGGACCCTCATTATGTTACTGTGTTAGTGTGGGGCTATTTTGAGCCTTGTTAGTGGTATTAACTAGCGATTTCTTTTTACTTATTAAATGCCCCCATTACTAGCGTTATACGCTAAACAGTTTTTAGAGATAAAACTCTTTACATTCGATTATCATGAAAACAAATCTCAGAGAACGGTTGACTAGGTACCAATGTTTTATTAGACCAAAGGTTCATTTTGCGCCGGAGTTCTCCTTTAAGAGCGCCAGTCAACGTCCAAATCCTTTACCTGAGAACGGCGAGCGGCAAGAATTACTTCGATTTCCAAACACCTGCAGTTCTCCGACTCTCTGCTCAGAAAGCACTTTTCCACGTCAAAGACTGTTCTTATGAATATGAACGATGGGGTGGATTTTAGCGTACGCACGTTAAAGACATTTAAGAAGCTCTAGTTTTGCCTTAAAATAGCTCGAATGTAACTCGACACCCTTGCCTCACTTAGTATGTGTGGTTCTATGAATATGCAAATGAGCCCCGCCTCCACTCACTCACTCAGCTCAGAGATCCACTCGCTGACGATCACACGTTGATCTGATTGGTTACAAGGTCGTTTGTGACGTCAGAAACACCAGCGATTTCAAACCGTGTTTTTGAGACTGTCTTTGGTTCACTGCAGTTTTAAGCAGAAAATACTCAGCAATGCTGTCGACTTATGAATTTACACATGCTTTGTCTTAAAGCACATTAAAAACACCACATAGACACATAAACAACATTAAAAGCTTGATTTTCAGTTTAAACAGCTCAAATATGTGTTTTAGTCTGGAATAGGCTGAAACCCTGTCTGTGAAACCAGGGGTAAGACTCATTTTTAAGATGCGGGCACATTTACCATTGTTTAGCGAATTTTCACTGACAAATTCAAGTTATATCACGCGATTGGGAAAGATTTGGGGTATTTTAGGGATTCACCACATTGACCAACAGAAAGCGGCCTGGTTTGAAAGTGACTTCTGTACATCGCTGCGCTATTGCCAAAGATTGCCGACCACATCTTCAGGGTTACATCAGTTGGTTAATACATTTCTTCATTGGGATACATTACAATTCTATATGTCCAAACTCTCAAACTCGATTTTTGCATCCTTATTAAACTACACGTCCCTCTCTTTGCGCCCATGTTTCTGTGTGTCACACTAGCATGTGCTGTAGCGGTGCTTATACATTCCTGCAGGGGCTTCCATTACTAGGCAGGAAATCTAAAACCAATCATCCAATACAAAGTGAGGGTGAGATATACTGTGAAAACAAACAAAGCACCCCAGCTTGTTGATTTAATGCGTTTGTGGACACGATTGCTGAGAAAACTCTGAGCCCTGCCAAAAAACCACTGCGGCCTTCCACTGCGGCTCACTCTCCTCTGCTTGATGAAAACAATTATTAAATCCACGCCGAACTGCAGAATAAATATGCTAGACTTGAAATCACACGTTTTTCAGGGTCAGTCTTGTGAGAAGCCAGTTGTAGACGTTTCTAAAGGATCGATCCGACGAAACGCAAGACAAACACAACCGTCAGTCATACGCTGAGCGTTTCAAAACTCGGCTTGTTAGAGTTGTCAAAAAAAAGTTTCAAAGCGTGAAAATAAACAATCGCTCGTCATCCCTCTTGAACCTTTAAGCTGAAATCCAGACACAATAAACTCTGCGCGTATATATGCAGACGGAAATATTTGTGAAAGTCCCTGTAGTCCCATGAGGCCGTCGAGCGGACAGATGCAGTGCATGATGGGAGAAGTGTGACATCATGTACATGCGTGGGGGGGGGGGGGGGGAGTGAAAGTCACCATTTATCACTGGCCACTGAACATTTTGAGAATCATAACATCCTGACAGGAAGATCTTGTGGAAAATTATCAGATGGGCTTTGATGAGAGGCTCGGCTCCTCTCGGACGGGATCCAGTTCGTGTTCGCTGACCCTGCTGTCTGCTGGACTCTCTCTTCTTTGTTACACGAGAGACGGGATTTATTTTGCTCTTTTTGACACTTTATCATTGACATATTGAATTAAATAGATACCATATAACATTTGGATACACTTCACTTTAAGTACTGAGGGTTACACGTTATTTTACCGTGTCCTTGTTACATGTACTAGTGAATTATGCATAATTACATGCAACTAACCCTCAACCAAACCCTAACCCTATAGTAAGTACATGTAGTTAATTATTATTACACAGTACATAAATATATAATTACACTGTAACAATGACACCTTAAAATAAAGTGTAACTAGTTTACTAAGTATAATGAATTAACAACATAGGGTTTGATTTATGGTCAGTTGTTTGTATTCAAGCATTTACTCTACTATTTCACTATAATATATTTAGGTTACACTTTATTTGGTAACATCTAACATGTAGTTAATTATTATTACTCAGTGCTTAAATGTATAATTACACTGTAACAATCTCATCTTTAAAAAAGTGTAACCCTTTATTTTAAGGTGTCAGTGTTACAGTGTAATCATATATTGAAGTACTGAGTAATAATGAACAACATGTACTTTCTATATGCATAGTGTTAAGATTCGGGTTAGTTTCATGTAATTATGCATAATTTATAGTTATTATTACAGGAACTACACGCCTGCGTAACAGGAACAGTGTAAAAAAAATGCTATATTTACTCTAAGTAGCCTGTGCATCTTTTTATTTTTTTAAAATAAAACAAAGATTATTGGAGTAAGTTTTACAAGAAAATATGGTAACACTTTATTTTAGTGTCATTGTTATACATTTTACATGTACTTACCATAGTAATAACAGTAAATTATGCATAATTACACGCAACTAACCCTCAACCAAACCCTAACCCTATAGTAAGTACATGTAGTTAATTAATATTAATCAGTACTTAAATATATAATTACACTGTAACAATGACACCTTAAAATTAAGCGTTACCAAAAATTGTTTCAGAATTTCATGTTTAACTCAATGTTACTTGCCGTTTCTTTGCAATCAACTATGAAACTTACCATGATATATCACATTTTTAACTACCGCAAATCATAATAAAATTCTTTTCCAAGACTTTACTTTCTCCTGATTCAGTTGTAAGAGCTCGCAGTGGCTGTTCAGGGTATCAGATTTTACTGGTAAACAGTGACGAGGGACATGACTGTGTTTTTCCCTCATTCTTCTTTCACTTGGGAACAAAGGATGGTCCTTCCTGTTTTACTGAAACGCGGTGCCTCCGTGGCTGCCAACAGTGAAAAAGCCACGAGTCTTTCTTACCCCGTGTCAGAGGGGTGAGACGCGGGGCATTGTCTTATCTCAGGAGGGCATGGACCTCAGCCAAGCCTGTCCTAGTGCTTCCTATTTTCACACCCTGGAGCACCTGCCCTCCACGGAGCATGACGAGAGTGGAGCAATGAAAGGCATTCTTCTGTCAGGAGTCATCCACACACCTCACCTTTCAGTCAACTGCAGCGACACACACACACACCACTGCCTGGTGAACGCCTCTTTCTCAAACACTCGACGGCGGGACCCCAACTGAGCCTCAACAAAACGTTACATTACAGGGCTGTTGATTGAATTGAAATAAACACACGGTGTGATGATAATTCATTGAATTGATCACAATGAATCCACATTTGCTGAGGAAAAGGCTCCTAAAGATGAAGATGGGAAAACCATTGTATAGAAAGATCAATAAAAAAACTAAGCAATAAGCGACACGCTCAATACAAGTGCATTTATTTAAATATATAGCACATTTTGTCAAGTCACCTTTATTCTTATAGCGCGCTTTACACAATAGACATTGTTTCAAAGCAGCTTCAAATGACATTATTAATTGTTTTTTTTTTGTTGTTGTTTTTTACCACACTTAATTAATGTGCCAAACCCTCGTAATGCATTGAAAATCTGCAGGTCTGTAAGCTTATAAAACAGTCAAAACTCAATATTTAAAAATAAAATAATATATTGTATCTGATCAACAACCTTTCATTAAATAATGAATGCATGGAAATGTAAAATATTTAAATGTTACTGTGTTATTACCATGTAATTACTACAACTACGCATTTGTATTAAAGCATAATTTCATATTTTATATGAAATACAGAAATACAGAACTTGAATTATATTTGAATATGTACAATTGTATTTGAATATAACATATGACATTTATCTGAGAATTACTAGAATAAACTACATTGAAATCAATGGATTTAATTCAATTCCTCATGACTGCCCCAAAACAGTCTACATTTATGAAACCTACATCCATTTTCTATCCAAACATATTCATTTCACCTGCATGAACTTTCACTTTTAGATGGAAAAGATTATACATTTTTCCATGGTTCATCAATATGCATGCATATAAAAAAATAAAAAAACCTAAATATATATTTTCTGAGACAAATGTAGAAAACAGTGCATACCTTCACACTGCACTATGAGGGTGAATGTCAGCTCTAGTAGTTGAAGTACACAATAAACTCACAGTATGTGTATATAAGAGGCATCTTCTGTGGCTGTTCGAACGCATGTGACCACATGAGCGTCTACACTACGGGTTCGACTACCTGAGGAACAAGCTCAACACATTTTAGACCCTGCATTTAGTGTCGTCCACTCGTGATCAGACTGACTAAAATGCAATACACTCTTAAATAAAGCTTCCAAAAGGAGGCTTTTGCAGTGATGCCATAGAAGAAACATTTAGTGTCCCATAAGAACCTTTCAGTGAACCATTTCTTCTTGGTGTGAAGAACATTTTAATGATCTAAAGAATGCTTTTCCACGATAAAGTGCCTTTATTGTCCACTGGAAGGTACCATGGATGTTAAAGGCTCTTCATGGAACTGTAGATGCCAATAAATGTTTTCTAAAAAAAAAAAAGTGTCACATCCAACATAGTCAATCTAATATTTTCATCTTTACGTTTTTTTTTTCCGTTTTTTTTTTTCAATTGAATCCCAAAGCCGGCATGGATCCGCATCACTCCGTTGTGCTGTTTTATTGGCTGACAGCCAGCTCATAATCTGTGTTAACGGGAGTTATATAATAACTCATCCAGTAAAAACACTGCCTGACTAATGAATTGTCCTCAGTTAAATGTTTCTCTGTCTAAACATTGAACAGCTCAAGAGGTAAACAAAGTTACTCTTCAGACACAGCTGTTACCCTGAATGCTTCACACACACACACACACACACACACACACACACACACACACACACACACACACACACACACACAAACACACACACACACACACACTTTCAGAGACACTTTGGAGGGAATTCAGTGAGGATAAACTGATAGAGTTGTTTGCACACATCCAAAACACATGCTGAGCGCAATCTGTGATATTACGTTATGTGTTGGTTTTTGCTATTTTATCAATATTTTGATTATGGCTAACGAATAGTGAGCATTCAACAGTAAGCTATAGCCGGTTTTAAATCTAAAGTTGTCTTACTATTATTGTTGACTGCTGTTTCATGCTTTCACTGCACCTGTCATAAACTCAACAGAAATTGCTAGAAACGTTCACAGATAAGTACAAAGAAACGGCAAGTCTCTTACCAAAAACACAAATATATGGGAATATACTGGAAAATACAATGTGATCAAATAATACACTTCCATATAACTAGTGCTTATATATTTCAACATACTGTAAAACATGTACCTGTATGGGTGTATATACACTCACCGGCCACTTTATTAGGTACACCTGTCCAACTGCTCGTTAACACTTAATTTCTAAGCAGCCAATCACATGGTGGCAACTCAGTGCATTTAGGCATGTAGACATGGTCAAGACAATCTCCTGCAGTTCAAACCGAGCATCAGTATGGGGAAGAAAGGTGATTTGAGTGACTTTGAACGTGGCATGATTGTTGGTGCCAGAAGGGCTGGTCTGAGTATTTCAGAAACTGCTAATCTACTGGGATTTTCACGCACAACCATCTCTAGGGTTTACAGAGAATGGTCCGAAAAAGAAAAAACATCCAGTGAGCGGCAGTTCTGTGGGCGGAAATGCCTTGTTGATGCCAGAGGTCAGAGGAGAATGGCCAGACTGGTTCGAGCTGATAGAAGGGCAACAGTGACTGAAATAACCACTCGTTACAACCGAGGTATGCAGCAAAGCATTTGTGAAGCCACAACACGCACAACCTTGAGGCGGATGGGCTACAACAGCAGAAGACTCCACCGGGTACCTCTCATCTCCACTACAAATAGGAAAAAGAGGCTACAATTTGCAAGAGCTCACCAAAATTGAACAGTTGAAGACTGGAAAAATGTTGCCTGGTCTGATGAGTCTCGATTTCTGTTGAGACATTCAGATGTTAGAGTCAGAATTTGGCGTAAACAGAATGAGAACATGGAACCATCATGCCTTGTTACCACTGTGCAGGCTAGTGGTGGTGGTGTAATGGTGTGGGGATGTTTTCTTGGCACACTTTAGGCCCTTAGTGCCAATTGGGCATCGTTTAAATGCCACGGCCTACCTGAGCATTGTTTCTGACCATGTCCATCCCTTTATGGCCACCATGTACCCATCCTCTGATGGCTACTTCCACCATGTCACAAAGCTCTAATCATTTCAAATTGGTTTCTTGAACATGACAATGAGTTCACTGTACTAAAATGGCCTCCACAGTCACCAGATCTCAACCCAATAGAGCATCTTTGGGATGTGGTGGAACGGGAGATTCGCATCATGGATGTGCAGCCGACAAATCTGCGGCAACTGTGTGATGCCATCATGTCAATATGGACCAAACTCCCTGAAGAATGCTTCCAGCACCTTGTTGAATCTATGCCACGAAGAATTGAGGCAGTTCTGAAGGCAAAAGGGGGTCCAACCCGTTACTAGCATGGGGTACCTAATAAAGTGGCCGGTGAGTGTAGATACATATGCAAAAGATAGAACAATGAAGACAAAAACTGCACAACATTTTTACATTAATTCATTGCTCTTTCATGGGTTTACATAAAGCTGAACACATATTCATAACATGTTATCTCAATTTATTGTTTGCATAGTTACACATTTCTTATATGCAAATATGTGTGATGGTATTGTAAGACAAAAGTGTTTACTGAAATTTTTTTTTTTTACAAGAAGGCATTTTTGGACTTGCTAAAGTCATGATAACATGGTGTGGAAGATGAGATTTAACAAATATAAATATAGTCAAATATATGGTATAAATACAAATATATGGATATACATCGCAAAATACACTGTAATTGTGTACGTGTTCCCATATACAGTATATGTGTATAATACATAAATGTGTATAGTACATAAACATCAATAGTACAAACATTTTCAAATATATTTGCACAGTACCATATTTATACATTCAATATACATAAGCCTACATTACAATATACACATATATTGTTTTATATATATTGTAATACTTTTGTAATATATATTATTCTATATATTTTCAATATTATATCATTTAATATATTGAACGTTCATACATAGAAATATATTTTCTTTGCATAAGGGTAACAGATTGAATTTTTGCATGTTTAGATTATTATTATTATTGATCGCTGATTGTTAACTTAAGAAAATACTGAATTGAAACTCCACAGGGATCAGCCGTGAGTGAGTCGTGTCTCTCGTGTATTTCACATGGAGAGCTTTATTAGACTTGTTTCCTATACAGTTCTCCAAGTCACTTCTCAGAAGTAGAAGAGGAAGCTCACTAGGCCTCGAGCAGAGCTTATGTAATGCTGTTCAAAGGAAACTAAAACAACGGTAATATTGCACTTGGCATACCAGTAACAACTGACACTTTATCATATGGTTATATGGTGTTATGGGCCATCATTACAAGTCTATCAACAAATGCACAATGACAATCCTCTATGATATGACTCAGGTGCGACATGAAACGGAAGTTGCGCTCGTCTTTTCTCCAATTGTGCCGTATATCCGAGTGAAACGGCTTCTCAAACAAGAACAAATGTGGGAGGGGCTTGATTTTGTTTGTGGGGAATTGATTGGATGGTGGTGGTTTGCTATTGGCTGATCTCATGTGATTGACAGGTTGCTCCGCCCTCATCATCAGAGAAGAGAAGAGGGAGGAAAAATTATTCTGATTCAAGATTACAAGGCACATGAATTTAAGAAAATAATGATTTCAGCCATGGAGTTCTGACATACTAAGAGACATCTCTCCTTTAGCATTCACATTCGTTTCAAGGACATTAGCTCAACAGCCTTAAAAGTTCATCATGTGCTTCCTGGAGTCTTATTTCATTGGCACTCAGATCCCGAAAAAAGATGGATTTTTTTACGGAAATCAATGTGACAGATAAATATTACAATATTTTTCAGCAGACATAAAAAAGTATAGTTCACACTATTAAGAGTTTTCACAAAATATCAATGCAAAATACAGTAATGTTTGCAATTTATATGTTGCTTTAAAATAATATAAATATAATAAGTGGCTGCTTTTGAATGGCTGTCAAAGGACACAGGCTTTTCCCCCAGAGTGGTGCAGTTCCAGTCTCTTCCAGCAGGGGCTTCCCTGCAGAGTAAACCAGCAAACCCTGAGCTCTGGGATCAGTGCTAACTGACTGGAACATTTCAATGATTTCACATATGGATTGAAGTTGAGATATCACTTATTAAGGACACGAGGTTGGCATTCTGGCAGCGTCGGAGATTGGAGGTGATCTTGCTGATCAAATCTTCCCCAAGCACATACAAGACTAAACCAATGTCAGCATGTCAATTCATACTTGGAACAAATCCTGAAACTGTCAATGAGCTGTTATTAGCAGGAAGCTGCATGCTCGTTTTGTTATTTTCCACTCTCTGCTTGAAACAACAGACATGACAAAGCACACATTTGTTATGAATTTAGGGTTTTGAAACTGTTTTTGGTAGATTACATGATTACATGGTGTGACAGCATGACCACAGATTGCTGTTCAGCCTCCAAAAGAGCTTCCACGTCCAGCCAACAGCCATGATGACAACAAGGGCACTCGTTTTTACATGTTTTTGTTTGTTTTAGTCACGGTTTTTGACTTTTATGTCAATAATTCTATCTTAAAACTCATCTTTGATAATCAAAATGACATATTTAAACAGGTTTTCCAGTGAAAATAATTTCCCTGTGTCTTAAAATAGATTGAATGTGACTCTACGGCCTTGCTTTGTTTAGTATACGAGGAATCCGTGAATATGCTAATATTAGTACCCGCCTCCACTCACTCACACACGCTCCACTCACTCACACACGCTCCGACTACCTGAACCCATCACTCAACTTTACTGTAGTAAAATGGTTTAATTCAGGCTTACATGTTTGAACCAGAAACTGATTCAGAAGAAGATGATTAGGGAAATGTATCAGAATGGTAATGCGTTTTATTGATCGTTCTCTACAACGTCAGGCACATAACGGTAATTGATACGATTAACCTTTGGCTCGTCTACATTATCAAACAGCTCAGCTAATAATGCTAATGCTAATTTACAGAAAATCTAATGTCATCAAAATCATTGATCCATATTGGCAGAAGTGCGAGACTAAGTTTTGAATGCTTTTATCTTCTAAATGTGCATTTTGTCATTGTTTTGGAGCATACAAGATAACAGTAAGGCTAACATATGTATACTAAAAGCATAAAAAAACACTTACATTTAGATTTTTATATATTGTTTTAAATATATATATATATATATATATATATATATATATATATATATATATATATATGAAAATAATTTTAAAAGCTGGATTTTCACCACGGGGGAACTTTAAATTTAGTAAATATTTAATCATGTCACAGTCATTAATATTAGCTCTAAAATGTCACATTGTTAACACTTCATTACACACACACACACACACACACACACACACACACACAAAGACTGGGATAAGCATTACGTGCAACTTCCATTTATGTATATTCACAACGCGAGTTACATATTCTGACTAAAATATAGTTTACAGTTCAAGTTCGCCTGTGAATTTGCTCTATTGTCTGTACAGATATATAAGCATACTATAGTATTATGTTCATCTCTAATACATAATAGGCCTTTATATATAATTGGACTACCTGAAAAAAACAACATTTTTAGGGCATTGCTCATGTTTTGGTCTTATTTTTTTAACCTATAATTTGTCAACAGTAAGTTTTTTTAATTCAAATGTTGTTTGATTTTCATGATGATGTGTCTTTTTTAAATTGTTTTCACTTTCATGGACAAAATTATAATACTTAAGACCCGTGATCCATGCGTCTGTCAGATTTATGACACGCATAATCAGCAGAGAGATCAAGATCACGTCTCAGCCAATCAGAGAATCTGTGCCTGAAAAACCTGTTTCTATTAATGTTGTTGAGTTCAAGAAATCATGGATCTAGGATGAGGATTGGAAAATGCAATCAGATCTGACCACTGGGCAACAGTTCTTAGCGTTTGTGTAGAGTTCTTGCATGAATTTACACTGAAACTTGCATGAAATTTCAGGTCGAATCAGTTCAGGCATGTGCTGGAAGAAGCTCTGGTAAGTTTCCAAACAAACAACAACGCTTCTTCTCCAAGGAATTAAAGATATGCAAAACTCTGCAAGATTTGCTCAGATGTGATGTGTCTGTCTAACAAACACCCCACCCACCCGTTGGCTTTTTGGCTCACATTCTTCTTCACTGCATCTCCGTCATCAGCCGCTGGAGTTTTTCAGAGCGATGAGGGCCTCCCCCATCTCCACAACTATGAACGCGTACGATTACTCTTCTGTCTACCTGAGGCAGCCAGACCAGGGTTAATGTGGTTCAAATAAATCAAAGTTAAACCCCAACTCATCTTCTGACGGTTAACCTTGTCCCATACATCCTACAAGATGTATTGCTGGACTGTTGTGACAGCTCCAACATAAAAAATGAACAGCAGGCTTTATGAGGCTTTAAATGACGAAAATAAAAATAAAAAATCTAAAGATTTGGGCTCCAGGAGAGGGTGTTAAAGAGTGCAAAGATATTTTGGGTTCAGCAATGGAGCAAACTCAAAACAGAGTCGGCATTGGCCTGGAAATGCTGAGGATTTGACAGAGTCCAGGGCACGTAGGCCAATGGCTAATTAATCATTCCTCTGGACTGGCCGGGATAAGATAATGAGGTCTTTAAGTGGTGATTAATTCACACCAAAATAGAGCGTCATGTCAGTTCCCAAGAGAGGCAGGATGGGGATTAAACAGTGACCTGCGTTTTATGGTTTTGGTAGGGCAAACCCCTCTCAGTACCTGGGAAACGCACTGTTTAGGCTTATAACTGGGTTTCCACTGCAGGAACCTTCCCCAGGGACTAGGGACTTTGGGCTGGTGCTCTGTGTGCTTCGACCGCAGGAACGCATGAAGTTCTGGGTAAAAAATTCCCCCCTCAGAAAATCCCTGCTCGCGAGGTAGTATTTCTCCAAAGTCCGGGAACTTGGGCACTGAACATGCTGATTGGTTGAGTTCATGAAGCATTTTGATTGGTTGACTCCACGCAGCATTTTATTATAACCACCATTTTTAAAAAGTCTGTTGCGGTGCGAGCAGTAAGAGTTGTTTGCCATTCGAATATGCGTAGTAAAATTACCCAGAACAATTTGTCCCAGGAACATTTCCCTCCCCCAGACCTGTTGCTGTCTGGGTTTCCATCGCGGTCTCAAATACAGTGAAGATTAGGTTAATTAGTCCGGTGACATAGGACTGTGCGCTACTTTACAGTTCCCACTGAATTTCATCCTCCGCGTGTAAGCTTAATAAAGCCTGAACCTCGTAATCCGTCATATTTGTTCAACTCCATTGTTGATTAGAATAGCACACAACTCTTACTGCACGTACTGCAACATACTTTTCAAAATGGTGGTCGAGACACACCGAGTACCACCCCAAAGTCCCTAGTTCCTGGGGAAAGTTCCTGCCTTGAAAACGCAGCTAACGACGGGGTTTAAAAAATTCGTCCGATGACGAGGTTCAGGCTTTATTAAGCTTATTTGCGGAGGACGAAATCCAGCGGGAACTGGGAAGCTGCACGCAGTCCTGCGTCACCGGACTAACTTGCCTAGTCTTTACGTTACTTTAGACCGCAATGGAAACGCAGACAGCAACAGGTCTGGGGGGAAAATTTCCAGGGACAAATTGTTCAGGGTAATTTCGGGTGGAAATGCGGCTGCTGTCATGCAAAGGTCAAAGGCACTGTTGGAAATAACAGGCCTGCGGTGCCTTCCTCACCTGTGTGTTTTTCTGGCCTGACAGAATAATTCTGTGGAACGAATTTAGGCTGTTTTCACACTTGGTTCATTTGCTTGATTTGATTCATTCCAACCCCCATCCCTTTACCACCAAACTTTTGCACCTTTACTCTCCGAAGGCGATTTATTTGACGACAAGCTATAAGACACGAGAGCATACAAATATGTAAATTATACATCTTCCGTTGTGCTTTCACACCAACCAATCGAACCAAACTATGGCGCCAAAAAGATTCAAATCCAGAACAAAAGCTGTAGTGTGAAAGAGGGTCCCACTTTATATTAGGTGTCTTTAACTACTTTGTACTAACATTTAAGCTAATCATTTGATACAATGCATTCATTGTTTTACATGTTTCTTATATTTTAAAAATAATTTTATAATAATTACACTGTTGCCACTTTAATTTATGATTGTCTTATATATTTTTATTTCTGTTCTAAATACCGTATTTTTTAAAGGATTTTGTTTGTGGAGTGATGGAAAATAAAATACATAGCCGGTTCACACACAATGTGTTTTTGCTGTTAAAAATGCAAGAGCAGGTCAGTGGACCAAAAAAAAAAAAAAAAAAAAAAAAAAAAAAAACCTCTAGAAGGTCTCGAGATGCTTTATTTCAAAGTTGAACGTTTCATAACTTGAGCGCTGCATTTGTGTGAACGGCCCATTATAGTGTTTATAATGTTTATAATATGATGCTTTTTACATTAGATTACACTTTATTTTTATTTTATGTGTTACGGTGTAATTATACATTTAACTTCTAAGTATAATTAACTACATGTTCTAGGCTGAGGGTTAGGAATCAGGGTCGGTTGAGGGTTAGTTGCATGTACAGTAATTATACATCATATATACTACAGTAACTATATGTAACCTGTATAACAAGGACACTGTGATACCAGATTAAGTTTAGGGTAAGTTACATAATTTATTGTTATATATATAACAATACATGTTACGTGTAACAAAGACACTGTAATATAAAATGTTAGCCGGTTAGGTTTAGGGTTAGTTGCATGTAATTATGCTTAATTTATTGTTATATTTAGAAGTAACTACATGTAACATGTGTAACAAGGACAAAATAAAGTGTAACCTTACATTATTTCTGAATGTAATAACAAAATGTGTCTTATATACAGATGCAACTCTGAACAAAGGCAATTTTGATTTAGGTGTGACTAATTTTCCAGAAAATAAAGTAGGTTATAAATGTACTTTTGTCTTTTACAGCGTGTCTGTTTGTCTTAGTTCCCAGAACGTTTTTAAAAATATGTCAAGCCTGTCACTTTGTGGTTAAAGGAAAAGAGTGATTTGCGTATGCGACCGTCCACACCTGCGTCAGAAGCGACATCCAAACACGACTGAGGACGTGGACAACCAGCTTAGCAGTTTGATGGTCTGCAATACTAAAAAGGAAACGGCCGTGATATAAATCAGATCGAGACCCTGAGGCAAGCTGAACACAAAGGATCTTTTACCCGGCTCACGTACAAACTGATTCTGTGTAATGAAGCTGCGGTTTAATGTGACAGTCAAAGACATTGAAGGAGAACTCCCTAGTTCACCTCAAACCACCGGGCCGTCGAGTCCTCGGGCGACGAACGCACCCACAGGTGTGCGAGCAGCTTCGCTTCAGTCGACTACACACGTGCTTTTTTACATCTTTATCAACAGCTAAGTAACAAATATAAGGCTATTTGGTGCTTGATAACATGTAATGTTGATTTAAGTGATAAACAGACAAGAGTTGCACAGAAACCACTTCAGTTTCTGCTTCATTCCCCCTTTGCTACCATTTGAAAGTTGGCACCAGCACTTATCCATCATGACGCATTACAACGAATCTGTCTTTCACTTTCAAACTGTTCAACGTCTATTTGGACTTGGCAAGCTTGCAGCCATAACATTCTTCAAATCTGTGTGATGATCGTTGGAGACGGTAGTTGCAATTACCAGTCGTTTGTGTCAACAATACATTCTTACAAATAAAGAATCTCTGTTGGCATCCATGGTTCCATGAAGAACCTTTAACATCCATTGAACCTTCCAATTGCACAAACAATTGGAATGTTCAGATTCTTAAAATGTTCTTTATGATAGGGAAAAAAAGATCTTTTCAATGAAAGGTTCTTGGGGAACCAAAATGTTTTTTTTTTCTGTGGCATTGCTGTGAAACCCCGTATTTTGAACCTTTATTGAACTGCAGTTGACGACGGTGGAGTAATATCTTCAGCTGGTTCATTCATTTGAGTTCAGATTATTGTTTCTTATTAATATGGGAAAAACAGCATGGTTCTGAAAGCACATTCCACTTTCGGGAGGAAATTAACAAACAAAACAATTACTGGTAACGTGTTTCTGCTGAGAGTTGAGAAAGTGTTTTAACATTGAACTTTAGTAAGTACATGTAGTAATGTGTAACTATGTCAACACATAACAAATGATAGCAGGGCTTGATTTTGTTCATGAAGAATTGATTGGATGGTGGTGGTTTGCTATTGGCTGATCTCATGTGATTGACAGGTTCAATCAATCAATCACCTTTTATTTATATAGCACAATAAAAGCAACAGTAGTTGGCCATTGTGCTGTACAACAAAATAAATATCTTAAAAACTAGACCGTCCACAAAGTAAATGATAAAGGGAGTTTACATCAGAAACACCAATTCAACAATTCAACATCAAAAATCAAGGGCAATTGTAAGCCAGTGAAAACAGGTAAGTTTTTAACTTAGATTTAAAAACAGACTCTGTGGATATTAGTCTTAAAGATACAGGAAGACTATTCCACAGTTTTGGACCAACAACAGAAAACGCACGGTCACCTCTCGTCTTCAGTCTTGATCTTGGAACCAGCAACAATCTTTGTTGAGATGACCTCAATGATCTAACAGAGTCATTTAATTTAAAAAGATCAGAGAGATAGGTTGGAGCTAATTTGTTTATGGCTTTAAAAACAAAAAGCAGTATTTTAAAATCAACTCTATAACAAACTGGCAGCCAGTGCAACGAAGGCAATATTGGGGTAACATGATCAAACTTCCTCGTGCCAGTCAAAAGTCTGGCCGCTGCATTCTGAACCATCTCAAGACGACTAATACTGGATTGACTCATTCCAATATAAAGAGAATTACAATAGTCAAGTCTAGATGAAATGAACAAATGAATCACTCTCTCGAACTCTGTAAATGTTAAAAAACTCTTAGCCTTAGATTTGACTACGGCACTTATCTGTTTGTCAAATTTAAGAGCAGAATCGAAAATAACACCCAAGTTTGTCACTGAGTGTTTTACATAGGGGGCCAAATCTCCCAGGTCACCATCGGGAGTAATAGAAACACCTGAGGTACCAAAAACGATAACTTCAGTTTTGCTCTCGTTTAGATGCAGAAAATTTGAGGAAAACCAGGACTTAACATTAGACACGCACGCTGATAACAAGCTTAGGCCCTTTTCATCATTTTTCTTTAGAGGTAGATAAATCTGGGTGTCATCAGCATAAAAGTGGAATGACACCCCATGTTTCGATAAGATAGTCCCCAAAGGAAGCAAATACAATGAGAACAGAGCTGGCGACAGAATGGAGCCCTGAGGGACTCCATAATCCAAAACAGAAACAGAAGAAGAAAACCCATCTAGACAAACAGAAAACGTTCTAGCATTGCCCCGCCCTCATCATCAGAGAAGACAAGGGCCGTTTCTCAATACCAAGTACGCAAACTTCGGACTTGCGTCCTTGGTAGTTCGGACTTGCCAAGTTCGACTCAGAAGAACGAACTCCCGAGGACGAGAGGACGCGAGTCCAGTTATTCTGGAAATGGAACAGTGCATTCTTGATCGCGTCACTCAGCACACTCTGGCTACTCCGGTTATCTCTTTATGTATATTTTAGGCAACAATAAAACGAAATATGCTACAACTCTGCCTCTTTTCGTCAACAATAAAACGAGATATGTTATAAAACACCACTCTGCCTCTTTTCATTTAAAAATCTTAAACATAGTAGCCTAATGGCCATGTGGTTCAGGCAACGCGTATTATCTTCACTGCATATATTTATAACATGAACATGATCTTTTTGTTTTAATTTAAAAAATATGAAACATTATCGATTTTTATTGACATTTAACAAACAGAGACAGGGTTGTGTCATTTTATTTTATTGTACATATAGTGAAGAGAATGTTGAAATAAATATTAAAAAATATATATATATATATATATATTTTAAAGTATATCAAATAAAATTACACAACCCTGTCTCTTTTTGTTAAATGTCAGTTTTTTTTCCTCTAGCCGAGGAAAAGCTGTTCCAGTCGGGGTTGATAAGCGTTGAACACCCGCGGTGAACGCCTGGATGTCACAACTCCGAAAACGTCAGATACATTTTTCAAATAGGCACTATCTTTATAAATAAACCACAGATTTGAGCTTTAAACAACCACATTCTCGCCTGAAACACTCTTAAAATTACATTTCATGACACATTAACAGTAGTATTTTGATATTACGCGGGTTTTCTCCTCTGCTATTGACGCTTGCTGGTTGGTGCGAGATGCATTCTGGGATACCTGGCTGTCTCAAGTCCGCACAAGTCACCTCTCGATGCATCCTCGGTAAACGGGGCGGATCAAGAACACATTTGTTCTGGATTTGAACTGGACTTGGCTAGATGTGAACTTTGAATTGGAACAGTACTTGGGCAGTGACTGATGACGTTTCACAAGTCCACAAGAACACAAGTACAGACAAGAACGCATATTGAGAAACGGCCAAGATGTTGCCGCAAGAGGGAGGGGAAGTTATTTTGATTCAAGATTACGAGGCACATAAAATAATAATGATGTGCATGGATAAGTCATTTATAAAATGCAGTATTACATAAATGAGTAAGAATTGTCCATTTTGATTTCATGGTGTCTTTAACGCAGTCGATCTTTAATTCCTGTATTTTAATCGAGAATGGCAAGGTCTCAAAGAATCTCTTTTCTCTCTCAAAATGGAAAAAGATTAATAACAGAGAACAGTACAGAGAGTGAAGGATATGATCTGGTCCTGCTTGCACTGTCAGCTGCAGGGCTCCCCGCGTTTCAGGTCAAAGGTCACGCAGCTGCGAACCCGCCCGCTCTCATGACACTGCAGTTGCAGACATCGAGGTGTGGGGTCCGCGAGCACATCTGGTTCTGGTTACCGCCAGACAATCCAGGCTTTTTATCAGCCTCATCAACAGCACGCTCGCAGGTACCAGGGTGGCAGTGCATTTCTCAATCGGCCAGTGACAGCTTTAGTGTGAGCCACAGATGCTGGGTTTACAGCGTGCAGACTGCAATATATCATCATCTCCAACACGTACAGTTTGTCTCTGGACAAAAAAAACACAAGACATAAATAAAACATGGCCCCATATTTTGATGGTCCCTTTTGAACATTCTGCTAACTATAAGTAATGTTGCAACTACATGTCAACTAACTCTCATTATAGTCAACAGAATGTGTTAAAGGGACCATCAAAATAAAGTGAAACCAAATGTAACGTAGCCACACTTAAAATGTATGAATGTGGCTGCATTAGACACAATGGTTACACTTTATTTCGATAATCCACTCTAGACAATCTCTACTAACTATAAGTAACTTTGCAACTGCATCTCAACTAGCAGTCATTAGTGTCACGCTTTAGCAAAGCGTGGTGTGTGCGGGAACACTATGAAGACGATTAATGTTAACAGACTTTATTAAGAGAAGGAAAACATAATATCAAATAGATATAACTGACATAATTTGAGTACAGAAATATTACCTGTCATTTGTATATGACTGACAAATACATATCAATCTGCAAGCAATCACATGATTGCCGCATGTTTGCTGAGTTGCTCTGAACCCCTCCACCTCCCCAGCTCCACCTGCCTAGATCTGCTACGGGATTTATGTCTATTCATGCAGCATCAACATATCTTACATGTTCACAGCAGCGTGTCTTTGTATCTAACGGCAGTAGCAAGTCTAGCCTGGATGCCAGCCCGAACCCCGCCCACAACATTTTTTGGTCGGGAAGTTCGGTCTGGACTCGCTCCATTGAGGAGTAATTATGATCGGTTCAGAAATCGTCGGGCCAATCAAATTGCCAGGGCGGGCTTTATACGATGATGGACAGATGATCTGCAGTTACGTAATCATCGCGTTATCAAAGAGCGCTTGGGTTGAACTGGTTTCCCTCAGAGATGACTGCAGCTGGAGAATAGAGATGTAGAGATCCCGCTATCGCGTCTGTTGTAAAAGAAATCGACAGCGCATTAATTTTAATAGACGAACAGAAAACTGCAATCAAGGCATTTGTCGATCGGAAAGATGTGTTTGCCGTCCTTCCTACGGGATTCGGCAAAAGTTTAATTTATCCGCTGGCTCCGATGGTCGCTAAGAAGATGGGACGCAATGAAAACCCTGTGGTCGTTGTAGTTTCTCCTTTGGTCGCACTCATAGAGGACCAAGTAAAAGAAGCAACACTCGTTATTTTACTTCTTCCAGCGTGCGTGCATTTGAGTTCTGTAGTTGACAACTGTGCTATGCAAAGTAGTTGACTTACTGCGTTGCTCTGATTGGTTGTAGGTCTATCCAATTGAGTGCAGAGGTTTTTTTTTCCTGGTTCGGTTAAGACACGCCTCATAATCAAAGCCCTATGGAGCAGTATCAGACTCACATTCTGCTATATTTAATAACATGTCTGCTATATTTAATAACATGCAAAAACTATTTCGATAGTTGTCATGATTTAAATATATAAAACAAATGCCACTTTGTGATATTTTGTTATCTAATGCAGTGAAATTCAGACATTTCAAAGTGTTGCCCAACTGTCTAAATACCCGGGGCAACGGTGAATAATATGTTTCATAAATTGGTGAAACATGTGAAAGGTATGCATAAGTGACAGCTTAATTCGCAACGATAAAGTAAAACACCCATCTGTGGATGTAGGTTTATTCCTTCACACAATTCCTGTTTTGAATCTCATATCTCTCTCTCTTCCCCTAAGGTTGGTGATAAATCCATGCTTGTCAAACACACATTATGACAACTTTAATGATATACTGCACCTACATTAACCGAATCCCAAAAGAGTTTTGGAAAGCTTCCATTGGGTGTTTACGGGGTGAGATGTGCAGTCTGCCACTTGCAAGTGTGGCTTTTTGGATACACAATACACACCATACAAGGAATGTGCATTCATGCCTGGCCTTCTATCTCAGGTTGTACTTTTATACAGTACTTCAGAATTATTTTGCACCTGCAGGAAAATCCCCATAAACAGGGGGCACTTTTCAGTGGGAATCGAACACTGGAATCATTCATCACTGTAGTGGCTGATTATTTTGCCAGGGTGCCCGCTGAGAAATCCCCTCCACCCCAGGCTTTACGTTAGCGTTTATGCTGGGATATTGAAAATCAATCCTAACAAGCAGCGCAGAATACCCGCTAATCGATTTCCAGTTTCTGCCAAAGGAGATCAGGGGAAAATGCACCCCAGATGGAAAGCATTCCTGTTAATGGATGAATTTGTACATCAGAATAGCTTGGAGCCAGCAGTTTTACTGGCGGAGGTCTGGAATACCTGGATAGGGCTATCTGTTAGCATGACCATTCATCACGATGGCAGTTGCTCAGTGAGTAGTGTGCAGCCTGCCATCTTTGCTCAACTGCGCTCACGGATCACTCTGGAGCCGCGGGGAAATGAAGTCATGACAATGCTGAGTGACGGATGGCACAAACACACACAGTCCTTCAGGTTATGCTGAGCTGAGATGCCAAAAGCAGCAGACATGGAAGAAGTCCACTTCACACTTTTAAGAGCCCTCAGAAACTAATTTGATAACTTGAGAGTGCTAATCTTGAACCACCTTGGAAGTGACAGCGACATTTAAAGTCCCCCTGTGGTGAAAATCAAGTTTTTAATGTTGTTTATACAGTGTGTCTATGTGGTGTTTTTAATGTGCTTTAAGACAAGCCATGTGTAAATTCATAAGTCGACAGCATCGCTGAGTATTTTCTCCTTAAAACTGCAGTGAACCAAAGACAGTCTCAAAAACACGGTTTGAAATCGCTGGTGTTTCCAATCCCTTGTAACCAATCAGATCAACGTGTGATCGTCAGCGAGTGAGTGGAGGTGGGGCTCATTTGCATATTCATAGAACCGCATATAAAAAATGAGTCAAGGGTGTCGAGTTACAAGCTATTTTAGTGCACAAAAAAAATTATTTCAAGGAAAAACGTTTAAATCTGTCATTTTGGTGATCAAAGATGAGTTTTAAGGGATCAAATGATTGACTCCAGGGGGATTTTAAAGGTTGGCATGTTGGAGGGCAATACTTGTCCCTCAGTTGTAATGAATGTTCACTTGTTGTGTACTTCAAAAAAGTATATATTAAAAACAGCATTTGCAGACATTATAATATTAATGAAATAAAAGGCCACTTGACTTATAAGACAGAACACTTTCACGACTGTTCCCTATCGGTCAGTCACTACAACGTAGGTCAGACTGACCAATAGCTTAGGAATCTCGCTAGAGAGGCCAATCTACTTCGAGTGAAACTAAAACAAGCCAATGCACATTGGCATGCAATCATTTGCATCAGCTGCGCGTCCTCGTCAGCGCGGGTATTTAACAGCAGCTGTTATGATTGCACGCTAGCTTTTTGCTTCGGAGCCAAACGCTTCATGTTTAATCTTACAGAGTGTGACTACGAGCCTCTTCTTTGGACCTCTCCTTCCCGGTGCGGGCGTTACAGCACGGCAGCGCGAACAGTCGTCTTTTTCTCTCTCCTGTCTGTGGTGTTGAGCAAACCCAAAAAGCTGTTGTAACAGCTGGTAAGGTGCGCCGTACGAGCGCTCAAAAGCTGTTTTCACAGCTGGTAAGACAGCGAGAGAGAGAGAGAGAGATCGCGCACAGACAGGTGCACATTCCTGTCTGTGTTCGCAGTGACTGTTCCCCTGCGTGTTTCAGCACCAGTGAGAGCAGTCCCTAAAAGAGCTTACACAAATAGAGAGCGTCTTTTAAAAAGAAAAAGATGACTTTCTATTTGTGTGTTTCTGGATGCGGTCGTTACCTGGGCTCACAGGATGGTCACAAACGCTGCCTCGTGTGTCTGGGCATTGAACACGCTGAGGCAGCGTTTGTGGATGAGTCATGTACCCATTGTGGGAAGATGACCATCGCGGAGCTACGGTCGAGACTCCTGTTCCTGCAAAGGGGCGGAGTCCCCGTGCCTCTGCCTCGTTCCAATCCTCCTCAGAGGGTTGCTTCGGGCGGGGGCGCGGGTGACCTGAGGATCACGGTGAGCGCGTCTCCTTCGGGGAACCAACCCCCTAGGAGCCCTCACCCCTCTCATGCTCCGCAGCCAGTTGAGCTTCCATTGGAGAAAGCTGGACCATCCTCGAGGTGTGTACCGGTTGTCTCCTTTGGGGCTCCCAGTGACCAGATGTCGATCGCTGCATCGGAGGGTGGGTCAGACCTCTCTGCGGACGACGACTCGGCACCGCTGCCTCCTTCGGGGGTGCCAGCGGTGCCTGAGACGGACCCGGAGATGATGGCCATGCTCTCCCGGGCCGCCAACGGGGTCGGGCTCGTGTGGAATCCTCCACCGTGTCCCGAACCCTCGAGGTTGGATGATTGGTATCTCGGGGTGGCGCGCGCTGGTTCTCAGCAACCCACCCCAGTGCCTTTCTTCCCGGAAGTGCATGAGGAGCTTACGGGAACGTGGACGGCACCTTTTACTGCCAGAAACCGTTCCGGTGGCTCCTCCTCCCTCACCACCCTTGATGGCGGGGCAGCTAAGGGATACACGCGCATCCCGCCAGTGGAACGGGCCGTTGCTATGCAACTGTGCCCTAACTCCACTTGGCGTGGAGAACCGTGTCTCCCTTCCCGGGCCTGTAAGTACTCGTCGGATTTAACCGGCAAGGCTTACAAGGCCTGTGGGGAAGCTGCCTCTGCCATGCACGCCATGGCGTTGCTGCAGGTCCATCAGGCCAAGGCACTGAAGGACCTGCACGAGGGTGGTCATGATCCCCAAGTTCTTCAGGAACTTCGCATCGCGACGGACCTCGCGCTTCGTGCGACGAAGGTGACCGCGCGGTCGGTGGGTCGTGCGATGTCCACCATGGTGGTCCAGGAACGCCATCTCTGGCTGTGTCTGGCTGACATGAGGGAGTCTGACAAACTCCGGTTTCTCAACTCCCCTGTGTCCCAGACCGGCCTCTTCGGCGACGCGGTCGAGAACTTCGCCCAGCAGTTCTCGGCTGTACAAAAGCAGACGGAGGCCATCAAACACATCCTGCCGCGGCGGCCAGCTGCTGCCTCCACCCCGCCGCCCGCGGCACCTCAGTCTGCTCATCGCCGAGGGCGTCCGCCTGCGTCTGCCCCTGCTCCCGTGCCGCAGCAGCAGCCTCCACCTAAGCGGTGCCGTGGAGCCAGTCGCAGGCAGGGCGCCCCGCCCGTCCAGGCCCCCGCCAAGAGGGGCGGCAAAGCCAGGGGTAAGCGGCCCTAGGACGGGCGACCCGGAGATGGAAGGGACTGCTCTCCAGGAGACGATGACTGCATCGCTCCCTCCCCCGGAAGAGGGCCGGGTGGAAAATCCTGTGTTTCATTTTGTTTGTGTTCCGCCGCTGGCCTTAAAACCAGCGGTACCCAAATTTTCAATAAAAGAGCAGTTTCTACCATCTCTGGGTCCGAAGAGGACCTGGAGAGCAGTGGGGGGACAGAATCCTCACCACTCTCATCCGCCTCCTCTGTCGCCAGTGAGCAGCAGTGTGCAGTTCGAGAACGCCACCGAGCCGCCTCCTGCACCTCCTGCCCCGTGGAACCAGGTAAGTGCTGCACAGCACACACAGACCCTGCTACGGGTCGCCTCCCAGAGAGAGCCTCCCGAGCCGCGTCCCTGTGTTCCACCTCGCTGCCCCACTCCGGGTACGCCTACAGTCCCTTTGGTCCCGCTTGCACGGTCTCTGAGAGCCTGGTTAGCGCTCCCCAGTCCGTCTCGCTGGCTCATTCGGACCATCAGGCTCGGCTATGCGATTCAGTTCGCCCGGCGTCCCCCCAAGTTTCGGGCCATCCACTCCACTACAGTGAGAGCAGCCGATGCCCATGTCTTGCGTGCGGAGATCGCAGTCCTACTGGCGAAGGACGCGATAGAGCCGGTCCCTCCAGCCGATATGAGGTCAGGGCACTACAGTCCCTACTTCATTGTACCCAAGAAAGGTGGTGGGTTACGACCAATCTTGGATCTGCGAGTTTTGAATCGGAGCCTCCACAAGCTACCGTTCAAAATGCTCACGCAGAGACGCATTTTCGGATGCATCCGTCCCCAAGATTGGTTTGCAGCGATCGACCTGAAGGACGCGTACTTTCATGTCTCGATTCTTCCTCGACACAGGCCGTTTCTGCGCTTTGCGTTCGAGGGTCGAGCATATCAGTACAAGGTCCTGCCCTTCGGGCTGTCCCTGTCTCCCCGTGTCTTCACGAAAGTCACGGAGGGGGCCCTTGTTCCCATGAGAGAACAGGGCGTTCGCCTCCTCAACTATCTCGACGACTGGCTTATACTAGCACACTCTCGAGATCAGTTATGCGAACACAGGGACCTCGTGCTCACGCACCTCAGCCAGTTGGGCCTTCAGGTCAACTGGGAAAAGAGCAAACTCGCCCCTGTGCAGAGGATCTCTTTTCTCGGTATGGAGTTGGATTCGGTCGCACAGACAGCGCGCCTCACAGAGCAGCGCGCTCAGTCGGTGCTGAACTGCTTGAACACGTTCAAAGGCAGGACAGCGGTCCCACTGAAATTTTTTCAGAGGCTCCTGGGGCATATGGCAGCGGCAGCAGCGGTAACTCCGCTCGGCTTGCTTCATATGAGACCGCTTCAGCACTGGCTTCACGGCCGAGTCCCGAGATGGGCGTGGCATCATGGCACTCACCGGGTGGCAATCACACCGGCCTGTCGCCAGACCTTCAGCCCGTGGTCAGACCTCTCGTTCCTTCGGGCAGGAGTCCCCTTGGAACAGGTCTCCAGGCATGCTGTGGTATTCACAGATGCCTCTGCCACCGGCTGGGGTGCCACGTACAACGGGCATGCAGTATCAGGGGTGTGGACGGCTCCCCAACTGCATTGGCACATCAATTGCCTCGAGTTGCTAGCAGTACATCTCGCTCTGAGCCGCCTGAAAAGGCCGCTACAGGGCAGGGACGTGCTGGTCCGCACGGACAACACTGCGACCGTGGCGTACATCAACCGACAAGGTGGTCTACGCTCCCGTCGCAGGTCGCAACTCGCCCGCCATCTCCTCCTCTGGAGTCAGAAGCATCTGAGGTCGCTTCGAGCCATGTATGTCCCTGGCGTGCTCAACCGTGTGGCCGACGAGCTATCACGAGCTGTGCTTCCGGGAGAATGGCGACTCCACCCCCAGGTGGTTCAGCTGATCTGGAGAGAGTTCGGAGAGGCTCAGGTAGACCTGTTTGCCTCTTCAGAGACCTCCCATTGCCAGCTGTTTTACTCCCTGACCGAGGGAACACTCGGCACGGACGCACTGGCACACAGCTGGCCCCGGGGCCTCCGCAAATATGCGTTTCCCCCAGTGAGCCTACTTGCACAGACACTGTGCAAAGTCAGGGAGGACGAGGAGCAGGTCCTTCTGGTGGCTCCCTATTGGCCCACCCGGACTTGGTTCCCAGAACTCATGCTCCTTGGGACAGTCCCTCCCTGGCCCATTCCTCTGAGGAAGGATCTTCTGACTCAGAGACGGGGCACCCTATGGCACCCGCGTCCAGACCTCTGGAAACTCCATGTCTGGTCCCTGGACGGGACGCGGAGGTTCTAGGTGACTTACCCCCTGAGGTACTTAACACCATCACTTCAGCACGGGCGCCGTCCACGAGACGTGTTTACGCCCTGAAGTGGAACCTGTTCGTCGAGTGGTGTTCTTCTCGCCGAGAAGACCCCCGGAGATGTTCGATAGGGTCTGTGCTTTCCTTCTTGCAGCAAGGGTTGGAGCGAAGGCTGTCTCCCTCCACCCTCAAAGTACATGCTGCCGCTATTTCAGCTTATCACGACCACATAGATGGCAAAACAGTGGGGAAGCACGACCTGGTCGTCAGGTTTCTTAGGGGGGCGAGACGATTAAATCCTCCTCGACCCCCCTCCATACCCTCTTGGGATCTTTCCCTGGTGCTTCGAGCACTTCAGGATGTTCCCTTTGAGCCTCTGCAGTCAGTAGACTTAAAGCTTCTTTCCATGAAGACTTTGTTACTGGTTGCACTGGCCTCTGTCAAGAGGGTAGGAGACCTGCACGCATTTTCGGTCGACGAATCGTGCCTAGAGTTCGGGCCGGGTGACAACCATGTGGTACTAAGACCCCGGCCTGGCTATGTGCCCAAGGTTCCTACCACTCCCTTCAAAGACCAGGTAGTGAACCTGCAAGCGCTGCCTTTGGAGGAGGCAGACCCAGCCCTGGCTTTGCTCTGTCCCGTTCGCGCTCTGCGTATGTACGTGGACAGAACTCAAAGCATCAGGACCTCAGACCAGCTCTTTGTCTGTTACGGAGGCCAGCAGAGGGGAAAGGCTGTCTCCAAGCAGAGGATGGCCCACTGGATAGTGAATGCCATCGCCTTGGCTTACCAAGCTCAAGGCGTGCCCTGCCCGCTCAGGTTGCATGCACACTCCACGAGAGGCGTTGCATCCTCCTGGGCGCTGGCACGTGGCTCCTCGCTAACAGATATCTGTAGAGCTGCGGGCTGGGCGACACCTAACACGTTCGCTAGATATTATAGCCTACGTGTAGAGCCGGTCTCCTCCCGTGTTCTCACCCTAAACGGGTAGAAGCACCGAGAGGCGCGGCTCTGTCGGCTTGCTGCACCCTACTGTGCACCCTTATTGCTCCAGAGTGAAAAACCTGTTGAGTCCTCCAAAAAACCCCTCGGCCCGGACATGGCGGAGCGTCCAGGTGCCAGGCCTTTATCCGCTGAATCCTTGAGAACCGGATCTGGGCTGGGTTCCATATGTGTGACCCTATGGGGATCCCATATGTGTATATTTTCCACGGCTGCTCCTAACGGAAGCCTGTGTCTTTCCCTTGGGCTAAGTCACCCACTATCTCATATGTAGTACAGCCTTCGGGCTAGTCCATATGTATTCCCCACATAACTCCTTGAAGTAAGTGGCTTCCGCAGCGTCCTCCTTCCTAACTGAAGGGCACGCTTTCCCAGTGTTATCCAATAATCTCACTGTATGGGTTACTACGGAACAACAGTGACAGATACACTCTGTGTGTAGCCTCCTCCTATCGTCCTTCTAGGCAAGAAGGTGTAGAGGCTTGCATGGGGCGCTGGATGGGGTGCAGCAGCTGTGGCGCTTTGGTAGGGATTCCTATTGGTCAGTCTGACCTACGTTGTAGTGACTGACCGATAGGGAACGTCTCGGTTACATATGGTAACCCTCGTTCCCTGAGGGAGGGAACGGAGACGTAGGTCCCGTCGCCACATCTGCTGCCGCCCGCTGGGGCGGCCAGCTTTTTCAGGTTTGGCTCCTCAGCAAAAAACTAGCGTGCAATCATAACAGCTGCTGTTAAATACCCGCGCTGACGAGGACGCGCAGCTGATGCAAATGATTGCATGCCAATGTGCATTGGCTTGTTTTAGTTTCACTCGAAGTAGATTGGCCTCTCTAGCGAGATTCCTAAGCTATTGGTCAGTCTGACCTACGTCTCCGTTCCCTCCCTCAGGGAACGAGGGTTACCATATGTAACCGAGACGTTTCTTAACACACTTAAGTATGCTTTTAAAACGCACTCTCTGTATTGATGTAAAATTAAACGTTTTTCTTTAAAATACATTTTAAATAATTGTATTTTACCTCACTTTAAAGTGCACTTATTTTGATGTGTTGACTAACATATTAAAGCACATGTAAAATGCTAGATTGTAATTTTAACCGTAGTGTGTTATTTGCTATTACATTTAAAATGTACATATTTTAAATGTATTTAATTGCAACTTCATTACACATATGTAATTATGAATTTATTTAAATACATGACATACAGGTTTCAGAAAACATTACATTAATAGTTTACCATAATTTAGTTTTAGCCATATTTCAGCTAAAGTTGTACTAATTGTATTTAATGGACATTTAAACTATATTAATTTTCAGTAAAACTTTGTCCTTGTTATATATGTTACATGTACTTTGTGCATTATGTAAAGAAAAGAAAAAAAAATTATGCATAATTACATGCAACTAACCCTCAACCAAATCCTAATCCTACCCTAACCCTATAGTAAGTACATGTAGTTAATTAATATTACACTGTACTTAAATATATAATGACACTGTAACAATGACACCTTAAAATAAAGCGCAACCAAATTTTCATTTAATTGGAATTCACATGCATTATAAGCGCACTTAAGTCTGCACTGAAGTCTATTCTTTCAAAGTATATTATTTCCATAACAAGTACACTTTATAAGTTTGCTTCAAGTGTAATTTAAAAGGGTTTAAAGATAATTAATATTCAGTAATGTTATGGATTTAACTGCACTAACACTAACCAGAGTCACTTTATTTCGATAGTCCACTTTAGACATTCTACGAACTATAAGTAACTTTGCAACTACATGTCAACTAACTCTAGGTAGAGTATTAGTAGACTGTTAGGTTAAGGTTAGGTGTTAGGGTTCGGGTTTGTAGAATAAGTTGATTTGCAGTTCTACTAATACTCTAATGAGAGTTAGTTGACATGTAGGTGCAAAGTTACTTGTAGTTCATAGAATGTCTAAAGTGGACTATCGAAATAAAGGGTAACCCAAAATTTGAACTGAATTGATCTGGTTAAAGACAGTTATTGAACTGAATTGAAACAACAACTAAATTGACCTGAACAGAAACATGATTGTCTCTTTAGAACTGCTTTAAAAGCTGAAATAGAATTTTTAAAATAATTGATGAATTGTACAACATTAACACTGTGAAGCTGCTTTGAAACACTCTGTATTGTATAAAGCACTAAATAAATGTGACTTTTTGGCTTCTTTTCCACAGACTCTTCCTCATGACTTTACTGGCATCCTTTCCATGTCATCAGCATGCTATTGCAGTTTGGGCCTTCAGTGTAAGCCATTATTTACCCTCCTGACACCCTTTCACCCTGCTATCAGACCCCCCATGACCTTTCCTAACCCACACCACCACATGCCACAGCTTCCCACTGACAACCTCGAACCTTTCCCAGAAAACAGCCCCTAAACCTGTCACCGCCTTCCCTGCACTGATTCTGATACTATCTATAACGCCACCTGCACAAAAATACACTTTTCAACATTACATTCCTCTAAGATTTTCCACAATGCAATGCTCCTGACGACAGAACGGCTGAAGCGAACGAACAGATGGCGTTACGATTTGTCCACCTTTCCGATTGGTTTCTCCACCCTTGATCTCCGCATGCCTGGAAATGCAAATGCAGATCTCCACCTCCGTCACTGTCACCAAAAGCATGAATGCTAACATTCGGCGCTCTGCGGTCCTGCTAAGACCACCTAAGTGGAGTCGCGACGCTTCGGGGGTTTGTGTACGAATGCAAGCCATTTGCTCAGTCCTCAGCGGGTGATGGTGTGAACGCAGCAGTCGAGCCTCAGGAAGGGAGGAAGAGCTTTATGTTCTGCTCAGCTAACAGGCCTGATGATGAGCTCCAAATTGCTTCCCATCTGCACTAATAAATGGCAGCAGGTGACGACACCTCAAGCGCCATGAATACCTCGAGGAAGACGTGCTAACAATTCAATGCCATGGACAAATTGGGGTTTTATGTGTTGTAGATCGGGCCTCATTTCTCTCTTTGTTGTCGATTCCTCAGGGTTTTTTTCTTGCACAGAGATCAGTCTCAGTATCCTGTGATAAGAGTTGCTTCAGATGTGGATTCCCAGGCAGAACACGAGATCTTGGCCAACAATTGATTGCGCCTCTTGATGGAAATAAATGCGGTGAGGTTATTTCCATCAAGATCTTGAATTGTCAATGCAAGAGTCCAGCACTCTGTAAAGTCTCCTCCAGCACATCCCAAAGACTTCCAGTGAATGTTTTTATATGTTTTGAAAGAAGTTTTCTGTTCCGAGGTTGCATTTATGTGGTTTAAATCTAATTAACGGTAATATTGTGAAATATTATCACAATTTAAAATAGCTGTTTTCTATGGGAATATACTGTAAAAAGAAATGTATTCCAGTGATTAAAGCTGAATTCTCTGCATCATTACTCCAGTCTTCAGTGTCACACGATCCTTCAGAAATCACTCTAATATGATGATTTGATGCTCAAGAAACATTTATGATTATTATCAGTGTTGAGTATTACTGTGAAAACACTGACACATTTTTTTCCTCAAGATTCTTTGATAAATA
Source organism: Rhinichthys osculus (assembly GCA_029959095.1). Classification (NCBI taxonomy): domain Eukaryota; kingdom Metazoa; phylum Chordata; class Actinopteri; order Cypriniformes; family Leuciscidae; genus Rhinichthys; species Rhinichthys osculus. The sequence goes on from JARWKJ010000007.1 coordinate 41,006,473, forward strand.
GAAAGTTCAAAGGAATATAATTTAAAAAAAAAACTACAGTATAATGAATAAAAATAAAATCTTAGTCACTCCACACTTTTGAACAGTAGTGTATAAATGTATATTGGATAACACTGTTCCTTCATTAATGAACAACTACACAGGTACAAATGAGTAACGCACTTCTAACATTCCAGTAACTACTATTCATACTTTGCAGTCACGTGACTACCATACCTGGCGGGCAACAAACGGGTATTTTCAACGTAGAGTCCTGTAGTTCCAGGTCTTATGGGTCTTTTAGTAGCTATCAAGTCTGTTAGCGAGCTAGCTGCATAACTATGGACTAGGAATAGGATTAACTCCAAGGTAGCTAAATTATGGTTTTTTAAGATAATCGAGCAGTAATAATTCCTCCGTCAATAATCTAGCTCTACTGTTGGGTTCTCATTGAAAACCATAGTTATCACAAACCTCAAAACACCAACTTTTGTATAGTAAAACTGGCGACGTCCTGGCAAGATCCTTGATTAGTTTACTGGGTTTCGTTGTTCTCGCCCGCCAGCCAGTACTTGTAACGTCACGTGCAAAGTATGAATTAACTAAAAAGAAACTCTGAACTACCACATTCAACTGAGCGCTATTACTTACTAATTTGTTAATCGGAGTTTCTTGTTAGTTAATAAAGCAATAAGCCCCGCGAAGCCGTGATTTACAGTGACTTTAGAACAGGCGTGGAGCGGATTCACTGTAAAACACGGCTTCGCGGGGCTTATTGCTTTATTAACTAACAAGAAACTCTGATTAACAAATCAGAAAAAAGGGGCTTATTGCTTTTTATAAAAAAATATTCATTTTTATATGTATTTTATTCATAAAATAAACACCAGCAACAAAAAAATATAACGTTATAACACCTCTAACGGTATTCCTCCTCCAAGCAATGTAGTTCCAAAGAGGTTGCCAAGCAACACACGCAGCAACAAAGAATCACAAACGGCAGTTGCACAGTAACACTAATGTAATGCGCTCACAGGTGTGTGTGTGTGTGTGTGTGTCTAACCCTAATGTAATGCGGTCACAGGTGTGTGTTTGTGGCGTAATTTACAACGGCTTCTAACGCGGCTCAACCAATCAGAATCAAGGACGGGAACTATCCGTTTTTACTAGAATGTTAATAGTGCGTTCCAGATATTCATTAATGAAGGAACAGTATTCTCAAGTGTTACCGTATATTGCGAGTAAGACTAAGAGCTGTAAAACACAGTATGGTAACACTTCATGTTCTTTGTGAAGTATGAAGGCTGGTTTAATTGCTTAAGTGATATGTTTTCTGCGTCGCAGCTGTATATTCAGCGGGGTGGGATTGAGGGAATGATTAGGGTTTGAACTTCCACAATCTTCTTGTCACCTAAGAAGGGAGGTTTCTCTATCCCGTAATGTTCATATGATCTATTCAAGGCCAAATGTATGAAGTGCTAATCAGCCCCCAGCGCTCCCTGACTTCTCCACGGTGTGTGTGACGATCACCAAAGCGACCCAGTTGGTCAAACATGTGCGGGAGTGTTTTTCTAGGGGTGGGGGGGCAGGAGGAGGGCTAATTAGAAGTCATTCACCAACTATGGGGCCAAATGGAGCAATTATCTGCCCCAGTGAGTAGATAATTCTCCCCATTCATCTGTCACCATCCAGGCTCTGACTCATCACCTCCATAGCCCCTCGACACCTCCACACACACACACGCGCGCACACACTGTTAACCGCTTGCTTGTGTATCCAGCAGTTTGTCTCTGACACATAATGTCCTGAATATGTGACTACATGTTTATTAATATGAGGCGGGATGAACCGTGATGAATGTTGTGCCGAGGCGAGCGTATTAAACTCGTCCCGTCCCGCGGCGTGTTAGGAAACATCAGCGCAGTGTGATCGAGCGGCAGGACGCCATTACTGACAGAGGAAGGGTTTCACGTGCACTTTTCCTTGATGTGATGCCAACGCATTCGGAGATAACGCAATGCGAAAATAACAATAACAACAATCGTTATAAAATCTTAAAATGTGTGATGTACACATAATAGTGCAAATTAGTTTTTGATGGTGCAATTCAATCTAAAATAGCAATAAAAAACAGTTACTTTAAAATAATTATTTAAAATACCATTCAAATGTGTAAGAAATAAATGAATGACTGAATTAAGGAATATATATATATATATATACAAATAATTACATACAGTACATACATACATTCCTAAATGGATAAATAAACAAGCAAACAAATATATAAATACTCAGATAAATAGATAAATACATGCATATACACATACATAAATACATGAATATATAGATAGATAGATAGATAGATAGATAGATAGATAGATAGATAGAAGGATATATGGATAGATAGATAGATGATAGATAGATAGATGATAGATAGATAGATAGATAGATAGATAGATAGATAGATAGATAGATAGATAGAATGATATATGGATAGATAGATAGATAGATAGATAGATAGATAGATAGATAGATAGATAGATAGATAGATAGATAGACAGATAGAATGATATATGGATAGATATATAGATAGATAGATAGATAGATAGATAGATAGATAGATAGATAGATAGATAGATAGATAGATAGATAGATAGAATGATATATGGATAGATAGATAGATAGAAGGTTATATGGATAGAGGGATAGATATAGATAGATAGATAGATAGATAGATAGATAGATAGATAGATAGATAGATAGATAGATAGATAGATAGAATGATATATGGATAGAGGATAGATAGATAGAAGGAGGTTATATGGATGGATAGATAGATAGATAGATAGATAGATAGATAGATAGATAGATAGATAGAAGGTTATATGGATAGAGGGATAGATAGATAGATAGAATGATATATGGATATATAGATAGATAGATAGATAGATAGATAGATAGATAGATAGATAGATAGATAGATAGATAGATAGATAGATGGATAGATGGATAGAATGATATATGGATAGATAGATAGATAGATAGATAGATAGATAGATAGATAGATAGATAGATAGATAGATAGATAGATAGATAGATAGATAGATAGATAGATAGATAGATAGATAGAATTGAATAAACAGATGTCCTCTTTCAATAAATATAAAAATGTTTAATACATATTCATTTACATTATAATATCACACCTGGTTTTCTTTCTACTTCATGACACTTTTAACTTTGACACTTAGAGCTCGTTCCTGCATGATCTTCTCTATGAAACATGAGTCTTATCTGCAGTTTAGACTACACACACACACACACACACACACACACACACACACACACACACACACACACACACACCAAACGCTGTCGGTAGAGTGAGGGTGTGATGGAATAATGACTTCTGCACCTGAAGAGAGAGAGAGAGAGAGAGAGAGAGAGAGAGAGAGAGAGAGAGAGAGAGAGAGAGAGAGAGAGAGAGAGAGAGAGAGAGAGAGAGTTCACACTGAAGACTCGTTCATTCAGCTGTCAGACACTGAGAGAGAGAAGTGGAAATCTGCACGCATGTTTACACTCATCTTCACATGACACACACTGCCGGTGGAAGGCTTTCTGCATATTGTTTTAGCGGAGCTTGAGGTCATCAATACATTTAATTGATCATGTAAAGTTATACAGGCTTTACATTAACATTACGAATATGTACTTGCTTCGTGTTCACCAACACTTGCATCAACGATTTGAGTTGAAAACGCGTCATTAGATCAGACCTCAGTGGAAATCAGGAGTTTCGTTCACTATCAGTTCAAGACAGATATTCATCATTTGAAATAATAAAGAAAAACATTAACTTTTAATGGTGCTCCTAGAGATCAGGGTAAACAAACACGCAGAGACACCGCAGCCACATTTCTTATGCAACACACGGTAATTATACATTTCGTGCATCTTTATATTTGGCATCTGTAATGTGATGAAACATGAAGACGAGTTTTTGACAGTCGAGAATAACAAACAAAACAAGCTGAGCTTGAGCACCGTGTGTGTGATTTGTGCTGATTCGAGGGTGTGAGAATGATAATGAGTCCCTGCCATCATCATCATCACCATCATCATAATCATCACGAACGGTTTCAGATCTGCTGAATGATTTGTTGGGCATATTTATGAATTAAATATAATTGCATATTATCAGGTAAAGAAGAGGATCTGGTGTGTGGGTCATGCTTCTGAAAACTACATGTACATATAACATGTTAAAATGTGTGTTTTGTGGGAATGTTGAGCTTGTTTTGCCGTCCCTCATCACCCCATCATTGGCTCTGAATGCGTTCTTCAGTCTGAAGCGCTTGACTCCTGAAACACCGCTGGAGAGTCTTTAGATGTGTGTGGGATAGTTTACGGTGTGCCGGTGAGATGCGGGTCACATGACCGCGGGTGCTTTCAAGCGGGTCCAGTTGTTCTCTGATTCGGGAGGAGGGGAGTGGAGGAAAGAGAGGGTGAACACTGACGACACTGACACAACTGATACACAGTTTCAATGCATTCAACAGACAGAACACACACACAAGACAAACATTCATGTTTCATACCTCAGGGAAATACCTTTTTTTTTCTCTCAGTGTATGTGTAATTACTGAGGCTTTGGCAACGGCTGAAAAAATCATTACAACTGTTATTAGAGAGTTATTCAGCAACACTTTACAATCATTTCTTCGCATTAATTACAGTTAACATGAACTACGAACACACATCTAATGTGACTTTCAACATTTACTAATGCATTTTTTTTATTAAAAGTGGTATCTGTTAATATTAGTTAATGCACTGTGAAATAACATAAATACATATAAAATAACTAAATTAACTAAGCTTAATAAACACTGTAATAATATATGCTTATCGTTTGTTAACTAATGCTTTTCTAATGTTAATGAATGAGACCTTATTTACTCAAATGATTCAAATCTACACTTTTTTGTTTAGTTCATTGGATGTTAAAATACTTTCACTTAAAGCACAGCAAGTGAAGCATTTTTTTTTTGCAATTCTGTTTGATTACGTCTTTTTGTTGCCGTACTCAAATGTTAAATTAGTTTGTAATAAAACTGCTGTCACCACACATCTAATGATCACCAATAAACATCTCTAACAGGATAAAGAGAAGGAATGCATTAGCAGTGTAGTGTGAAGATGATCAACAGCTCGTGAATATGCTAATGACTTTCTACATCAGCAACATGCGAGTTCCGTTAGTGTCAGCTCACACACACACACACACACACACACACACACTCTCTCTCTCTCTGTGTGTGTGTGTCTGTGTGTAGACGTGTAGAAGTGTCCGTGGTGTTCAGGAGGCTGATGGCATGTTCATTAGCTCATACGTGTGTGTGACGCTCAGCTACGGGTCACCTGACACCAACAGTTACGATTCTCCTACACACACACACACACACACACACACACACAAACCCTCCCGATGAGGATTCCAGGCCTCTCAGCTGCTGGGGCCATTAGGGTCCCGGTCCCCCCCCCCCCACCCCGCCCTCTCAGCGGGACCAGGGCCCCTCACTGACTCTGATGACTCTCTCCACTGGAGCCGCCGGCCCCCTGGGTGTGTGTGTGTGTGTGTGTGTGTGTTTGCCTGCACTTCACCAGCTCAGCTCCCATGCCCTCCCCTGAGAATCTCTCAGAGCGCGTGTGTGTGTGTGTGTGTGTGTGTGAGGTGGGTGGGTGGATCATAGGTCATGACCCTTCACCTATGTTTACAAACAACTCTTTATTAAAAGTGAAATTATGTAGTAATTGACCATTTGTTGAGTTCCAGTTTAAAAACATTACTGCATTAATGACTAATCCCTCATTAGCAGATTTTGCCCTTTTTCTGATGTGCTTTTATGGAGGATCTGTGTTTAGAGAGGAATTACTTAAAAATAAGTTAAACTACACTACCATTCCAAAGAAATTTATATTAAAATGAGTAAATGTTTCGATAGCACACATCGCTCACATTCCCCATGTCCAGTAGTTTACGATCTGTTTAACAGTCCTGTCTAATACGATATAACTGTTATACAAAGAAATTAGACAGTAAATGAAAAAGTATTAGTGTTTATTATGTGATTGATGTCCAGTGTCGCTAGCTGAGCAAAACTACATAATCGTGTTTCTTGGTCCCGTCAAAGTAGCGTTGGATTTTCTCCTCAGCGTAAAGGTGAAGAGGTCCATCTATCACTGTTTTCCATGATTGTAGAGTTAGTTTCTGAAGTAAATATATAGGCTATAATCTGTGTTTACACAGCTTTTTTCAAAATGGCGGGTGCTGGTGTTTCGCGTGTGTTCGGCCTATCAGCGAACAGTAACGTCACTGGTAGTTCCTATAGTGCTGGTTTAGACCCGACTCTGAAGTAGGAGTAAATGAGTTCCTCCAAAAGGCGTTCCTAGAACTAAAACCGTTCCCAGTTCCTGTGGTGCGAACATGCCAAAAAACGGGTACTTCCGCCGTTACTTCTGGGAACTATAAAAAAATGTCCACTGGTTCGAAAGTCAAAAGTATTCTTGGACTTTAATTTTAATATTCTTTAGTTTTGCTGTGCCTGTGTTTAGTTCCTGTTTGCCTTTGTTTCCTTAGTTACCGTTGTTAGTCTCCATAGTGTTTAATGAGTGTCACCTGTGCCTTGTTAGCCGGTGTATGTCCGTGTTTCAGTCCTTGTCTTTACACCTCAATGTAAAGCTTTTGCGTCTCCTGTGTCATCGTGTTTGGATAATTGCCATCGGCTCCTTGTTTAGATTATCTTTGTGTTTGTGTGTTCATGTAATAAAGAGTGTTTGCTAAAGATCCTCACCCCTGCTAATGACTGCTGGTTGACATGCAGTTGCAAAGTTACTTGTAGTGGAATGTCTAAAGTGGACCATTGAAATATAGCGCTAAATAAACAAAATAAAGAATCCTTAAAAAATTTGTAATTATAATAAATGCTACTTGAGCATCAAATCATCATATTAGAGTGATTTCTGAAGGATCATGTGACACTGAAGACTGGAGTAATGATGCTGAGAATCCAGCTTTGATCACAGGAATAGATTACATTTTACAATATATTCACATAGAAAACAGTCATTTTAAATTGTAATGATATTTCACAATATTACAGGTTTTTTTTCAGTATCAGATAAATACAGGCATTGTTTTAAAAACTGTTTTGACCCCAAACTTTTGAATGGTAGAATGTGTTGGAATGGCACTTAATTATAGTAGTGGCATGAAGTATTCAAAGAGGATATGAGTGCTCAATAAAAAAATAAAAAAAATCAAATCAAATCTTTAAATAAATTCCGATATTTTCGTGCCACAACATTAGCATTAGTGTTATTAAAATAATATCAAATAAAATACCAAAAATAATCAGATCATTGTAGTGACTAAATAGTTAGTGAATGTTTTGTAAGGGAAAACTTCTGTTCACTTCCACTAATGTAATCGCTTTCAGATGATGTTTTTGCTCCTTTCAGTTGACTGTGAGAAGCATTTGCCTTGATTATGATTCACAGTCTTGTCTTCACCTTTTTAAACCACATTACCGTGCATGCTCACATTTTACTGAATGTTACGTTCTCATGAAATGCGTATCTATAGCACGAATTGTATTTATTGTGCAATTAGAAACGAGTTTATACATGCCCTTAAGTGCGCCACATATGCCCGCGAAAACTGCGTAGCCTATTATATGCACGGAAGAAAAAAAAATATTTCTGCGTAAATTGCACGATGAATACAAATCGTGTTATAGATACGCACTTTCATTTGATCATCTGATTTTATAGTTGAATTAGCTGTTTTCTAAAATTTACATGAATGTACGGTATGAAACAGCTTCACAAACAGTCTTTTAAACAACACAGCATCATTATTTCTGTCTTACAATTATTTAAATAATCACAGAAGTACAGGAATAAAAGTTTATACACTAATGTCTACAGTAGCGATCAAAATCGCCATTTGAAAACAACACGACAAATAAAGATTGTATCAATTACATTGTTAGGCCAGTAGGTGGCGACAAGTTTTTTCATTGAATCGTTCATTCAAGAGATTCATTCAACGCTCTGATTCATCCAGTAAACAAGTGAAGTCTTAGCGGCTGTTCACACGACACCGTTTTCAACTAAAAGCGTAAAACTTTTTATGTGCTTTCGCAGTTCGTTTACACGGCAACGGCGTTTTGGGTGCCTGAAAACGCAACTTTTGAAACCGGGTTTTGAAGTGCAAGTTTTTGAAAACGGTCTCCGTTTAAACAACAAAAACTCTCTGAAAACGATGATGTCATGCACATGCGTATTACGCATAGACAGTATAAGAAGTGGACAGAGCGATCTCATTGGAACTCAGTTGAGACAGTTGAAGCCCATTTTTAACGATTTTTGAGCACTTCCGTTCCTGACGCGCAGACTCAAACCGACTCAAACTAAGCTTGATGACGTGAGCAACCTGTCTGACAGACGTTAATCTTCTAGTAGCTGTGCGTGAAAATTGCCAACGTTAATCTTGCAGAGGCGGGGAACTTGAGCAAAGAGTTCTTTGGCGTGAGTGAGCAGGAGTAAGTATTCCGTTGCTTTTATGGACTCATGATCTATGGGCTTCTCCCTTGACGGGACGTCCCCCCGATTGCCTGCGAGCTTCTCCTCCTGTCTGTACGGTAATTTCTGTACAGCGCGACAGAGAGTCGAGTGGTTATGATGCAATCGTTAGCCTATTTTTACTAAATCTGTTTCTACGGGGCCATAATGTAACATAGAAGGTAATGGAGCCCTTTATACATTGTCGTGTTTCTTTAGAAATAAATAATGGACAAATGGAGTCTTTAAACGCCTCAGATGTAAAGTTATTCGCTGTCAAAGTGACGCCAAAATGAATGGGAGTCAATGGAAATGCTAACGCAAGTGAAGTTCTGCTACAACATGGCGGCACCCGGCCGGCTTTAACTTCCGGTCGATGGATTACCCCCTTGGGGTATTACGTGTTCAGTCTGTGGTGTTTCATCGCCATCTAGTGGCCTGGAGCAGAATACAGCGGTTTTAGTCGTTTACGCGGATCAGTGTGAATGGGGATCGTTTTGACAATGGTGTCGTCTGTACGCGGAAAACTCGAAAGGAACAAAATTTCACCGTTTTAAGCGTATCGTTGTCGTGTAAACGTACCCCAAATAAGTGAGTCATTGAATCATTCATTTCAAACTGAACTAAAAAATACATTTCAAATGAAATCAATATTTTTAAATAGAATGCAGAACCTCTAGTAAATGACATGTTATGTTGTTCAGCTGTCTATTCAGAATCCTGAGAGAAAACCTCTCGATTGATCCAGAATGGTGCAGTTGTGGCTCGAGTGAATGCGCGAGCGGTTGCGTTGATAAACCTGCTCTCTGGCCTCATGCATCAGATGTATATTTGCCTTGGCACATGTTTAATCCTGACTGATGCCGAGTGTAAACACAATCAGAGATTATGTAAAAACATTTGAAGGATTATGTAAAAGAGCAATCAGCCAGAGCCACTTGGCTCACACTCACAGACTCAGTGTTTAACTGGCTTTTTCATCTGGAATTAATAGTCAGTCGTATTAAAAATGCATTTTCTCCCCACTGAGCGGTTCTTCTATATCTCCACAGATGTTGAAATCACAACGCTACTGTACGGCTCTATACGGTCCTGCATTTCTCTTTGGAAGAGCAGGAATCTCTCACTTTCGGCCAACAGTGGGACTGGAGCTCGCTCTCTCACGTGTCGGGTGTTTGCAGAGATGCCCGCTTAGACCCAAATCCACGCTTAATTTTGTGATATGAACTCATTTCCTCGCGGTGGTCTCTGGGTTTTGGTTAATGTAACCCGAGCGCAGGCAGGACTGGGGAACTCTGGGGGATGAAAGCGGCCCCAAAGCCCTGGAATTAACCCTTCGGGTCAACGGCATTACTCGCCACTATTTAAAGTTAAACTTTAATTTTTTGCTTTGCCGAATGAAAAGAAAAAAAAGCCCTGAAACAGATTTCAAAGGTCACCTGGAGAGATTTACAGATAATTAAATCAATTGGCAAGATTCAAACCAGAATAGTCCTGGAAAGAAATTCCTCAATTATTGGAGTCACATTTAACACTTTTTTTCTTTTCTAACACGCCATTGTTGTCAGTTTGACAACGTAAATTCAGTTTTTTTTTTTTCACAACCAGAATATCTGCATATGAAAAATAACTGCAGTGCAATTGGTGATGTAAAGCAATAAGCCACCAGAGGTCATGCATTACAGACACAACTTATTACTAATTTTACCAACAAAAACAAAATACAGCCACAGCTTCCTTTAAATATTTATATATTTTATAGTGATATATTCCAAAATATTATTTAAAATAACAATTCATCTCATGTGACATTTTTCCTGGCCAGTGTTTTTTTTTTTTTTTTAAGTTGCCAGCCACCGCCCGTATTTTTTATCCTTTTTACAAATCTTTCATGGCCCCCAGTTGTTTTTTTTTGTATGAAGATCGAAATAAATCAAGTTAGAATAGAGCCTCTGATAATAAAAATAAAAAATAATAAAAAAAAGTTTTATTCCAGCTTCTTGCATTCTTTTTCACATATGGAAGCATGTTTCCGCCACAAAATAACAAAATAAAATAAAAGATTATTGCGACTTTTTTTCTTTTTGAGTAAAAAAAAGTCTGAACTGTGGGATATAAACTAGCAAAATTTTTTTGTTTTTTTTTCAAAAATTGTTTTTTTCTCACAATTGAAAAAAAGTCAGAGTTAAATGTTTTCAAAATAAGTATCTTATAAAATACAGTAAAGAGAGTAATATTGTAATATATTATTACAATTTAAAAGATTTAAATTTAAAACTGATTTTAATTTTGATATATTTTATAGAATTTTAAATCATTACTCCAGTCTTCAGTGTCACATGATCCTTCAGAAATCATTCTAATATGCATGTCTGATTATTATCAATGTTGAAGACAGTTGTGCTGTTTAATATTTTTGTGGAAAGATGATACTTTTTTTTTAATATTCTTTGATGAATGTTTAAAAGAACAGCATTTATTTGAAATAGAAAACTTAAGAAACATTATAAATGTCTTTACTGCCACTTTTGATCAATTCAATGCTTATTTGCTGAATAAAAGTACTAATATTTTAAGAAAGAAACAATACTGACCCAAACGTTTGAACATTATGTATATTTAATATAACAATTCCTCTCATGTGAGTAGCTACTTAAAAAAAAAAAAACGTTCCGAAAGTTTAATATGCACACATGATTTCAGCAAATCAAGTTGATGTATATTGTGAGGTTTCTACTATCAGTTTCCCAGTTATCGTCAGCATTTCCAGTCATCATTGCAGTAATCCCAGTCTCAGGAGGACACGGGTCTCCCGCTCACAGGATGTTCTGCACACACCATGTGTCCCTCTGTGACGGGGCCCCGGGGACGGATGAACAGCAGCACATGCTGTGTGTGAGGGTAAGATACACCTCCCTCAGCCTGAACAGAGGCATTCCCACCGTAAAGTCCAGGAAGAGAGGGACGGGATGGGAAAGACCACGACTCGGGACCTGAAATCCGGCAAACAAGCTCCAAGTTAATGAATCGTACAGGAGTGCCATTTTAAAGTCACCATGAAATCAAAACGGACAATTCTTACTTTTTAATGAAATATTGCCATATTTATTGTAAATGAAATCTTTTTTTATTTTAAATTCGTGTCCCATTGAAATATTTGATCAAAACAACTTTCCCTCCCTCTGGTGTGAGGGCGGGGCAACCTGTCACTCACATGAGATCCACCAATAGCAAACCACAACCATCCAATCAATTCCTCACGGGCAAAATTAAGCACCGCCCACATGTGTTCCTGTCCCAGAAGCAGTTTCACTTTACGTTACAGTAGGGAAGAAAGGACTCTTAGTCACTAGGCTACAGGAAAAATGACTATCGCAACGTATCGTGTTTCATGTTGACTTTGCATGCCAATGTCGATAAAACAGTAAATAGCCTACTTTAACATGTAATACATGTACAACAATATCTTACTGTAAGCATGTTTTCCATTCAATATGGCAACATTATATTCTATAATAGCAGAGCACAAAAGATGTCTATAGACATTGGTGTGAAAATACAAAACATGGACAAATGTTCATGTGTGTGTGTGTGGTCAGCAGAGAAATCAGAGAAATTGTTTAACAGTGTCATAGTTATGTATATACACAATATTAGCATCAGAGTCAGAAATGATGATTTCACCACATGAAGCCAGATATCATGATTAATTTGCTGTCAGTGCTGCTGTGGTTCTGTTGTGTGTGTGTGTGTGAGAGAGTGAGTATGTAAACCTAGTATTGTACATAACACAGTCATAAATCTGCCCAGTGACACACACACACACACGCACGCACGCACGCACGCACGCGCGCACACACACACACACACACACACACACACACACACACACACACACACACACACACACACACACACACACACACACACACACACACACACACACACACAGAGGAATTCATTTGTAATGTTCCTTGACTGAAGAAACAATACAGTTGCTCTAACAATGTTGACATCTGAAATACAGAAGCTCAGTGTAATAGAGCAGAACAAAACGATCGACTGCTGGACATAAGACGAACAATTTTCTTATTTTAATTTTGTATTTCAATTTTTTTAATAACATATTAAATGTTTAACGTTTTTATTTTGTAGAAGGGCAAATAAATTACATCTTGGTTTGCACTTTAGGACAAGTATTGTCTCTTATTAGTAGAATTATGTGTCCAGTCACATTGTAGTGCTTGCAGTTGTTTCAGTAATATAATATCTTTTAAGTTAAATTTATATCATGTGTGCAAAACTCAGAAAAACACAGCAATAAAATTATAGAGGTTTGATAAAGTAAGTGTCATCATCACACATACTGTATTTGTCACAGATTCCCATGCAGACTTTTATTATGTAGTGTTTCATGTCTTTGTGTCCGGTGTGGGATTTTAGTCCCTTTAGTCCTTTTTGTTAATTGGTTCCCTTGATTGTTCCCTCACCTAGTCATCTAGTCTGTGTATAAATAATAACCCCGTGTTTCAGTCAGTGTTGGTCAGTCGTTCCCTTTGCATGTTGTAAATCTGTTGTGTTGATGTTTCCTTTGGTTTCCCCTGTATGGATTACCTTTTTGTTTCTTTAATAAATACTGTAGCAAATAAGCCTCAACTCTTCCCTGCAGAGCAACACTAGCTCTCAACAATCTCACAACGCCTTCATTTCTCCTTCTTTCATTGATTAACCTGAAGTTTCTGGTCTCAAACACACCGTCTGTGAGCTGAAGTAATGATTAAATGTGGACGGCGTGCCTTCACACCTCCGCTGATTTACTGCTGTTCGCTAGGGCTTTTATCTCGCTAAATGTGTTTACATGAACAGCACAACACCGATAACAACCAAAAACTATTATATGGAGAGAGAAAAAAAACAATGCATAAAAAAAATTACTGCTATTTACATACAAAATTTCAGCTTACTCAGAGTAATTGGTAAAAGATTGTTCATGTAAACATTAAATCTTATAACTTTAAATTATGAATTGTATAGCTACAATAGGTGGAAAGTAACATATTACAGGTACTTTTGTTACAGTACTTGAGTACAGTCTTTTGAGTATAATTCAATTGTGATACTTTTACTTGAGTTGCATACAAATAAAGTATTCAACTTAGCTAATTCTAATTTTCACCAAAAGTATATAAAAAAAAAGTAAAAAAAAAAAAAAAAAAAAGACTAGGGACAATGAAGCAATACCATATTTTGCTCCAAACTCACTATATAACATCCCGTGAGACAACATCCATCCATCATCGGATGATGCTTCTTATGAATGAGACAGTAAATATTTTATATAAATCTGTCCTATGACACAGGAGGCTATGTCAATTAGCATTGCATTTATAAGGCAATGCTAACTGACATAGCCTCCTGTGTCATAGGACAGATTTATATAATACATTTACTGTGGTTTATTGTCTTAAAGCTTCATCAGTCCATGCGTTAGTATCTGGATTTTATTCAGCAATCTCTGGATGCCTTTGTCCAAAGTTGCCTAAAGTTGCCGCTAGCCATTGACTTCCAAAGTATGGGTGCCGACAACTGTTGGTTACTAACAATCTTCAAAATATCTTCTTTTGTGTTCAGCAGAAGAAAGAAACTCATTCGGGCTTGGAACAACTTGAGGGTGAGTAAATGATGACAATATTTATATTTTTGGGTGAACTGTCCCTTTAAGGCAGCACAAGCCAGCTCAACATAGTGTGGGATGAGTTTATGTGTGGAAATTCAATCCTTAGGATTAGGGGTTTGTAATTATTAACCTTAAGTATGAGCAAATGCCTTATTAAGTGACACTATTAACCCTGCCAAATTAAACAGTAGTAAAACATTTGTTTTTAAATGGAACGTTTAAAGGAACGTCTAAAAATGTTTACTTTTTTTGTATCATATTTGATACATTTAGCTTTTATGGCTCACATATGATGTAGTGAGATTATGGAGGTCACACTGAAGGAGGGAAAAGCATCTGTTTATATGATATGTATGATATTTATTTGGCCAATAAGTAAGATGAAGTTCTGATAGTTTGTCATGTAAATCAATGAGATCTTTATAAGAGTATAACGACTACTCAAATGCATATAAATGTCAGTCGTCACTCTATATCTGTATAATATGTCTTAGTAAGATGATATTTAAATGCTTAGTTTTATGATCAAAGCTCTGCAGTTTGAGTTTTAAAACTAATATTGCAATGCAATACAATGATAATTGAAAGATGAACAAATAAACCGTCCTCAAAATCCTGATGATCAAATTTGAGACTCACATTTGAACATGATTTTTCAACAAAAAAAAAAGAGAGAAAAAAAAGATAATCAAACCTATTTAGATTCGATCCAGATTCCACAGCAAAATAACACGATGACCTAAAGGAGAGTGTTTTTAAAATTATACTAAAATGCCTTTTCCTTGCTAAAAAAGAACAAACTTTCAATCCGACGACAGAAAGTGTGTAGTAGATTGTGCAACAGGGTTTTCAGCAAAAGAATTCATGAAGTTAATAATGTAGAGGATATGATATGATACAGTAGGCTTTAAAGGATTAGTTCACTTCAGAATTAAAATCTCCTGATAATTTACTCACCGCCACGTCATCCAAGATGTTCATGTCTTTCTTTCTTCAGTCGGAAAGAAATGAAGGTTTTTGAGGAAAACACTCCAGGATGTTTCTCCATATAGTGACTTCAATGGGGTCCAACGGGTCGAAGGTCCAGATGTGAGTTTCAGTGCAGCTTCAAAGTCTCGACACGATCCCAGCCGAGGAATAAGAGTCTCATCTAAACTAACCATCCGCCATTTTATAAGAAAATAAACATTTATATACTTTTTAACCACAAATGCTCATCTTGCACATCCACGACTTCACGCATTACATAATCAGGTTGAAAGGTCAAGCGTGTTTCCGGTTCAAAAATGTCCAAATCGTCCAAAAACTTCAAAATCGTCCGACATCGTTGTTTTACCTTTTATTTATTATTGTAAAGGGCGTTTGACTTAGTCTTTGTTGTCACGGTGGGTAAATCCTATGTCTCATTCATGTCTCGTGTTTCTGTTGTTACATGTGTGTGTGTGCTGATTAGAGGGGCGTGGCTGCTCATCAGAGCTCATTCAGTAATCACTCATCAGCAGCTGCAGTCTATCATCCCGGTCTATTTAATCTCACCCATTTCTCATCTCCATTGTCAGATCGTTGTTTGTGATGTCCGGTGTTTGATCCCTCTACGTTCCAGTATCCTTCGTTGTTCCTGTCTGTTCCCTGTGGATGTTCTGGATTCGTCTTATTGATCGTCACCTCACTTCACCTGCACTGTATCCATCTGACCATCGAGTCCCTGCGCCACTTACCTGCCTGTCTGTGGATCGTGTACTGAGTTTTTAACCTTGCCTGTCTGTGGACTGTGTTCTGAGTTTTCCAATAAATATTGTTACTTGCAATTGCTTCCGTAGTTCTTACGTTACAGAACGATCTGACCAGAAATGGAAGCAGCGAGTGACAATCCTGAGACGTTGGAGGATTTCGTCAATAACAGCAGACGGCGGATGGAGAATCAAGAGAGAAATATCAACGACACCGCTCGTGCTGTTCAGGCGTTAGTGGCGCAGGTGTCCGGGCTCACCCAGCAAGTCCAACAGCTGCGTATTCCCGCTGCGCCGGTCCCACCGCCGATTCCCCAAATACCACCAGTGGACCCCTCCCAGTCGGAACCACGATTACCAGCCCCAGAGACATACTCAGGTGAACTCAATTTTTGTCGAGCTTTCCTAACTAGATGCTCCATGCATTTCTCTCTCCAGCCCAGAACCTTCCGGGAGGAAAGAACTAAAGTGGCTTTCGTGCTAACGCTGCTGACTGGGAGAGCGGCACTATGGGGAACGGCGGTGTGGGAAAACCAGGAAGACTGCTGCACCTCGTTCCAAGCACTCTCCGACGAAATGAAACGGGTCTTCGACCGTGCCTTGGGAGGCAGAGAAGCGGCCAGATTGCTGGCCGAGTTACGTCAAGGACATCGATCCGTGTCGGACTACTCGATCGAGTTTCGGACCCTGGCGGCGGAGAGCCAATGGAACGAGGAGGCGCAGTGGGATATGTTCCTGCATGGGTTGGCTGACCGCGTCCAAAAGGAGATTTATGCCATGGACTTACCACCGAAAATCAACGATTTAATCGCGCTTGCACTGAGAGTGGACGCCAGACTGTCTCGTGTGCAGCAAAGAGGACCCAACTACCGTTCTTCGGCGGAATCGGAGGGTCACCGTGCTGGAGGTGGGGACGCGGTCAGCCCCGTCTACGATCCCGAGCCCATGCAGGTAGGTCGAGCCCGGCTTTCCCGGGAGGAGAGGGAGAGGCGGAGATCCCAGGGCCTTTGCTTGTACTGTGGAGGAGCGCGACACTTTGCCTACAACTGCCCGTTAAAAGGCCCAGCCCGGTAGTAAGTATGAGGCTACTATCGGGTGGGATCTCCGCCGAGAAGACCTCATCGACATCGACTCTCCTTCCGGTTAGACTCCGATGGTCCAACCACCGTCACGATTGTCATGCACTTCTGGACTCGGGCGCCGAAGGTAACTTCATGGATCACAACTTTGCACTCAAGCACCAAGTTCCCCTCAAACCACTCACCCATCAGATTGCAGTGCACGCCCTCAACGGTCAGAAACTCCCCACCATATCTCTGGTTACTGAAGATATCATCCTCACCACATCAGGCAATCACTCAGAAACCATCTCATTCTACATCCTGGACACTCAGCTTGCACCCATAGTTCTTGGTCACCCATGGCTCACTCGTCACAATCCCAAAATAGACTGGCAACTCAAATCCGTAGCGGCTTGGAGCAGTTTTTGTCATAAGTCCTGTCTTGTCTCTGCTTGTCCGTCTGTTTCTGTTCATGTGTTACAGGAGAAGACAGTGGATTTATCTAACGTGCCCACGGAGTATCGGGATCTGAAGGAGGTGTTCAGTAAGTCTCGGGCTGATTCTCTCCCTCCACATCGTCCCTATGACTGTGCTATAGAATTATTGCCAGGTACGTCTCCGCCTAAGGGCAAATTATATTCACTCTCTGTCCCAGAGAGAGAGGTCATGGAGAAATACATTTCTGATTCTCTAGCAACAGGGTTCATCCGCCCTTCCTCTTCTCCTGCGGGGGCGGGGTTCTTTTTTGTGGGGAAAAAGGATGGATCGTTGCGACCTTGTATTGATTATCGGGGGCTGAACAACATCACGGTAAAGAATACATATCCTTTGCCATTGATGTCTTCAGCTTTCGAGAGGTTGCAAGGAGCATCCGTCTTCACGAAATTGGATTTAAGAAATGCTTATCATTTGGTCCGCATTAGGGAGGGGGATGAATGGAAGACCGCATTTAACACCCCTAGGGGGCACTTTGAATATTTGGTCATGCCTTTCGGCTTGTCCAATAGCCCAGCGGTCTTCCAAGCACTTGTCAATGACGTGTTGCGAGACATGATCGATCAATTCATATATGTCTACCTGGATGATATATTGATTTTTTCATCGTCTCTCCAGGAACACGTGCAACACGTACGACAGGTGCTTCAGAGGTTGTTAGAGAATGGGCTTTTTGTCAAGGCGGAGAAATGCGTGTTTCATGCAGAGTCTGTTCCTTTCCTAGGTCACATCATCTCGGTTGAGGGAATGCGCATGGATCCTGACAAGGTTAAGGCTGTGGTAAATTGGCCAAGTCCTGATTCCCGTAAGGCCCTACTGAGGTTTCTGGGGTTCGCCAATTTTTACCGGCGTTTTATTCGCAATTTCAGCCGACTAGCCGCGCCTCTGACTGCCTTGACCTCCCCCAGAACGACGTTCAGGTGGTCAGACGCAGCAGAAGCTGCGTTTGCCAAACTGAAGAGCTGCTTCGTTTCAGCTCCCATCCTGATAACCCCTGATCCATCACGTCAGTTCGTGGTGGAGGTCGATGCGTCAGAGGTGGGGGTAGGTGCAGTGTTATCCCAGCGCTCTCCTTCAGACGACAAGATGCACCCTTGCGCGTTTTTTTTCCCATCGTTTGTCCCCTGCCGAAAGCAATTATGACATTGGCAACAGAGAGTTGTTGGCAGTCAAGTTAGCATTGGAAGAGTGGCGCCACTGGTTAGAAGGGTCGGGGGTACATTTTATCGTCTGGACCGACCACAAGAATTTGGAATACATTCGTACGGCTAAAAGACTCAATTCCAGGCAGGCTCGGTGGGCTCTTTTTTTCGGACGTTTTGACTTTACTCTCTCGTACCGCCCGGGTTCTAAAAACATCAAACCCGATTCTTTATCGCGCATTTTTGACCGTTCCGATCGCCCGTCTACTCCCGAGTGCATTTTACCTGAGAATCTATTCATCTCTACACTCACATGGGAGGTCGAATCGAAGGTCAAGAAGGCCTTAGAAGGGGTAACGCCTCCGACTCGTTGCCCACCGAACCGGTTGTTTGTGCCGGAGAGTTTACGGTCCAGCGTTATTCAGTGGGGTCACTGTTCCAATGTGGCTTGTCACCCAGGAGTCAATCGTACTATGTTTTTAGTCAAGCAACGATTCTGGTGGCCTCTCATGGCTTGTGATGTTCGCAGTTTTGTATTGGCTTGCTCAGTTTGTGCCACAGGTAAAACTTCCAATCGATCTCCGGACGGGTTACTCCAACCGCTGCCGGTGCCTTCGAGACCCTGGTCCCATATTGCACTAGATTTTATTACTGCCCTCCCACCCTCCCAGGGTCACACGGTAGTTTTGACCGTGGTGGACCGGTTCTCGAAGGCGGCCAATTTCATTCCCTTGCCCAAATTACCCTCAGCCAAGGAGACAGCGGTCATTGTCGTTGACCACGTCTTTCGGATTCATGGCCTCCCGACAGACGTGGTTTCTGACAGAGGACCCCAATTTGTATCCAAATTTTGGAGAGAGTTTTGTAAACTTCTGGGGGCGACTGTGAGTCTGTCCTCTGGGTTCCATCCCCAGAGCAATGGTCAAACTGAGCGAGCCAACCAGGATTTGGAATGAACGTTGCAATGTTTAGTGTCCAAGAATCCTTCCTCGTGGAGTCAGCAACTTTCTATGGTGGAGTACGCCCACAATACGTTGCCAGTGTCATCCACGGGCCTATCACCATTTGAGTGTAGCGTAGGTTACCAGCCACCAATTTTTCCTAGTCTGGAATCCGAAGTCGCGGTCCCCTCCGCCCACGCCTTCGTCCAGAGGTGTCATCGCACTTGGACGAGAGCCCGTGAGACTCTACTCCAAGTGGGGGCGCGCACCAAGGCCAAAGCCGATCGCCACCGGCGGAAGCCTCCCGTATACGTCGTCGGTTCTAAAGTGTGGCTTTCTACCAAAGATATTCCTCTCCGTTCCATTTCGAATAAACTTGCACCTAAATTCATTGGCCCGTTTGCTGTCACCAAAATCATTAGCCCGGTGACAGTCCGCCTGAATCTTTCTCCAGTGTACAGGAGAATCCATCCCGTCTTTCATGTTTCCAAAATTAAGCCCGTCTTTTATGCTCGCATTAATCCGCCAGTCCCGGTTCCCCCCCCCCCCAGGGGGCGTTCCTAGGGAAGGGGGTACTGTCACGGTGGGTAAATCCTATGTCTCATTCATGTCTCGTGTTTCTGTTGTTACATGTGTGTGTGTGCTGATTAGAGGGGCGTGGCTGCTCATCAGAGCTCATTCAGTAATCACTCATCACCAGCTGCAGTCTATCATCCCGGTCTATTTAATCTCACCCATTTCTCATCTCCATTGTCAGATCGTTGTTTGTGATGTCCGGTGTTTGATCCCTCTACGTTCCAGTATCCTTCGTTGTTCCTGTCTGTTCCCTGTGGATGTTCTGGATTCGTCTTGTTGATCGTCACCTCACTTCACCTGCACTGTATCCATCTGACCATCGAGTCCCTGCGCCACTTACCTGCCTGTCTGTGGATCGTGTACTGAGTTTTCAACCTTGCCTGTCTGTGGACTGTGTTCTGAGTTTTCCAATAAATATTGTTACTTGCAATTGCTTCCGTAGTTCTTACGTTACATTTGTACATTGGCTTTGTAAACACTGGGTCGATACTTCCGCCTACGTCACGCTTGACCTTTCAACCTGATTAATAATGTGTGGCGCATCACAGCTAGCGCAAGACCAGCATTTGTGGTTAAAAAGTATATAAATGTTTATTTTCTTATAAAATGGCGGATGGTTTGTCTAGATAAGACTCTTATTCCTCGGCTGGGATCGTGTCGAGACTTTGAAGCTGCACTGAAACTCACATCTGGACCTTCGACCCGTTGGACCCCATTGAAGTCACTATGTGGAGAAAAACCCTGGAGTGTTTTCCTCAAAAACCTTCATTTCTTTTCGACTGGAGAAAGAAAGACATGAACATCTTGGATGACGTGGGGGAGTGTAAATTATCAGGAGATTTTAATTCTGACGTGAACTAATCCTTTAAGTGTAGAAAGCAGACTATACTCTTCCTCTACAGCCTCACTGCAAGGTGATCAAATATGAATTCCCTCATCAAAAGAAAAAAATGGCTTCCTCTGTTCATTGTGTGTGTAAGTAACAGCTCACCCATATCAACTGAAATCTATGCTCATATGCAAACTGAAAAACAAATTGTCTGATGATAAAGGGCAGAGGACTGACATGATCAACCCTGTCATTTGCAAAATGCTTGCAAACTGAAAACAGCGTGCACATTTTGGTTTACTAATTCATCTTTTGAACCTAATGTCTACATAGGCAGTCACCCTTCAAATGGCGGCATGCCGGCATCTAAAGTAAAACGTCTTAAGTACTTGATTTAGGATGATCCACATACGAAGCAACTCTTACTGGCAAACAAGCCACACAATTTCTCTTTGGCAAACTATTTTGAACTCCTGAAATGAGCTCCAAACGAACTTTTGGCCTGGTTTTGTTCAAAATGTTGTCACACCAGTTTGTTCTTTGATTTCATTTGAAGTATATTGGGGCCTTTTGTATCATAGAAGGCAGCATAACCAGGATTGTATTTTCAATGTTTAGACTCACTAGGTTACCTAGAAATTTTTGACTGAATGTGCAGTGAAGTTCAAATCTGTGTGTTAGTGACCATAGCTCATAGAAAAGAAAAGAAAAGAAGTGAATAATCAACCTTTCGTGTTAGCTGGAGTGTAAAAAAGTTAAATGAGTCTTTCTGTATACAAACTGTGTGAAAGTCAATGAGTCAACGTGTGTGACTGCGTCTGTCAAGGATGGGAAAAGCAGAATGCGTACGAGTCCAAAGGACAAACTGTTCAAACCCCTCGACTGACATCGAGTCCTGAGGATAGACAGCTCTCTCATCTATATCACTCTGAGAACATGTTGTGCATGTGTGTGTCGAGATGTCATACTGCGCTGCCCACTGGATGAATGAGTTATCTCGTCTGTCAGCGCCCGCGCGGGGTTAGCTCTCCGCTTGCTGGGTGTGTCAGTCATCGGCCCATTAAAATAAAAAAGATTGGGGTAAAAAAGGAAAATATGCCCGCTTTCTCATTCTCATGGTGTGTATTTCTGTCTGGCCAGGCCAGTGTCAGTCTAGTTTCCCAGACCCGCCTAATGACATTCTCTTGGGACGGAGAAGGCTGCAGATATGCCAGATTTGTGATTTTTAACAGCACCCCATTAATGGGGGCTAGCACGTTATTTTTAGCCAATGATGATAGTTGAAATATATATCTATTGCCCACACAAAATCCCCACACACAGTTTGGATGCTGTCATTTTTGAGTCGTGACACATGGGGGAGGTGGGAATCTGCGAAGTCTTGGAAGGAAAACGATGACGTGGTCTCTAAAGGCGTCTAAGAGGCCCCTGATAAGATCAGATATTTCTCAAAGTAGCTCTAGAGATGTATTCTCTGCAAAGGGAAACAAGTTTTTAACAAAAAGTTGTTTCACTTTTTGTCAAAACAAATCAAATTCTAAAATAATTTGGGATTCCAAATCCGATTCCAGATTCTGAAAGTCCCGTTTACTCAAAATTTTTCAATTTGATTCACACATTCGTTTACATGTGGATTTATGTATTCTGAACAAAACTTCAGCGCAGAAAGACCCGGAAAAAGCCACAGCTATGATGTCGCCGGTGCTACTATGAGTATAATTGTCGTGTTTGCCTTGACATACCTAAAAAGAAAACTGACATATTTAAAGTCCCACTCTAGTCAATCATGTTATCCCTTTAAATTCATCTTTAATCACCAAAATAACATATTTATTTTCTATGAATGTTCAAATGAGCCCCGCCTCCACTCACTCACTCAGCTCAGAGATCCACTGGTTGGCGATCACACGTTGATCTGATTGGTTACAAGGTCGTTTGTGACGTCAGAAACACCAGCGATTTCAAACCGTGTTTTTGAGACTGTCTTTGGTTCACTGCAGTTTTAAGCAGATACTCAGCAATGCTGTCGACTTATGAATTTACACATGGTTTGTCTTAAAGCATATTTAAAACACCACATAGACACATAAACAACATTAAAAGCTTGATTTTCACCACAGGGGGGCTTTAACAAAAAGTATCATTCACTGACCAGTTTGTAAGACATGAGTCTTAAATAAACATACACATGTGACATTTGTTTGATGTAAACATACGCATCACAACACTCAGCTCAGTCGGATGGATTAAGATGTTTACACGAAGGCTTTTCAGTCCGATTGAGCCATCAATCTGATTATAATCTGATTATTTGGGTGCATGTAAATGTAGCTAGTGATATCAACTGTGAGTTGTGCAGCTGGTTGAGGAGAGGTGTGATCAGACTTACGGTTTTTGACAAAACATTAAGTGTGCTATTAGTATTCTTTGAAACTAAAAATATAAAAGTACAGTGTACTTTCAGTCTACTATTTATGTACTTATCAGAGAAATATTTCAAATTATACTTAAGTATACTTGGTTATACCAACAAGCAATGTTGGGGGAAACTCATTACAAGTAACTTGAGTTACGTAATCAGATTACTTTTTCAAGTAACTAGTAAAGTAACACAGTACTTTTTCAATTTACAACATCTGAGTTACTTTTTCAAATAAGTAATGCGCGTTACTTTTTTACTTATTTATTGACTGAAAGCTCTCCTGTCCCCATGTTGAGAGAAATAAATTGAGGAGGTGTTGTGTGTGCGCTGTGCAAACATGATGGTTATTTTAGTTCTAGATTAAATGTGAACATGCATTTACTCATCTCACTTGCACAAAAACATTCAGTATTCCTCAAAATGAATAAAAGTCGTAAAATATAATCTCAGAATTTTATGCAAAACCTTTATGATTAACTATATTAAATTACACAAATATACTTAATGTATTTATTATCACTTTATTAACCAATTAAAAAACAAACAAGCAAGCCCAGCCCAGGTGAGAAAGAGTAACTTAAAAGTAATGTAACGCATTACTTTTAATAAAAGTAACTAAGTAACGCAATTAGTTACTTTTTTGGGACTAACGCAATATTGTAATCAGGGTTTGAAATGAACTTTTTCACTCACCAGCCAATTTGGGTACTCAATTTTTAAGCTACCGGCCATTCAGAACTTCTACTAGACAAGAAAAAAAAGACAAAAAACAAACATATATATAAAATAAAATTTGGAATTTACACATTCATTTCTAATTCAAACAAAATCCTGTCATCCAGCCATCTTCTCTCTTCCTCTTTCATCCTCATCCTTTTCACCAAAAATATTGTTTTTTTGCGCAGTTATTTGTTGTGTAGTGACGGGCATGTTCAAGTGTGCCAGATATGCGCAGATTCTGCACAATACGCTGTATTTAATAGACCACGATGACTCACGAGTTCAGTATTTGCGCTAAATCTGCGCAGATTTGGCTTACACGAACTTCCCCAGCAAAGTGAGTAAACATAACAAGTAACACCAAATTGGCTCGTGATTTGACAGCGTTACCCGCCACCGTTGATTTTTACCCGCATTTGGCGGGTGTTAATTTCAAACCGTGATTGTAATGCATTACTTTTAAAAGTAACTTTCCCCAACACTGCCAACTGCCATATGGCAAAGTATATTTGCCTTACTTAATTTGTTGATCGAGATATACTTTTGAAAAAAGTATTCTAAGTATACTTGGCTTGTAGTTGTGCTTATTCTTTTGACTAAAGAAACAATTACATGTAAACTAAATTAGGTACTCAAAATTTACACTTTAAAAGTAAACTTTTATCTACTAAAAAGTTGTCCAATTTAGTCCCAAGAAATACTGAAATGGCACACATATAAGCATACTACTAGTACATTAATATCAGTACACTTACTGCATTAAAGTATACCTGGAAAATATAACGATATAATGTGCTAAAAACACTCAAAGTGGCGGCGCAAGAATATTATATTATCAGTAGATTATATATTATATCACAAGTGTCTCAGGGTATAACCTGAAGAGCCTCTGAAGTGAAAAGGACACACATGTGTTTCCTCTGTGCTTGCTACCCTTCCTCAAACTATTATTAAATACATCTTTTTAAAAAAAAGAAATATCAAAACCTTCTAACTGATCCAATCTGATTCATTTGTCTAGTGGCAGTGTCTTAACGGTTTTACAGGCTTACTGTAAATTTTCAAGTGTCGAGCGTAAGCATGCATAATAACGCCATAAAGTCGTAGCGTAGTGCCCTCTCCGTGCAGTAAGCTGTAATTCAAAGCAAAGCAAAGCCATAGGCCAACACTTAGTAAGACCCCACCGTTAATGTGAGATGACAGTAAAGGGGGAAGCGTCTCTCTGTGAGTTGCTAGAATGATGGAGGAGAGTCCTGAGAGAAAGAAATCCAAGCATGAATTTCAGTTTGAAAAATGTCTCTGTTGTTCTGAGCGGACAGGAATAGCCATCCCATATGTTTACACCCATTCAATGCTGCAAGATGTACTAGCAATGACTGTACCAAGAAAGGATGAAAAAAAAGTCTGGTTTCCTACTTATGAGCGCATGTGTTTGTTGTGACCGTATAAAGACAAACGATGCCATAGAGACTCTGGAAACCGTGGCAGGGGATTTGAAGAGGAGGACAGGGTTTAAAACAAGCACAGCTTTTCTGGGGTGTTTTTGGAATGTCAAGTATGCCTTTTCTGCTCAGTTTTTGACTGTTCCTCACTCGCAAATGCTGTTTTAGAAGTAGATGCCTCCTTTATTTAGCTACCTTAGTATAGAAAATATTACATTGCTCCAAGTTTATCAGCAGATTCTGCCAAATGGCCTCCTTTGGCAATCCTTAAATATACTGAGAAGAATTAGGACTCCAAGGAAATGCAGTATTTTGATCACATGAACTATATGTGACTGTTTCCTGAAGGCATAAATGACGCAACATGAGAGCCTGGTGATTTTACCTAGTGTGTGAAGAGAAAAAACAGTTGGATTTCAACTTTTCCTAAGACATTACGAACATCAGTCCTCACTGATCCGAAGTTTATAGAAGTTGCTTAAGTTTAGATTTGAGTTGTGAATGTCCTGAGACTGAGTTTTAATAAACCGAGTAGAATTAGAGAGGTCAGATGGCCAAAAATAAAATGAAAATAAAAACTTTATTGAGGCATTCTGCAGGGTTCGGTCTTAGGACCTCTTCCCTTTTTCAATTGATTATGCATTCAGTCATAGGATCAATTTTATTAGTCACATTCTAAAATCCTTTATTAGTTATTTAATTCTAATTTAATTACTAATATTAGTTAATGAATTTAAATCAAGTTAGATAAGTTTCAGTGGATATCACAACATTTTCTATAGTCAAATCAGAACAACAACAAAAAAACGTTTTGTAACAATGTTTTACCATTTAGTTAACTTACATGTTTTTTCAGCATTAAATCGGCTAATTTTAACCATAATACAAAACCAGATTTGTGTTTTGGATGTTTTGTTCATCACATAAAGCTATAATAATTTTTTTTGTCCAAGTCAGTGATCCTGGTTTATTGCCTTGACTGCGTGCAAAACTTCCGAGAGAAATAGCACCATTTAGTTGGGTTACTCATGAGAAAGGGAGAATATTGCAAAGACAGAGAGAAAGTGATTTATGATTTGCCCAAGCTTCAGAAATGATGACTTCTCAACTGCTCTGCAGGGTAATCTTAAGGCAGGCTGCTGGAAATCTAGTAAGAGGCCATGCAGAAGGGGTGAACACATGAGGGATACTTCCTTTGGGAAAGAACAGTGGTGTTATAGGGTGAGGGCCCCTCCAGAGCTACATCTGAGGTCCGGGGCCCAAGGACCACCGCGGCAGTCCACCATAACACAATGACAGAGAGACCCCCTGTTTTTAAGCCCTGTTAAGAATTGCCATAATTAATTACAAAAACGTTGACCAGGGAGCGTTTGTGTTGTGCATGCTTTGCTTATGTGTGCGTAGAAGAAGTAGAGTTAAAGTGTCCATTTTTCTTCCTTTCCTGCTCTTCTCCATGCTTTCTCTCTCTGGTTTTCTCATGGGGTCTTTGCTGGCCGGCGAGTTGCTCAGGAATGTTTGTCTCTCCTCACACCGGTCCCGGGAGGGACGTTGGTAGAGGTCAGCGTCCGTCCCCCCCCCCCCCCCCCCCCCCAAACATCCCCTGAGGCTATCAGTTAACTCAGTTAGCATGAGATAGACCCCTCTACACCCCCATCCTCTCTCCTCACAACACCAACACAACATCTCCTCTCAAAAACATTCATCCATTAACACACGTAAACTCTGGAGCAGCACAGACTTAT
This sequence comes from Rhinichthys osculus, assembly GCA_029959095.1. Taxonomy (NCBI): domain Eukaryota; kingdom Metazoa; phylum Chordata; class Actinopteri; order Cypriniformes; family Leuciscidae; genus Rhinichthys; species Rhinichthys osculus. The sequence continues at coordinate 41,033,857 of JARWKJ010000007.1, forward strand.
AACCTCTGATTAATGAGGCCTGTACTGATAAGTCAGTAATATTGTAGGTGTATTTGCTTGAATTCTTGCTTGATAAAAGTTTGTAGAGGATTTTCATTGTTTGAGAATATTCAGCCCTTTTAGAGGAACAGATCACCTAAAAATTAAAACGGTCACCATTCAATGGCATTCTAAATCCTTTCCTACTTTCTCTATATCATAATTGTTAAAAAGCTAATTCAACAATATATATATATATTTATATTCCAAACTTTTTACTGGTAGAGTGGATAGATATTTATGTTCATAAACTATTAAATTCAGTAAAGTTTGAATCTTTACGACATGTTTGGACCTAATCCAAAATGCTGATTGACAGGAACTGCGTAATGCATTTCCATATTTTTTTGCATCATGTCATTCACTCTGATTTTTGTTAAGTGTCTCAGTTTGGGAAATGCATTCCTAAGTCAAACAATGACAGGAAACTGATTCTGCCGAGTGGTCTGTAAGTAGAGGGCACTTTAGGGAATATTTTAAATGTCACCACCATCTTAGAAACCACTCAACGGACGAATGTGAGCACAGATATTTGAAACTGTGTCTCGTGCCGTTCTGACATACGGCAACACAACAACACTGTTTTCAATGAGTAAAAGCACACTACAGGCGTCCCTGAAAACTGTTTGCCCACAATGATGCAGATCTCTCTTGACATAGTCAACTGGAAATGTCCATGAATAGCATATTTTAACTCTCAAGTCTAATTTTTGCTATCTCGCGCTTTCATCGCACAGCTATATAACATAGCTCCCCCTCATCTGTCTATCCCTGCTCCCTCCCCTCTCTTTTTGCCTTCCTGGCTAAAATTTACTCTTCCTGTCGTTCGCCTCCCCTCACAAAGGCTATTTATCAGCCGGAGAGCAGCTCGGACTCCGCCGCTAAGGCATTCCACCCAGCGACAAATCCACTTTATTGGAAATGCAGACAGGATCCAGTCAGAACTGGAGCCAAACCAAGTTTCTTTTTTTTCCTTACTCTGTGCAAGGTTTAAGGTCGTGCGTTATGGATGGCTGAGTTTCATCCGAGTGGAAATTACTTATGCCATATCAGGCAGCCTCACAGTTCAACCGACACAAGCTGGCAGAGTCCTCAACTTGACTCCCATTGGTGTGCTAACGACCCAGGGCGACATGATTTTAATAAAATACTAAACATCTTACTTGCTAGTATTAATAAACATTACGGCAATGCTAGAAATATCATCAAAAATAAATGTTACCAAAAAATCAACCTTGGACACACTGATCCACTGGAGGTTATCACTGGAAACATCAGCAGTACTTTTTTCAAATGCTGACACTTTTTTTCAAGAATTCGATTTCTGCAAGTGTTTACGTCATTGTTGATATCAAGAATGAACATTTGTACTTGGCCATTAAAAATAGCCATTGTTACTATAAGAAATCCAATTTCTGATATCAAGAACAAGCATTTTAACTAGTGAAAATGTAATTGTTGATATGATATCAATAATTCACATCCTAGGAATGAGTAAAGTCAAAGCGGCTTGCCATAATCTGATAAATTAATTCAGAGTAAAGTTTGGTGCAAGGTTTAAGTGTTGTGCGTCATGATTGGCTAAATTTATTCTGAGTGGAAATTACCCTTACCCTGAGTGGAAATAGTCCCTTTCACATGCTAGCCGAGTCCTCAACGAGACCCCTACTAGCATACTCACAACACTCTTAAAAATAAAGGTTCTTTATGGGCATTGACAGTTCCAAGAAGAACCTTTAGCAACAATTAATTTCAATGGTCCACTTTAGACATTCTACTAATTGTAAGTAACTTTGCAACTACATGTCAACAAACAGTCATTAGAGTATTAGTAGACTCTCTGTTTAATATCTGCTAACTCTTTATTCTGATGCGCCTCAATAGACACTCTACTGAAAGTAACCTTTCAACTACATGTCAACTTATTCTACTAACCCAACCCTACCAGTCTACTAATACTCTAGTTAGTTGACAAGTACCGAATGCAATGATTGGACGAACATTTTTTTGTTTTGTTTCTGAGACTTCCACAGAAGATATATGTAAATGTTTTATTATTTAAAACACTTCTGTTATTGATTGCTATCAGGTTAGTTTCAACCAGATAAACAAAAAGTGTTTAAGAAAAATATAGTAATGCTCCATTAGAGGTTATCCCTGGCTATCCCCTTGCTTTATCATGTAAGCAGAAGATGTTGTGGAATATATTTTTTCTCACAATGGCATGTGCAGTCAAAATTAGAAACACACAAATGCCAGCGGCCTTTAGGCGTACTTTCTTTTTCTGCGGCTCGATGGCCAAGAATGTTGCTAAGGTCTCTCAACTGATGTCTTGACCCTTAGCAGACCCCTATCTTTTCAGAGAGTCCGGGGTCTGCTTTCTGTTTGCGTCTTATGCCTTGAGTTAGGTGCTTTGCGTGGCCTCGCTGTGGTCGGTGACCTTTGGATCTCTCCCACACAACCGCTGCTGTGTCCTCCCCGTCCACCTCTCCATGTCCCCCAGTGGCCCCGCTCTGCCCCAGGCACTTTCTGAACTAGATCTCCCAGATCTGTGGGAGAAGAGGGAAATGAGGCTGGGATAAGGAAGATGCTTTTCCCAAGAATAGTTTCTCCAGTAGGGTGACAGCAAGAGGGAAGAGGCTTAAAAGAGGAAGTACTGGGATTACAAGAACTCCCCTGCAAATCGGAGAAGGACGCCTCGCCGTCACCCAGGCCTTCAAGAGGATATTAAAAAGCAACTCATAAACTGGAGGTGGGGAAGAAGTGCAGTCTTCTAGATCTCTGAGATGAAGAGGTCTGAATGATTCAGAGTTTCAGCTGGGAAAAGAATCTAATGGCAGATGTGTCTCTGGGGACTGGAAGAGTTTTGGATTATATCCGCATTACAGTCTCGTATAGTCATATTCAAGGAATAGTTTACCCAAATATGACAAGGCTGTCATCATGTACTCACCCTAGCGTAGTGGCTTATTTTCGTCTATGGAACAAAAAAAGAAGATGAGAAAAATTGAAGCACATTCATGCTGCTCTTTTCCATATTAATGGAAGCTTAACCTTCACTATATGAAACCACCATACATTAGTTCATATGACATACAACAGCTTTGTGTCAGGATCAAACTTAATTTAAAAGCTGTTTACTTAAAAACATTCCCAACGACAACGATATGCTTAAAACGGAGACATTTTTTCTTTGAGTTTTCCACGTACAAACGACACCATTGTCAAAATGATCCCCGTTCACAAGGATCCGCGAAATGACTAAAACCGCTGTATTCTGCTGCCAAGCCACTAGATGGCGATGAAACACTATAGACTGAACACGTAATACGCATGTGCATGACATCATCATCTTCAGAGATTCGCGTTTTTGTTGTTTAAACGGAGACCGTTTTCAAAAACGTACACTTTGAAACCCGTTTTCAAAAGTTCGCGTTTTCACGCACCCAAAACGCCGTTATCCTTTAAACGAACGGCCAAAACGCATAAAAAGTTTTACGTTGCCATTTCGCATTTGGTTATGAGACATGAAGAACCGTTGCTGTTTTTTGATGCTGACGTCATGCTTCTTGATGTGTCAAGTTTTATTGTGTATTCCACCGAAGAATGAAAGGTAAATGTTTGGCATGACGTTAGAATGAGTAAGTGACTGTGTTTTCATTTAAATTTCAAACTGTTCCTTTAAATTGTATTACATAACAGCCACAGGCTATTTTTAATTTTCCTTAAAAATATGATCCACACAGAGCACCATTATGTCTTATTTGCCATTGCCATAACAGCGTATAATGTTCACGGTACGGTCCCCTTCCTCGCCTAACCTGCCGTCGCACTTCCATTTCACAAGAGTCATTTATTGCCAGTCTCCCAAATGTAACCGATGCTTACAGAAGGATATTACTCACACACCACAACCCTGCCAAGTCCTGTTCCATGGACCATTAAGGTGTTTAAAGACAGGCATTCATATTTGTGCTATTTTCCCTCCTTGGAGTCTTTCCTTTTTTTTTTCAGTGTACATATTTCCCTAAAAAAAAGAGAATATACAAAAAATACCATTACGATCAGTTCATAGAAAAGTCACAGCATGCAGTTTAGTCTGCAATGTAGGGAAAAGAAACGCTCTGGGGAAATAAGGAGGTTTTTGGTTTTGTTGTATACATGAGTAATGAATGAAAGAATAATGAGTAATCCAGAAGAAAGTTAAAGGATCTCTGAAAATGTGATAGATGTCGATATTACATCAGTCTCTGGGTGTGAATGCCTCACCAGAAAACAAGGACAAACGTTTGCCTTCAGTGCTGAGGAAAAAGAGCTCGGTCTAAACTGCTCTCACGGAGCATTTACATTTACCACATATATCAGGATTAGGGATGGGAAACGTAAGGAATTTATTGGACGTTTCGAGCTCTAATCAGGGCACAATGCCAGATTTAGACGAATCGAAAATGAACTCTCGAGTTTTGGCAGTGCCTGTTGACTTTATCATTCAGTGAAAACCTCCAACCGTTGTGTGTTTTATCGATGTTCATCGCGTAACGCAGCAGTTTTGTGTTGACTGGTGTCCAGATCTGATTGTGTCAGGAAAAGGTCTGTGTAAGCAACAGGAAGCCAGAGCTCAGGTAATCTAGCAGGAAGCCCTGGCCATGCCAGCACAAGCGCCCTGCTTTTCATTCACGTGGAGGCTCTCGTCAGACGTAAGCTACACACACATACAACAAGTGCCATATGCGCAAGCAAACCAGTGAGTCCCATCCACATCTTCCTTTTTTACTTTCATAGTTAAAGTATCTACTTGCCTATCAAATATCATTTTAAAAGTAATAAAGTAGACACAAAAGGGAACAATGCAACCAGAGTGAAGGACAATACAGGGAATGCAGACAGCTCAGATCCTTTGCTCTTGGGAGAGTTCATAATATTGAAATCTTGGACTTTTGATTGAGTATCTTTCTAAATGTTCAAATCTCTTCATGATGAGATAACCCATTGAAGATGGCCATTGCCTTATTTTCAGGAAAGACATCTAAGAAGTAGATAAAAAGATTCTCCATTTAAAGAGGGCCTAGTATGTTTTTAGGTGTTCGGCTTTCTTTAGTGTGTAATGTTGCTGTTTGAGCATTAAAAAGCTCTGCAAAGTTACAAAGTCCCTCCAGCGGGAGTTATTCTCTATATCAGTGTCAGTGTTTCTGAACTCCTGAAACGCCTCCATTGTAGTCTTGAGTTTCTTCCGCTAACGAACGCGTCACAATATTCCTCATTATAATAATTAATACGCAGAATAAAGGGGCGGGGCCTGGTTGAGTTAGTTAGTAGTGTGTTGAAACTGGCGGTTATGGAAAGGGGCGGGACATTTCCCAAACACACTCGAAGCGCTCGACCAATCACAACACACTGCTCCAGCCGACCAATCAGAGCACATTGTGCTTTTCAAAAGGAGGGGCTTCATAGAGACAGGAACTAAACAGAGGTATAACTCACTGCATAACTACCAAGGTATAATGTAATATATAATGTATCTACAATATAATGTATAATTGTAGAAACCAACTAGCTAGTCACTACTGTTCACTGAAAACGGTCGCACCTCTGTCGTTTGAACCAGGGCCGTAAACACCAGACACATTTATACAGGCGGTTCATTCAGTCAGCTTTCTCCTACACGTACGTTTCTGACATGCTGCTTTAATGAACTGAGGACTACGTAACTGTTTTCATACCCAAATATCTATGACAAGTCTGTTATCATTCACTCACCCCAACGTTGGTCCAAACGCTGTATGACTTCTTTTCTTCTGAGGAACGAAAACCTCACCTTGTTGTTTTACTTTACTTGATGTTTGATTCATCGCGCTTGCTGTCATACTCCAGGGTTCGCTTTCACCTAATAGTAATACAGCTGTTTTTTGATCAAAATATTGCTTTTTTTTATGAAACACCCACATTCAAGTGTTGATTAAACAAGAATGCATGAAATTTCAGAATAAAATGGTGAAAAGTTTCACGATGACCGATGTGAGACTAGTTGTGAAACGTCACTCAGCGTTCTTGTTGCGCATTACCCAGGAGATGTAACTATGCCACAGATCTGGTAGTTGGTTCAGTAATGGATTTCTTTTTCCTTGAGCCTTTTTGGCAAAGGGCCCCCAGGGGCCTCTGTAATATTGGTTGTACGGGGAGCAGGGAAGGTTAGCTCGGGTTTCTCCAGGCCCCAGTGATCTGCTGAGGTCACGGGGTCAAATGCAAAAGTGACAATGTGGATAATTGCCTGCTGAAGATAATGGCCTGTTGATTGAGATCAATTGCTTTCTATGGACTGAGAAGGAAAAACAGTGGACTGAACTCTACCCTCTCAAGATGTCCAACAATAAGACAATGGATGTCTGGCCTGTGGACAAAGTGCACCATATATAAACACAGAGAGAAATAAGGGATATAATGAGAGAGACGGACCTGCGTTCAAGAAACGTGTCAACCGTGCAGCTACTTTTTGAATATGTTGTATGCAAGCTTAATTCGTAGCATGTGTGGCCCTGACCCAGATGTCTTGACAGACATAAATAGAGTTTTTCAAACATTGTTCTCTCTATTCCTGCTGTATAGAGTATGATGTGGACTGTGCAGACTATGCAAATTTTCCATATGCATTAAATACCTGGATGACCTATAACGGACACGATTACTACACCATAAAGCACACAGCTCACAATACCGAATATGCTCTTAACTCAACCTTACATTAACAGTACTTTAATATTTCTATTTTTGACTAATTTTATTGGTTTAAAAATGTTAAGAAAATTTTAAAAGAGAGTAATATAATGAAAAATAACCAGTTTTGGAATAATGGCTACTGTTTCACTTAGTAGGCATTTGTTTGTAGTTCAGATCATAAAATTGATATAAAATGTATCAATGAATAAGTCATTTTAGTAATATTTGGTTACACTTTATGTTAAGGTGTCTGTGTTATACTGTAATTATGCATTTAATTACTGTGTAATAATAATTAACTACATGTACTTACTATAGGGTTAGGGTTTGGTTGAGGTTTAGTTGCGTGTAATTAGGAATAATATATAGTTATTACTACAGTAACTACATGTAAGGTTACATATGCAATGAGGACACTGTAAAATAAAGTGTTACCTAATATTTAACTAATATATTATTACTAATACTAATATATTAGCAATATTAGTAGTCTGATAGAGTATTTCTATTCTGATAATCAGATAATCATTCACCAATTTCCAATAATATTTTTGAATTCTTAAAGATAAAGTATGTAATTTATTATAGCAAGTGCAAACAAATATCTGTTATTTTCCTCAGACAGCATTTCAGTTGCATTGACTATATTATTGCCTAACTTCAGTGACATTTCTCAAGGTTTTGAAGGTGTGTGTGTGTGTTCACTCTGCTGATTCTCTTGACACACTGAATCAAACTTTCAGATGGGAAACGTGTGGCTGACATGCAATCGCACAATGAGCTCTTTCTTCCACAGCTACTTTACATGCCGAAGGTTCCTCAGGAGCCACACATTTCACACACGCACACACACACACACACACGCACTACAGGTTCAAGTGGGAAACCAGAAACCACAGCTGAGGAATATTATGATTCACACACTAAAACACTCATGTATTATTACGTTATGACAATCAGAAAAGCAGATAACGCCACTGCTGACATGCACCTAAACACCTTTGTGCAAGAAGCACATCTGCTACTGTGATGCAAGACAACATGACCGGCGAATATAGACTAACAGAAAGCAATTTAGAGATCATATTTCATGATAACAGAAATAAAATGGAAGATTATGCATTAAAGGGATACTCCACTTTTTTGGGAAATAGGCTCATTTTACAACTCCCCCAGAGTTAAACTGTTGTTGAGTTTTACCGTTTTTGAATCCATTCAGCCGATCTCCGGTTCTGGCGGTACCACTTTTAGCATAGCTTAGCATACATCATTGAAGTGGACAAGACCATTAGCATTTCTCAAACAAAAATGACCAAAGAGTTTCGATATTTTTCCTATTTAAAATTTGACTCTTCTGTAGTTACATCGTGCACTAAGACCGACAGAAAATGTTGCGATTTTCTAGGCTGATATGGCTAGGAACTATACTCTCATTCCTGCGTAATAATCAAGAAACTTCACTGCCGTACCACGAGTGCAGCAGGCGCAGGCACTAGTCCCGGTCACGTTGGAAGTTACCGAGCTGGGGACTATTTTCAGGCGTATCATATCATTACGCCTGCTGCTCTCATGGTACGGCAGTGAAGTTTCTTGATTATTAGGCAGGAATGAGAGTATAGTTCCTAGCCATATCAGCCTAGAAAATCGAAACATTTTCCGTCGGTCTTAGTGCACGATGTAACTACAGAAGAGTCAAGTTTTAAATAGGAAAAATATTTAAACTCTTTGGTAATTTTTTTTTTTAGAAATGCTAATGGTCTTGTCCACTCCAATGATGTATGCTAAGCTATGTTAAAAGTGGTACCGCCAGAACCGGAGATCGGCTGAATGGATTCAAAAACGGTAAAACTCAACAGTTTAACTCTGGGGGAGTTGTAAAATGAGCCTATTTCCAAAAAAAAGTGGAGTATCCCTTTAATGGGAAGGCTTGTACAATTGTAATGCAGCTCTCACCTTTTTTGGGTTTGAGAGTGTAATTTCTGGTTTCACAAACTACTAACTCAACCAGGCCCCGCCCCTTTATTCTGCGTATGAATGATTTATATGAGGAATATTGTGACGTGTTCGTTCCCGGAAGAAAAATCTGTAACACTTTATTTTGTTTGTATTTTATTTTACATGTCAGCTAACTCTCATTAGAGTATTAGTAGACTGTCTGCTTAATATCTGCTAACTCTTTATTCTGATGCTCCTCAACAGATATTATACTGACTAACTATAAGTAACTTTGCAACTACATGTCAACTCATTCTAACCCAAACCCTACCAGTCTACTAATACTCTACTAACACTCTAATGAGAGTTAGGTGCAATGTTACTTATAGTCAACAGAATGTGTTAAAGGGACCATCAAAATAAAGTGAAACCGAAAACTCAAGACTACAATGGAGGCGTTTCAGGGAGTTCAGAAACACTGACACTGATATAGAGAATAACTCCCGCTGGAGGGACTTTGTAACTTTGCAGAGCTTTTTGATGCTCAAACAGCAACATTACACACTGAAGAAAGATGAACAGGTAAAAAAGCAGAATAGGTCCGCTTAAACAAAATAAACATATATATGTTGCATATAAATCAAATGACGTACATATGTATACATATACTTCTTTTTTTTCGGAGAGCTTCCTTCCTTTGTCTGCGCTCTGATCTGGAGGTACGTTTGTGTTTGGCTCGGGACAGTCTGTCACTTGTCATCATCAGCGCTCTGCAGGCGGTCAGAAGATAACTGCTTCAAACAAGCACTTGATTACGACTAATGCAGACACAGCGGGGAGCAACTCAGCCATGACTGTAAGTGTGTGTGAGGAGGGGCCATGCGCAAGCTTTGAAGCAAACAAGATGGATATCTGCGCTGTTTACCTTTTAATTTGGTGCCCAATTGTACGAAGATTGGCTACAAATTGAAAAATGAAGATCAGGTGCAGGAGTGTGTGTGTGTGTGTGTGTGTGTTTGTGCGTGCGTGCGTTCCCGCTTTGAATTTCCATCCACCTATTTTGCTGGTTGAAACAGGCGCTGCGCACACAAACACTCAACCTACCGGTAACCTCAGTGCTTTCAACACTCTCGCCACACACTTCAGGCCATTCCTAGATCCACTACAGAGCCACGGTCCCCATAAAATACATTTTGCTCATTTTGGACACATATGTAAGTGTTATAAGCGTGTTTACTGAGCATTACCGGAGCTGTGCTACTGCCCCACAAGACACACAGGACACACATCTTGATGTCATTATGAAGCCGGGGTTATTAAAGCCAGAAATGGACTGTAAGAAACCAATCCTAAATCATTTGTTGGACCCATCACACTGTCAGAGAGAGTCAACATTGAAAAACAATGGGACCTATTTACATTCTTAATGAATCAGTTATCTAGTCTTATTGTGCACAATTCATCAGTGAATGTTATTGTGAAGAAAAAAAGTTTATTTTAATGCATTGGTAAACACTTTGGGCCCTATCATACACCCGGTGCAATGCAGCTCCAGGCACGACGAAAGTGTGTTTTGCTAGTTTCAGCCCGACGCAGTTATCATTTTCACGTCCTGCGCCATGTTGTTTAAATAGCAAATGCTTTGTGCGCGCATTGGCTGCTGGTCTGAGAACGAGGTGTGTGTTCAGGCGCATTGTTGGCGCGTTGCTATTTTGAGGAACTGAAATAGACTGAGCCATTGACCAACTGAAACCTGGTCTAAAGTCAATGGCGCAGTATTTTTGGTTATTTAAAGGGCGCATGTCGCCTATAGGCGGATCCACAACGTGAGTACACTCTGCTTATTACACACACAGCAGCAGCACACACACATGCCAAATATTAAAAATAAAAGGATTACAATGTAAAAGATTATTATTGTGAACAAAGATATGGTGGAATCTGGATATTTTCCAGTAGATGATCTGCTTGCGCTTTAACCTCGCGCACGAGCAGATCCGCCTCCTCGCTAGAGAAGCGTTCAGTCTTTCCGCTTGCAAAATCCGTCATGTAAATAGCGAGTTTGTCATGGTGCGAAAGGTAATGGGAGATGAGACTCTGATTGGTTTATTGCACGTAAAGCCCAAAACACACCCATTACTCATTAAGAGAATAGGGACATCACTATTAGACCATGCGCTGCACGTGCCAAGCATTTTTCCTGTCGTTAAACTAGCAAAAGTGGATTCGGACACGCCGTAAGTGCACTTGCGCCGTGCGCTTTAGACCATGTGCTTAGATCCTTAAAATAGGGCCCACAATTTCAATAGTCTACTTTAGACATTCTACTAACTAAAAGTTCTGTCAGGACAACTCTTGGAGAGATACTCCGTGACCATATACAGACTATGGGGCATGTTCCCTCATTTCACAGCTGCACACACATAGCATACATTCATATTGATTTTTGGGATGCTGGAAAGACATAGAAGGGTTGGGTGCAATATATGTAGTATTATTGTGTGTAAAAATGTGAGACTAAATTTTAGACTTACTGATAGCTTGGTATGTTCCGTAGGCGGGGCCACGACGTTAAGATGGCCACCGTAACATTCAGTAGGCGGGTTGGCGAGTGTGTCGTGAGCATGGTCGAGTACCGCCACTTTAGTCTCTCTGGTACACCAATAGACTGTTGGCATGAACGCGTTTTGTTTATTTTTTAAAGTTATTTTTGGTTTGTAACACTACGTTTTCTGCACCGTGGGATTCCTGCTTGTTCCCGTCACCTCATTGCCTCTAACCGTAAGGGTCATTCACAACATATGGCAATGTTAATGTATTTGGTCTTGGGGGAATAGATCTGTTACGCTGCTGCACATGTAACATACATGAATGAAGCCATAGCAGATCTATACAGGTGGAGCTGGGGAAGTGGAAGGGTTTCTGAAAGCGTAGCATAATACTAACAGCAACACTACCAGTATATGAATGTTGAGCCGCAACTCATTGCCCACTGATGCAACAGCAACCAATCAGCTGTGCTATGTAGATAATCACTAACAAATTGAGTTGAGGACCTATCATCCTGCGCCATCTAGAGTTTCATGCCAGAACTTGGTATTAACTTTCCAACTACATGTCCACTAGCAGTCATTAGAGTATTAGTAGACTCTCTGCTTAATATCTGCTAACTCTTTATTCTGATGCTCCTCAACAGACACTCTACTGACTATAAGTACCTTTACAACTACATGTCAACTTATTATACTAACCCGAACCCTACCAGTCTACTAATACTCTAGTTAGTTGGCATGTAGTTTAAATTAATTAGAGTTCGTTTACATGTACGGTAGTTGGAAAGCTATCTGGAGTTAGTAGAATGTCAAAAATAAAGTGTAACCAATTTTTTTTTATCAGTATACATCCAAATAATTTTACTGCAAATATGTATTCACAAAGCTTATCTATTGAACTCTAAAGATCTAATGATGTACGTCCGCCGCCTAGCTCGTGTTTTTTCTTCTTCTAAACATAAGAGGGAGGAGAGGTTGTGAACAGGTGTGATAAGACACAAAACAAGCAGATCCAGGAAGAGGCTGATATTCCCGTGTCCCTCGTCGGATGAACACCCCTCCTGCTGACAGGACAGATAGCGTGTGACTCAAAACAACAGCAGAGAAGATGAGAGAAGCAGCACCAGTGTGGGACGCGGCACACGGGACCGTGTTTGTGAACTGGCTTTGTGTTTTCACAGGTTATATCTGTTTATTATCTGCTTATCTGAGCCAGCAGAGCAGGTTCCACAAAATAACAGCTGAATGAATCGGGGAACTGTTTTGCTGTTGTCAAATCTCCTGATGGTTCAAACATGACAAACATGGCGATTCCGAAATCACTGAAGACTGATTGTGGAAGCTCGAACTGATATTGATATATCAGTTCATTGATATTAATCATATATATTGATTGATATTAATCAACACCTAAAAATATTAGTTAGAAGTGATCATTTTAACATGCACTATGATTTTAAAGTGCTGCAATTATGTTGGAGCTCATGCAAACAGAATACTGTCATCATGTCAGTGTGATTATTTTCACACTGGCACAACAGTGTTGGGAACTAACTAACTAAACATAGTTAGTTGACATGTAGTTGCAAATTAATGAGAGTTCGTTGACATGTAGTTGCAAAGTATTAGTAGAATGTCTAAAGTGGACTATCGAAAATAAAGTGTAATAAACACATTTTTGGACCTCTGAAATGATTTGTGCTTTCTGCTGACATAATCAAGGCAATGTGGGCGGGAACAATAATATTAACCAATCAGTGACGTTTCACGATCCAATCAAGTCCTGATGGATTCAAAGTCCCGCTCTACACATAAATACACAGAGGTTAAATGTATATATAGTAAAATCTGATTTATTTTCTGATGATAAATAGTTTTTTTTTAATCACAGACCTTTTTTTGTGAATGTGATATATCTAAAGTGTTTTATGAGACAGAATGTATACAGTAGATCCACATATTATATTGCAGTTATGCTATCTGATTCACTTATCAATCCGAATCTATTAGCGTTCAGTGAGCACTAATGTTTATCAGCTATTGGCCACCCACTCAGAAAGCTCACAAACACAAGCGTAGACGAGTCTCAGCTGTGAGTAAATGCTACGGGTCAGATCTGGCCTCATTACCTTCCTGCTGTCACTCACACACCACTGACCCCAATCTGAGTCCTTCTCACACACACACACACACACACACACACACACACACACACACACACACACACACACACACAGCCTGTGTTCACAGACGTCAACAGTAAAAGAACACACTTTAGACAAACAAAGCTCTGCATTTATTTCTCAACTGCTGATCTAAGGTTTCATTAATTATCAGATTTAGTGTACATTTACCTTGCATATAAATTATATTTATATGTAGTTACATGCGCTCAGTGTGCAACAGTGTTGAGGAAGCTACTTAGAACGTTTTTGGCAAGCTATAAGCTTTTCATAGTCAAGTAGTAAAATATAACAACAAACATGCAACATTTTAACCAGTGAATAAATAAAAGCATTATCAATATGTATGCCAGAAAGCATGCCATTATTATAACACCGCTGTTGTGCTGCACTGGTGTATAGATCATGTCTCATCATGTCATAACTATCAAAAACTACTGTTTTTGAAACATATGAGTAAAGGTTATTACAATAACTGTCATTGGATTATTACTGTTAGCAATAAGTTGACATGTAGTTGCAAAGTTACTTATAGTCAGTAGAATATCTAAAGTGGACTATTGAAATAAAGTGTTACCCAAAATATTATATTATTACATGGCTCTGTGGAATACTTGATTCTGATTGGTCAATCGTGGCATCCAGCGTTATATTATTCCCAAATAACAGCCGCTGAACACAGAAACACAGGCTCATCCGGGTCACTGAAGTCAGCAGCGCTATACGGTTGTTAGGAACGTGTTTTATTCGTGGAAGTTCTGCATTTGGTGAGCTAATACAATATTAAAACTCAGTCGAATCAATATTTTGTGCACAGTTATTTCATTATGCCATCCAGTATCGTGGACTCGCTCTCTCTTGTTTCATACAAACGCAGCGGCGGCCATTTTGTGACTATTGTTTTAAACACTGTTGGAATATGAGATACAAACATGTACAGTTTTAAAACAGTTTAATCGGAAATCAATATCTCTTATTCCCATAGTTATCTATGTGGTGAAATGCTGTGTAATGGTATGACTGTATACCGTATTTGAACTTGCCGCTGCAACTGCTCTCCGCGGAAGTTTTGCGTTTAAAGACCTAATAAAATATTTCAACTCAAGTCAGTATTTTGTGTCTAAATATTTACTTATGTGGCAATTAGTCGTGTAACTGTCACCAGGTGACCACATGTTGTGGGGCGGAACTAGAATTCTCGAGGTTTGTTTTCCATAAGGAGGAGGCATTAAAAGACGTACAAAAACAAAGCCGGGTTTTGACAAGAAGTAGTACTGGCTGGACATATTGGAGACACAACAATAGAGTTTGTAAGGAAGAGAGGACCACGATCACGAGTGGATTGGAGGCCGGACTGTCTGGAGCGGTGGATTACTGAATCTGATGAGGCAAGAGGGAGATCTGCTGGGCTATGATAAAGCTAAGTAACGTTACCCACTCCTAAATACAGCGATTGGATTGAGTTGTAGAACGCGGGAAATAGGTTGCCAGTATATGCGTGTCTGCCCCGCCTCGCTATTGTGAACGAGGTTTAGTCACTGAGTATACGTCCAGTTTTGGATTGACTTGCTAGTACTGTAGTCAATGACTTACCAGCCTCACTGTACCATTCTAATGACTTTCATACTGGATGTGCATACTGCTGTCTTGCTAGTGTTGTAGCCACCGACTTACCAGCCTCGCTCTACTATTCTACATTGTGTCTCACTATCAACAGTCTGCATTGCAGCTTAAAGGGGTCATATAATGCTGCATGCACTTTTACAAGTTGATTGTACTGAAATGTGTGTTGGCAGTGCCTGTACACAACCATCATATAATGATAAAAATCCATCCAGTGGTTTTATTTTAATCTCCTTATATGTTTTCCCCTGCCTCAAATCGAGCCGTTCGACCGTGTGACGTCACACGCTCGGAAGCCCCTCCCACGATTGTTGATTGACAGGAGCGTCTCAACACAGACCCGCCCTCGCGGGTGAGATCAGCTCCATGAGAGAGCTGTCAATCATAGTCTGCACGGACCGGCGCGGTCATTGTTGACATGCTGGAGCACTGTCTATGAGCAGAATGGCGTCTAAGCGATTGTGGTGTTCTGTTCTTGGGTGCAATAACGAACACAGCAGTCATTTTGATGTTCCTAAATCCGAACCGCTGAAGATGCAGTGGCTGTGTTTGTTTTCGAAGGGAATATTCCCCACGAGCAACGTCAATGCTTTCATATTTGCGCGAATCATTCACCAGACTGCTTTATAGACGAGGATCAGTATAAAGCTGGATTTGCTAAGAAGCTGCTCATGAAAAATGGATCGGTAGCTGCTACCAGATATTCGTGTTCCTGCTGAATCTCCAGCAGAACGGAAGTGAGTGAAACGTTTTATTAAACTTTATATTAATATATTAATCTTTGCAAATCGCTAGCTGCACGCTTCACAATGAATGCGTCTAAGGTTCACACTCAGGGTACATTACGGCATGTTTTCTATGTATGACGTTCTCAATATAATTCATAATCCCACGTTTATACTGAACAACGCGTTATGGTTATTAAGTTACAAATGGTGTACGCCAGAGCTCTGGTGTACGCATAGAACAGAGGGGCGGAGTCAGCAAAGCTCAAGATCATTTAAAGTCATATGCACTGAAACGGCGTGCTGAAAACAGCTGTTTTTGACCAGGTAAAATAAGTGTTTTCTTACAATACTAATGAGAATTTTTAATTAAAGTATATTACAAACTTTTAATTTAGACCCTAAAGAATCATATTAGCTTGTACAAAAATGGCATTATATGACCCCTTTAAGGATCCTAGCCTCCCGCTTCCGACATGCAATTTTAAACCCACCATCCAGTTCGTCTTCCCCCTGGCAGGTATACAATGGAATGACCTATCCCAGTGCTACCGGCGCCGTCTGTCTGCCGCCGTTCTGAGTCGATTGCCTGCTGAATATTGGTGTGAAGATTGTGGTGAGACCTCACTTGAACCTTGGTGTGTTGCGCTGTTTTCCTCTGTTTCAAAGAGTTTGCTGTGAATTTTTCCCAGGCTTTGTGACTGGGCCGTGGCGGACTGAGCGGCCAGCTGGGGGCCAGGGAGCAAGTCGGTGACACCGTATTGCCAGTTATCCACTGGGGGAGGAGCTAACCCAGCTGGGTGGCAGCACCCTTTAAGTGGGGGAATTCCGGACTAAAAAAAAAAACAGGCTTAGAGACACATTGTGGAGGGAGGCAGTTGCCCTGTTTCCAGAGACTTACCGTAACAGAAGACAGTTGTCCTGCTTCAAGAGACATTTTAACTATTGAGACGTTAATAAATTCTTTGTTTTAAACTCAGTTGACAAGCCTCTGAACTTCATTGGTGGGTGTGGTTTTCTCCTCGGGGTGGTAGGGGGTCGGCTACATTTGAGGTCGGCTACATAATAAGCGGGATAATGTACATCCAGCCGGTTGTTATCTCAGAATAAACCCCTTCAGTGTGAAGCAAGACCTGATCCTGATCACCCTGTCGGGTTTATTCTGAGATAACAATCGGCTGGATGTACATTATCCCTTACTTATATTATATTATTAAGTACTATATTATGTTATTAAAGCATGGTGTGACTAAATGGATTGTGTTTAATTACTTTTCAGTATCAGGCTGAAGGAGTGCTCAGTGTGATTTGAGTTTGCGCGCAGGAGTGCTGGCCGTCTGCGCATGCTCTTGTTGACATGCAGTCCTCCATGACTTCTGTATGTGTCTGATATTGGCATTGCTCTCAGCAGAGGTCAGCTCCTGTGGCTCTTTGAAGCCTGTGAACTGCATGTGTAGTGGAAGTGTAGGAAACAGGTGCTGCTCAACTCCAGCTGTTCTGTCTCTATTTGATGTGCTTTATAAAAGACAGATGCAAAGTGCCGAGCCGAGAGAAAGATACACACCGTTACACTACTGCAAATAAATACTGGGGGTTCAAAATTCATTTGATTGTGTTAAGAACGGAAGACATTTTCTTTCATAATAATCTTCACGTTTATTTAGTAATGTGTGTATCTTCTCATTGGTTAAGACTGATGTGCTTCATTGATCCTTGGAAGCAAATGAATTTACCATCCACAAGTCTGGACTATTTGTGAAAAGGAATAAATATTTTTTCACTTTCACACTTAAAGTTCCCATAAATTGAATGGCGAGTGCTGATTTATTTCGTTTGTTGGCATATTGCCTTTTGAATTAGGAAGTATTTCAAAGGAAATACTGAAGGCCCTTTTCAAAATAGCCAGTAGCCAGGGTTAACATTAGCTAAAATCATATATATATAATTGTTACTTTAAATTAAATAAACATTAATTGCAATAAAATGAAGTATTAAAAAAACTTAAACTTAGTTTATTTTAGCTAGATGCCAAGGTAAAAAATGTCAATTTTCGTTTAGTTTAATTTAAAGTACTAAATCGAAATAAACTTTCGAGATAAAACTACATTTTAAAAACTAATACAAATGACAAAAACACAACAAAATTACTAAAGCTTTAACTAATAATAAAGTGAAAATATGAAAATAACAATGTTGGGGTAATGCATTACAAGGAATGCGAGTTACGTAATCAGATTACTTTTTCCAAGTAACGAGTACATTACTTTTAAATTCACAACAAAATATCTGAGTTAAATAGAACAAATATACTTTATGTGTTTAATCTCACTTAACGTATTTTCTGATGACTTTCGATGATCCAGTTTAACCACAATAAAAAGGAAAAATGACTTTATACATTTAAGTTTTTATTGCTGAAGTAAGTGTGTTGAACTTTCTTCTCCTGAGTCTTATTCTTCTGCGATCATGAACCGCAACACAGCTGAAATGTTTGTTTGAGTGGCGCCCTCTACATATGCATTTCCTTCAGCCTGAGGCTTATTCAGTTCACATTTTAACGTATCACATACATTTCCATTAAAAACCCTTAAAGGACAACTCCGGCTCAAAATGAACCTTTGGTCTAATAAAACATTGGTACCTAGTCAACCGTTCTCTGAGATTTGTTTTCATGATAATCGAATTTAAAGAGTTTTATCTCTAAAAACTGTTTAGCGTATAACGCTAGTAATGGGGGCATCTATTAAGTCAAAAGAAATCGCAAGTTTATACCACTAACAAGGCTCAAAATAGCCCCACACGAACACAGTAGCATAATGAGGGTCCCTACATGCAAACCGAAGCATTGAGAACTTTGTAAGTGTACAGACCATTTAATAAGAAGATAAATATAAAGACAGTCCACTTCGTGTATACAGACAGGAGCCATCTTTGGAAAACAGTCTCGACTAATCAAACCACGAACGCCATTCATTCAGTTCAGAAGTTCCCTGAACTTCATACAGTTCAGCTCACTTAGCATGTCGTTCGTGGTTTGATTAGTCGAGACTGTTTTCCAAAGATGGCTCCTGTCTGTATACACGAGTGGACTGTCTTCATATGTATCTTCTTATTAAACAGTCTGTACACTTACAAAGTTCTCAATGCTTCATTTTGCATGTAGGGACCCTCATTATGTTACTATGTTCGTGTGGGGCTATTTTGAGCTTTGTTAGTGGTATGAACTAGCGATTTATTTTTACTTAATATATGCCCCCATTTCTAGCGTTATACGCTAAACAGTTTTTAGAGATAAAACTCTTTACATTCGATCATCATGAAAAAAAAACTTTAAGAAAGGTTGACTAGGTACCAATGTTTTATTAGACCAAAGGTTCATTTTGCGCCAGAGTTCTCCTTTAAATAACCAATTATAATTTAGTATTAATAACTTGATAACACTTAACTGCAATATTACAACTTTGGTAAAGAATCATTAAAAAGTAGAAGAGATCAAATCAAGCTTAATTATTCCCATTAACAAAATATGTATCCAAACAAATACAATGTTCAATATTCGAGAGATATTCAAACATGTATTGATGATCATGAGTGATTGGATATTGTTAATGTAGAGATCATATATAGTGAATGTATACTCGTTGAAGTGTACAGGTCAATATTGGTAAACTGGACATGGTTTTAGATATTTAAATCCAGTACAGGAGGATTTTGATTTGTGAAACTTTTTAAATCTCATAGAAACCCATTTAAATCCCCTACATATAGTGTGCCTGGGAAAGACAGGCATTCACATATACACAGACGAGCACATGAACAGACAGATCCGTCTCTGAACAGAGGTGTCTTTCTCAGGCAGGACTGCCACCTCCCTAAAGCCATGTAGATGCAATAAAAATAAATGGCCCCTGACGATGTGTTAATCCACTCTCACAAAGCGTCTCAGGTCTGAATTAAGTTGTCATTTTTTATTGCTACCCTGACACCTGTTTATAATAGGGGGCCTTAGTGACTTATGCCCATGTTATTACAGCCAGCGGTGGGAACAGAGAAAGAACTGATCTGAGATCAGAAATGCACCAATTGGGCCTAAAGAGAGCAGATTTCAGAACAGTGGCAAATGAAGCAGAAAAAAAAGGAATTAAATCCAAATAAACTCAGCCACACTTTCTTCCAAACAAGCTATGCTAATATGTATGTTTCTATTTCTTCTGTTCATTATTCTGCTGGCTATAGCGGTAATTTACTGTCTGCACTTTAGATTTAGGTCACACTATAGATTAGGGTCCCATTCTCACTATTAACTAACTATTAACTACGGCTTTTGTCTCCATTAAACTCCTCTTATTAATAGTTAGTAAGGTAGATGTTAAGTTTAGGTATCGGGTGATTAAGGGATGTAGAATATAGTCATGCAGAATAAGGTATCAATATGTGCTTTAGAAGTACTAATAAACAGCAAAAATCCTACTAATATGTATGCTAATAACCAACTAGCTAATACTGAGAATTGCACCCTAAACTAAAGTTTTACCAAAAGTTTTTTTCATCAGGTTAGTTTTCATACATCACCAAACCTTTGGTTACAAAAGAGGACAATCTTTGAAGGATGAACA
This sequence comes from Rhinichthys osculus, assembly GCA_029959095.1. NCBI lineage: Eukaryota > Metazoa > Chordata > Actinopteri > Cypriniformes > Leuciscidae > Rhinichthys > Rhinichthys osculus. Next base: position 41,054,244 of record JARWKJ010000007.1, read on the forward strand.
AAAATTGTTTGCTTTGAAGCGCTGGGAAAAGTTGTGTAAAGTACTTGAAAGTGGGACTGTCACGTCGAGGGAGTAACATTTGATGACGTATTGGTCTGCCATACCTTGGTTTTTGACAAATTGACACCATTGTATTATGCCCAGTACACATTGTATGATTTTGGTCTGTCCCAGACTAAACATGACCAATCGTGGTGATTTCTGTGGTCGTGGCTCCTAAACGCTGGTCCAGTCGTCGTTCAGTGAGAGAGGTTCAAAGACGGCCATTGTCACGGTCTTGACCAAAGAGATATCCTTCGACAGTGTCATCAATTTAGCATGATCATCTCACAGTGTGTTTGCTGATACAACCAACATCTACTGACTAGCAAATAAAAATTGCATCACGGTTTGATCAACGCGACATGGCGCTAAAAATGACAAATATTTACCTCAAGCTCCATTTGCAGAATCAGCATGCCAAGTTGTCCTCTTTTCCCAGCCATGACCATATTCTCCTCTTTCGCTTCCTCCTCTTTTTTCCAGCGCACATAAAAACCACAATTGCGAATCTCAAAAGTGTGTAGCAGTTGTGTGTAAACTGTAGCAGTTTACATTTTCCATCGTTAAAATGATTAACATTTTTGCATTGTAGCACAATCAAATGACCACAGACATTTCTTGAGTGATTTCATTACATAATCCCAATAATAGCGTTCATCGCGAAAGGGACATCATTTTACGCACACATTCACAGAAGCTTAATTTTAAATGAAAATATGTCAGTGATTTAATGGACTAAGATAGGCTGAAATTGAAATGATTATTTCCCAGACTAGGAAGGGAATGTCAGCGTCATCAACTGCGATCGTAAAAGAGAAAGTTCAAAACTTATACTCCAAGTGTCAAGCAGTGATTGTTATGAATGAATGACGTGGCATTAGAGTCTTCCTCTGATAATGCTGGATTATATTTTTCCCAAATAAATAGAGGTTACACTTTATTTCAATGGTCCACTTTAGACATTCTACTAACTATAAGTAACTTTGCAACTACATGTCAACTAACTCTCATTAAAGTATTAGTAGACTTCTAGGTTAGGCTATGTTATGGTTAGGTGTTAAGAGTTCGGTTTAGTAGAATAAGTTGACTTGCAGTTGCCAAGTTACTTATAGTCTGTTGAGGAGCGTCAGAATAAAGAGTTAGCAGATATTAAGCAGAGAGTCTAATACTCTAATGAGAGTTGCAAATTTACTTATAGTTACTATAATGTCTAAAGTGGACTATCGAAATAAAGTGTTACCTAAGTAGAAAAAGACACCTTGAACGCATTTATAGGTGGTAGTAAGTAAGCACTTTTACTTTTCGATTTTTGTTCTTTCAGGAGTGTCCTTTTAAGTCTTCATTAATCCGGCGTTTTCGTTTAAAAACGCTCTCAGTCCACACTAGCGTTTTCAGGCGTTTTCCAACAGTCAGTGTGGATGACAAACTTTTGAAAAGTGCCTGAAAACGCTAAATTCACCTTACTGGGCATGCGTGAAACCACACAAAAGCTCAGTGAGATGTTGCAGACGAAAAATAAATAATAAAGTTATCGCGCATTTCTTCTGACAGGTTCATTTTATATAGCAAAATATCCGAGCATTCACTGAAGCGTCCAGGTCGCACTCACTCACCATTACATGTTTGGTCTAAAACGCTAAAACTGCTCTCATGTTTTACCGCAGGACAGCAGCCACAATACCGGTATAAACATGAATATCTATTGGTACAATATGCGTCACATGACTAAACTTACATCATCGTTTTTAAATACATCTGTTTTGACAGTCCACACTACTATAGAGCCAAAACAATCTCATTAATAATTCATGCAAAAAAATGATTCACACATGTGTAGACAATTTCACATGCATAAAACCTAATTCACGTACACAATAAAAAAATCACGTGCGTGAAAAAATATATATATATATTCACAAAAAGAAATTCACATGCGTAAAATAAAATTGTATATTCATAAAATACATTTCACAAATGCAAAACACAATTCGTAGATATACAACTGTGCACAAAAACCTTTGAATGTTTAAAATGTACGAGTTTATCCTTGAATGTGCATGTGCAAATCGTCGCCTTGGATGTGTGTGTGTGTGTGTGTGTTTTTGAGACTTTCCTGGCAGCGCTCTCCTACACAGAGCAGACATACTCTTTAGCCAATCAGATTTAAGCTTATTAATCGACCAATCAGTATCACGTGAGGGCGGGCCTACCTACCTGCATGTTACATCATCAGCTTTCGACTACAGTGAGTTCAAGGCTAAGCAGAGGTAAGTGCAGTTGATGGGTTCATTTCTGTGTTTACTGAAGCTAAAGAAGTTCGAGATCAGTAATATGCATGGAAAATTATGTATGACATTCAAGGAAGAATTGCAAGCATCTACACAACAAACATTTATATTGTTTGACATTGACACAGGTTTAATAACAAATGAAATAATAATGAAAAGAAAAAAAACAATTATACAAAGCAGTTGCTTGGAAATAGTACTACATGTGAAGGATTTTTGTAGGCTATTTTAAAACTTTTTTACACTCTTGATTGTGTCATACTTAGACAAAATTTATATATTTTGGTCTTGCCAAGTTTTGATTATTCAATTTTTAATTTATGTTTTTAATTTATTTTGTATTAGGCTATATGGTTTTGTTTCTCCACAGATTCAGGAAAGTTTATTTTATCTAAATACAACCCCTGAAACTTCACATAGTAAAAAGAAGGTGTCCACTGAAGGTGTTCTTTTTGTTCCCATCTGTGTAGACACGACGGTTCTCCCAGACCTGAAGACTTATCCGGTCCCCTTTTTCTAGCAGAAGGCAGACAGCGTTGGACGCAGTGTCATCGGTTGCTCCGACCACATGATTGCCATTCTTTAGCAGTCTCACACCGGTCGGCATGGCGCGGAAATGGAAGAGCACAAAGTTGAAGAAATACACTCCTTTTACTGGTGCAGTGAAGATTCCTGTTGATAACAGTAGAAACTTGGGTTCTTAACATAGTTTATAAATAACCTGATAAAATTTTGCAGCATCATGTTTAGAATTTCTTTGAGGAATATCATGATACCTGTATTTGTGTCGTAAGCATTTCCAATGTTAGTTAATGCATTTTCATACACAAGAGAGACTGCATCAGGGCCAATGAGTTTCTGGGTATTCTCTAAAGCTGACAGCGTGGCTGAAAATGCTACTTTCACCCTTTCTGGAAAAAAAAGAGGGGAGAAGAAAATGAACAGGCAAGCGAAAAGAAATAACCTTCAGATATCTTTTAATTTCGTTAATGTAATGCTATTTCTAGTCGGAACTTGTTTCAGGGCCCTAAACGTCAAAATAAATGCAAATAGACTTAATTGTGTATTATTTAGCCAGAACATTTGTCTTTTTCTCAAACTTTTTCAGCTTTGTAGTCAGTGCTGCATTGGTGACAAAAACATAAATGTTCAATGCATTCATGAACAGAAATATAGCCACATAAATATAGATTCACCTTCTTAACCTTTGACAACATAGTAGTTTAGAAAGATTGCATCACAGTATGAGCAATATGGTGTTATAAATATGCTAATTATTGCATTTCATTTTATGCTGAGACGTTCGTGTCATGTATCTAGCGTCCGATCATGTTACCTTTGTTTTCTGTTCTGAGTCGCTCCATTTCAATCTCCATAGATTTCATTTTTGTTTCCATGGTCTTTATTTTCCCCAGTTCAATCTCCATAGATTTCATTTTTGTTACCATTGACTTCATTTCTTTAAGTTCTTCAAGGATGTTTATGTTTAACGACAAAACATCATCTGCTGATACAGCCCACACATTGAGTATTAAAACTGTTACAAAAATCAACATCATTGTACTCTTGGTTACTAACAATGCACTGAATCAACTGAATTATCATTCTCTTATAGTCTTAAAAACAACTTGCGTAATTGTTTAAATTGTCCAATAGACTTTGGACTCCAAAAACATCCCTCTTTTCAACTCTAACCTTTGTTCGTAGCAACACATTATGCAATAGCTGCACATAATTCAATAAGTATTACATTATTATTGTAATGAAATGTTCATATAATAATTTTCTCAAAATGAAATAAAATATTATTATTTATAAATATAAATAAAACATTTCACATTATGAGAAAATTATTGCCTTATAAACTCACCAAAAACATTGTAATTGTCACTATTTGAGTCTGTTCATGTCTGTGTTTCTAGGTTGGTTATCAGTTTGTTTAGTTCAGTTCTCTCACTTTCCCAGCCTGTTTGTCACCATGGTCACTGATTGGTTTAGTTATGTTCAAGTGTGTTTAGTTAGTTCTTGTTTTCTGAGTTCTGCAAATAAAAGTTTAAACTGCTGCATTTAGATCTTGCATTCCTCCTTCATTTCAACCAACCGTGACAGTCATATTGTCATTATTGTAATAGCTTTAAAAAAAATATATATATATATTAGTATTCCCTTACAGTACATTTAATAAAATCTCAAAAAAATTTCAGTCTTGAACGTCTCGGTTACGTATGTAAGCCTTGTTCTCTAAAGGAGGGAACAGAGACGTAGTTGACGTGTCGACTGATTGGGATCACGCTTAGAGAGCCTGTCATCTTCGAGTACTGTTAAAACGAGCCAATGTACATTGGCGTGCGTGAAATGCATCACACACTCCGCCCCAGCGGCGCGGGTATAAATCCGGAAGTGGATGCACACACTAGTTGTTTTTCGCTGAGGAGCCGAGCATAACTCGGAGTCAGCGGTGGTCCAGCAATAGTGGTGACGGGACTACGTCAGGAAATGAGGGTTAACATACGTAACCAAGACGTAGTCGACTGATTGGGATCCTAATTAAAACACCATCTAGTGCTGCCACCTTCCAGTGCCTAGACAAAAGCCTCCTGATCTTCCCGCAACTGAGGCTCGGATGGAAGGGCTTAGGCAGGGAAGTCACTGCTTTTCCTACAGGACCACTGGGATAGCGTTCCCTGAACACGGAAGGAAGGTTCCACCAGTGCATACGAGTGATAGGCCTGGCTTCAGACGTTCCGCCACGTCCGTTGCCGAAGGGTATGGAGGAACTCGACAGGGTTCAGCTAAAAAGGGGACGACTCAACTGGAGCAAGAATTGCGCACTTATCTAGTCCATAGGAGGTGAATGGCGCAGCAAGCTGACACAACGAACCGGGCTTACAGTGAAACTGGCTTCATGTGAAGGGAGCCCACGGGAAGCAGTGGTTCGACTAAGGTGTCGCCCAGCCCCCAACTCTAGAATATCTGTCAGCGAAGCACTCTGTGTCAACGCCTAGGCGGGAGCACACACTCATTTAAGAGGAAGCTCACTGTGCATGTGCATCTCGGGATTTTCACCAAGATGAAGGCAGCCACATTCAGTGGGCCAACCTCGCTTGGAAACAGCCTTCCCTCTCTGCTGATTTCCTTAACAGATAAGAGCTGGTCTGAGGTCCTAAGGCTTGCATTCTGTGCACGTAACCGCGATGTAGCGGATGGACAGAGAAAACCAGGGCTGGGTCTGCCTCCTCCGGGGCAGCGCTTGCAGGCTCACCACCTGGTCCCTCTTAGGGAGAGGTAGGAACCTTGGGCACATATCCAGGCCGGGGTCTCAGCTAGTGAGAGTTAGCCGGCCTGAATTCCAGGCCGAAAGCGAGCAAGTCCCTACCCTCTAGTAGATACCATGCGAGCAGGAGAACTGTAAAAACATAATTTTTAACTCACTGCCTGCAGTGGCTCAGGGGCGGTCTCTGCAGTGCAGTAGCACCAGAGATAGGCCAAAGAGGATAAGATGGGCACAGGGATGACCCTTGCTCCCTCAGGAACCTGACGATCAGGACGTGCTTCCCATGCGTCTGCATATGATGTTCGTCATCATATTGAGGGTGAAGGAACAGCCTACTCCAACCCAACTTGCAGGAAAGATAGCACTGAAATGACCGAACACTCTCAGGATCTCCTCACGGAGAGAAGAGTCATTCAACGAATAGGTTCCACTTCTACTTTAGCGTAGCACAACTGCCTCATCTTAAAGGGGGTGCTTGCAGAAGTGATGGTCACTAACACATATCCTTGTGATAGCCACCTGAACCTCCCCGTCCAGTTTTTTGAACACAGGTGCCATCATGCCCCATCCCTGAAATGTATTCAGGGGAAGTCAGGAAGGCTCTTAAGGGAACTAGGTCTGGTTGGGCCAATAAGGGGCAACTATCAAGACCTGTTCCACTCCTGACTTAGCACAGTAGGTGCAAGCGACATGCTTGCACAAGACAGGAGCACTGCTCAACATTAGATGTGAAGGGCCCGTCTCAATTGACACAGGTCCAAGATGGCCATAACCCACCACATATCTAGGGTACAATGATGTACGGGTTAATAGAAACCGGTCTTCATATCGGCTGGAGGAAGAGGCTACATCGCTTCTTCGCAAGTAGGACTACGACGTGCGCACACAGGATAAGATCAGTGCTCAACACGTAGGTGTGATAAATATCACCACCCTTATGAGCATCTGGCTTAACACCTAGGTATGATGAATATCACTGAGCCCGGGCGAAAGCCAAGTGAAATGAATCACAAGCCAAGTCTGCTGGTAGTTTCGGGGCCAGGTGGAGCGGTAGGAAGCATCTTTAGGCTTACACACATCAAGCCAGGGGCCAGGGAACTACAGACGTACCCGAGGTGGGGCAGCGAGGTGGAGGACAGGAACCCAGCTCGGAAGGCCCGGAGGCGGCCCGAAGCAGGGTCTGAGTGTGGTGCACGACACTTAACTTTCTCCACGAGACGGCCTGGGATGCGTGAGAAGGCGGATGACCAGGTCCTCGAACCGCACCCAGCTGCTGTGCTGGCGAACAAGAGGGGGCTGAGGGGTGCAAGGCTTTACAGGGTCGCACACCGCCAGACTTGCCCTCTTGGGACCCAGGAACAGAGGAATTTGCTAATCCTTTGAAGTGTGGGTACTGCTTGCTCCGCTTCTTTTGGGAGCCAGTGGTGGAACAGACACACACAAACGAAGACTCCACCCAGCCCTCACCTGGGGGGAGGGAGTGGATTGGTAACCAACTCCAAGAGCATCCTCCTCCATCCCTGAGCGGCCCGCTCCGGAATGCTTTCGCTGTCGCTTGCCACCTGGTTTGGCAGCGCCTGGAGCAGGCTTGGCGTCCCTACTGCGGCCGGCTCCATGCTGAGGCCTGGCTGGAGACTGCTGCGGAAGCGGCGGCAGGGGAACACCCTCGGCGACGAGCAGACAGAAGAACTGCCACCGGCAGCGGTTTGAAGGCAGCAGCGGGCCGCCAGGGCAGGATGTGCCAGATGGCCTTCGTCTGCGCTTGGGCGGCAGAGAACTGTTGGATGCAGTTCTCTCCCGCGTCGCAAACCAGCCCAACTTGGGAAATTGGGGAGACCAGGAACCGAACCTTGTCCGCATCACCATATCAACCAGGCTGTGCCAACAATGGTGTTCCTGGACCACTAAGGTGGACACCGTCAGACTGATCGCGCACGCCACAACATTGTTTCCCCGGAGGGGGAGGTCGGATGCAGTGCGGTGCTCACCTATGAGCGCACGGTCTGGGCTACCCTCGTGCATGCCCATGGGTGCCCTGGCCTGACAGACCTGTAGCAGCACCATGGCACGTAAGAGGAGGCGGCTTGCCCACCGGTGCACCTGTGTCGCGACAGACCGCTCCACTGGCCTCGCAACCCTTCACTGCTACTCCATCAAGGGTAGTGAGGGGGAAAAGCTATTCAGGCAGTTTCTGGCAGAGAAAGGCGCCGTCCACAACCTGGTAAGCTCTCCATGCACTTCAGGAAAGAAAGGCACTAGGGCGGTGAGCTGAGAACCAGCACGGCCCGTCCCGAGATACCAATCCTCCAACCGAGACTAAACAGGACTCGGTTGGAGGTGAAGGGATCCACTCGAGCTTGGCAGCCTCGGCGGCCCATTTCAGCATAGCTGACATTTCTGGATCTGGCTCGGGCAACGTTACACTCCCAGAGGGAGATAACACAGCCGAGTAGTCATCTCCAGAGGCCAGCTCACCCTCTGATGCTGCTATCGTCATCTTATCCTCTGGGAGAACTCCAATTGAAACGGCTGATCGGTCCATTACAGAGGGACTAGCACAATCAACAGGAATTCCATCGGCTGCGGTGTGATGGAGGAGTGAGGAGCCCACAGGGAATGGTTACCGGGCGGGACATCCATCACTATCCTCCGATCACCCATCCCACACGGCACCCGGGGGTGGGGCATGGTAATGGGGACTCGAAGGCAAGTCTCGATCTCAACACCGCGACAGTCATATTCCCGCAATGGGAACATAAACCGTCCTCAAAAGCTGCCTCAGCGTGCTGTAAGTTCAAACACGTGATCCAACAATTGTGACCGTCAGAGAGGAAAAGGGAACGACCGCATCCAGAAACGCACAGGTGGAATGACAACTTGAAAAAGACGCAAACGCACCCGTGCTGGTCTTTCAGGGAATAGGACCCATCACCAGTGCCGGAGCACACAGGGGAATGACCGCGGCAACACTGAACAGTGAACTGAAACAGTGAAGCACTCACTTTTACGCCCTCTAACCAGCCGTCAACACACACAAAAATCTAGAAATTTGTTGCTGTTAAAACAGCAGTTGAGCTCGCGATCACCGATGCACTGGCGCTGTAGAAACCACCAGCACTGGGAGAGTCTTCCAGAAGAACACCGACACACTCGCTCGTTGTAAACAACAGCACTCTTCAGAGACATCAAACGATCGGCTCCAAAGCGAAAGACAACTAGTGCGTGCATCCACTTCCGTATTTATACCTGCGCCGCGGGGGTGAAGACTGTGATGCATTTCACGCAAGCCAATGTACATTGTCTCGTTTTAACAGTACTCGAAGATGACAGGCTCTCGTGGTCCCAATCAGTCGACTACGTCGAACGTGAACGACTGAAAGGGAACTACCTGCTTAATGCAACATTTAAATTTTTATTAAAATTATTATTATTAGTAGTATTAGTATTAGTATATGTTTATTATATGCAGAATAACAGTCTGGGATGCGGCTGAATAACAGTGACGTGACAGGTGACCTGTCGTACGAGCTCTGATTTCTGAATGTTCGAGACAGATATGTCTTAGTACATGTGCACATGCGGAAGATAAACAGCACACACATTGTTGGAATCATCTTGGCATTGGCTAAAAGTTTTGTCCGTCAGATTTACTACAATGACAATGGCTGGAGAATATGCCTCTCAAGACACCACAAAACTAAAACTGCAGCACTATTTTGAAAAATAAACTTTAAAGGCGGGCTCATTTGTTTATGAGAGTCTAATAGTCACAGTCCTCGTCTGCACCAGTCTGTCTTTGTGTCTGCACTACACTTCCCAGAATCCTCCTCGTATCCACAACTATATTCACTCCCTCACTTACCAGCCTGTCCCTCGTTATCATCATCAGTGTCACCTGTTTTCACCTTATGTTTGATTTATGCTTGTATTTAGTTTGCTTCTGTTCAGTCTGTCCAGGTCGGTCGTTGTCTATGTTACCTGAGTGTATTCCCTGCCTGCATCTGTTTATTGTTTTGTTTAGAAGTAAAAGTGATTGTTTCTGGAAATCCTCGTCTCCTTGTGTTTCCTGCCATACACACACCGTGACACTAATGTACTGTATATGATCGTATAAAGTTTTACAACATAAAAGGTGCTCAGATTCCATAATTTATTGAGGAACGATGATGGAGAGCAGATCGTTCAAGAGATAAATGACGCAAACAATGGACAATGTTATCAATATTTCATGGATTTAACACTTTTGTGGACAAAAATTGCTGTTGGATGTTTTTCAATGGACGCTTATCATGGACATTTTACTCAAGTGCGACGGATTGGATTCATCTCACGATCGCTATTTCATAACAAAGGTATGAAATCCTGTTTTGATTTAGCATGTTGTCATTTGGACTCCCAACACAAATTACAATATTACTGTTGCTGGGGCATCTATATCGTAAAACTATGGAAGCTTGTTTCCGCCACAGAATGAAAAATTAAAAAGGTAATTGTGACTTTTTATCTTTTTAGATAAGAGAGTTTACATCTCGCAATTCTGACTTTATTTCTCAGAATTGCGAGATATAAAGTCAGAATTGCGAGATATAAAGTCAGAATTTATTGATATAAAGTCGCAATTGCAGGTTATAAAGTCAGAATTGCGTGAAAAAAGTCGCAATTGCGTGTTATAAAGTCAGAATTGCGAGATATAAAGTCAGAATTGATTGATATAAAGTCGCAGTTGCGTGTTATAAAGTCAGAATTGCGTGATATAAAGTCGAAATTGCGTGTTGTAAAGTCAGAATTGTGAGATATAAAGTCGAAATTGCGTGTTGTAAAGTCAGAATTGTGAAAAGTTAGTCTTTTTTCCCCCTTAGAATTGGCCTGATAACTCGCAATTGCGAGTTTATATCTCACAATTCTGAGAAAAGATGTCAGAATTTCGAGATATAAACTCGCAATTATTGTGTTATAAAGTCAGAATTGTGAGATGTAAACTCGCAATTGTGAGGAAAAAAAGTCAGAATTGTGAGATAAAAAGTTATAATTCTGTCTTTTTTTCTCATAATTGCGACTTTATATCTCGCAATTGCGACTTTATTTCTCAGAATTTCGACTTTATATCTCGCAATTGCGACTTTATTTCTCACAATTCTGACTTCATATCTCGCAATTGTGAGATAAAAAGTCGCAATTATTTTTTTTATTCAGTGGCGGAAACAAGCTTCCATATAAAACAGACACCGTAGATTGACAATAAACTCTTAGAACTTTCAAATGATGTATAATGTGTTATCATTCTCAATATGTTTAGAAAGTATTCTATATAGTAAATGTATACCATGGTAAACAATGTGACGTCAAGCCTGAAGTCTGGACAGTGCGCCTCAAGAGGTTAAATACCAATACTGTGTAAAAAATTCAAAAATAGCTTTCACTCTCCCAGGAGCAAACTCCAGGCAGAAGGGAGCGATACATTTCTCTGAAATCGAGTTAATGAGGGAGTATTCAGAGGGTGACAGGGACAGCTATAATCACCATGTAGACCTTAAGTGTGGATGGGGAAAGACCAGCAGGGCCGGACAAAATCCAGATTCTTTCAGAGTCCAATATCCAGTGTAAATGCACACACATTTTTGAATTTGCTCACACACTGAAATATAAGTAAAATGACAGCTATGATAATCAACAGCTATCCACAGATGCGGCACTTAAACATAAGTAGATTGAAATAACCCAAAACCTTCCTTTAAACCATCTTGCATGGTTATAAACACATTTGTAGCGTGTATTAGATGGGCAAATTTCAGCTCTTTAACAAGCTTACTGAATTGGTTATTTACTCTTACAAACAATTTTGATGCTTTCAGTGTGTGTTCTTCACATTTCGGCTAGAACATGTAAACAACTCTCTGGCTCAGAAAGAATCTGTATGATTAATCTGAACGCTTGTGGGATTTGATCTTCTTTAGCTACACAAGAATCATCACAATTAGTATGTCGTAATATGCTGAACTTTGTCGCTGGATGTGGCAGACTATACTGTGGGAATACAGCATGCTCACCCAAGATTTGAGCCAAGATGTCTGCTGCATTTACAAAAACATATTGATTAGACCGATGGTAATCTAGCAGACATCTGTGCTTCCTCAGCTTTGTACCAGCAGAGCATGTTGAGCAGACCACATGCGCCTGGCCCGCCAAAGTTTCTGCTTTCAGTCAAAAAGCAAGTCAGGAGATTCCATTAACAGTTACTAATCAGATCACGTCTAAGTTCCCGTCTAACACCGTTTGATCTCGCATTCATATGATGCCCTGACTTCCTCCCATTGGACGAAGCAATACGTTTGCACACAAAAACAACTCTAGAATGAAATGGTCTGAACGGTACAACTGGCGTCTGGAACGGAACAGCCGCACCAGCGGGAGGCCTCTCGCAGACTGCAGCATTCATACTTTATATTCTGTAACCGAGCTATTGAAATGAGCTTTTTTGAGGGGATGTGGGAACAAAGATAGCAGAGGCAGCATGAAAAAAATATCATGTTTTTTAAAAAGAAGGAAGCCACGTTTCAATGACCTGACTGTTACCTAACCGACACCACTGCGCTTTCTTCTTCCTGGTACCATCTAAATGCAGGAACTAGCCATCTGCTAATTTCCTGTCTGCCGCCTGTTTGAATTACGCCGGCTCTACTCCCTCCTCTCCTCTCTCTTACTCTGTTCCATTCCTTTTTGCCTGACTTCCTTGGAAGGGACAAATAATGTGCAGAATTTGGGGCAGATTGTTGATGGATGCCGCCTTGCAAATCTGGCCCTTTCCAGCGTTGAAAGAATTTGTGCCCCGACTCAAACTGTGCTTTTTTCATGTTGTCTGGATGCATGTATGTATGCACAATTACAGGAAACAAAGTTCTACTGCATGATCTACTGTAGTAGCAGACACTTCCAGAGCGCTGGAAACTAGTTTTACTGATAAACCTCTTTAATGATCTATACCTAAACCTCTGTCCTCTAGCTAGGTTTGACGTAACGCAGAGAATTTGAGCCAGCGTCTGGCACAAATGGTACACTGAATCCACACAAGCTGCCTGTGCAAAATCACACCTTACATTGTTGAAAAGTGAACGAGCTAAACTGCAGTGGGGCCGTTTTCCATGGTTCAAGGGGCAGTGGCACTCAGAGCTCAGTGCAGCTGGTGCTCCTGGGGATCTGCATTACAACAACATGATCGGGGCCTGAGGCACACGGACACCCTTGTTATCTTAATGGGGCCTTTCATAGTCGACTCAGGCCTGGATGAACCAGGTGCCTGCTGATGTTTACACTCTCGTTTCTAAGTATTAAGTGGGGTAGAGAGGGAAAATGAGACAACAGTAATAAAAAAGCTCATTATTGGATGTGGAACCTTGATAAAACCCACATAGACAGCGCAAACTCTAAGAGGAGATTGTAAGCATTTCAACAATTCAGATTCAATTACACTCTGTCATATGTAAAATCTGTCTGTAATTACACTGACTCAAGTCAAAGGCAAATAAACAGATGACTCATTGGTCTTTTGATCGATATGAAAATCATCCCAAATCTGACTACACTGGTCACGCTATACAGTATGATTGTTCTAAATTCATCACTGAATAGCTGTAGAGAAAACAGCATTCAAGTATTTTAGTGTTCCAACTCTCTTGGCGGAAGAATGTAGATGTTCCAAAACTATTAACGGAACCAAACTTCACGAAAATCTTTCAGTTCCAGTATTTTGTAATATACTATACAATATTTGATTGAAGAGTAGGGTTGGGGATCAAGAAATGTGATTCCCAACCCTACTCCTCATTCAAACATGCCTTCAAAAGCTCACCTCTGTTGTCTGATCACTAGCTGATCATATTCTCTTTCATTCCCCAAACCAAACCACCCACCCCTTTTTTTTTTCTTTTTTTTTTTACTAAAAGTGCAAGTGTTCCTCTACCCCAGACTGCAGCTCCAAAACTCCCACAAAGACCATTAAGAATGGATTTATTATGGTCGTTTCGATTTCGGTGCATGTTCCAGAGAAATAGTGGAATTATAAAAATGGAGTGCTATTTTTCTCTCCTCCAGTATGCGTGAAAGTGGAGCCACAGTCTAGTGGGCGTTCTACATGTCCCTGACTGTGTGAGGGAGGTTTTGCTTCAGTAAGCCCTTTTTCTGCATGTCTGGCCAGCATATTAAGTCAGGGTATTGAGCACTCCCAATAATATGTGTTAAAATGCTCACTATGTGTGTGCATGAGACACTGCACACATTGAGAGTCTCCTGCCATTAGAAGTAACAAACCCAAACAAGGCTATTTTAACCAATAATTTGTTCCTCTCAGGATCAAGTGCAACCATATTTATCCCTTTGCTTTTATGGTCTCTATAAATTAGACTGTTCCTTCTGCTTGTCATATGAGTATTTGAGTGTTCATCAGAATGTAATTTTAAAGAATACATGGTTCTTTTCACATTTTTGTGTACTTATCTGGGACTCAGTAGACGGGGTTAAAGAGGGTTATGCCAAGTGTACAGAGTGTGTGTGTGTTTGTACTGTCTGAGAGACTTGGCTGGCGGTGTTAAGGGGGCCAATGAAAAATCCTGTATGTGTGTATGTATTTGGCCGGGTGAAGCAGGGCTGCTATAGCCTCTAGTGCAACCCAAATGGATCTTTCCTCTGTGGGCCAGAGTCAGACTCATCTCAGTGGGACCGTGCTCCACTCCGTCTGCCTCCCCATCCAGATAAACAGTCCAGTTGTCAAGCTGCAGATATGCGGTTTTCCGTCCCAGCATACATCACTTTCTCTTCCAGACAGGCCAAGTCTCAACCCCCCTAAACCTTTCCCCTCTTTAGTTAAACGGACACTGTTTCCCTTTGCTGCAGCTGGACACAAGAGGGGGCATGAGGTTTGCACACAGCTCAAGCGGATGTGGCCAGCGGACCACGATGACACTGATGCCATGCCACTTTAACCAAGATAAATAGCCTCTTGTTTTTAGATATAAAAATGCATAATCTTAGAACAGTGTTGGTCCTGTTTTTTTATCAGTAAAGAGATGACATGATATTAGGAGGAAACATAATAGAGGTGATAGATGCTAACCGCTAGGCCATGGCCACAACTCTAGATGGGAATTTGAAGCATTATTTTGTAGGGTGAAGGGTGAGTCATTGTTACTTAAATATGACAAAGAGGAGGCTCCAAAATAGGTTTGTGAATCTAAGATGCTAGATATCTTCTAGTACCTTTAAGAGCTGAAGCAGGTTTTTCATGGATGACACCGACACCACCAAATGGAGGATATTATTCATGAGTCTTTCCCAGTGTCTTAATGACATCATCACCTGAGTGATACTGTATATGAATAACGTTAAAGCTGCAGTCCGCAGTTTTTCCTCTTTGTCGCCATCGCCGTTCGAAATCTGCAATTGCAGTTATTCGCGGAATTCTTGTTTGAGGAGACTGTGAGGCTGTCAGTCACCGCGCCGGTGTCGATACTGGCATTCACAATCACAGATTATTCTTTTTGGAAGAATGACCAACATAATAATTTCCCCCGGAAAATGTCATCTGAACAAGTAAGTAACATCCACTTTTGTTCTGGTTCTGACATTGCAGTAAATCGCACTGATTAAATCTAAAAATCGCTTATCATATCATGCCAAACCATGCAAATTATACTTTGTTCTCAAATTGTTAATGTTAACCACATCATTATTGCGTGACTACATGTAATTTCCTTCAGATATGTATCCTTGTTTTCGCATGAGTCCGGTTGCAGTCTCTTTTATTCTGCAGCCACTCCGAAGTCCGAACGAAGTCTTTTGCATTTTTCAACGGGTGAATCTGTTGTCACTGGTGATTGTCGTTTGAACATTTCTGGATCCGCCATCAAATTGATAAGTTTAATTATATCAAGTGCTGTGAGAAAAGGCTATAAATCTCCATCTCCAACATCCTCACTCGCAATATAGCCTACTAGCCGAGACTATTCTTTATGTGTACAGATGTGTGTGTACAGATGTGACGTAATGACGCAAAGACATGCTTGAATTTCCCGCGGAAATCCACCAGTACCACTGGAATTAAAAACATTATTACAAGCTTACCGCTTTGAATAGAGCTAAGGCAAGCAGATAGTTTTGAACACTGGCTGGTTATGTATTTTCTGAAATATGTATTTTGGATAATTTTTACCCCAAAAAAGCTACGGACTGCAGCTTTAACGAATAACAAAATTATATTCAGACTGCCAAAGACTTGCTGCTCAGCCAGCAGCCATATCACCCTGTAGCCCAAGACTGGTTGCCCACTGAAGCTAAGCAGAGCTGAGCCTGGTTAGTACCTGGATGGGAGACCTTCTGAGAAAACCAGGTTGCTGCTGGAAGAGGTGTTAGTGAGGCCAGCAGGAGGCGCTCACCCTGTGGTCTGTGTGGGTCCTAACGCCCCAGTGTAGTGACGGGGACACTATACTGTCAAAGAGCACCGTCCTTCGGATCCCAGGAAAAAAATCCCAGGATGTCTTTCGAAAGAGTAGGGGTGTAACCCCGGCATCCTGGCCAAATTTGCCCAGTGGCCTCTATCCATCATGGCCTCCTAATCATACCCATATATATATATATATATATATACCAATTGGCTTGATCACTCTGTCTCCTCTCTACCAGTAAGCTGGTGTGTGGTGGGCGTTCTGGTGAAATATGGCTGCCGTCGCATCATCCAGGTGGATGCTGCACATTGGTGGTGGTTGAGGAGATCCCCCCTTATATGTAAAGCGCTTTGAGTGCCGAGAAAAGCGCTATATAAATGTAATGAATTATTATTTATATTATTGCTCAGGTACAGGGCAATGATAATGATAAAATAGTTCTTTTTCACTATTTTTACTTTGTTGTGGTGCTGTTCCCAGTTACAACCTTTTGGCCAATATCCATAATCCTGATAGGATAAATACTGAGAGGAACCTCCGCTATAGCTCCATACGTAACTGTTATTCAGCATAGGAGCATCATTCTTTTTCATGAGTACAAATAAAGGAGATATCCAGCACAATTTCTATCAAATGGAGCATCCTGCAGTGCTTGGACTGACACTATAGGAAAGACTTCAAAAGGTTGTTGACGTTGCGTTCAGGTTCAGCTTCTAGCCTTTGGG
Source organism: Rhinichthys osculus (assembly GCA_029959095.1). Lineage (NCBI taxonomy): Eukaryota > Metazoa > Chordata > Actinopteri > Cypriniformes > Leuciscidae > Rhinichthys > Rhinichthys osculus. The sequence goes on from JARWKJ010000007.1 coordinate 41,071,006, forward strand.
CCTGAATCCACTCTTTCAATTTTTGTAAAAAAAATGGACTCTCTACTCTTTGGGAGATTAGCGACCAGACATCCCCGCAGCTTCTTTTGCGATAGACTCATTAATCATCACTTAACTGTGTGGGTGGGTGAGGGGATTTTTCAAGGGAACTTGATGTTATTTCTGTCCACAAGAAAACAAATTGGGGAAAGGGGGGTCCTTTGGAGGTCTTTTTAACAAGACCACCCCACCGCCTTTGAGGGCATGGCCAAAAGAGTAAAACACAGGAGCGGTTTTTGGGGGGAGAAAACATTGTTGACTTTGGAATCTCCCTTGTTGCTCTTTGTCAAGAGTGAAGGCTGGGGTGCTCTTTATGGGGCATTCAGTGGACATTTGGATTGCAGCAGTTCTCATTCCTCTTTGATGTCACCTCCTGCCAGTTTCTCCTCTCCACTCCCAAAAAAGGTCACAGTGAGTCACACTGCAATTCCTGCATTTCACCACCCAAAATGGCTTCTTTGCTTATTATAGACAGTTTTATGTGAAGTCATTGCGTAACTGCACAGACGATTTTACGATTGAACTGTGACATTTTTTTCAGTGACCTCTCAATTTAGGAATCAGCTGTGATCCCTTGCCATGCATCTTGTTGCATAGATTCCTTCTACAGTGTATGTTTGAATTTTTTTTCATAATGCTGTAATGCTACCAGAAAAAAAGAGTTCTACAATGTTATGTGATACAAAATATGAGTCTGTATATCCTGTATAATCTTGAGACAAATCTTTGAATTATGAAAGACGGGCAAAAAAGTAAATCAAAGTGCACTCAAGATTCAAGGTATGCACATACTGCATATTGTCATTATATTCCCTTGGGTTTATTAAATGTGATTTCACTGTTCATCTGTGTCAAGCCTCTTAAATCTTGATTATCAAGTCAAGGCAGTATGTGACATATATTAAACAAAAGGTAGAGGAGACATATTGTAAATCTGCTTGCCAGAGTCTTTTTTGGTTAAATTATTCAATTTAAATTTTAAGTTTAATTAGTCAACATGAAGAGGGAAAAAATGCAGGTCATTCTTACTTTGTCTATCAGAAAATAAAGACTAGTAGAATATCATCATTTGAAAAGGGCCAACGTTTCAGAATTATCTCATATCTGGGAGTCCATTTGGAAGCTATTAGGTGCTATTAGGTGAGTATCTCATTTGTAATAATCATGGGTTAAATGCCAAGAGCACGTACAAATTCGGTCACAGAATTGTTTTTGACTGCTGACAGCGGGACAGCAAAACACCGAACCACACACACATGCACTCTCGCACACAGTCTCAGTACATCCGACAGCATCAAGTGTGCACACGTTTGCAGCGAGCATGTCAGTAAAGAGCAATTTCAGCACTTTTTCTTCGGAACTTCACCAATGTACATGGGAGCAGTAAAGTTTCAGTGATTCGAGCCCCTTCTGGCTCCCATGCAACAAATCAAATCATGCACGACTGGGTTGATAACATATTTAGCCGAAACCAAGCTCGTTTTCTGGCTCCGCTCTCCACGGTTTGCCCCGCTAGCGACCTCAGTGAGTTTCAGCCGTGAGAGAGGGCCACTTACAAATCTGGCTTGGTTTAACCTTCAGCAGACCTTAATGGTGGGTGGTAGAACCCTCTCTTTATGTGCCGGTGTGAAGCCTTGTTAAAGCTCTATTAGCCACGATGGTATCGCTACACAAATGAAATCTCAGACAAACATTATATCTATAATCACTTGCTTGTCTTTGGAGGGGTATTTAGGGGGGCAAGGCGCTACGGTCGTCTCCCCTTTCTCCCAGTTAAAGATGCGAGCTACCAGAACACGGCGAGAACATGACCACCGAAGCGAATTCCTCATCTCCAGCAGCAAACCCCCGAGGCCTGTAAAAACCTTTTAAACAAAGATTTTAAAGAAGAAGGTTCATGTAAACTGTAATGCGGGGAGGATTTGGGGGAGGGCGGTGTGAGAAAATAAAAACGGTAATTGTCCGCATTCCAACAGATTCGATATATAAACAATTTGACCGTCAGCCATGAAGAGGGCAGCTGTAAGTAATTTTTGGAGCAGATAATAATCAAGGCTACATGCAAAGCGGCGTTCCTCTGACAGGCCTTGCGGCTCTGGCCTGTGCTGGAGGGGGATTTGGGATGTCGTAGGAACAGTTGGTTTAGTTTAAACAACCTTGAATTGCCGTAGAAAGTGGGGGTTCGGAGCCTCATCCCGTTTGCTTGCCATGCAGATGAATGTGGCTCAGATTCAGGTTCAGGATGCCCATGAAATTTTAGGAATCCAATAGAATTTTTTTTTTCTTACTCATATTATTAAACATTACATCCACACGTATTCTCCAGGAACACTGGTAAAATGATATTTAAAGTGCACCTGAATGCCTGCAGGTATGGATGCTTGTTTCCGCCACGAATTTTTTTTTTTTATCTCACAATTCTGGCTTTTTTTCAAACAATTCTCACATGCTATAAAGTGGTAAGTTCACGTTATAATGTTTATAAGTCATACTCTTTTTTTTAATATCTCGCAATTCTGACTTTTGAAATTGCGAGTTTATATCATGCAATTGTGGGGGAAAAAAGTAAAATTGCAAGATGTAAACTCGCAACTTTGAGAAATAAAAGTCTAAACTAACTTTTTTTCCACATCTGCCAATGGCTAGTGACTTGAACATTAAAACAACAACAAACTATATTAAATATAGCAATTAAATATAGCAATTAAAGAAAGAAATGTATTTTATTATACTATTATATTATAATAATTTAAATAATACAAATACAAATAATTTTTATTAAAATTGCATTTATTTATTTACCTATTTATTTATTTATTTATTCGTTCATTGATCTGATGTCAGATTTGTAAATGATTATCATTACAACTTGGGGAAGATGGTTGGCACAGTCTTTGTTTTCAAATGCATGTTAAAAGTGACCCAAACTCACAACACTTGCAGGGATGGAGTTTCCAGTCCGTGATGACTGGATTCTTTCTTTGTCAGTATTTCATCATTATTGGAACCCATTTCTCTCTGGTGTATCTGAAAAATCACATGCTCAGGTCACCTTCAATATTTTAAACCTAAATAGGTTATGTCGGTTTCTGGACTGCCAGAAAACACGCCTAACACTGTTTGTGTGCATTTTTGTTTCCTGACAACTGGGGAGCAATGGAGCACACTCCAGAACCAGCAATGAAACTATTTTATTTGTTGTAGCAAATGTATGAAACTTTATGTGGTTGTAGCTCTGTCATCAATGAGAATGATTTTCTTTTTAATATGTCATTACGTGTTGTTAAGTACAGTGTGGCATTGTTGGATCACTGAACCAATAGGAGTGTGTTGCTAGGAATGTTCCATTCATTGGTGAGTGCTCAGGGGAATTTGTAGGGTGGCTGTGGGAGGACAGGAAAGAAATTAATTGAGAAGTTAATTTTGTCTTGAAGAAATTGATGAATTAGCCAAAAAGAAACTGAGACAGTAATTTAATTTGCTTCCCTTCTCCTGTGTTATCTGAATATACAACAATTGGACACAAATTGTATACATATACACACAAAGTTAATAATTTTAACAAAATAAGAGTGATCCTAAAAATTCAATGTTTTTTTTTTTATGTTTAATTCTGTCCTGAGTAAGCTATTTTATGTTTAGATATAAATAAAAAAATAATAATTCAAAGTTTACATGTTTAATGCTGTGTGTTGTTACCTGGATGATCCACAACTATTTGTTGTTGTTGTTCTTCATGACTCCCTTGTTTGTTCTGATCAGTTAAACTGTTTGTCCATTGTTCTTCAGAAAAGGTCCTCCATGTTCTGCACATTCTTTGGTTTTCCAGCATATATAATCAATATTAATAATATTTTTTTTTTTATATAAAAATTAAAAATGTTAATTAAGGGATCCTATCATGCCCTTTTCCAAAGTCTTGATTTTGTTTTTGGGGTGTACTAGAATATGTTTTCATGCTTGATTGTTAAAAAAAAATGCATTATTTTCCACAAATTTTACATTATTACAGCAAGTCTTTCCCCAGTCTGGCTCAAACTCGACATTTTCGATGAAGCCCTTCCTTCTGAAATACGAAATGTGCTGTAAATGGTTAGCTGGCCCAGTGTGTTGTGATTGGCAGTGCTTAGCACATGTTCGGGAAATGTCCGGCCCCTTCATAACCGCGAGCTCTACTCAGATGTAAATATTAACAATGGCGTCAATTTCATGCCAATTCGAGCCCGATTCAGACCCTGACAATGTTAACGAAGAAGATGATCGTGCAGAGAGGATTTCAAGCACAGACTTTGCAAGCACGGATTTCACAGTGCGTTTCAGAGTGGTGTGTTTTTTGTCATGTTCTTATAGATACAATTTTATCCACAATTTAATCATATTTGTCGGACAAACTATCGTAAAACAAACCGTAGTCGATAACAAAATCATGGATCATTTTCCTAAGGGGCGGTGAACTTCGGTTAATCTTCAATACACAAATTAAGATATTTTTAATGAAACCTCTCTCTTTAAAGAGAGGTTGTCTTTGTCTTTTTTTTTTTGTGTGAAGCTGTTAGGATTTTGCCCTCGTGTTGCATTGCCGCCTTTATTTTAGGGGCCGTTTACACACCATTTTCAACTAAAAACTGAAAACTTTTTTGGGGAAAAAAATTCTCTGAAAATGAGACTCTGTGTAAATAATGATGACATAATGTCCATTTTTGGATGAACTACCCCTTTAAGGAATCAGATCACAGCGCTCATGCCACTCAGATGAGCCCAACAGGTGTTTCACCCAGTGGGAGGATTAACAAGCTGTCCCAGCATTCCTCAGCAGTGGCACCAGAATGAAATATTCCTCACTGGTGCTTGTGATCTAGATCAAGGCCACAGTCAGGTGAGACAGCTGACCTACTGTAACGGGGCGACAGAAAGAGGGTAACATGAGTCTGGCCCGCGTGAGACTCAGAGAAGGGTCACAGAAGACCAGGACGAGTCCACTTCAGGATGACAATAGCGTGATGTGATGCCGTTAAGGGCTGTATCGTTTGGGTTTTCACTGAAAAAACCCCAATAATAATTGTTCACTGAAAACAAATTTTTACTGAAAACCCAAATGAACACTCATTTTCATGTAACTTTTATGAAGTTTATTCCCGTAAAAATGGACAATTATTGAAACATTCTATATGGATTCATCATATATTTTGTCCAGATTGCCATCACCTGGTAAAAAAAAAAAGAAATTTCATGTGAGAATAAAAATCATTTAATGACAGTAATGGCTAGACGGTTGAATGTACTATGCATCAAACCAACTACGTAAGAATACTAGATTTTATGCTAGAAGTCATACATTTTATTCATTTATTTATTTAGTCAATATCTAACTATTATTTGTCAGTTTGGTATATATGTTTTAACTCTTCCCCCGTCATTAAAAGAAGTTTCCGGCTTTCAGTGTTTTCACTGTTATACGGTAGGGGGCGCTGATACACATCTTCTGAAAGAGTGCAGAATCTCCTGATCAAAACACAGGTGAAGAAGAAGCAGAAACAAGCGATAGCAAATGTAATTAGATGCATATGTAAAATAACGCGATCATCAAAATTAAACAGCATATAAATCAAAACTGCCTAAAGTTACTGAATGAAATGACGAGCTGTAGGACTGTGAAGCTTTGGAGGTGTTGATAGACTCGATCTACTTCATCTGTGTTTTATTCATCGTTCTGAATCCCATCTGGATGAAGTCTTTGTCAAAAACGTGATTTTCTCAGCTTTTTCCCAGGTCAATTTGTTTTTTATGAAACTTACCCACATTCAAGTGTTGATAAGAAAAGAATGCGTTAAGCTAGAATAAAACGGGTTTTGTTTGTTTGTTTAAAAGCAGAGGCTCTGTTCTTTCTTTTGATATATTGCATGTTCAGATATTCATACAACAAAATATTCTGGTGAATTAAAAAAAAAAAAAAAAAAACGCCGGCGGGGAAAGAGTTAAAATAATTTTGAAGCGTCATTTTTCCAGTAATGCTTACGGTCATATCCCATTCATTTCAATCTCTCTGTCTGTGTAAGAGCCGTTGCAAACATATCCACATCGCTGTGATCGGATGCTTTATTAACTGCTGTTTTCTCACCGCTGTCGTTTATTTTGTTTTTGAGAGGAAAGCGCACAGCATATATTTAGATTGGCTGAGAACGAAGACGAGGTATAGCATAGGCAAAGTGGATCTTTATTGTACGAATATAATCCAACATGAATGAGTGTCATGAGAGTAAGTGTAGTAAGTTGCCGTGACCTCAATTAACTTTTCTGGATAAAGGGAATTATGTAGATGTCAGTAAAACGAGAGGAAGAGGAATATAGTGTTCGCCGAGGGCGCCATGCAGCTGAACTCATGAAATGCTACGCCGGCCGGCTGGAGATGTGCATGGAAGACAAGCTGAACATCAATCACTCAGTGTGAGCTCAAGCGTGTGTGTTTGTGACGGTCAGGCGCTCGGTGTCAACCTGCATGTCGGTAACCAGAGAGAGACAAAGAGAGGACACAGTGTGACCCTCAGTACAAGGGAGGGACGGCATTTGACCCCACACAAAAACAACCCTCAAGGAGAATTTGATGCCCAACGAGAGAGAGAGAGAGAGAGAGAGAGAGAGAGAGAGAGAGAGAGAGAGAGATTGTCTCTGTGAAAAGTCACAAAATGGTTCATGAAATTGTAACTAATGACTGGAAAACTAGTCCAGTTGTGGGATTTAATATAAGGTAACTAAAATGGATGAGGATACTAATAAGTTCCTTCACAGTTGTATTAAAAATGATACAATAACATCACCATTTAGTAAAAATGCGTTAGTAAAAGGAGAAGACATACTGACACCCTGCATGAACCGGGATAATGACAAGCAGATGCCAATAGCTTTGATGATGCTTACTTTTACCAAAAGATGCCTCACTTTCTCTTACTATTAATATTACACTCCAGAAACGACACCAAATATCAATATCCACAAATAAATCAGACGCCTTCATCTAAACACTTGATGAGGACAAGGGAAAAACACAAATCCATCTATCCGTTAAATTAAATCATACTCGAATCGCTCTGGATTATATGAACTTTGGTTAGAGGTCGGAGCAGGACTGAATGACAATAGCAGCGAATATGAATCTCACGAGGGTTTTGCAGATCAAAATATGCACAGAATACAGAGTACAATAGTACTATTAAGTTTTGAGTACTATTTGAGTACTATTAATTTAAAGATGATTAATATAAAGTTATGGTGAGGATTCTTATATTGTGACTGTGTTTGCTGATAGCAGCAGCATGGCCCAAAGTGTGTGTTGAGCTCCAGTTATTAACCCTAAATCAAATTTTAACCTCTAACCCCAGCCCTAATCCTCACCTAACCTTAACCTTAACCCTATCATTCTTCAGAGAACAGGAGAACACGACAAGGAGGTTTTGGAAAATGAAAATCATTGAAATGTTGCATAATACAAATGCATATTATGTTAAAATATCGGGAAAATATCATATAAACAGCACACACACACACGGAAAAAAAAACTTTTAGTAAGATAATTTTTTTTGTTTACTATATATTTTTTTTAAATCATCAAAGATGCATTATATTGATCAAAAGTGACAGTAAAGATAATTATAATGTAATAAAAGATTTCAAATAACTGCAGAATCCTGAAAATATATAAATATGCCATTGTGCCAATGCCAATTTTTTTCATAAATTTGAGACTGACGCTACCTTCAAGTAATTTACCAGATACGCACACGTTTTCAAAACTGATCCCCATTCACACTGATCCAAGAAAGCGATTAAAAACGCTGTGTTTTTCATGCCAGTCCAGAAGTTGGCGATGTCACTTTTGCACCAGAGAAACTAGCGCTAATCTTTATAATTTTGTCTTTGAACTTCCGTTTCAATGGCATCGCTGTTGAAGAGTAATTAGCTGTTGAAGTGGATTTACTTATTGTAGAGTTAACTAAAGTTATCATGATGTAATGTCTAAAGCGGATGTGATAACAAATGTCAGTAGAACAGGAATATTTTAAAACGAGCGGTTCATCCATAAATCCGTAAGATCTTACATTCATGCTGTGGAAATACAAACCGGAAGACAGAAGGCGGAGCCACATAAGCTCTATAGACTGAACATGTTTATTTATTTATTTATTTATTAAAGGATAGCCTCTTGAGATGCATCATCTCATTTTCAAGAGGGTCCTATAAACACAAATACAGAATACAAAAGACAAATCATAAACAAAAATATTACATAAAAACATGTAATACACATGCGCATGACGTCACCGTTTTAACTAATTCACGTTTTTGTAGTTTACATGGAGATGATAACTGTATTGTTTTCAAAAACTCATACTTTGAAACCCTTTTTTAAAAGTTTGCATTTTCAAGCCACCAAAGCGCTGTTGTCGTGTAAATCAAAGGCCAAAACGCATAAAAAGTTTTCTGGTTTTAGTTAGAAACGGTCATGTAAATGGCCCCTTAGTCATTGTTTTCATTGTCTGTATTGCCTGAGTTCTAGTTTTTTCATTAGTTGTCATGGTTTCTAATTAGTCCTCACCTGTTCCCTGTTCTGTTGATTACCTTCCCTTGAGGATTTAATATGCAAATGAGCCCCGCCTCCACTCACTCACTCAGCTCAGAGATCCACTGGTTGACGATCACACGTTGATCTGATTGGTTACAAGGTCGTTTGTGACGTCAGAAACACCAGCGATTTCAAACCGTGTTTTTGAGACTGTCTTTGGTTCACTGCAGTTTTAAGCAGAAAATACTCAGCAATGCCGTCGACTTATGAATTTACACATGCTTTGTCTTAAAGCACATTAAAAACACCACATAGACACATAAACAACATTAAAAGCTTGATTTTCACCACAGGGGGACTTTAAGAATAATTAGGTTGCTAGAAAATATGAATTATTTAGTTAATAAGTGAAGCTTGATTCCAATCATTTGCTGTGTCAGCATGAGAACAATAAAACACAGAGATACACAGACACAATGAACATACCACGCTCTTCTTGTTTTTGCATTTGTGCTAAAAAAAAAGAAGAAGCTTGCTTTGGCACAAAGAGAGAAAGAAATACGAAATAGAAAATGTAAGAGAACATACATATTCATCTCCTCTTCCATAAGTTGTATAAATATAATTAAGAAATGTAAGAGTCAGTGGTGTTCCATAGTGCGGGAAAAAAAGATAAAAACACAAAAGCTGACTTCAAGAAGGCATGCGCCAAAACCCACGTGTGAACTGTGCGGAAGATGAATCACGACTGTTGTAACCACTCCATACCACTAGTGGCACTATTTCATGACACGACTCCCGTTCATGCGGCAGGCTCTGACTATCGGTGACGTTCTCAGCCTGAATCCTGAAAGATTGCCGGCATTTTGTTTATCATGCTCTCGACTGGTCAAAATGTTCCCTTGGTACTTGACTACGCTGTGCCAAGACCTGATGTCATTTTAATAACACGCATGATATCACCCTTATCGACGTCAAGCGCGCTATAAATATTGCATTTTATATATTCAAATCTCTAATGTGCCCCATTTCCTGTTTGGGCTAATCCCCGAGCGCTGCAATAAATGTAGAGTAAAAATAGCCCGCCGTACCGTTTATATTCTGGGAGCAAGTATAGGACACTGAGAAGGCATTTCACATTATTTTATTGCTCTGTAGGTTTTTCGCTACAATCCTATAGTCATTTAAATTTAAAAATCCACATTTTGGATGCTCACAATACATGGGTCGTTTTAATGTTAATATTTTTAAGAGCTGTTTGTCACAATCACGTCTAGGAACGTCAACACTGGCCCTTAATTTCCAATCAAATTACCTATTGGTGTGCTTTTTTTTTTTTCGACCGGGGTCTGAGCTTTTATGGCTTGAGTGCGGTTGAGGCCATGTTTATAGCTCTGCATGCTAATGCTTAGCCCTGCACAGTTTTAAAGGGAGCACCTGTGCCACATAAATCTGTAACAAACTCCCCATCCAGTATGTTACATTTCTAATAAGCGCCAGAGAGTGGCGGGCGGAGGGAAAGCGAGGGACGTGAAAAAGAATGGCTACTGTATGGAGCCATAATAAGAGCCAGCTGTGGGTCAGCCATGTTAGGGCCGCTCTTGAGAGAGAGAGAGAGTGTGTGTGTGTGTGTGTGTTGTACCAGGGAAGAAAAGCTGGCAGGCACATCATAAATCCTACTCATTTCGGGTTCACTCACGATGTTCGGCGGAGGGCCTCCACCGCACTAAGCAAATTGCCTGTGATTAGAGAACAAAAAATAGCCCTCTCTTCCCTGTTTGCACTTGGGTCTGGTTAAGCCGCACATATGCACAAAAACGCCATTGTCTGGTGGTATAGAGTCCAGCATGCAAACAACACCTGCAGCTGGACACGATATTTTGAGCAATACTACCTGACCTGTGATTTATACCCACAATACAAGAATGAGGTCGCCAATGTCTGGATAACTGAAATAGTATTAACAAAATTGTTTCATTCGGCCTCTTCAAACCACTTGAGCTCACTCTTAAGAGCGAAGGCTCTTCACTTTAGCTTCAGCAAAAAAAAAAAAAAACCTCTTATCTGATTATTACGTTTTTTTTAAGGGGAAAGAAGGCCACACCAGACTTTTTCTTTCTATTGACTTCCATTCATACGAATGCGGGAGAGCAGAAACACGAGCTCATGCAAAGAAGTTTCGCATTTTGCTGCATTCTGACCCATAGAAGATCAATAAGTCACGGCGTGACATCGTCGCTGAATTACAAGAACATGCATTTAAAACTGCAGCGTTGCAGGATTTTACATTTTAGTTTTATTATTAGTTGAATTTATGCTTTTAAAGAGATGCTGCAAAGCGTGACGTCGCATCACAACGTTTTTCAATGCTGTGTCCGAAGAGATTTTGCAGGCTCAAAATCTAGTGTGACTTAAAACTTTATTTCAATAGTCCACGTTAGACATTCTACTAACTATAAGTAACTTTGCAACTACATGTCAACTAACTCTCATTTGGGTATTAGACAGTTGATGGACCCCATTGACTTCCATAGAAAGAAAGAAAAATACTACTGGGGTCAATCAACTTGAGGGTGAGTAAATAATGACAGAATTTTCATTTTTTTTAAGTGAACTATTCCTTATAGCAATACTCAAATGAGAGTTAGTTGACATGTAGTTTCAAAGTTACTTACAGTCAGTAGAATGTCTAAAGTGGACTTGGGCTTGTCTCTGGGACAGTATAGCCTAAATGGACAACTTTCTACCTCTAAACGGTTCATGGTGGTAACTTTTAGGGATAGAAATAAGAATATGTCACAACACACCAGTGACAATCACAAGTGACAACACACCAGTCAAACTACTATGTCTTTCATAGATCATGTCCTGAAGCGTGTGTGGCTGACGAAACTACTGAAAAAGAAAAGAAAACATTCCTGTCTGAGCAATCGCTCCGAACACTACATCACATTTATTAAGCCCCTTAAAGCAGACGCCCCTTGTCCCAAAAAACACACACAATAAGTGTGCCATCTTTCTCCATTTCATGGCTGGTGTCTCTTTATCTGTGTCTCTCAAAAACAAAAGATTATTCAGACTGAATGATGACAATAACACTGTTGCCTAAACTAATAATGCAGTGACTCAAGTGCTCCTGTTTGTTAATAGAAGATCACTGATTACATTATTCCAAGGGTGTCCAGTCCTGCTCCTGGAGGGACACTGTCCTGCAGAGTTCAGATCCAATCCCATTTAGGGTACGTTTACACGTGTGTGTGTATATATATTTATATTGGAGAAGTTTTTCTTTTGAGTTTTGCGCGTACAGACGACACCATTTTCAAAACGATCCCCATTCACACGGATCCGCGGAAACGACTAAAAACGCTGTATTCTGCTCCAGGCCACTAGATGGCGATGAAACACTATAGATTCAACACGTAATACGCATGTGCATGACGTCATCGTTTTCAGAGATTCGTTTTAGTTGTTAGAGACTGTTTTCAAAAACTTGCACTTTGAAACCCGTTTTCAAACGTTTGCGTTTTTTCAGACACCAAAAACGCTGCTGTCGTGTAAACGAACGGCAAGAACGTTGTCATGTAAACAGCCCCTTAAACACACCTGAACCAGCTAATCTAGGTCTTCCGTTTCACTAAAACACGGCAGGTGTGTTGGGGCAAGTTAGTGCTAAACTCTGCAGGACAGCGGCCCTTCATGAGCAGGTTTGGACACCCCTGCATTGTTCAAACCACAACTGATATGAACCAGACGAATCTTACGAATCTTGAACATTGTACAAGTTTATCAAGCGTTAGATCAAGGACTTTGGATTTGGGTACAATGCAATGACGTCAGATTCAGTGATGTATGCCGTAGCTGACGTCAAGCCTGGCGCTGTTTGAATATGCAAATGCTTGAATGAGATTTGAGAGCTACAGCAGAAGGCAAGATTTCAGGGAATGAAAGCTGTCTTAATGTATTGTAATGCAGGTTTCGTCGAAAATAAAGGTGAGTAAATAATGACAGAATATTCAATTTTGGATTAAATGTTATATATAGGGATTTACTTAAGAATTTGATCAGCTTTGCCATCGCAGCTAACATCTGGGCAGTCAAAATCAGTACGCCAAAGCCGACACAAGACTTCAAGTGTTCAGTTTCTTTTTATCGTGAGGCATGGGTTATTTGACAATATAACTAATGTCATACAGTACATGTAAAAATGAAATCGGCTTGTAGCAGTCACACATGTGGAGAGTATCACTCTTCTCCCTAATACAATGCATGTGTTACAACGGCAGCACGGAAATTAGGATTGACACGCTTGTAACTTCGAACAGCTCTTCCATTCGGAATGAACACATATGACTCAAATGCATTTGGCAATAAAGCAGTCGAAACCATGTGTACGAGCGGTTCATTTTAAACCTCGCTTCATGAGCATCAATTTGCAATTAGTCCGAAAAACGTTATCTCTCCAATCCATTTAAAAACAAAGCTAGCATGCTAGACTGACACGGGGCTGTTTATTATTGCTAATATCCACTCAGCCCAGTTTCACCATAAACACGTGTGCACCTGTTGGTAGCGGGTGTCTTTGAATGCTCCGCAAATGCAAACCAGACCTCGGAGGGGGCTCACCGAAAACAACGTGCGGTGGGAACTTCACGCTTGTGGCTAAACGGGCGACGTTCACCTCTGTCAGGCGGAGGGTCGGGGTTACGTGCCGAGGTTAGGGTAAGGGTGACAGGGTGGGGTGCCGGTAGGGATTTGGGGTGTAGAGAACTTCTCAGCCGGGCAAGAGTTCAACCCCATCACGGCAGGCCAATCTGTTCCAGACAAGCTAAATGACACATTATTGGATCCAGACCTGACATGGGCGCTGTGTATATTACATTACCAGACACCAAGCCCACTTCAGCTCATTACCTCCGCCCACAGGGAGGAGAGAGTAACAGACACATCCAGAGAAAGAAAGGCTTTTCTTTAGCCTTCTCTCTCTCTCTCGCTCTCTGCCGGGAAACTGTCAGATATTCCCGAGGCAGGAGCGTTTTCTCAGAACACCCAAGATGTTTCTGGCCCGGAGGGATTTCTTCATAAAGATATTAGAAACACAAGACGGGATTCCTGTCCTCCTCTTCCTCGTCCCTCCCTCATTGCGAAGATGAAAAGGAGGGTGGGCGGGCAAACGGAGGGGATGGCTTGACCAGGGCAGGGCAGAAAGGTTAACTCTTTCATTCTGATTTCTATTAGGTTAGTTCCATCCCACGGGGACCCTCGAACACAAGGAGCAATAACAAAATGCCAGAGAGCGTGTTATTGTGGCTGGAGTGACATTTAAATTGAGCAAGGCAAAGATCTTAATTTGCTAATTAAAACATTCTCTGCAACATAGATAGCCAAGTTGAAAGATTTCGATAGCACAGACTGCCGAACTATATAAATGATGATTGTAATCACTTGATGAAGTATTCTATTAATAACAATGTTACTACATTCATATTACATTGTTATTACAACATATATTTCAAACAGCATAATACAATGATTGGGGCAGAGTAACAAAAGTAATGTTTGTTAAGACAAGCACTACTAATCCTGTTTTTCACACATCCCACACAGTTTGTGATATTGGAAGTGATACCTCAAATCACTTGGCTTCTTTGATTGAGAAAGGTGTGCTGTTATTTTTCTAAGCAATTAGAATTACGATTTTCACCTGGTGTGCAATATAATAATTCGCAAAACTAATCCAGAGACCAGAATACCATAGAAACTGCATATCAGTGCACCAAAAACTGCTGAGAGCACATTTGCAACACACACCAGTACCAAGATCTTCACGGGCAAATGTCACTCTTATTTTAATACTGTTTAGTCATGTTTCACATCATACAGTATTCATTTTATAGACACACAACTGATCAGCCAACACGATGTACTTCTGATTCAACAGATTAATACACACTGCCATTCAAAAGTTTTGGATCTGTATGATTTCTACGTTTTTAAAATAAGTCTCTAGAAATCACTCTAATATGATGATTTGCTGCTCAAGAAATATTTCTGATTATTATCAGTGTTGAAAACAGTTGTGTACAAACAATTTGTTTTTCAGGATTCTTTGATGAATAGAAAGTTCAAAAGAAGCGCATTTATTTGAAATATAATCTTTTGTACTGGAGTAATGATGCTTTCATCACAGGAATAAGTTACATTGTACTATATATTCATGTAGAAAAAATCTGTTTTAAAATGGTGATAATATTTCACAATATTACTGTTTTTTTTTTGTAATTTTAATCAAATAAATGCAGCCTTGGTGAGCAGAAGAGACTTCTTTTAAAAACATAAAAAATCTTACCGATCCAAACCTCTTGACTGGTAGTGTAACGCTTGCAGTCACAAACACTCGGACAGTGCCATCACTCCTCTGGACAGGTGGGGTGCGTATCTTTATTACAGATTTGTTTGGGTAAGGCATACTGTAGGTATCCGCCCTCACATTCTTCCGCTCACGTCCCGTGTCGTGGCATGTAAATCGCATCGGTGGCATGACGCCACTCTTGCAGTTGCACCATCCAGGATCCTTGTGGTGTCAGGGTGGAGATTACCCGATCTGATTTACTGCCCCGTTATCTCATTCTTCTGCTCTTCAACAGGGCCATGTGCTGGAGTCGGGTCTCATGTGGCCACTCTCTCGTGACCTCTTTACGCTGGCTACCGAGTTCTCACCTGCCAAAGGGCAAGGCTGAAGAATACCCCGGGGTCACAAATAAAGGCTTGCCAAAAATACGGGCTAGTGTCTGAGAGGACGGTAGCGCTACAGCTGTGCTGGAAGCCATGTTCACAGAATATGAGACAACCTGACGGGACATATGAAACAATAACAGCTGTCTGTCGTGGCTCACTGGTGGTAGAGGGAGTCTTCAGATAATATGACAGCTTTTTCAACTAAAAACGTACAACTTTTTATGCGTTTTGGCCGTTCGTTTACACAAACGGTCTCCGTGTGAACAACAAAAACGCGAATCTCTGAAGACGATGACGTCATGCACATGCGTATTACGTGTTCAGTCTATAGTGTTTCATCGCCATCTAGTGGCCTGGAGCAGAATACAGCGTTTTTAGTCGTTTTCGTGGATCCGTGTGAACGGGGATCGTTTTGACAATGGTGTCGTCTGTACGCGGAAAACGCAAAGGAAAAACTTCTCCGTTTTAAGCGTATCGTTGTCGTGTAAACGTACTCTTAATCTGCAGTCTCAAAGAATATTTGTTTATGTAAGTCATTTTGTATATGGGGATTTTTCATTACATTCTTCTTGGTGATGTGGGTCATTTTTCAAAGTTGAAATACATTCTTCCATCCCACCCTTATAAGACATTGCTAGATATATTTCCTACAAATGTGTAAAGGCGTGGTCACATTAGTGAATCTTCGGTAATATTTCGTGGGTAAATGCGTTTCCATTGTTCATTGTCAATAATGTAGCGCTGCATGAAGCACTGCTTACTCAGTGTTCACTTCCAAACCAAGCGACTTTATACTGGTCAACCACAGCGAGTTTACATGGTGAAAGTTCAACTTGAATCCAACATGTAACCAGCGTGAGGACATTTTCACGTCACAAGAAATTCCAACGCATTCTCATCCTTTGGCGTCATATAGGTGACGCCATATGACATTTCATCGAAATCTTACGCACATGGCATCCTTTAGCGTCAATATAACACGCACTGTTATGGGTAGGTTTAGGTCTGGGGTAGGGTATGGTTATGACGCCTTGGGATCTGCGTCTCATATTGACGCTAAACGATGCCATGTGCGTAAGATTTCGACGAAATGTCCAAAGCGTCACATGTATGACACCAAAGGATGAGAACGGGCTGGAAATTCCCAATCGCACGGATTCCTTTCGACTTGACTGAAATACGTCCACAGAATCACGCCGTACAAAGGTAAATGTGATCGCACCCTTAATACAGTGGCATTCAGGTTGATCTGTTTGTTTGAGCGGTCTGACATGTCAGTTTCTGACTCAACTAGTGGCATGAGTTTGTAGGACTACCTATTTGTCTGAACATTGGCAGATTGACATCGACATTGGTCAGGAAACCTGTTGAAAAGAGTTGCTACAATTTACTATTTTGTTCACACTTCACCACTAATACAACAAGAAAAAAACGGTATTTTCCTAAAAGCTGACTTTATTAAACACTTCATTATGACTTTAGTATGCATTCGTCGCTTTACCTGGCTGTTGTCACATCAGATTTCGATCAAATTTTGTGAATCAAACTTTGGCTGGAAAAGAGCATCCTGGATATTCTGTTAGATATCGCCTTTATGTTATTTTAGTTTTTGAGTGAAATAATGTCCGCTTCACTAAGAGAAAACACTCTTCGTCTAGATATTATGTGGAACTGGTGAATCATGTTGTTATTACTCACCCCCATAAAATGAGCTTAGTTCATGCTTTATTTGTCATTGGAATATCTCTCTCTCTCTCTCTCTCTCTCTCTCTCTCTCTCTCTCTCTCTCTCTCTCTCTCTCTCTCTCTCTCTCTCCTGTCAGTGACCTGCCAGCAGCGTGTAGGAGGATCTCTTTAAGCGAGCACGGTTCACCTCCTCAACCTCTGCTAGATGGGGCGACTGTGAGAACTTCACCAACGCAACAATTTAGCCGCCTCTTTTTTCGGCACCACATTATTATCCTTCAGGATAGACAGTTAACCTAGATGTGGGGCCACTGTGTGGCCATTAAGACACCCACCAAGAACACACACACACACTCTTTTCCCACAAGACCTGAAAGAGGTATGCGTGTACTATCTTAAAAAGTTTTATTATTATAATCATTATTGCTATTATAAATGGCATACTTTCCCCTGTAAATGTTAATGCAGTCTATGAAATAGCAAGGTAATCCATTTTGTTTGTTTCCTTGCTTTTTGTTTTGCAGTCTTTGTGATGATGTATAAATTATTATTTTTTTGGTCTCATGATTTCTGCTTGCCTGTGGGATTCGTAATAGTAGTATGGAACGGCTTTGTGTTGTTTTATTTAGCTGATTTAATCCAAATGTTCAACTTTTTGTTAAATATGTGTTGAATTGAGAATAAATGATGTTCAATGACTTTGGACAACAATAACAGAAGGTCAATAGTCATGGTGCTTTCTTCAAAAAACAAACAGATGAACGAAAGAAAGAAATGAATGCAATATTTGAGTACACAGCGCGTTCTGCATGTGAGTGTTTGTTACCACATCTGTGTGTATTTATGTGTGTGTGTGTGTGTGTGTGAGGCAGAGGGCAGCTCCAGCGCACGGTTCTGGACCATTAACAGTGATTAATAGGTTTACATGCTTTCCCATGATCTCCGCTGACTTGGAATAGAGCGCTCACCTATGAGCCAGACTGGACACACTGGACACACTGACCGCTGCCTCTGCGTAAAGGACACAAACGTCAGAAAATGCATTTGCAAATACTTTAGGGTGCTGTATAAAAAAATAAAAAAAAAAAATTAGATTTTTTTTTTAACAATAATTGAAAACTGGTGAGCTGTGTATGTGTAAGTCTTAAATTAGTATATGAATAAATACAATTTTATTGTATTTAATGATGTGAGACATATCAAATATATATAGATTATCCTAATTATACTGTAAATTAATTTAATTATTAAACAATAATCTAATTTCACAGGCATGGATCTTTTATGAGAAACAAATCATTTACTTCATGTTTTTTAACACTTACAATGAAAAGACATTCAGACTTTGTTTTTACATTTAAGTTAAACATTTATATCGGGATTGATTTCCGTTGAAATACATGAAATTAAAGTTTTTCATGAAAAAATTGATTTCAATGATACGTTGACTATTTTACTGGCTAAAAATACAAAATATACAGTTTTGCAAGACACAAGCATGTTTTTATTTCAATTGTTGTAAAAAAAAAAAAGATAAAGAACAGTAAGTCGTACACTTTAAAAAAATATATGTTTCAAAGTTGTAAATAAAACATAGAATATTACTGTACATTTTACAAGAAAGTATATATTTTTTTTACTTCAGGATTTTATTGTTTAATTCAATGTTACTTGCTCTTTTTTTGGTAATTTACCTGTACCTTCTGAGTGAAACTTGTTTCCACGGCAGATTTCCCCCCAGTGTGTTTAGCTTGACCTACAGGACTGGTGCTAGTGTGAGAAGACCACAGTTGTCATTTACCTCCGCAAGCGTTCGATGGAACAAGGTTTCTGACCTCCAATGAACACAAATGATGGACCTACCTCAGATGATCCCTCTAATCTCCGGGAGATTACAACACTTACACTTGCAGTCTTCTCTCTCCTGCATAAATATACATCTCTGTGGAGGACTCCCATTAAGAAATAACACAATTCAGAGAAAGAGCGCGGTGTTTTATTCTCTCTTGTTGGGGAAATATGCTCTCTAATCCTCCACTACAAGAACCATCTGTGTAAACGAGACCGGACAGTCACGGTGAGAGACTGGAAGCCAACATGAGAGTTGTCTTACTCTTCAAATAATCATTATTATTTACCAGCTGATCTGCCTACTTTATTCCACATCACGAGTTTCTTTCAAATCACTCAAAAGTTTCTGTTTCCAGGTAGGCCTACACGTAAAAAAAAATATATTTGAATTTAAAAAGCAGCTTTTATGTCAGTGGTCTTGTTCAAAATATGCTCTTGCTCAACAATACGTCCACTGGCTGTCAAGACAAATATGAGTCTTAACAATTCATGGCACATTTACCTGTACCGAGTCCGGATCCAGTGACACGGACCGTTACTGCTGGCGTCAGAACAATCCACACGTATTCCAGAGGATCCGCTTACTAAACAAGTAATCGTGAGACAAAGGTAAATAAATGAAAGGGTTATTAAGTGACAGGGGGGGATTTCTCTCTCACCCCCGATCCGTCTGTCCACACACCGGCCTCACATGAAGACTCAAACACGTGTTGAACCCTGTTCCGCTTTTGTTGAAATTTGATGTTCCCACATAATACGCATATAAATATGCACAAAGCTTCGGAGGTTTCTTAATTTCCTGTCTGGGCCACACACAACTGCAGAGATCGCTGGGCTTCAAGCTATATTACTAAACCTGAGAAACTGTAATCTGCAATAATATTATTTTCTGTTTTTCTTTTCTTCTTCTTTTGCTGAGCAAATACCTCGACCAGCGCTGCACTCTTGCTCTCATGCCACACTGACTCACGCATGTTTTAATGGGGGGGGGGGAATAGTTTTCTTTGTCAGCGGCTATTTTTGGAAAACATACCAACATATGATGTTTGCCGTGTACAGTATTTTTATCCCACTAGATTTTGCAGTAAACGCAACAGAACACATTGTCTACTTCACCTCACAGTTCGCTTGACTTGATCTTTCATTGTCAGTGTATGGAATGAAGCACACATAATTATAGCCACTTATTTTTATTATTATATATATTTTTTTACCTCAAATCTCTAAGTTTCATTGACAAAATGAGCGCCTTGTGATCAATCACCATGTAACAACAGTGTAACACACTAATGTTTAAAATGCATCTATATATTATGAATAACGTCTAATTATTTTACTACTGTTGTTTATTTATATCTTAAATGGTATATTTTTTTTATATCTCCATATATCCTCATAACCAGTAAGAGTAACTGCAATAAACTATTTAAAATGATGTATTAAATTGACAAGCATCCCCAGAAAACTGCTGCAACAAAGAGTTGTTATGATTATGCTAGATGATTATTAGATGTTTTGTAAATATTGGCTCAGTATGTAACATCCACACAGTACATGCTACTTATATTTACCACAATTCTTTTGAACCATAGCAATCTAATAAACATAATACTACTAGTTATTATTATTATTATTACATTTTTGGTTTAAAAAAAAAAAAAATTTGTTGAAAAATGTAATAAAAAGAAATACTTGCCAGGAAATTAGAGTAAAAAGGTTACACTTTATTTTAAGGTGTCCGTGTTACAGTGTAAATGTTCATTTAAGTACTGAGTAATATTAATTAACTATGTATTTACTATAGGATTAGTGTTTAATTTAGACTTAGTTGCAAGTAATTATGCTACATTTATAGTTATTACATAGTAACTACATGTAACAATGACACCGTAAAATAAAGTGGGTTACACTTTATTTTAAGGTGTCATTGTTACAGTGTAATTATATAGTATAGTACTTAATATTAAAAAAAACTACATGTACTTACAATAGGATTAGGGTTTGGTTTAGGGTTAGTTCCAAGTAATTATGCATAATTTACTGTTATTACTATGGTAAGTACATGTAACAAGAACACTGCAAAATAAAGTGTTACCGAAAAAAGCTAATAATAGGTTAGAAAATAGATCTATTAGAATTAAAAACAGAATGTAAAAACAGTAAATTATGCATAATTACACGCAACTAACCCTCAACCAAACCCTTATCCTATTGTAAGTACATGTAGTTTTTTTAATATTACTCAGTACTTAAATATATAATTACACTGTAACAATGACACCTTAAAATAAAGTGTAACCCACTTTATTTAACAGTGTCATTGTTACAGATGTTACATGTAGTTACTATGTAATAACTATAAATTTAGCATAATTACTTGCAACTAAGTCCAAACCAAACACTAATACATGTAGTTAATTATTATAATTTACTGTTATTACTATGGTAAGTACATGTAACATGTGTAACAAGAACACTGTAAAATAAAGTGTTACCGAAAAAAGCTATTAATAGGTTAGAAAATAGATCTATTAGAATTAAAAATATACTGTAAAAACTATTCCGGAAGGAAATACAAATGAGAAGATCTCGGGGAAAACGCAAGTGCCTCGAGTCTTTTAGTGTGTGAGTTGATCAGATCTCTGCGTGGCCGACGGCTGGAGCATCTGAGGAACGTGCTGAGATGGACAAAACAGATGCCGCAGCGTTCGGGCCACCTGATCTGCCCCGTATACCCACGGCCCAAACACACTGAAGTTATTGTCCGGGAGAAGGACGTACTGCTGTTTCTTAACCTTCCAGATCCTGAACGGCTATATAAAGCTCTCCTGGGTCGCACTTGGATTCTTAATGTAGTTTTAATGCTTTGACCCCATACCCTTTAGTGCTCCCCTTGCAATTGTATTATGAACAAGGAGGGTACAGTACGGTGGATTATACGGGTGGAAGTGTGCGGTTTCAGACTTTTAATGCGTATTGGAACAGGAAACATCATTTAGCTTATTCAGAAATATCTACATGACCTAAAGTGCTGGTTTCTTCTCGAAAGCTGCTTTCTGGGGAACGGCGAGTAAATGCCGACGCAAACCTGAAAGCTGATCGTACACCCCCTCGAAGCTGGGATCGCTTGATGTGGGACGTTACATTTCCATCCCACAGTACAGGGCTTCTTTCTGGAGGAAATCTTGGACTTCAAAGCCTGGCCGCGGCCCGCACGTCCCCGCGGGTTCGGTGGGAGGAACAGACCGGGTCTTTTTCCAGAGGTGCCACAGGACACAGTCAGGCATCCACACCTGTGTTTGCATCCCTCCACACTCATTAAACCGCCGATGCCGTTTTATTTCCAGCACACTGCCTGCATTTATAAGAACTACAAGACGTGAAAGCTGAAAGTCTTAAAGGGGGTTGAGGAGGTGTAGCTACTCATCGCACATCCCAACAACAAGTCCTTTTTGAACAATTCAATTACAGCGTATTTTCATTTTATTAATAGAATTATAACATAATTATGTGATTTAATTCAAGTTAACTTTCATGAGGCTTTCGGGTAGAATACATTTTTGCACACATCTCATGGCAGTTCGTATCTATTTTACGTTTTGATGAATAAGTGGTTAATTCGAATGAGTTTGTATCTCATTCGTTCTTTTTCATATGATCAGCCTTACTCTGTTCAAATCAGATCATACAAATTCACACGGAATCGCCAACAATTAAAATTAGTGCTGTCAAACGATTCAAATATTTATTCGCGATTAATCGCATTAATGTCAGAGTTAACTCGCGATTAATCACAATTAATCGCACATTTTTATCTATTCTAAATGTCTCTTGATTTCTTTTTGTCCCATTATTTTATCTCATTTTAATGCTCTTATATGAAGTATTAATAAAGAAATATGACGAGGTCCTGATATTGACGAGGGGGCGGAGAATTCGCATCAGCTGTGTGTGTGTGTGTGCTTGGCCATCATCAAGTGGTATTTCAGACTGGACGTGCTGCGATGATGATAGCTCGGTTCACAACGACAAAACACACAGATCACTTTGGTCTTTTCAATGGAACCATTTGGCAACTTTTTAAAAGTAAACTTTCAATTCAGAATCTTATTTGCATCCATTTCGGCGTCTCGCGCTCGTCATCCACTCAAAACGTATTGTTAACCAACTATTTGGCCGGCTCGCAACAAGTGTGTTTCCGGTCTAGCTAGAAAGGACGCGGAATGTGCGACGCTACGCCAGTTTTCAAAACTTTTTGGATGCCAAAACGTTTCTATTGGCCGCACTGGTAATCGTCACAACGGCAAAAGTTGAACTATTTCGATTTTTGCGCTTTGGTCGACGAAGCAACAAAACGTCCTTGCGCGCCATTGAAATGAATGGGTTTCATAGCGCAGCGCCGCGCATGCCACGTCCGGTTGCAAAAGCATGTGAAAAAAAACTACAAAGTTTGCAAGGCCAAAAAGACCGTTAATCGCGCGATAAAAAAAATTAGTCGCGTTAAAATGGGTTTGCGTTAACGCCGTTAATAACGCGTTTAACTGACAGCCCTAATTAAAATAAATTTTTTTCTCATGAGATTGGGTTGGAAAAATACTATATACTCACAATACTATATTTACCATAGTGCTTGATTTGTAAACTATCACATTTTGACGTTTACATCACGTAAGCATCTCTGTATATTTGGCTTTTCTTACGTAGTAAACTTGTTTGTTAGCTCTCCTGGTACAGCACTGCACTTGTGAAATACGAGTCACTATAAAAGACCTCAAAGACTTATAGAGACAAGCAAAAATGACATTTTGTTTCAGCAAACATGTTTTTACCTGATGTTTTGCTTTTGTTAACACTATGAGTTCGGTTCAGCGTTATTTTCAAAAGCAGCAGAGCATTCATCTTTGAGCAGCACTCACTGTACATTTCATTTCCAAACTGTCGCTATACACCAAAAAACATTTACATTTGGCAGACGCTTTTATCCAAAGCGACTTACATTGCATTTCAAGGTACACATTTACATCCTTATAAGTTTTTGCTTTTCCTGGGAATCGAACCCATGACCTTGGCGCTGCAAGCACCGACGCTCTGCTGTTTTAGCTACAGGACAACTACGGCATAAGAAAGAAAAAAAAAGAAAAAAGGAAAAGTGCCACGCACTGGACATTTTAACAATAATAATAATAATAAATTTTACGTTTGCTCGAAAACCCTTTTCGTTAGCCTGAATGTTTTTGCGAGTAAACCCAAAGTTTCTCGGGGGAACGCAAAACATTTGCGAGAGAACGCATATTTCCTCCCATATATATATATTTTTTTAGAAAAATAAACTAATACAGACGAGTGTTGATGAACCACAGAGGTGAGAAACCAGGGGTTCATACCGAAGGCAAAACATAACCTCATCAGAACAAAACTTCTCGTTCTTCCCACTGGTGACACACAAACAGTTTGTGTGTGAACATGTATGTGCTTCATAATGAGCCACAGATATATGTCATGTTTAAACATTTTGTGTATTTCATGAGACATTCAGCGTGCTCTAAAACGTTAAACTCTTTAGATTATAGGAGGTTCACAAAATACAAGGTAATATATTAATGGACGTTGATTTTATTGTTTTATAATACATATGATTCATTAAATAGGTTTGAAGCCATCATAGTCATTTTTACAGCTTTACCGCAGCTTTAACATCGTAAAACAGCCATAGGTGTTTTTTTTTGTAAACGGGTAGACGTGATGAATGCCGTCATGGCAAAGTGCAGCAATTAGCCTTCCATGTAAAGAGGTTTGAGCCCTCCAACGTAAATGTGTTGGATTTATGGATTGGCTCCAGCAGACTGACTGCTTCAAAGCATCTCGCTGGGAGTTCACAGATCTGGTGGAGCTCATGAACCAGTGCACACACACCACGAGCTGTAAATCTGGCCGAACAGAGGAGCTCGGGGTGTGATGGAGAGAAGGGCCGGTCCTCCTCAAACCGAGGCCCGTTTCTCTTCATTGACATTCCTGATGAGTGCGATAAGTCGGTTAAAATGTTTTGATGTGCACTTCAGGCCGCCGAACAGCTGAGAAACTCACGGCTCACTCACACACACCGTGCAGAAGCTCTTCTTGTGTTCGATGTTAATCCATTACTGTCACCTGTTAAACTCTTGCACCCTGTGAATATGTAGCGTGGGGAGGGTTCTGCTACTGTCTTTAGGCAACCGGTTAAGAGGTTGATCTAATGACGGCGTAATCATTGACAGAATCATTTTGTTGAATCTAAAACATTTCACTCAACAAAGTTTGAGTTATGTAGATCTTTCAAAATAGCAAAATAAGAAATTAGAACAAATGTTGTCAGCCGGCATAATGGTGATGATATTAAACACCATAACTCTTTCATCAATCTACTTGAATCTACTTCACTGACTGCTTTATCGGGCACACCTGTTGCTTGTTTACGCAAATATCTAATCAGCCAATCACATGGCAGCAACTCTGCTGAAGTTCAAACATAATGCAAGTATGTGGAAGAAAGGTGATTTAAGTGAGTTTGAATATGGCATGATTGTTGGAATGGGAAAAGCTTTTATGGACCATAATCTCTGAGGAATGTTTCCAGCACCTTGTTGAATCCGTGCCATGAAGAATTAAGGCAGTCGCGAAGGCAAACGCGGGTCCAAGCCGGTGCTAGCAAGGTCTACCTAATAAAGTGTTTGGGGAGTGTGTTTTAAATCTATTTTTAATCAATTTAAAGGTGCAAATGAATTTGAATCTATCAAACAGCAGAGAAGCATTGGTCAAAGTTGTATCTGTATAGCTGATTTATTTATTGGATATTTTGTTTGTCATTTTTTCATTTCACTCCTCTTATCCGCCATTGGTCAGTCAAACAGATAGTCCCGCCCCAATCTCATGCTATTGGTTGAGCCAGTGTTGGTCGGGAGTTTACAAATTCTCAGGCAAATGTATTACTTATGTATCAATTGTGCTTTTGTTTTAATATGTTCTTCTAATGAATCCAGATTTTAATATAAAAAAGTGCACACCTGTAATTTAGTTTCTCGATACTACCAAATTTGGGCTTTCGTGTAGCTCCCGACATACTGTAGCCCCATTCATATCATCCAAATAGCTCTAATGTCGAGTTATAATAAAAAATGAATAATAAATAATTTTTGAAAGGACGTGTTCATGTGGAGCTCAGGGAGACTGAGAAGAGCAAACTAAGAGAGAAAACCAGCATATAGAGAGAAACTGCATATAGAGAGAGGGAGAGTGAAGGAGGATCAGAAGATGCAAGAGATCTGGGAGAGAAAGAGAGGATAAGAAGAGTGAAGAGTTTTTTGAAAAGCTGCTAACATTTGTTGAAGGGCTGAGAAGTGGAGTCAGACGCCTGTGTCCACACACTGAAGATGCATCTGTTCAGTTATCACACACATCAACCAAACCCCATCACACACACACCATCACCAGGGTTTAATAGCTTTTACATAATTAATGCAAGTAATCACATTATTGTGATGGGTTATTGACTTGGTTAAACTTTACATTGATAGTCCTCTTTAGATATTCTACTAACTATAACTTTGCAACTGTATATCAACTAACTCTGAGTAGAGTATTAGTAGACTGGTAGGGTTAGGGTTGATATAATAAGTTGACATGTAGTCGCAAAGTTACTTAAAGTATAGTTAGTAGAATGTCTAAAGAGGACCATCAAAATATAGTGTTAAAACTATTACAATAATAGAGAGCACTAGAAAAATACAGAGATACTTTCAAAATCCGACCAATTCCCAATGAAATATGCCATATTGTGGACAAAATGGCGTTTGAATTAAACAGTTTTTGTAATGTATCAATTAAATACTCTTGATAATCAAACCAAAATGTATATGTTGTATTTTACAGTGTCCTTATTACTTGTTACATGTAGTAACTATAGTA
Source organism: Rhinichthys osculus (assembly GCA_029959095.1). Taxonomy (NCBI): domain Eukaryota; kingdom Metazoa; phylum Chordata; class Actinopteri; order Cypriniformes; family Leuciscidae; genus Rhinichthys; species Rhinichthys osculus. The sequence goes on from JARWKJ010000007.1 coordinate 41,097,817, forward strand.
ATAACAGTAAGTTATGCATAATTACACCACTAACCATAAACCAAACCCTAATTCCAGCCTAACCCTATAGTACATGTAGTAGCTTATTATTACTCAGTACTTAAATATATAATTACACTGTAACAATGACACCTTAAAATAAAGTGTAACCAAACTTTAAGTCTTAAAACTTAATAAAAACGTTCACATATTTAGATAATTACCCAAATAATCTTAACAGCATTTTAGGTGACATATGCAAGTTTAGGACTAACTATTTCAGTCAAGCTCTGTCTTCCGTTTTATATATATATAAAACGTTTTATATATATAAAATATTATGATAATATATCTATTATCATAATATTATCTATATTCTGATGCCCACAAAAAAAAACCCCACATCTAAACTATCTTAAAAAATATTTTCATCAGAAAAAAAAATCAAAAGAAAACATTTTGATTTTCGAATATTGCAATCTTTGTGGGGACGTAAAACAGATATAATGTAGGGTTTAGACTTTAAAAAATCGATATATTTTTTTAATAGAACAGCATATATGCTGAAAAAAATCAACAGCACAACTGTTTTAAAAAATCAATAATCGATAAATATTTCTTGAGTGGCAAATCATCATATTAGAGTGATTTCTGAAGGATCATGTGACTCAGCTTAGATCAGAGGAATCATTTACATTTAACAGTATATTCACATAGAATTTTTTTTTAAATTACAATAATATTTCACAATACTGTTTTTACTGTATTTTTGATCAAATAAAGGTTAGGCTTTTAAAAGAAAATGTATTAATAACAAGGGATTTTTGAAATGTGATGTAATTGTAAACGAATAATAAACTAATTGAAAGGATGGTTATATAGCTTTGGCATGCACGAAAACAAAATCTAAATGAATTGTAAAAAAAAAAATCTCAATGAAAACATATTATAAAATGACATATTCCAACCATTAACTAAATGAATTGCATTTTTTATACTTTACTGAATATGTTAAAAATATCATTTTCTTCTCTCTTCCTGGCCAGCACTAAATAAGACACTTCTCGCAGTTGAGGGAAATGATTAACACAGTGGTGTTCCAGTAAGTGTCCTTCGTCAGGATATTATTACATTCCTGCACTCGGTCTAGCAGAAATGTGAGCACAGGGGTAAAAGTTCTTCTGGACGGACAGGAGATGCGTTTTCATTGGAAGTGTGTTCTGGAAGTCCGTGACTTGGCTTTGAACTTGAGTGTTATGTGTGAGCGAACTGCTAGTGTGAAGTATACAGTGATCTGATACATATGAAGAAGATCTGATCAGAAAGTGTCCTACACATCATCTACAGAGCTTGTTTTCACATGTGAAAAGACTGCTAATAGAAATTAAAGAGGTTAACCTGTCCGGTTGATGATCATCAGTTTGGAGATATTCAGAGATGTTCCCCATGGAAGGAAGGTGGTGTGTCTCTCAGACATTAAACTAAGAGGAAGTCCTGTTCCTACGATGTCTTCTCGGTTCCACTTTATTTCGATAGTCCACTTTAGACATTCGACTGACTATAAGTAACTGACTATAAGTAACGTTTAAACAACTGCATGTCAACCTACTCTCAGTAGAGTATTAGTAGACTGTTAGGTTATGGTTAGGTGTTAGGGTTCGGGTTAGTAGAATAAGTTGACTTGTACTTGCCAAGTTACTTATAGTCTGTTGAGGAGCATCAGAATAAAGAGTTAGCAGATATTAAGCAGAGAGTCTACTAATACTCTAATGACAGTTAGTTGACATGTAGTTGCAAATCTACTTATAGTTAGTAGACTGTCTAAAGTGGACTATCGAAATAAAGTGTAACCGTATTCTCTGCTTATTGTTGGATAACACTTTTTTCAAAGCTTTTAAAAAAACGAGCAACTTCTCATTACATACAAGTGAAATCAGCAACCATCACCTAGAAACCCTGGTTTGATATGGCAGACTGAGATCCAGCGAGGACCGGGACCGGGACCGTGGGACTGAACATCTACTGGACGTCCGGCATCATTTATTCGTCAGGAGCACAATCATGTCGAGAGGAGCAGGGAATGAGCCGAATGGAGATGGCAGGAGTTTAACTTGGGCAGAATAAGCTGTGCTCCGTCTGGAGGGGGGCAACAGAACTGCAAGCAGCGAGCCTCGAGAAATGTCCAGTTCCCTGGGAACGCTGTTTGTCCTGACAGTTGGAGAAGAGCTGAGATGGCAGGGTCGATGTATGTCACTGGATGACGTTCACTTTGCTTCCTCGGTTCCCACAGACTGTTATGCATAAAGATACTGTGTTAGTAAATGTGAAATGGTGTTCAAATCCATTGTTTTGTTTTTGGATGAATGAATGAATAACATGAATAGTCGTTTTCATGGATCCCTGTGAATGAGGAACGTTTTGACAATGTTGTCGCCTGTACATGAAAAACCCAAAGTGTTTAGTACACCGTTGTCGTGAAAACAAGCCATTAATGTTTTAACATCACATGAACAAACACAACCAATAGGAATAGAGAAATCCATTCTGTTTACACAAGACTGATAAGTTTAATAAGACAAAGAATAATTCGCCAAATGACCATGTATTAATAAATGATCACTTATGAATTAACTTCATCATTGCTTTGCCGAGGTCTATTTTCAAAATAGTTTGTTCGCCTTAAATATTAAAAATTCTTGCTATAGCTTATAACTAGCTATGATACTTTAAATAAGGCATGCAATGTTTTTTCTGAAATCGACACGAGATGCAAAAATTCACTAAAATATATTTTAAAAATGACATCCCAGTGCTACACATCACCTGCAAACACAAAAAAATGTGACAAGAAATGCCTAAAAAAGTGAGTATTTTTGCTCCCTTTAGTGAGTTAGTGCCCATCAGTGATGAGAGAAATGTGTGTGTGTGACGGAGAGTGTGGCCTGAGGTTTAGGGAGGACGGATCTGGGCTGATGAAACCGAATCCTCTGGCTGTCCATTACGGTCCGCTGGAACAAATCGATCGGAGCGGGTGTCTGCGAGAGACGCGTCTGCCAGGCTCTCCTCACCTTGGCTGGAGCCGCGGGGGCCCGTCCCGTCTGCCTCTGAGGCTTTATGGGCCGAAGCCTGAGCAGGAGTTCAATCTGAGCGTGTCCTCCTCCTCCTCCTCAAATATTGAAGCTTCAGTCGCCAATGAGGGAATGTTATTAAAGTACATTAGACAACCAAATATCAACTAAACAAAATTTTTTTGTGTTTTTTTCAGCCAGTTCTTCAGGTTTCAATCAGAGGAACCACAAATGTTGTTTTATATTTATATAAAATTATTACTTACTACTTAGTTGATGCAAAAAAAAAATCTGTTTGTTTCCTTATTTAAAAGTTTCAATTAAATGAGGTGTATTATTGATACACTGTAAAACACTTCCACTTATTTCTACTTAAAAACATAAGTTCAGATGCTGCCTTAAAAATGTTTAAGTCGGTTGTACAAATTTAAAATCATCAACAAAGCAACATTGGTTTGTCTGTTTTTTTTTTGTTTTTTTTTAGCCTGTTCTTTAGGAAGAATTAAGGAACCACAAATGTAGTTCATCACAATAACTGTTTAAAGGCTGTGACAGATTATTACTCTACTTACTACTTAGTTCTGCACAATTTTTTGAGAAATGCCACATTTCGTTTAAGTTTCCTTAATTTTCAAAAGTTTGAATTAAACAGAGCACATAATTAATACACTGTAAAACATTTCCACTTATTTCAACTTAAAAACTTAAGTTCAGTTGCCTAAATTTTTTTGAATTAAGTTTTAAGTCATTTCAAATTAAAATATATTACACTGACTTACAAAATTGAGTTGAATCTTGAATAACTTATATAAAAAAGTTGATATTGCTTAAATTATTTTGTTCAGTTAATGTAAAAAAGTTGCCCTAACTTGCCGATCATATCATTAATATTTTCTTCTAAGGCACTTTTCTTTTTTCTTTTTAATTACTGAGAGATTTTTTTGAGTACTTGTCATTCTGCAAATCATGATCCTGATTCATTAATGCTTTACAAACACAAAGTGGCAGAATACTTTTAATTCGGAACAATGAATCGACTGACTGATTGTTTCAGACCTAACAAGCTTCATTTTGTCATGTTTTGTTTAAAAAATGTCATGGTTTACATGTCCAAATCCTTTTTGAGGCTATGTTAATCCTTCACTAATGAAAGCATTTCCCCTTCAAATCAAGATGTGCTCCTAACACTCATGACAAAAGTAGATTTGCCTAAAAAAAGTCTGGGTATAAACATAACTTTGTTGTCAACCCTTCATTTTTGTGCTGTGAATATTAGTGTCAGGTTCTCCCAGGATTCCCGTATATAATTCTACGAGTCCCATCAAAGTCCCTCAGCTCATTCATCCTTCATCATGATGTGTTTGATATCTCTTTCATATGGTTCGATATGAGTGTCACGGCTAAATCCCGTCTCAGTCAGCTTGAGTCCCAGCTGCTGCTGTGATCTCACACTAACCCTGTTGTTTATATCGGGACACAATTAAGTTGGGGCCAAGCCGAGAGTCCCAGAGAGAGAGGCAAGAGTGCAGGGCAGAGGCTCGGGTTTCAGCAGCCGTCTCTCAGCCCCTCCTCTCCTCCGCACATTATTCAGCTTATTAAACCAACTCTTGCAACACCGATATGCAAATAAAAAACTGTGATTTTTTTTCCTATGCAGTTTTTACAGTAGCAACTACGCAGTAACAGAAATACATACATATTTTTTGTTGCTAAACAATAATTCACAGGAGTGTTACTTTATGTATTTTTGTTTAAGTTTCCTTACAATTCAACACAATGCAGACTATTCTAAAATAGTATTTTTTTATATATATACATATATATATATATATATATATATGTTCTAGCATAAGCAATTAATTACTGAGAGATTTTTTTTTTTTTTTCATTTTGGAGAGTGGATTTATCTGAGAATATATCTTTAAATGCCCTCTAGTGGGCCTATTTTATGTGACCGCTCAGAAAATCATCCTCTGGTATGTTAAAAAAAATAAAATTAACACTCAAATATGACCTATATTACAATAATTTTGTCACCAATTTCAGAACCTTGATATAATTTTTCAAAACCCTAGATGTTGCATGTTGCATTCATATCTTTAAAAAAGCCTTGAATTTGCAGAATTTCAAATAACTCATTTATCATGAAATACCATAGGAACATTACTTTAGATCACCCACACACAAGATATCCATAGTTTCGATGTGTAGTTGTTGGTACAATCATTAAATATTGGTATACAAAACATGTGATGCAGGTTTCATTATGGTTCTACACGTTCATACATCACTGTAGTAGTGTACTAGAGAGAAGAGTACAGACACAACGCAATCATTGAATTGTTCTTTATTTGTCATTAAGAAATAACATTGAACAAAATCTGATATTTATTGATGAAATATCACAACAATTAAATCACAACATAGGTTTTTCAAAGGAAAAATCCTTGATAAGAAAAAAAGGTGGGGGAAACTACAGTACAGTAAATGTGAACTGAAGTGTTCCTCACTGCACTTCTATGTTTTCATCAAGCTGGTCTTGTTGATTTGGCCGCAGGTCTCATCCACGTCACAATGGATGTTTTAATGCTAAACACCTTGGAAAGAACCTTCTGGCATGGTGAATCTGGGCCTGACACTGATCTGGTGTGATGTCATTGTATGCATCATCTATGGCCTCCCCGACATCAACATAGTGTCGGCCCAGATCTGGCACACATGTGGATTCCACACGGCCCAGATGTGGGCTGGATCTGGGATGACACTATGTTGCGTGTCTGGGCTAGAGAAGAGTGACTTGCTCGTAAGGATGCCTATCGTATACCTTCCACCTAAAAATGTCTCAATTGGGTTAAGGGGAGTATGAGTGTAGATACAGGGTGATAAATTGTGGATAGGCCGTTTGAGCATGATGAAACTGAACATTATCCCAGACTATTACGTAGGTCACACCATCAGCTCTACAGACCTGATTTAGCTCATCAAGGAAAGACGAGATCTGCATCCTACCACACCATCTTCAGATATAGCCACACACATGGTGATATCGGCTCCACGTTGTCCAGGTACTTGGATGGTTGCCCACTGGCCAATTACATTCTGACCTCTCCTCCTTCTCTTGGCCAGGTTAATGCCGGCCTCTTCCAGAACTATGAATTTGTGAAGGTTTTCATCAGCATCCAGCTCCATCCCCCTCTAAAAAGACATGTAAGAAAAACAGTTACTAATGAGAATGATATAGAATTGTAATCAGTTTTAACAGGGATCTTGAAATTGATCATACCTCTATGATGAGGCCCACGACTACCTCTTTGGTGAGGCCTAAGCCATGCTCTATGATGAGGCCCATGACCATCTCTCTGGTGAGGCCTAAGCGCTCCTCTATGATGAGGTCCTGACCACCTCTCTGTTGAGGCCTAAGCGCTTCTCTATGATGAGGCCCACGACCTTCTCTCTGGTGAGGCCTAAGCCATGCTCTATGATGAGGCCCATGACCATCTCTCTGGTGATGAGGCCCACGACCACCTCTCTGGTGAGGCCTAAGCCATGCTCTATGATGAGGCCCATGACCATCTCTCTGGTGAGGCCTAAGCGCTCCTCTATGACGAGGCCCATGACCACCTCTATGATGAGGCCCACGACTACCTATCTGGTGAGGCCTGAACCCTCCTCTATGATGAGGGCTTGACCACCTCTCTGGTGAGGCCTAAACCCTCCTCTATGATGAGGCCCATAACCACCTCTTTGGTGAGGCCTAAGCCATGCTCTATGATGAGGCCCATGACCACCTCTATGATGAGGCCCACGACTACCTATCTGGTGAGGCCTAAGCCATCCTCTATGATGAGGCCCACGACCACCTCTCTGGTGAGGCCTGAACCCTCCTCTATGATGAGACCTTGACCACCTCTCTGGTGAGGCCTAAACCCTCCTCTATGATGAGGCCCATAACCACCTCTTTGGTGAGGTCTAAGCCATGCTCTATGATGAGGCCCATGACCACCTCTATGATGAGGCGCACGACCACCTCTCTGGTGAGGCCTAAGCCATCCTCTATGATGAGGCCCACGACCAGCTCTCTGGTGAGGCCTAAACCCTCCTCTATGATGAGGCCCTATAAACACCTCTTTGTTGAGGCCTAAGCCATGCTCTATGATGAGGCCCATGACCACCTCTATGATGAGGCGCACGACTACCTTTCTGATGAGGCCTAAGCCATCCTCTATGATGAGGCCCACGACCACCTATCTGGTGAGGCCTAAACCCTCCTCTATGATGAGGCCCATAACCACCTCTTTGGTGAGGCCTAAGCCATGCTCTATGATGAGGCCCATGACCACCTCTATGATGAGGACCATGACTACCTCTCTGGTGAGGCCGAAGCCATCCTCTATGATGAGGCCTTGACCACCTCTCTGGTGAGGCCCATGACCACCTCTATGATGAGGCCCACGACTACCTCTCTGGTGAGGCCTAAACCCTCCTCTATGATGAGGCCCATAACCACCTCTTTGGTGAGGCCTAAGCCATGCTCTATGATGAGGCCCATGACCACCTCTATGATGAGGACCATGACTACCTCTCTGGTGAGGCCTAAGCCATCCTCTATGATGAGGCCTTGACCACCTCTCTGGTGAGGCCCATGACCACCTCTATGATGAGGCCCACGACTACCTCTTTGGTGAGGCCTAAGCCATGCTCTATGATGAGGCCTAAACCCTCCTCTATGATGAGGCCCATAACCACCTCTTTGGTGAGGCCTAAGCCATGCTCTATGATGAGGCCCATGACCACCTCTATGATGAGGCGCACGACCAGCTCTCTGGTGAGGCCTAAGCCATCCTCTATGATGAGGCGCACGACCAGCTCTCTGGTGAGGCCTAAGCCATTCTCTATGATGAGGCGCACGACCAGCTCTCTGGTGAGGCCTAAGCCATTCTCTATGATGAGGCCCACGACCACCTCTCTGGTGAGGCCTAAGCGCTCCTCTATGATGAGGCGCATGACCACCTCTCTGGTGAGGCCCATGACCACCTCTATGATGAGGCCCACGACTACCTCTCTGGTGAGGCCTAAACCCTCCTCTATGATGAGGCCCATAACCACCTCTTTGGTGAGGCCTAAGCCATGCTCTATGATGAGGCCCATGACTACCTCTATGATGAGGACCATGACTACCTCTCTGGTGAGGCCTAAGCCATCCTCTATGATGAGGCCTTGACCACCTCTCTGGTGAGGCCCATGACCACCTCTATGATGAGGCCCACGACTACCTCTTTGGTGAGGCCTAAGCCATGCTCTATGATGAGGCCTAAACCCTCCTCTATGATGAGGCCCATAACCACCTCTTTGGTGAGGCCTAAGCCATGCTCTATGATGAGGCCCATGACCACCTCTATGATGAGGCGCACGACCAGCTCTCTGGTGAGGCCTAAGCCATCCTCTATGATGAGGCGCACGACCAGCTCTCTGGTGAGGCCTAAGCCATTCTCTATGATGAGGCCCACGACCACCTCTCTGGTGAGGCCTAAGCGCTCCTCTATGATGAGGCGCATGACCACCTCTCTGGTGAGGCCTAAGCCATCCTCTATGATGAGGCCCACGACCAGCTCTCTGGTGAGGCCTAAACCCTCCTCTATGATGAGGCGCACGACCACTTCTCTGGTGAGGCCTAAGCCATCCTCTATGATGAGGCCCACGACCAGCTCTCTGGTGAGGCCTAAACCCTCCTCTATGATGAGGCGCACGACCACCTCTCTGGTGAGGCCTAAGCCATCCTCTATGATGAGGCCCATGACCAGCTCTCTGGTGAGGCCTAAACCCTCCTCTATGATGAGGCGCATGACCACTTCTCTGGTGAGGCCTAAGCCATCCTCTATGATGAGGCCCACGACCAGCTCTCTGGTGAGGCCTAAACCCTCCTCTATGATGAGGCCCACGACCACCTCTCTGGTGAGGCCTAAGCCATCCTCTATGATGAGGCCCACGACCACCTCTCTGGTGAGGCCTAAACCCTCCTCTATGATGAGGCCCATAACCACCTCTTTGGTGAGGCCTAAGCCATGCTCTATGATGAGGCCTTGACCACCTCTCTGGTGAGGCCCATGACCACCTCTATGATGAGGCCCACGACTACCTCTCTGGTGAGGCCTAAACCCTCCTCTATGATGAGGCCCATAACCACCTCTTTGGTGAGGCCTAAGCCATGCTCTATGATGAGGCCTTGACCACCTCTCTGGTGAGGCCCATGACCACCTCTATGATGAGGCCCACGACTACCTCTCTGGTGAGGCCTAAACCCTCCTCTATGATGAGGCCCATAACCACCTCTTTGGTGAGGCCTAAGCCATGCTCTATGATGAGGCCCATGACCACCTCTATGATGAGGCGCACGACCACTTCTCTGGTGAGGCCTAAGCCATCCTCTATGATGAGGCCCACGACCAGCTCTCTGGTGAGGCCTAAACCCTCCTCTATGATGAGGCCCACGACCACCTCTCTGGTGAGGCCTAAGCCATCCTCTATGATGAGGCCCACGACCAGCTCTCTGGTGAGGCCTAAACCCTCCTCTATGATGAGGCGCACGACCACTTCTCTGGTGAGGCCTAAGCCATCCTCTATGATGAGGCCCACGACCACCTCTCTGGTGAGGCCTAAGCCATCCTCTATGATGAGGCCCACGACCAGCTCTCTGGTGAGGCCTAAACCCTCCTCTATGATGAGGCGCACGACCACTTCTCTGGTGAGGCCTAAGCCATCCTCTATGATGAGGCGCATGACCAGCTCTCAAAAAGTGTGCTTGTCCCCTTCTATTCCTCTGACCATCATATATTCTTTGTATACCTCCCACTGCTGGCTCCATATCTTCACTATGTTTAGTAGGATACCACTCATCTCACTATATATACCAATATGAGAACTCAATCACCATTAATGAGTTGTAAGCAACTCCTTAAAACAAAATAAATTACAAGGACCATCTTGCATACAGTAAGGTCAAATATGAAGATGCTGTCTGTAAAAGTGGTACATGGGACCACAGAAACCATATCTGACAAAGAATGATGATGAAATATGACATCCATTGATAATGATGACAATGTAACAAGGGCACCTTAAGAAAGAATGTAACCATCGATTAATAATCGGAAGGAAGTAAAACAAAGCAGAACAATGTTATAAGTCCAGTGTTTTGAGCTCCATCTACATTTGACAGACATTTTTCAAACTTGACAGACATTTTTCAAACACAAGAAGGATAATTTCAAACACAATCACAAACATCCATTACTGCTGAGCACTCAGTACAAGTCGAAGGGAAATAAATACACAAGCCATGTCAACATGTGAATACCATCCCGAGGCCGGACAGGAAGACAGACCTCCACTTCCTGCGACAGTAGCCAACATTAGACTCGCCTTTCATTTCTCTCTCTCTCTCTCTCCTTCTCTTTCTCTCTCTCTCCGGAGGCAGGACTGAGTTCATGCTCTCCACATGTGTGGTCCAGCGGCCCGGGGGAGCTATCCCACAATCCCAGCCACACGTGTGTCGGACAGAGACGGGGCAGATAAACAGAGGGGGTTTTCTGGCTCCTGAGCATCTCTCAGACCTGCGGACTCTACTGTACTCTACTGTACTCTACTGACTCACTGCAGATCATCCAAATTACACACTTCAGCTGCTGCGCAACTCCACGCTCACACATCTACAATTATACGTCTCACAGTCACAGACGGCTATTTAGGGATAGCTAGGGTTTGACCAAAACTATGGTTACCTGATAATGAGAAGAAGAAAAAAAGCGTATACAAGTAAAATACAGTAAAAGTTAAAAACAAATTTTATGTTATATATATATATGTGTGTGTGTGTGTGTGTGTGTGTGTGTGTGTGTGTGTGTGTAATGTACGTCCTTAAACATAATTATACCTTTAAAACAAGAAAGATTATTTTAGATCTTGGAAACGGAAAAAAGGTGATGTTTTATCCAACAATAACTCAATATTTTATTTAATATTTTTGGTAGTAAAACAAGATTTCATTTGTTAATTACATTAGTTAGCATGAACTAACAATGCTTCTACAGCATTTATTAATATTAGTTAATGTTAATTTCAACATTTACTACAATGTAAAAAGTGGTAATACGCAGTTCCTACCATGTTTTAACTTGATTTAACCCATAAAAAAAGTTGTTGGTATAAATTACTGTATTTTAGGTTGATTCTGCAATGTTAAATAGTAGTTTAAATAATAGTCGTGTGTGTGTGTGTGGGAGTGTGCCTGTGTGTGTGTGTGTGTGTGTAAACAATCTCTGTTCCGTCTCCTCCAGCAGCAGGTGTGTGTGTGTGTGCGGGTCATCAGGGGGGGCGTCCGCAGGGGGCAAGAGAGCACAGGGGCAGGTGAGGGGGCAAATTACAAACATGTCGATTATAATTTAAGACATGTTGACTGGTCTTTAATCTAATATCGCTATCCCCATTGACAGACACGTCGGCAGTTCAATGAATCTATGTTTATAGGCTAGGATTATTCCATTGGTCTCATTAAATGTACATTTAACTTGAATTTATTTCATGTTTATGATATATAAAATGAGCCGTCTTAATAAGTGAATCAGCCTAGGTGTAATGTGGATATTGATATAAACATTTTATTTTGGTTTTATACAAAAAAAAAAAAGATAAACAATTTTCTTCTCTCATCTTCTCACTGTCATGTTTATGTTCAGTTAGTTAGTGTCATCATCATGGACTTTTAGTTTGTTTTCTTTCTCATCATGTGTTCCTTTGTTCAGTTTTCCCGCTCCTCATTTGTGTTCTTGGTTTCAGCTGTGTTCTATTAATTATCCTCGTTTTTGTTTGCTATATAAGTTGATCCCTCACATTCATTCTCTCTTCGGTTTATGTTGCATTCAGTGTGTGTTGCTCAACCAGTTAATTCTTGTATTATCGTCATTAAACTTCGTGGTGGAATTATACTCATCATCTTCGTCTGGTTTCCTGCAACCTACCAGTCTCATAACTGTGAATTCAAATGTTAACGTGTTGATTGAATCTGTCATAATCTGTAAAATCTTTAACAAAGATCTGCTAGTTACGTTTTATCTGCGACTGCCTTAAAATTGGCTAAATTCTCCAGTTGTCTGCAATGAAAGCAGACGATACATCCCATGATACAAGTTGTGAACATTTACTGAGGAATTGTTGGAATCTGTGAAAAACAATGCTAAATAAACTCTCGGATCAGTGTTTAAAATCTCTCAGGTTGGTTATAAACTCATTTCGTCTCAGCTTCTGTAAAGCAGAGCCCATCCTTCTTTCCATTACCGAATCACATCCTACAAATCCTCTTCCATGCTAATGTTTTCAGACATGTTGACTTGTCCACCTGAGGGTTTATAACCCTGTCCTTCCACAACACGTGTTTCACACGCTGCCGTCAAGGTGTGTGTTTCCCGTACAATGACGAAACTGGCTGCTTAACTGCCACAGTACGATGCATCGTTGAAGAAATCAACTAGCCACGACTGTTTCCCAACAGTCGCCAATTTGAGGGTCTTGTTGAACTCTGCTAATAACGACGGGACTTGGATCTGTCGCCGAGAAGAGAGAAACTAAAAGAAAGGTCCTGTCGAGACGCAGATTAACAAAACGGGGACCATTAAAAGTGATCCGAGAGCCAGAAGGCCATCATCAGGACCATTACAGGAGAACTGCGCTTTATCTGAACATGCAAACGTCCGAGTATTGAGTGAACCAGCACTGATTCTAATGACTCAATGAGTGAGTTTGCCCTCGAGCGAAACCCTCGTCGATTGACAGTTTTCACGTAGTCTGTAATAAAGTGTGTATCGTATCTAAATTAATAAGTATGTGCTTTTAGGTTACACTTTACAATCAAGTCCCATCAGTTGACATCAGTTTATTCATTAGCTAACATTAACAATGGGCAATACATCTGTCAATAAAAATACAACTGTTTATTATAGTTCATGTGGTTACACTTTATTCGGTAACACTTTATTTTACAGTGTCTTTGTTACATATGTAACATGTACTTACCATAGTAATAACAGTAAATTATGCATAATTACAAGTAACTGACCCTAACTGTAACTCTATAGTAAGTACATGTAGTAGCTTATTATTACTCGGTACTTAAATATATAATTACACTGTAACAATGACACCTTATTTTAGACATTTATTTAATGACATTGTTACATTGTATGACGACTACTGAGTAATATTAATTAACTACATGTACTTACTATAGAGTCACGGTTAGGGTCAGTTACTTGTGATTATGCATAATTTACTGTTATTACTATAGTAAGTACATGTAGTAACGTGTAACTACGTCACCTTAAAATAAAATGTTACTGTTCATGTTACCTCTGTTCCATTAATGATATTAACACTTATAAATCTACATTTTAACAATATATTAGTAAATGTTAACATTTAAGTTTAATAAATGCTTTATTAATGTATATAATTACATTGTAACAAAGACACCTTTAAAATAAAGTGTAACCTAATTTGGTGACAATACAATAGTATTATTATTATCTTTTCGATCACACTTAAGATAAGGGTCAAATTCTCACTATTAACTATGACTTTTGCCTCAATAAATCCTAATTACTGCTTATTAATAGTTAGTAAGGTAGTTTCTAAGTTTGGGTATTGGGTGACTAAGGCATGTAGAATAAGGCACTAATATGTGCTTTATAATAAATAGTCAATACCCTACTAATATGCATGCTAATAAGCAACTAGTTAATAGTGAGAATTGAACCCTAAACTAAAGTGTTACCATTTTTACTTAAAAAAGGAAGCATGATTGTAGGATGTTGGAAGTTTCTTGCTCGGACGGACATTAGTGTGTTGTGGGTGGTGTGTTTCTTCCAATCCCCAACCCTAAATATGAGCTGTAGAAACAGTGACGCGTGCCTTCACTGAAACACTCCAGTGTGTGTGTCTAGCGAGAGTGGAGCATAGTGAAAGTAAGCTCTGTGGTAATATCACTGCATCTGAGCTTAAACAGACGAGAGCTGTGTGAACAAGGGAAGCTGGAAACTCTCATTTCCTGTGTGCAGGAGTGACTTTAGCAGTCGAGGGAGGCCAGACAGTGTGGAGACCGGCCACTGCTCCCATGAGCCACCTCTCTCTCTCTCTCTCCGTCTCTCTCTCTCCTCTCTCTCTCTCTCTCCTCTCTCTCTCTCTGTCTCTCTCTCTTTCTCCTCCTCCGACGCGTCACTCCTCGCGCAATAAAGCTCACACTGCGACCTGTAAACCCTCACTGCCAACTCCAACACAACACACGCACACACACTCTACGCATTTTACTGTTAGGAGTTGATGGAACACATTTTAAGTTATCATTTTTAATACACATTATTTAAAAGTTTATATTTTGATCATCGCCTATTAATCATTTCTGAGATTTTTCCTGTTATTTTCCACTGTTTTGTTTCTCATTGACCACCGTTTAGCTGCAGCTAGTGGGTTTGGCAATACAAATATGTGATTATTTCTCATGTCAAACTATAGGTGAGCATATAAAGATTAGCAGCAAATTTACCAAAACAACACTATTTTTTAAAAACCTTTGTATTACTGCATATAAAAAAAATTAAATAAAAAAAACAGTTCATCTTGTTCATTTTTAATTAAAATGTAATTTAAAAAGTTAAAACAGTGCATTACTGCACTGTAAAAAAGACTCATTTTGACTGTAAAAGATTGTAAAAATTTACTAGATTAATGAAGGAAACTGTGATAAAACTAATGGAACATTTCATGTAATTTTACAGTAAAAAATTGATGTACCATTTTTGGAAATATAAAAAGAAAAAATATTTTACAGTGAAAAATAAATAAACTGATATTCCCAGAATATTTCCTATGTGACAGACAGCTCACGTTTTATTTGTGTCTTTTTATAGTTTTCGTTATCAGTTATGTATATTAGGGTTTTATGTTACAACTTATGTATATTGCGTTATTTTACTGTCATGTGTGTGGTGTTTTGTACAGTATGTGTGTGTATGACACTGGGCACCTCCAACACACACACACACACACACACACATACACACACACATACACACTCTACGCATTTTACTGTTAGGAGTTGAGAGAACACATTTTAAGCTATAATTTGTTAAAAGTTTATATTTTTATCATTGCCTTATTAATTTCCGAGATTTTTTTTTCTTATTTCACTGTTTTTTTTCTCATTGACCACCGTTTAGCTGCAGCTTCAAGCTTTGGCAATACAAATATTTGATTATTTCTTATGTCAGTAAAGACGCGTGCATTAAAAGTACAAAAAGATTTTAGCAGCAGCGTTCCCTTACTATTAAGGACTGTTGAGTTTATTTATTTAATTTTTAGTTTGTTTGTAACTTAGATTTACTTTTTGTTACTGTATTTTTGCAGAATTATTCCAGCAAAGACAGCTGTAAGTATTATTTCTGTAAACATTTTTTTTACAGTGTGTGCACATGTTGACATATTGTGAGGATGTCTTATCAATCTTATGATTTTACTGTGCTAATGTTGACACAATGTTACATGTTCATATGTTATTGTGAATAATAATTATAAATGAGTAGACATGCATATATTAGCTGAAATGTGTATATTACCTTTGTAATGTCTATACTTGTGTAGGTGTATATGCGTACCTATATACGTGTGTGTGTGTGTGTGTGCCCCAGCACATCTGGCCTTTATATCAGGGCTTTAATTAATCCTGAGTGAAGGCCAGGCAGTGACAACTAAACTGGGTAGACTCCAGCAGTGGACAGGCCTTGATTTATGACGGTCGAGCCCCAACCAACACTGATTTATTTAAGAAAGAGACAGAGAGAGAGAGAGAGGGCAAGCGGCGAGGGAGGACAGAGTCTCGGTGCGGAACAGAAAGGTACTGTTTTCTGAAAGAGAGAAGAAAAAGAGGGAAAAAGTGAGGGGTTGGTTGCTCTGTGAGAGGTGCCCCCCGTTCACTGCGGCGTCAGATGCAGCCAACACACACAGACAGCTTTCCTTTAACACAAGAGCCGGCGGGAAGGAAACACTGTAGATCCTGATGGTCCACAACAACTCTTCCTTAAACTATGTACCTTTCAAGTCAAGGTCTTTACACCTTTCTCAGACATTTCTCATACTATCGTCTTTTATGTTCCACAGAAGAAAGTCATACAGGTTTGGAACGACATGAGGGTTAGTAGATGATGACAGGATTTTCATTTTTGGGTGAACTATCCCTCTAAGTGTTGCTTCATCATTACAATCGGAAGTAGTGAATGTTTTGAATCAGGTTTCTCAAAACTCCACCTGTATGCTGATGGTCAGATGAAATGAACTACTCGACTGAAGAAGAGAAAAGAATCACTCTTTAGGAGAGTGTGTGTCTGTGTGTGTGTGTGGATTGGCATGTAATGGAGCTGTGCTGATGGAAAAGTCTCCCACAGGTCTGATTTTGGTCCCTCCCAGCCCAGAGTGTCGATGGAGGGTCTTCCTCCTCCTCCTCATCTCTCTTTTCTTATCTCACTGTCAGATGCTGTTTTTTCCTCTCTTTTCCTCCCTCTCACACTCCTGATCTTTCATGGTAATATAAAACTCCTTGTTTTCCTATCTCATGCTAAACGTTCGTCTCTTTCTTACATCATCATGGTTTCTTTGTCTTTTCTAATTTATCTGCTATTGGTATGGACTATGACTATCGAATGACTGCTTATTCAGGAAATAGTGGTCAGTAGGAAGTCTTTGGAAACCACTAAAAGTGAATTTGGATAGTCATTAATGATGAAATTACTCGACTGAATTTCTGCAAAGAAATGTAAATTGCTCAAGCGGCAAGAACAACATCACATCCTTCAAACAGAGTGGAATCTGGCTCAGGAGACTTCTGATACAATGTAGCATTGTGTAACGCAGTAGACGTGATGCAATTATCACAATATAGAAGACTAGGTAAGAAATTAAACCCTGGGAGCTTTCATAGTGAAAAGCAACCTCAGCGGTCAACAACTGTTTATAAAGCTACACATTTATTTATTTATTTTTCTCAAATTTTATTTTGAACATGTAAGAAAGAAAAAAAAATACATATATATACAGACATGCATACATATAAAATTAAAATAACGGTTACATAAAATAATGTACTTCTCAGCACAATCTTCCAAAATTATTGTAAATAATTCAAATTACAATTTCCCATGTTCAAAAAGGAGTAGGAAGAAGTTCATAACAAACTTTTCAAGTCCTACCCCCTATCTCCATCTTTATCTTTTGATTAAATACAAGACAAATTGATGCTTCGTTCATTTCCATCTATCTATAGCAAATCAAATAATAACATCTCCATACTAAACTAAATATGTAGACCAAGGAACATGTATACAATACTATCACCTCGAGTCCTTTTTGTATCTATTTAATATCTTCAGTTTAAATAGACCTTTAAATGTACTCATTGTTGAACATGATTTCATCTCTTCACTGCAGCCGTTCCATACATTCACTCCTTTAGCTGTGATGCAGTGAAATTTAGAATTTGTTATTATAAATTTCTTTTTTTAAACAAATGTTCCTCTTAAGTGATGTTTGATTATGGCAATTAACTAGATGATCAGCTTCACCACTGCACCCACACAAAAGATTCAGCACCTTGAAGGTAGTCATATTGTGGGGTATTCTTACATGTAGGAGTCAATGAGTTCATCCATATTGAAATCTCAAACTAGAAGATGCTTTTGCATTCGTTGACCACCAAAATAAGGCTTGATCACAAGCTACCAGATTCCTCTATAATTCCCAGCTGTTTCATTCTTTTAGTTCCTCGCGTACCTCTGGCACACAGCAGGACTTCTGCCTGACGAGTACTCCAGGGGGTGTGATGATGGATTGCACTGGCCTGCCTGTGGGTCCTGGAGAACACATCTCAGAGCTGCTCCACTAACTCCTGGAGTTCCTGTTTAAGACTTGTTCCTCCACCTCAATTGCTTCACGAGATCTACGGCCAGGCCAGGATAGACTGCTGGACTTTGGGTGACACAGGCCTCACAAGTGGGAAAGTGGAAGAACTGCCAGGAAGAAAGCAATTTAAAATTATTGTAGAGTTTAGGGACTAACACTCGGTCACCTAGGTGGAGCTCACATGAGTGGAGGTCTGATGTATGCTGGCCACTACAAACATGTTTCTTGCATATTCCAGCAATCCAACCATATGAACACCGACACTTGCTTGATGATGGAGCAGTCAAATCAATTGAAGGGAACTGCACTTCCAAGTGGAGTGTGTTCATCCTCAAACACCACAATTTTGAGTATTTACAAAGCACCAGCCAATCTACTACAATATATATTAAAACTAGAAGAGAATCATTGTTTGTCATTATCTCAGTGTATAGACCTACTTGATTAACTGCTTCTTTTCTTGCACAGTCTACAAACACTAGGATGTGTGTCCATGATAGCTGTTCATCTCTAGACTCATCTCTGCTGGCGATGTAGACAACAGAATCATGATACTAGAGGCTTGTATTGTTACCTCAGCGAGGTGACGAGGCGCAGAGGAAGCACCGGGAAACAAAATCAAAATAGTCCATGCTCGCGTTGTCTCCACTTCTTTGACCATCGCCTTTTCTTTTGGTAACGTTTTTTTTTTTCCGGTTAATTTAATAATAATAATTCATTACATTTATATAGCGCTTTTCTAGGCACTCACATGGAAGGGGGAATCTCCTCAACCACCACCAATGTGCAGCATCCATTTAAAAACAAACTACACTGGTTGTTTACTCTGAAGTCACGTTTGATCTCGAGGGATTTTGCGAGTGTTTCCGTATGACCTGGGAATGCTAGGGAGTCAAATCGGTTCGTGCGTGATGTGTTGATTTTGCCGTGTGGCTGCGCACCACACACTGTACGACCAAAACTGTTAGACCCTTGATTTTTTATCGCCATGTGTGGGGTCTCTCAGGTTTGGAAAATCGGCCGACAATTTTAAAATCGTTCCGTGTTAACCAGGCTTCAGTCATAATTTGTGGCCTCTTTATTCTGCTTGTGAAGTATGGATTGTGCAGCTCAGGTTCATTAGAAAAACGTACCTGTGGCAACATTTTTGCAAAACGCAAACAATTTTGCAAAACGAGCTCTCTGCCTCACAAGTACAATTCTGTACCAGCTGAGCTACTGGGCAAGCTTAGTACATCAGTAAAACTGAACATATGGACCTGGTTAAGTGATGCAAACAAATTTGTTTACAAATCATGCACTATGGTAAAAAGTGTTTTGAGGTCATAACATAATTGTGCAAGGAACCGCATGAAAACAAATCTTTATTAATCCATAATCTGCCCCTGTAATCTTAATTATGTGTGAAAACTATTAAAAGTGCTTGCTGTTTTACTGCACCTAGTGTTCATTTCTGCTGGAAACTGCAGTGATATGTACGCATTAGTACGTATTTTGCGTTTTTCCAATGAGCCCGAGTTGGGATTGTGGGAAGTAGTCCATTATTATTTTTATTTTTTTTCCACCTGGGTGGTTACATGCAGCTCAGGGAGCAGCAACCACTCTGCTAATATGTGCCAGTATGTGGTTCATCTGGACACACACAGTAAGCCTGGGATTGCACACCTAAGCTTGGATCTGCTGAGTTGTATGCACCAAAAACAGTCCTAACCAGACTAAGATCTTTGCCTTCATAGCCACATAACCAGGGATCAGACTCTCTGGGCCTCCGTGGTCAGAAAGTTCACAAGAATGTGACTACTTGGGTCGTCAATTCGCCCATGCTTGTTCAATTGTCATTCCCTTGTTCAGGTGTTTGTGGTGACTGCATTGACTTAATTTGCAGCATTTCCTGAAGAGTGCTTTACTCTGGTTATGTGATGATGAAGCTCAAGGTTGGGGGCTCAAGCTCATGTGGTTATGAATGTATTTAGGTAAATCTGAGTATAAAGTTGTTTAAACATCCTTTGTAGTAGCAAGTTTAGACCATGCCAATATGCTTAGCATTTGACTACGGTATAAGAACACAAAAACAGAACAGTATTGTGAGCTTTCCATGCCTGGAAGAGCACACCCTGTATGGGAGGTCAGCCTCAGGACTCTTATCGCCTCCTTGAGGTGGCCCCCGAGGGCCTTCATCACTCAGATCTCCTCTGAGGACCAGGAAAATGTAGAGAACATAGCAGTCCTTGCTTTTATTGGATCTGATCATTACTAATATTCTCTGGAATGTCCCTGAATATAAATAGAACAAGAAAAAAATGCACAGAGAAATAAAAAAATAAAAAAAGAGAGACAGGCCTGGTTTGATCTGGAACAAGAGTTCTGGATTGCTGTGTTTTGATTGGATGGATGGAGTACTGGGGTGAAGTTCTGGGAGAGGCACAGACAGACCGCCCAGAGCGAGCTCGAGACTCCTCGGGGAGTGACTGTGGATCAGTTTCAGAAAAGACCTTGTTAGAGGTGTCTGAACAAGGGGAATAGCTATGGGAATGTGTGTGCATGCATAATATGGCTGTGCATGGTCAGTGAGGACAAAGGGAATGTCTGTCCCTTGATCCAACCAGCATTTATTGTTACATAATTTCTGTTCCCACATAGACCGTGTAAGCAGCTAGGTGGATAAGATCTGGACTGGACTAAATGCTGGGTAGTGTTGAATTATGAATATGTTTCCTCTTTATTTTAAAAAAATGTTCAATAAAGTGAAGATGTTGACTTATGCCATTAGTTTTTCTCTGCACTCATCACCAAATGTTTACTCTAATATCGAACTTTTCCATAATTTCTCCCCTTTTCAGTTTCCCAGGTGGTTAAATTGGATTTCGTCCACTTACAGTAAGTTAAAAGGGTCCGCGTTCACCCCATTCATACATCATACTTGTGTTTATTTGTGCTTGACATTCTTTTGTGCCTGGTGTAAATCACAGTCTCATATACCTCATTATCCCACTGCAACTCTAATTCCCCCTAAATGCACTGGAGAATATTCAGAGCTCATTTGTGGTGTAAACACTCCTTAACTGATCCAGATTAACTCCTCTTCTCCTGTTACCTTCCTCCCCTGTGCCACACAAAACTCTTGCCTTTCTTCAAAAACACAGGGGGAAAAAAAGCTACCCCAACCCCCTTTGCAACTGATGACCATATAATTTTTTATTCTACTCAATTAGACTTTTTTAAAATGTAATTACACTCTAATGCATTCCATGTTGAAATTAAGGCTTTGCAAAAGACTAATTTGTTCTTTCCAATCAACTGTTACTGTACAAAAGGACTGGCCTGGTCTGGTGTGCTTCTGGTGGAACCCAAGGGCATGAGCAATGGAACATGTCCATCATCCTGATTATTAGGTGGAGACCACCGGTGAAATCTGGGGCCATTTGGTAGGCTCAATAACACTGAGAAAAAGAGAGGCTGAGGCACAGGAAGTGGGCCTAGACAGGCAACTGCTGAGGGAAGCACTTTTCACAAGGGGCCCAGGCCAGGCCTCGGCTAAAATCCCCTAAAACACAACGACAGGCCCAATTTAGGGCTGACATGGAGAATTGGTGGACTTCCAGAACAGTGCTTAAGAACATGTGGCAGGATCCAAATGACCTTGGTTGAATTTCCTTTTGTCAAGACACACGTTTAAGAATGGACAATTCTCATTACGGCTGGAGTTTAGCATGCGGTTTTCGTCCCAAATGACTTTCAGAACACTAATTAAAATAATGAACCAAAAGATTCCTATTCTAATAGATTTCCAGGAAAAACGTGGTGAGGGATATGTTAAAAAGCCCACATGATAATTCTTAGTCTAACACCTCCACCTCATCTACACCAATAGTTTTAACAAATAAAACAATGCATTTATCAGGAGACAGTGTGAGTTGTCAGCAGAAGTGCACCTCCTCTTAGATCAGACGTCCCTGTGCTGTCCATTGAATCTTCCTCAGCCAGCAGGAGCTTCAAGACCTTGTGTGTTTTTACTGCACGACTACATGGGAGGTGCTCACTTTACGACCCCAAGTTTATGGCAATGCCGCTTAAGAGCTGCTCAGGTTTCGCTGGCAATTACCTCTCCATACAAGACCCCCCCAGTTCCTATCCCCCTCTCCTGCCTGAGAGGACAGGGACCCCCTCTGACTGGGAGGTGAACTAAGATCTCCTCCTCTCACTCTTTTATCCCCAACTCTCTTTCTTGAAGCTGCGCTGAGCCCTTTGCAGCTGGACTCTGTTTATTTACTGGGCTGTGGCGAAATACCAGGAAAACCTGGCCTCCCACCTAACTAAATCCTCGGGGCAATGAATGACGTTCCCCTGGGTCCTGCCCCAGTGCTCTGGGTGAGGTTCAAGAGAGCGCAGGACCGAGGCTCAGACCTCAGAACTGGATGACTCAATGACCCCAACATGCTTCTTGAGTTGGAGTTCTGAGCTAATTTACTTTTAATTTTAAATGTAAATATCACCTGCTCTCTGCTCACAAGAGTCCTCTGTGAGCACACTATAATGCCTTACTGGACTAGAGGATATTCGGCACACACCAGCCATGTAAAGTACATTGATAATTTATGTTTTATCAGTGGTGCTTACTAAGTGAAGGGTCAGTATTACCATCTTACTAAATATTGTCCTGCGCTTATTGTACTACGAACATTAGAGATACCTCAATTATGCGGTTGGTTGGAAGTGTGCTATTACTTTTCTAAGTGACAGGTCTTACACCTTTTACCTGGTGTATGATAAAACAGTGCAAAAATGTTATATTTAAGGAGGGACTTGAGTTATATTTGAAGAACCAGAACAGAGACTTGAATGTGAGATCTTTTGATTTGGGCTAGTAAGCAACCACCCACTACACCTTTGACCATTCTACATTTATATTGACATGGTTAAAAATCAAAATGTTCCAAATATCCCCCAAATATGAACAACATTAAGAATAATTTGGTAGAGAATATGTGTACAAGGCCTTTGCCGAAGTAAACAGCCAACTATGGAGGACAAACGAGTGTGTTTATTGCATCATCCTGACAACACACTTAATTTGTGTCTATTAATCAGACGAATTCAGCTTGAATGAGAAACACGAGGAACGGTTTGGAATAAGCTTCTACCACTTCCTCAGAACTGAGCTGAACTCGCATGCATCAAGTGTTTCTCCATCTGTATGGCTCGCTGTCTCTCTAAATCACTTTCCCTCTTTATTTTGCATAAAATCATAATCCATGTTTCTTTAATAAATAGTTCCTGATAATAAAGTTCTGCAACAAAATCAACTTTTTTTTTCCTTTTCCTAAATTAGCGGAAACTTGCAGTGCACTATATTTGTTCAGTCTGTAGTGCAGATATAAAGTGTAATGAGAGGCACAGGAAAGATGAAAAGAAATGATGCCTGACAAAGTTTTTAGACTCATCCAGCATTTTTGAAGGGTCATCAGTAAAATGTCATTCAGTGGAAGAGGCACAACGTTTTATTCACCATGAAACTGGAACCAAAAGAGATACCAGATGATCAGTGGCTCTATTCCAAAATCCAGTGCGCTGCCCGTTGTATACTGTCTACATAGGCAGTTAAAATGACATTTCAAACATGAAGCATTTGGGACACTGAACAGTCATAGCTGGTTCCAATAGAGTTTGGCATTAACATGTTGCTAAGCTGTCAATTCTCTAATAAGCACACAAAGACCCATTTAACCAGATGGAACTAATTTATGGATACTTTTAAATGAAGAAGTTGTCTCAATGCGTTCTGCGATTACTTTGTCTACAAAGCAAAATTTGTCCAAAATAGAGTCCCATTACTAATTTTAGACTGTACAGAGATACAGTACGTACAGTTGTTACAAGTGTTACACTATATTTTAATAGTCCCCTTTAGACATTCTGTTGATAACATATTGATAACAATGAGTAATGTTGCACCTCTCAGAGTATTAGTAGAGTATTAAGCCTAGTTCACACTACATGATTTTAAAACATCGGGCTGAACTGTGCGGTTCACACTACATGACTTGCTCTCTGTGAAATCAGGAGTGTTCAAGTTGTTGAGCTAGTTCACACCACACGACACAACGTGATTGATCCGCAACAGGAGGTAACGCACTACACGAGTTGACAACAACTCTGTCACCCAACGATTCTATCTTGTCTACAAACCACGTTTTGTCACGAAAAATCACGCGATAAAACGAACCGGAAATGACGCGAAACAGCACGCGCGCCAATACCCAGCGAAAAAGACGAAGAAGAACACAACACACGAATATACCTTGCTCTGATTGGCTGTAGCTCATGACATCACGTGAGCTTGAGTCGTGCGACAGCTCTGGATATCTAGCATGCTAGATATTTTTCTGGGCTTGGCGACGCGTCTGCGAGCGTCTTTGATGTGTTGTTGGCTCTTTCATACTAACAGATTGGCGAGCGTTCATCGCCCGCTAATCCCCCGCGATTTGCACGCGATAACACCCTGACCTGTCGGCGAGCTCAACGATTTGCAAATCGGGCTTAAAATCATGTAGTGTGAACTAGGCTTTAGTAGACTGTTGGGGGTAGGGTTAGTTACTTGCAAAGTTACTTATAGTCAGTATAATATCTGTTGAGGAGCATCAAAATAAAGTTTAGCAGATATTAAGCAGAGAGTCTACTAATACTATACTGAGAGTTAGTTGACATGTAGTTGAAAAGTTACTTGAGGTTAGTAGAATGTCTAAAGTGGACCACCGAAATAAAGTGTTACCGAACTAAGTAAATGGAAATCACATATTGGTGAAAGAGCTATGTGGCTGTGCTAAAAACAGTACATTTAGATATTTGCTAACTATTTATGATGCTACCGGTCACTAGCAGTGATTCATGATGATGGTCCTAAAGTTTCGCGGAGGTGAGAGGAGTTCAGGGCAGCCATATAAGGAGTGTCTCAGTAGGCATTTGGGCAGACACATGGCCCCCTGACCGCCCAGGGGACGGCCCAGCATGCATCACACATTCTGGGATGGCAGTGAGGCAGAACCAGGGTGAGGCATGGGCCAGATGAACAAGAGAGAAAGAAAGAGGATGCGAGGTCCAAAGGTCTCTTCCAAGCTATCGTGATACAATATAAATCAATATAGAAAACTAGTTTGAAACATTTGATGAGACAAGTCCAGAAATTTTGATGAATGTAATGTTATTCACAGCATGCTGCCTCACAAATGTGGTTTAGTTATTCCAAGTAACAGCGGTGAGTAATCAAAGTAAATGGGTTACACGGCAAGTTAAGCATGCGTAGCAAATAAACTAGTTGAAAATGGCTAAGTAAGGCAAGATTATAAATAAATATTTTGTCCTGTTGTAGCTTAGTTTTGATCGTAGACACCATAGAAAGCATATGCTTGGGAAGAATTTGGGGCAAAACATTTTTTGGGGGGCTGTACACAAATCTTAAAAGGTCAAACCTTAACTGCAGCAGTAAGTCATAATGGAGATGTCTACTGCATGGAAGGATCCTGAGTGTATCACACATATTTGTCCAAACACCAGTGGCCTCCTCCAGGCTGTTACGAGCAGGAGCGATGGTGGGCGTCAGGGGCCTGCTGAATTCTGGGAACTGAGAGTTGTTTGGAGGGTCTCAACAGCTCCCCACTCCCTCTTGGCAGGACATCACAGAGGAACTCATGCAGCTCAAATATTTCTCCGTCAAATGATCTACAAAAACACATCCCACTGCGCACACAAAGGGAAGTATGTGTGCTCGTGTTTGTGAGAAACAGCAAATTATATTGGTGTTCTCGTATAAATGTTCAGCCAATGCGACGATATTTTCATTGTTAACGTCATTGTCTTTTTGACCCAAATCGCTGTCTGTGCACTTGAACAGCCTCTGGACTGGACAGACTTTTTAATATCTGTAATGTAGTTGGTTAAAAATCTAGTGAGCTTGACCTTTGAGGATTTCCATAACAATAAATATATGATAATTGCAAATCATTTATAATGCATCTAGTGCATAAGCTGAGAATATTCTCTTTCATGATGCAAGATTAATTTGAGCCCTGGTGAAAAGTGTCAAGTTAAACACCCAGAAATCCTAAAGTAGCAAACTCTTCTTACATTAATTCACTTTTTTTTTTAAAAAAAAAATGTTTTGCTACCTTTTACTCACCATCTTAACTAAACAATATGACCGTTTTAACCTCTCTGCTGCCCCCTTCAGCTCCGGAGAGCATAGTGGTTAAATGACTGCAGGTTGATCGGTTGGACAAAAGTTTGTCTGGAAACCTCACATTGCAACTGTTGAATTATGGCTGATTATTTGATCTCAGTAATCAACTGTAAAGTCAAATTAATTTCATACACTCTTAGAAGAAAAGGTTTTACAGTATAGAAGTTTAAAGGGTTCTGCCAGGCTCTTCATATACAGATCGGTAACTCTTTAGTTTAGGGTCCAATTCTCAATATTAACTAGCTGCTTATTAACATGCATAGTAGGATATTGGCTGTTTATTACTTAATAACTACCTTACTAACTATTAAAAAGCAGTAATTAGGAGTGTATTGAAGCAAAAGTCGTAGTTAGTTAATAGGACTCTAATCTAAAGTGTGACCTTTTTAATTTATAATTTTGATTACATTTTATGAATTAAACAGCTCAAAACAACCTTGATTACAAAAAAAAAAAAAAAAATGACCTGGTAAATATTAAAGTATTATGCAACCATAAGACCTTTCTCTTTATAGAACCTTTTTGGCATAAAGGGTTCTTTAAAATCAAGCCAAGAAGAGTGTGCATAAGTCAAGTTATAAATATAACACATTGTATTTTTCACTAAACGATGCTTTTACAAGCATTAGTCGTGACACAAATAAAAGATAACAGAAAAAAAATACACATTTATTAGAAATCAAGTAGATATATCACATTTTTCTGCATGAAAAAGTATTGAATTAAAGTAATGTCATGTTAATAAGCAGTAATTAGGAGTTTATTGAGGCAAAAGTCATAGTTAATACTAATAGTTAGTTAATATTGAGAATAGGACTCTAAAGTGTGACCTTTTTCATTTTGATAAAAATTTTATGAATCAAACAGCTCATAAACCTACTTGATTACTAAAAAAAAATTTAAATAGCTGTTAAATATGAAAGTATTATGCAACCATAAGACATTTCTCCTCACAATATATAGAATTTTTTTGGCGTAAAAGGTTCTATAGGGTTCTAAGCACTGAACCATAAGTTATAAATATAATAGGCCTACATTGTATTTTTCACTAAACGATGTAAATCGTGTCAAGTGTCAAGAGCGAGTGCTTTTACAAGCATTAGTCGTGACACAAATAGAAGATAACAGAAAAAAATAGAAATGTATTATTTATAAAGTAGATATTTCACAATTTTGTGCATGAAAAAGTAATGAATTAAAGTAATGTCATGTAGCCTAACTAGTACTATGGCTGCTGCAAATTACGATTCATTTAAACATTTGAATACATAACAGATAATAAAGTTGAGACAAATATAGACAAAATAAACAAAACATAACAGACTGTGTGTGTGTCTTAGTCACTCTCATAATTTTGTCAAAAGCAGCCTATACTATAATGTCCCATTTTGTGCAATCTTAGCGTCACCTGTGCATTTAAAGAAGTCAAATGTGCATTTAGTGAAGAGAAAGTACATTATTTAAATAACGGCGTCACCATTCAATTCATCTATAACATTTAATGGTAATTGAGTTAGGAATTGTTAAGAGGTTCGTTTCCAAGAATCGGAAAGCTGTGCGAGCATCACATAGTGTGTGTGATTCTCATCTGTCGTTCACTCATGTGACTCTCTGGCAGGAGTCCGACCTCTGGTAACCGCAGCCTGTTCAAACATATCCCCGTTTCATGCGTAAACAATACAGTAGAGGAGAAAACCCTCTTCATATTGCTTACTGGTGCCTGATGAACCCACAAATCAGACACAAAGACTTCTTTATGAGAACATGGTGAACCCGGTGAGATAAAAGTGGCGCGTACAGCTGAGACAGATTATTAAGCCGCAGGACTTCGAGCAGGTGTTTTCGTCCAGAGCGCCGGTGGTTTTAGGTTAGCGGCTAACTGCCTCAATCTGTGACAAGACTCCCAGCACAGCGTGTCACAGGGGGCCGTTGTTTTTAACCGCTAATATTAACATTTTTCTTTTTCTCAGCCTTTTTCTCGGAGAGATAGAGAGAGGGATTCGAGCGCGCTCTGGCCCACGTACTGTTACGCGCAGCGCTCTGGGGGCTTTCAGGCGAGCCGTGTGTTGACATAAAGCAGGGACGATGGATTTAGCCACAAGAAAATTACGCAAAGTCAACCAGGCCGGAGTGGCGGTGGGCATTTTTGTCATTACGGGGTGGGTGGTGAAAATAAAACAGAGAGAGAGAGAGATGTTGAGGGAAAGCAGTCTAGAGAAAAATTACCATTTATTTTTAAACCGAGTCAATGCTAGTGTATAGATGCTAGCATTGGATGTGTGTGCGTGTTTTATTGTATTTTTTTAGCTACTGTATATACAAATCCATTCTCATGTTTGTTTACCATGGTTTACCAGGTTACACTTTATGTCGATAGTCCACTTTAGACATTCTACTGACTATTAGTAACTTTGCAACTACATGAGGCTTAACACTTAACCATAACCTAACAGTCTACTAATAAGCTAGTGCTAGTTGACGTGTAGTTGCAAAGTTACTTTAATGGTCAGTTTTCCTGTGGAGTTGGGCCACTTTTAAGCTGTTACTGCGAGTTCATCTCTTTTCCGTGGGTTGATAAAATCAACACTCGCACCAAACAAACGTGAACAACACTCGGGACAGTTGACAGGCTTGATTGGACAAATTCACTCAAAATTATGTAAAAAATATCAAGAATCCTAGCAAACCTAGTCGGCTGTAAATACATGCGTATGTGTACAGTGTCAGTATATTAGATATGTAAATCAAACAACAAAAGACAGGGAAATCACTCACTGCTCTTGACTTTTTGTAAGTTTAATAAGGATTCATTAAGATGTTTAACTTATACAGTGAAGACTATGCAGTGTTATTTTACATGTGCTTATTTTATTACATTTCTGTACCTGAAAAACTGGAAAAGCACTATTTCATTTGTATCTTTGTTATATTGTATTTATTTGGGCTTTTGCTTGTAATTTAATTATTTGTTTGTTTTTGACCACTGACTGTTTACTTATCTTTAATGTTTTACATGTATTTTAGTTAGGGTTGCCGTTTTAGCACTGGTGTCAGAAAATGTTGGAGTCATTACTGGTTTAAATATGTTTTTTTATGGCCGGTACATTTTTTTTGAAGTCATATTATAATGTCCAGATTGAAATACCGTAATTTTACGTTATGTTTGATATGAAAACCTTATTAAAATATGTAAAACATCAAACACTTTTACACATGTGAACTGAGCCATTTTTTTATTCTGAACTATCCAAAACACAAACCACTCCAAACAAATCCCAGTTAAAACACACACTGTGCCATATAACACACATAACTAATAAAAAACCAAGAGCAAAACAGCATCATCCAACATTTCTAGCTGGAACTATGTAAGATTGTCTTGTATGTGCATCTATACGTATTTGGTCCCAACCATGTATAGGCAAAGTGTGTGACTTAGGTGTACAAATACTGGATACACTTTACAATAAGGTTCATTAGTTAATGTAATAACTAACATGAACTAACAATGAGCAATACACTTGTTACAGTATTTATTAATCTTCATTAATGTCAATAGAAATCCAGCTGTTCATTGTTTGCTTATGTTAGTTCACAGTGTATTAACTAGTTAACAAATACAACCTTTGATTTTAATAACGTATTAGTAAATGTTGAAATTATATGTGATATGTCTTTTCTTTTTATCAGGGTTGTTATTTTGGCCATTCTTCATTTAGAATAATCAATTAGCCATATAGAAGATAAGTCATTCATAATTTTCTTTTAAATACACTTATTTGTTTGTTTATTTATTTCTGTTCTAGCGTCAGGTATACTCAATAAAAAGTATACAAGAAGATGTTTTTTTGTTTGTTTTAAAGAAAGAAAGATAACACTTTATTTTAAGATAACAGTCGCATGTACTTACTATAGTGATAACAGTAGCTGACTCTCAAACCGAACCTTAGTGTACGTTTACACGACAACGATGTACTAAAAATGGAAAAGTTTTCCTTAGTTTTTTTGTTGCCACGTCGTCAAAACAAACCCTGTTAACAAAGATCAGCGAAAACGACTAAAACCGTTATAATTTTTTTTAAAGAATGAAAGCGGCCAGTAGTTGGCGATGTCTCTTTGTAAAGAAACACTACTAGACTGAACACGTAATACACACGTGCATGACGTCACCGCTTTCACAGATTCGTGTTTACACTGAGACGATAGCAGTATCATTTTCAAAAACTTGCACTATGCGTTTTCCCCCAAAACACTGTTGCCGTGTACATTAACATCCACGGTGCGTTACAGCTTTTACATTTTTAGTTGAAAGCGGTGTCGTGTAAACTACAACTAACACTCAACCAAACCCTAACCCTAGAGTGAGTACATGTAGTTGCTTAATATTACTCAGCACTTAAATATATAAGTACACTGTAACAAGGACACATCAAAGCTATTTCTGTCTGTCTCTCTTTTTTTAACCTCACTGAATGACGTTATTAATGATGTCTAAATCACAGATGCTGCTGATGATGTCACATGAGTGATGATGACCTCACAGCTCCAGTCCAGCAAACCTCAGGTGATGTTAACAGTTGCTGGAGTGTGTCGTGTGTGTGTGTGTGTGTGTGTGCCCAGACATGTTCAGATAAAGTGTGTCCCAGGAGAAGCTTTCAGGCTTTTTCACACTCCACTGAGTTTCACACAATCCATCGGGACGCTGCCTGTGGCAAACACACACAATAGAGCCGGTCTCACACAACAGAGAGGCCTTTACTGTGTGTGTGTGTGTGTGTGTGTGTGTGTGTGTGTGTGTGTGTGTGTGTGTGTGTGTGTGCGTGTGTGTGTGCGTGTGTGTGCGCGCGCACGAGGACACACACAGCTTTTTCTGTATTAGCACTGATCCATTAAAAAAGGTATTTTTGTGGATTATGTATAAATTATCTTAATGATTTATATCAATTCAAACATTTTATGAAGAAAATGTGAATGTTGCTGTGTGTTGTGATTGACTGATTTGTTTATTACAGTATTTTTATTTTATTATTTCATCATTCTATTTTATTTTATTATTTTATTGTATGCCCATTTTATTGTATGCCCATTTTATTTTATGCCCATTTTATTTTATTATTTCATTATTCTATTTTATTGTATGCCCATTTTATTATTTTAGTTTATTGTATGCCCATTTTATTATTTTATTTTATTTTATGCCCATTTTATTATTTTATTTTATGCCCATTTAATTTCAGTTCAGTTAATTTCATTTCATTTCATTATTTCATTTTATGCCCATTTTATTATTTCATTTTATGCCCATTTAATTTCAGTTAATTTCATTTCATTTCATTATTTTATTTTATGTCCATTTTATTATTTTATTTTATTGTATGCCCATTTTATTTGATACCCATTTTATTTTATTATTTCATCATTCTATTTTATTATTTTATTTTATTGTATGCCCATTTTATTTTATACCCATTTTATTTTATTATTTCATTATTCTATTTTATTGTATGCCCATTTTATTTTATACCCATTTTATTTTATTATTTCATTGTTCTATTTTATTGTATGCCCGTTTTATTATTTTATTTTATTTTATGCCCATTTTATTATTTTATTTTATGCCCATTTTATTATTTTATTTTATGTCCATTTAATTTCAGTTCAGTTCAGTTAATTTCATTTCATTTCATTATTTCATTTTATGCCCATTTTATTATATACCCATTATTTTATTTATTTATTCATTAATTTATTTATGCCCATTTTTTTATGTTATGCCCATTTTATTGTATGCCCATTTGATCATCCATCAGGAGAACATCATAAGTCTGATTACTTAAAAAAAGAGAGAAAATCGCATCTCTCCACTATAAGACATTTGATTTGAGGAAGATTTGAGGAACATTGTATTTGAGTAATTTTAGAAACATGTTTACAGTGGCTTTATAGTTCAGAAAGCACTCAAACTACACGAATCACCAAAAAGAGTTTCATAACACCAATACGAATGCCTTTATTTCTATGCTCTGAACGAAACGCATGTCCAGAGCGATGAAGCCGCTTTATTAATCTCCATCATATTCAGTCTCAGCCTGTCACTCTGTACAAGCGTTTAAAGCCGGCTCTGAGGCAGGATCATGACCGCATGTCTCTTTTGTTCATTTCCTGAGCATCAGTGTTTGTGGAGGGGCTTCAAAGGCCCCGGGGCCCGCGGGTGCTGAGAGAGACGGGGGCGTTTAGAGGACTTCCAGTGAAGCTCCACTGCTCAATACAGTCTGAGGTGTATCAGTGTGTCGGGGATTCAAAGCACACATCAACACACTCGAGTCAGGCTGAGAGAGAACGTAAACCACATTCAGATAATCTCTGTCTAACTGTACCTCACTCATTACACTGACACTTCACATAAACGGATTTATTATGTGAGTAGACTGAAATATGATATTAATACAGCAGTGAAGGACTGAAACTGGCCATGACCGATCAGAATAATCATCATCATTATAATAATATCCTAATATATAATGACCTTATTTGCCAGAATAATAGTTCATTTGAATTATTATTGGTTACACTTTATTTAATAATATTAATATATGAATATGTAATATTAACTACAGGATTAGGTTTAGTTGCATGTAATTATGCATAATTTATAGTAATTACTATAGAAACTTCATGTAGCAAGGACACTGTCAAATAAAATTGTGTTATTATCATTATCATCATTATTATTAAAAGTATAATTCATTATTGAACATTGTTGTCTATGATATTACTGTTATATAAGAATAAAAATGTGTGCTTGAGGTTTGAGGTTTTTTTTTTTTTGCTCACCAAAGCTACATTTATTTGTGCACTTATTTATAATTATAATATTGCGAAATATTATTACAATTTAAAACAACATGACCGCATAATCCTCCAGAAATAAGTCTAATACGCTGATTATGATTATTGTCAATGTTGAGAAATACAGTTTTGCTCAATATTGGGAAATCTTTTCAGGATTCTTTGATGAACAGAAAGTTAAAAAAGACAGTGTCTATTTGAAGTAGAATATTTTGTAACATACATGTCTTTATTGTCACTTTTTGATCACTTTAATGCATCCTTTCTGAATGAAAGTATTAATTTCTTACACCTTAATTTTTTATTTATTTTTTTTACCGTAAAAACAGTGTGTGTCCTGCCTGAAACACTATTAACCATCACTGTAACAATGCCTTCATAACCCTCCAGAACACAAACAGCTTGCTAGATATAGAGAAGCAAGCTCTTGTAAGGATTGTGAGATTCAGTGATCTTAAAGACAATAGAAAGCAGTGTAGCAGAGCTCATCTGAACACATGTATGAGTGTGAACCTCTGAACTCCTCTCCACTGGCGTCCAGCCGAGCCGTTTCCAACCGTCCCGTACACAAAGGCTTTCTCTTAATCGATGTAGATCCACCCTCTCACCTCTAACCCCTGTGCCAGATCCGTAGCAGACGCGCTTCCTCCGCATCTCCAGCGCTGACCTCCGTCAGGTGATGTCTGGTCCTGATTACAGCGTCACCTCTGCACACACACCGTCCCGCCACAGACACCAGTGGCTTCTCCCGACAGCTGCTGCTCAATCTGCTTCTAATGGTGCCCAAAATTGCAAAAAAAGAATAAAAAAGTGTGTGTGTGCTTTTGAGATTCATGTGACATGAAAGCCGTGATAGTGGACGGTGTGGCGTTTTTAATAAGGTGAGTAAACGTTTCGGATCAGCTGTCAGAGTCGAACTCTCTGTCCTGACTCAAACACTGCTGAGACAAGAGCATTATGGGAGAAAAGCAGCTTTACTCAAGCCATTTACTGTTAATTCATCTTCAGATGTTCGGAGGAATTCACCCTTGTTATGAAAGGGGATTCCCTGAAGGGTGTGTGTGTGTGTGTGTGTGTGTGTGTGTGTGTGTGTGTGTGTGTGTTCTGTCATACTTAGTTCGAAATTGCACACACAAGCAAAAAACAAAGCTTGTATAGTCTTGTGGCACAGTCATCTTAACATGTAAAAGACATCAATTAAAGAGGACCTATTATGCCCTTTTACAGACTCTTGATGTTGTTTTTGGGCTCTACTAGAGCAGGTTTTCTTGCTTGAATGTTCATAAAACACATCATTTCCCTCATATTCTCCATTGTTGCGGCTCCTCTCTTCCCAGTCTGTCAGTATCGCTCTGTTTAGTTCCTGTCTCTATGAAGCCCCTCCTTCTGAAAAGCACACTGTGCTCTGATTGGTCGGCTGGCTCAGTGTGTTGTGATTGGTCGAGCGCTTCGAGTGTGTTTGGGAAATGTCCCGCCCCTTTCCATAACCGCCAGTGTCAACACACTACTTACTAACTCAACCAGGCCCCGCCCCTTTATTCTGCGTATTAATTATTATAATGAGGAATATTGTGACGTGTTCGTTAGCGGAAGAAACTCAAGACTACAATGGAGGCGTTTCAGGAGTTCAGAAACACTGACACTGATATAGAGAATAACTCCCGCTGGAGGGACTTTGCAGAGCTTTTTCGTGCTCAAACAGGATTAATACACACTAAATAAAGTTTTCGGTAACACTTTATTTTACAGTGTTGTTACATATGTTACATGTACTTACCATAGTAATAACAGTAAATTATGCATAATTACCCTCAACCAAACCCTAAACGTATAGTAAGTAAATGTAGTAATATTACTCAGCACTTAAATATATAATTACACTGTAACAACGACACCTTAAAATAAAGCGCAACCTAAAGTTATGATAATAACTTGACTAATAACTTAACACTCATTTGAATCGTTGTGCACCTTTTTGTGTTACATGTATTAATGTAATGTATTCATATTCCTGTTCCTGTATGTCTCTATGTATCTTAGGGAGTGGTAAAAAAAATCACATTTAACATCCAAATGTCTTCCACTACTCAACTCATGCAGACTATAGCAATCATAACACACACACACACACACACACACACACACACACACACACACACACACACACACACACACACACACACACACACACACACACACACACACACACACACGGCTGTAGCTCTGCTGGTGTCATTATTTATGGTGGCTCCAGTGTTCTTGAAGGGTGCAAAGTGTTTCTAATAAACGGTTTCGAATTTCCCCAGAGTTTAACTCTGTGTGTGTGTGTGTGTGTGTGTGTGTGTGTGTAAGGGCTTATGCTCCTAAAGAATCCCAGACTGCTGACAGCCCAGGGGTCGTCCAACTGTCTCCCCCGCCTTCACTGCACATGAGGTGTGGAGAGAGAGAGAGAGAGAGAGAGAGAGAGAGAGAGTGACTGACAGACAAAAGCCATAAATAAAGTTGTCTGTCGTCGAGTGTGAGGTGATCCATTAGAGCGCACTGTCAGCGGGGCCGCTAATATTTCACAGGTAGAGGAGAGTGTGTTTATGATTCAGGAGTGAAAGAGGGATGAGTGAGGCGCTGCAGGTCTGATAACAAATCATCTCTTCTCTCGTTTATTATATGCTGGATAGGCTTATGTGTTGCACGTAAAAAATATATATAATAGGAAGAATTACATTTTCCTTAAGCATGGAAGAGCTGTGTGTGGTCAAACTAACTTTTCGTCCAATCAGAGGAGCTCCCGAATGAGAATGCCCCTCCCACCTGCGAGTCATAGCAAAAGCCAGAGCCATGGTTGTGACGTGAACTGGGACAGGCCTTAAAAAAAAAAGAAAATTAACCCTTTGGTATGAGCCACCCATGTTCCTGTGTCAATGAGAGGAGGTTCAGCTCTCACACACAGCTGTCAGCAGAAACTACCTGCCACTGACAGTCCGAAGGAGATTCCTGACACTCGCAGCCGCCAATCAAGCAGGAGTCAGTGTGCACTATATCCCCCGACGTCTGTTCTCGCGCTGTAGTTAAACTGACTGTCTGGGACATTTAAGTTCTTAATGTCTACGTATCCGAGACTTGGCAATCTACGAGTTTTATGACATCACATTCACATATACTACTGTACAAAGGCCATTGGGAATTTTTGTTTGACACAATAAATTAATGAAAATTAAATACATTTATAATGTGACAAAAGATTTATATTTCACATAAATGTAAAAATATATACATATATCATGCATGTTTTTTACAAAAATATGAAGCAGCACAACTGTTTTCAACGCTGATAATAATCATAAATGTTTCTTGATCATCAGATCATCATATTAGAGTGATTTCTGAAGGATCATGTGACACTGAAGACTGGAGTAATGATGCTGAACATTCAGCTTTGATCACAGGAATCAATTACACTTTAACATATACACTCTAAAAAGCACTGGGTTAAAAACAACCTAATTTGGCTTGTTTTCAACCCAAGGGCTGGGTAAATATAGGACATAACACATGTTGGGTTAATTTTACCCTGCAAATTTGGTTGTTTATTTAACCCAGCATAATAGGTTGATTTAACCCAGCATAGTTAAATCATTTTTACCATAATAATAACTTCTTTTTTTTTACTTCATACATTAATTAATGTCTACGAATGAACTTAAATCCTCTAAAAGGAGGATTCCTCTAAAGGAATCTGTACAGTACTTTGCATTTAATATAAATGAAATGTTGTTATATAGGACCTATTGTGCTTTTTTTTTTTTTACATAACAACTTCAGGTTGCGCTTTATTTTAAGGTACATGGTACATGCACTTTTACAAGTTGATTGTACTGAAATGTGTGTTGGCAGTGCCTGTACACAAACATCATATAATGATAAAAATCCATCCAGTGTTTTTGTTTTAATCTCCTTATATGTTTTCCCCTGCCTCAAATCAAGCCGTTCGTTTTTGTGACGTCAATAAAACGGACGCCCCTCCCGCGATTGTTGATTGACGGGAGCGTTTCAACACAGACCCGCCCTCGCTCGTGAGGGAGCTGTCAATCATAGTCTGGGCGGCGCGGACCGGACCGGCGCGGTCATTGTTGATATGCTGGAGCACTGTCTATGAGCAGAATGGCGTCTAAGCGATTGTGGTGTTCTGTTCTTGGGTGTAATAACGAACACAGTC
This sequence comes from Rhinichthys osculus, assembly GCA_029959095.1. Taxonomy (NCBI): domain Eukaryota; kingdom Metazoa; phylum Chordata; class Actinopteri; order Cypriniformes; family Leuciscidae; genus Rhinichthys; species Rhinichthys osculus. The sequence goes on from JARWKJ010000007.1 coordinate 41,135,153, forward strand.
ATTTTAATGTTCCTGAATCCGAACCGCTGAAGACGCAGTGGCTGAGTTTGTTTTCGAAGGGAATATTCCCCACGAGCAACGTCAATTCTTTCATGTTTGCGCGAATCATTTCACACACCAGACTGCTTATAAACGAGGGTCAGTATAAAGCTGGATTTGCTAAGAAGCTTTGCTAAAAAGGATCGGTACCAGATATTCGTGTTCCTGCTGAACCTCCAGAAGAACGGAAGTGAGTGAAACGTTTTATTAAACTTTATATTAATATATTAATCTTTGCAAATCGCTAGCTGCACGCTTCACAATGAATGCGTCTAAGGTTTACACTCAGGGTACATTACGGCATGTTTTCTATGTATGACGTTCTCAATATAATTCATAATTCCACGTTTATACTGAACAACGCGTTATGGTTTTGTGTTATTGTGTTACAAACGGTGTACGCACAGAACAGAGAGGCGGAGTGAGCGCAGCTCATTATCATTTAAAGTCATATGCACTGAAACGGCGTGCTGAAAACAGAGCTGTTTTTTACCAGGTAAAGTAAGTGTTTTCTTACAATATTAATGAGAATTTTTAATTAAAGTATATTACAAACTTTTAATTTAGACCCTAAAGAATTATATTAGCTTGTACAAAAATGGCATTATATGACCCCTTTAAAATACTCGATACAACCACTGGTTTGCATGATAATTCCTTTATTTTCAATCATATTTTACAGTATACACCTTAAACAATGCTAGGTTGTTTTAACCCAAATTTGGGTAAAATATGGACAAACCCAAATGTTGGGTTAAAAATGTAATTTCAAATTTTTAACCCAACTTCAACTTTCACTTTCAACAGTAAATTTTTTTATTGCATTTTTAACCCAACATTTGGGTTTGTCCATATTTGACCCAAATTTGGGTTGAAACAACCCAGCATTTTTTAGAGTGTAGCATATTCTATATAATTTTTAATACAGATTGCCAACATGTAACAAATATTAGAAGTAAAAGATTAAACACTTAGAAGTAATTGAAGTGTAACTGACCAGTCTCTGTTGTCGTCTTCATCGGGGGAACTTCTAACTAACTAAATATGTGGCGACTGGCTACAAAACCTGTCCATAAACAAACAGAGTACAGTTCTGAGAACATATTTTAACATCATACATATTTATAATCTGTATCTTTTTGAATAAAATCACAATATTTTATGCAAGGCATCAGGCGTTTCCATCACACAAAAGAAGATCGACGTGACACTCGTTTAGTTGACTCACATCGCGCCCCTGTATGTTGCTTTGCAGGAATTTAAAATATATACAGCACAATAACAATCTTATAGAGACAACAACACTCTAAACAATGCTGGGCTGTTTTAAAATGGGATTTAAAATTTTAACCCAACTTCAACTTTCACTTTCAACTGTAAATTTCTTAATTACATTTTTAACCCAACATTTGTGTGTGTCCATATTTGACCCAAATTTGGGTTGAAACAACCCAGCATTGTTTAGAGTGAAACTGGACACAAACCTGCATTTTACCGAAGACATGCCCCATTTATACAGAGCTGCTCCACACTTATTCAACGATAAATAACTCAATCCCTGGGTTGTTTCATCTGACCCAGGAGCTAGTTAACACAAACACTACCCAAACACTGAACAAATTACACAAAAAAGCTCAACCCAGGATTTGGGTAGAACAAAATAACCCAAGATTTGTTAGCGTGTAGTCAAAAAGACAACGGTTATTTTAAATTGTAAGAAAAAAAAAGTTTTTTACAGAGTTTTTACTGTATTTCGATCAAATAAAATGGTGGCGCACATAATATTTCCAAACACAAATACACGTTTCTTTGCTGCATCTTCGATTCAGTCTCATCAAGAATCAGTTGTATTTTGAAAAGAAACGTCTTACATCACAGGAACTTAAACAGAATCAGTGGAGCTTCTCTGATGAAGAACATAAAGCTTGTTTACATTATCATAATTACATCATGCATGTTGTCTGAATAACAGGACACATGATTCTGTACTGTGACTTATCATGTGCCTATACAATGTCCTTCTTCTATAGACCCCTTTTGCGCCGACGTCACAGTTACGTCACGGCGCTAGCTGGAGGCAAAACAAACGGACAACTGGAGGCGGCCAATACAAACCAGCACCGATTCGGCTACATAATAAGGAGCTTAAATTATCATTATTATTATTAAATGTCATCTTGTTGTGTTGTTGGGTGCAAGAATCAATGAAAAATGAATATGCTGTATCTGGAATTTTTATTTCTAGAAAATATTTGCATCATTAAAATTGCACCGTAATGTCACTCTTTACATTGTCGTCTTCTCGGCGCTGGCGCGGCAGAACTGCGGATCGGACCACACAAGTCTTGTACATGACCATTCAGCACATAGTTATAGGCATCTAAAGATTCATATGCCCTCAGTTTCTCTTTACGCTCGGTTTCTCTATCGGATAGGTGTAGAAGTCAGGCCACTCGACCGGAGGTAGCAAGTAAGTAAGTAAGTAAGTAAGTAAAAACGTTATTGTCCCACGAAGGGAAATTTGTGTTGGGCCATCACCCATGCTGCCGTCAGTATACAGTTAACATACAACAAATTTACAAACCAGACAATAGTGTTAACGTTAATCCTGTCAGATCGTCCATGCATTGAGTGTGCGTGTACGGGTCAGCCAATCTCGTTCCGTCCGTTAAAATTAACTTTTGCAAATAACAATCGCGGTCCTGGACAGTGAGTGACCTAACACATTAAGATAAAATCTGATTTTCTCCAGTCATTGTTAAAAAACAAGCTAACAAAACTTGCAAACTAGCGTTATGGAAGCGGCCAGAGGGATCGTTCTGCCTCCACCTAAGCTCCGCCCACAGCAAAACGTCACCATGTTTACTAACTAACTGAAAAGGGGCCTATAGATAGTTAGAATTAAAAACAATGTCCCAGTTAGTTACAGTCTTAAACATAATGTATATTTATTAGAACAATGGTTCCATGAAGAACCTTTAGTGCAGAAGATTGCACAAAAGTTTCTTTATAGCTGTTTTTTTTACACTAAGATAAAAACAAGAACAAGTTTCTTTGGGGAAACTCAATGGTACTTCTACATTATCACTGTGAAAAGCCCCTTTTGGATCCTCTGTTGTTGAGAGTGGAGGTAAACCTGTTTGTTGTGTTTATAGGGATGTTCAACATGAGGTGAAATCATTGTGTGCAGAACCGAAGCTTGGGTTATTCAGATCTGTAGCAGTTCAGATCTTCTAGTCGGGCCAGATCTCATCACCCCCAACCCGAGACAGAAGCTCTCAGCCAAGCATTTAGCCAACAAAGAAAACGAAACCCTATCTCCCCCCGCAGTTTTATCTGAGCTCAGCATCAGTCAGCAGGCTGTAGAGGAATTAAAGGTTTAATATTTGATATCGTCAAGGTCATCTGCATTCATGAGAACTGGGAAAACGTCTCTTTTCTCTCGTGTTTACCCAGACTAGCCCCATAGTTTCCACATGACATGAAAACAAGTCAACGGCAGCTCTGACTTGATGTCAAATTAAGACCTCAGTGTACAGGCAGTCACAGTTTATTTGAATAGCTATTGATGAACAAAACTAAGTGGTATCTATGATTGTTTCACTTTTTGATGAGCTCTTAATAATATATTGACATGGAATCATGCATGAAACACGGTGTAATAATCCTGATATTACATTACAACTTTGTAATAATACTGTTATTAGATTATGAGGTTACACTTTATTTTAAGGTGTCATTGTTACAGTGTAATTATATATTTAAGTACTGAGTAATATTAATTAACTACATTTACTTACTATAGGATTATGGTGGGATTAGGGTTTGGTTGAGGGTTAGTTGCGTATAATTATACATAATTTACTGTTATTACTATTATAAGTACATATAACATATGTAACAAGGACATTGTACAATAAAGTGTTACCGAATATAACTGTGTAATAATACTGTTATTACATTACAACTGCGTTATAACACTGTTATTACATTATAACACTGTTAAGGTGCAACGTTTGTACTGTATTTTATTTAATTTTTTATTCTAAACTGTTTTAATTATTCTTATTTCTTTTGATTATTTTAATCTCTTTATTCTTAACTGTTTTAATTATTCCTATTTCTTTTGATTTTTCTATGTAAAGCACCTTGAATTACCATTGTGTATGAAATGTGCTATATAAATAAACTTGCCTTGCCTTGCCTTATTACATCATAACTGTGTTATAACACTGTTATTACATTATAACACTGTTATTACATTACAACACTGTTATTACATTATAACTGCATTGTAACATTGTTATTGCATTATAACACTGTTATTACATTACAACTGCGTTATAAAACTGTTATTACATTATAACGGGATTATAACACTGTTATTACATTATAACTGCATTATAACACTATTATTGCATTATAACACTGTTATTACATTATAACACTGTTATTACATTATAACTGTGTTATAACACTGTTATTACAGAGTAATTACATCCAGAGTATGAATTACATGGATGTTTAAACTCAATAAAGGGAGACCCAACAAAAGCATAACATTTTTAAAGCAATTTAAGCAATTTCCATTGGTGTTAATTTTCGGTTTCACTTTATTTTGATGGTCCGTTTAACACATTCTGTTGACTTTAAGTAACGTTGCACCTACATGTCTGTTATTACATTATAACACTGTTATTACATTATAACTGCATTATAACACTGTTATTGCATTATAACACTGTTATTACATTATAACTGCATTATAACACTGTTATTACTGAGTAATTACATCCAGAGTATGAATTACATGGATGTTTAAACTCAAAGGGAGACCCAACAAAAGCATAAATTTTTTAAAACAATTTAAGCAATTTCCAATGGTGCTAATTTTCGGTTTCACTATTTTGATGGTCCGTTTAACACATTCTGTTGACTTTAAGTAACGTTGCACCTACATGTCTACTAACTTCTCATTAGAGTGTTAGTAGAGTATTAGTAGACTGTTAAGGGTTAGAATAATAAGTTGACATCTAGTTGCAAAGTTACTTATAGTCAGTAGAATGTCTAAAGTGGACCATTGAAATAAATTGTTGCTAAAGGTTCTTTTTGGAACTATTGATACCCATAAAGAACCTTTATTTTTAAGAATGTTGTGAGTATGCTCGTAATATATATATATATATATATATGTTCAAAATGGACCATCAAAATAAATTTGGTTAGCACAAAACCAAGCTCAACAATTACAGCTAAAAATGACCCACTGCAATTCCTTAATGCTTTTAATTCCTCCAGGAAGTTATTGCATGTCCTGCACACAGATTCCATCATAAACCTGACATTATCTTCGGGCCACTTAATTATTCCATCTCTCCTGCAGTAAACACGTCTAAGCGATGGCCACTGCAGAACTGGCCCCGGCGCTTTGGAGAAGCACTTGACCTCTCGTCGAGCAGACACATAAATTCCTGCTATCTGGGACGCGGGGTCGCTGGAACTTAAACATAACTTTAACATGAGCGTCGGGTGATTCATTGCTGAATTACCTCTATGCAAGGTGAGAGAGAGACAGGAGGAGAGAAACATGTGGGATGTGGGGCGAGGTAATGGGGTGTTATGAGACGAGAGCAGCGTCAGACCAGCATCTCTGGGAGACGTCGTCGGTGTGCATCCGTCTACACATACCCTCGTGCACAGGAAAAGACGTGTGAACGGAGCCAAGGCCATCCATAAAAAGAGCATTAACTCTTACGGCACTATCTTCGCACGGATTTGTGGAGAATTTGATGCGGGATCGCAGACAGATTTATAGAGCGAGGTTGAAGATCAGAGTCTCCCATCTTCTGTTCGAATCCAAAAACAGACAGCACAGATTTACAGATATGATGTGTATTTAATGCGACTAGCATTTTAACGACCAGCATTTTTACTACTACTCAGTTTAATGGACTGGTACAGCCACATATTGCCTTCTAAAGACAGTTTCCGTAATATCTCAGATACTATAAATATTCGAAATCATTTGAAAGCCATGCTATTTACATTAATAATCATTTTCGAGTAACTGAAAATACTCAACATTACTCAAAACGTTGTCTCGTCATGTGTGTAGTGCACAAACACCCTGTAACGTGTAATTACCTTAAAATTATTTACTATGACAGTTGCTATTTGCAATGTTTGAACATTTCCACCTCCGTCAGGCGGGAACACCCACACACACCTCGGCGTGTGAAGAGGGGGAAATGCCTGGAGTCCTCCCCCGTCAGGCAATATACGAGTGCCGAACCGGCTTTAACAACTGGAAGACAAACTCTGCTTTGACCTACTAGCCTTCATAGACAGGTGACAAAGAGCTTCACAAATGGAGCAGAGAAAACTCAGTATTTGGTCTTGTACTGGCGAACGCAGCCCCCTCCCTCTGTTCTTCGTTTGTTACACCTCAGGAGGATAAGATATTCCTCATCTCTCCCCACCCAGCCCTTCTGTTCTCTCCTCTCAGCGTGAGGGGGGAAAAATATGATGTTATTGAATCCTCTATACGAGTACAGACACAGTGTGTGTGTGAGGGGTACACTATTGCTGTGTGTCCTCTGGTTCTTAAAGCTGCATGATGTCATTAGAAACATGTTCACGTCTTATCCAATCAGAGAAGCTCCACGGAGGAGTTGGAAAGGTCTATACGGTTCTTTACAAATACAAGTTCTGGCGATTGATGTCTAGAGTCAAAACATTGATCTGAAGAACATGTAAGAGTTCAAGAAATGTATACAGAAACTGATTCTTGATAATCAAAGTTCAAAAGATAATAATTCAAAGTCTCTTCTGCTCACCAAGGATGGATTTATTTGATACAGTAAAAACAGTTATAATGTGAAATATTATTACAATTTCACACAGTTTTCTGTGTGAATATATTTTTAAATGTAATTTATTACTGCAATTAAAGCTGAATTTTTAGTGTCACATGATCCTTCTCTACGCATCTTAAATTTACCCTAAACCTTTGAATGGTAATATATATATATATATTTATTGTATCTCGTTAACTGCGTTGATTAACTGAACATGCTCCTCCCGAACTTTGTTAATAAAACATCATTTGTGGCGTCATGTAGTCCTGGTCCGCTTAGCGTTCACATTTTAAACAGAACCTAAAGACACCGAACATAAAGGCATAGGGATGTTCACAACCTGATTGGTCGTCATTTATTACGTACACTTACTGAACATCCAAAGCAATGCTGTGTTCTGGGCTAAATGCGCTCGTGTTGTGTGTGTGTAGCTACATGTGATGGTATTCTGACCAGTTGAGAACTCGTGAAGAGCTTATAAGCCGTGTAAAGGAGTCAAAACAGCGTCAGGAATCCCTCCGTCACAAACACAGATGAAGATCTGCTGCGAGGAGACGCGGTTCTGATGCCTGAACCGAATTGTGATGGGCAACATCGTGACTATAATGAGAAAAAACAGGTATGCTTGAGCCTTCTGTCCTTTTTAGGGTCACATCTTGTGACATCATGTCCTGTTTTAGTTCGTTGACATGTCTTCGGTCCGAGTTGAGTTCATATTTCAGTCGAAGCGCACCAGAGTGGTTTGGAAGCGGACTGAGACCCATCTTTTCAGCGTCTCGGCCCGCTTGTTTGGTTTCGGATGGCAGCGTTCACACTTCTTTAAACGAACCGCACTAACCGAGCAATCGCACCAGGGTTCGGTTTAATCCAACCAAACGTGCCAAGTGTGAACACAGCCTAAGAGGTTCGGGTTAGTAGAATTAAGCCCTATTGGGACGGTAATTGTTTCTCATGGGGTCGTGAGGTATTTTCAACATTTACAGGGGTTAAGGCCCTTACACACTGAGTCCGAAATTTTCGTATGCGTTTTTTCGTATTCGTGATCGGTGGCTCTAAATTGTCAAAACGCCATTCAAACACCATCCGACGCTTGCTACGGATGCGAAAAACGCAGAGAATCGAACCCGATTCGATTTTTTTTATAACGCACGTGTCAAAATTGTCAAAACGCCATTCAAACACCATCCGACGCTTGCAGTGTGCAAGCGTGATTGACATAACGTGAGGTCGTATTTATTTTAGGTGCGTAAATTTCAGACTCAGTGTGCAAGGGCCTTAAGACTGTGATTTTATTGCCGTCCGAATCCAGAATGTCAGTGTTTTTCTCCCACCAGCCGCGTAAAACCCCGGCTGAATTACCTAATGTTTTTGACAAACACCAAGGTCATGTGGTGATTGAACTGCTGTCCGAATCCACATCTCTAGAGTTTACAAGAAGAAATCACTTCTAAATACACTGTTTAAGTCCTTTCTGACCACTGCATAACACCTTCAATGTAATCTGCATGCATTTTAAAGATGTACACTTTTATTACTGAAATGCGGGAAGTATTTTCAAGAACAACATTTCATCACAACTCCACCTCAGCGAACAAAAAGGAGAGAGAGAAAAAAAACACGTAAACTTTTGAAATGGGCCGTTATTGTGGCAGCAATATGATACACTTTTAAAACATGTAGGCTATATACACGACAGTAAAAATACAAACCAAGCAGCTTTATTTTTACCTCATGTAAACAAACTTATTTCCATATTTTAAAACGACATCCTTTTGAGATAAAATTCAAGAAACCATTTCGAAATTAGCGTACGTGCTATTTTTAAAAAGGGGATTTTTATTATTATTATTAAATTAAATTAAATATGAATTTATTTGTATTATTCCAAGCATGTGAGATTTTATGCAATCATGCGACTGACCACGTGTGTTCGCGGGTTTGCACGATCACAAAACTCGCTCCTCCGTCGTCAATAAATCGCCATTCGAATGCATGAGTTTTATCACTGTGGTGCACATTTATTTCTACTGATGTCCACATGAGAAACAATAACCGTCCGAATAGTGCTATAGTTGACATGTAGTTGCAAAGTAACTTATAGTCAGTATAATATCTGTTGGGGAGCGTCAGAATAAAGAGTTAGCAGATATTAAGCAGAGAGTCTACTAATACTCTACTGAGAGTTAGTTGACATGTAGTTGCAACGTTACTGATAGTTAGTAGCATGGGCGTAGGTTTGGTCTCAGCTTTGGTGGGGACATCCCATCTGACCATCTGAAATCCCCCCCCCCCCCCCCCCCCCCGCCCCCATCTCATTATATTGTATCCTGACCCCGATACAACATCCTGTATAGTGTATACTGTCAATAAAGAGCTAGTATAACTGTATAATCTCAAAAATGCACTCTCAAAAAATAAAAACCTGAGACTGTAATGCTGAACAACCAAACATTTTATTTAACATAAATTATTATGTATATATCTTCTATTCTATATCAAATTCTATTGATATATTCTATCCATAAAAAAAAGCAAGTTTAACCCTCCTACCAGATATTGTTATTTGGATATTATCAAACAAATAATGATTCATTATATTTGAATAACCAACAGTGTTTACTTTTGCATTTTTAACATTGCCAATATGTTTTTCCAGACATGTTTCTAGCAAGTAGGCTACACTCACAAAAACAATACATAAACAGAATGTAGAAACGAAAAATGTCTCAGATGATCCACTGTTTATGACTGCAAGATTCTAAGTTAAGGTAGGCTAATTAACATTCAGTGACTTGCTAACGTCTATCATGATAGCGCGACTTCTATGAGTCTATCCGTGCTGCACACCCCTAATTAATGCTCCTAACCTTGAAAGATTGCAGAAGCTAGGTTTAACTGTAACAATATCCTGGGTAACCAGGATCACCAGTTAATACTATTTTCCACAGTAGAATTGAAAGCATGGTCAGTCACTACTACTGCTAGTTATTTGTGTGGCTAGTTATTTTTGCCTACTTATAATAGACTCTGCTTTATGAAAAAGCTTCGTATGTCCCCTTTCTTCTTCGGCGTCGCCACGCGCGCGCGCGCACACACACACACACACCATCCGCTCGCTGCCAGTGAGTGCAAGCACAAAAAGTAGTCCCGGCCCGCGCGTGTAGCCTGCCTGTCAGATACCCCGCCGCCAATCAAATTACGACGTATCTTGTACTGTCGTCGTCCTGGCCGTTGGAATCGATCCAAATAGCAGCGCAAATATCAAAATAGCAGTTCAAAGGAGCTTGCTAAATATTGGTGGGGACAAATTTGTCATCTCAAAATATTGATTGGGACTAGTACCTAGCGTCCCCCCCTAAACCTACGCCCTTGGTTAGTAGACTGTCTAAAGTTGACCATCGCAACAAAGTGTTACCGAGAAATCTTTCAGAAACATTAAAAATCCTATTTATTCTCGGCTTTTGACTGGTTGTGTGAAATAAACGGCGTGATGAAGGATCTAAGTACCGCCGCCAATGCGGGGCCACATATATGCACCATGTTAACGGAGACGTTAACACAAGTATAAAGCGGGATCAAAGAGCGTCCCTCTCCGACCGGGCCGCCTCGGGGAGGCGTCTCTCGCTGCTCGGTCCGATGATTAGTGTCCCTGTAACACTTTGAACGCTTCCAGCTCAAAGCAGAATCCAGCTGGGTCAGAGGCTTCAAACATCTTGGAAGAGCAGATGAAATATGTAGGCGTGGGTGTGTGCGGGTGGGGGGGCGCTGGTTCCCGAGCCACTGAAACGCTTCTCAGAGTTTAGATGTAAGGAGATATCGTATTCATTTCCCTGCCTTTAATGCGTACCCCGGGAATAAAAGACAACAAATAAAACCTGGGGGGGCAGAGAGCGCATGCCTGTCATTTTTCCCCCCACGTGTTCCTCCAGGACCTCGCCGTAAATAGTCCCGAGGTTCGGCCAGCAGAACTCTCACCCCGAGTTTGACGCGTGATTTATTCTGCCGGAGGAATAAGATGCAGGTCACCGTCAACAAGTAAGCTGTTATTGTTGGCCATTCGCTCCACAACTCTGTCGCACTCTTTAGTCTTGATAATTTGCAAAGTTCTTGGCAGTGCTGCGCTTTTATAGCATTGTCTTCGCTCATGTTTTGACGGTGTAATCTACAGAGTGTTTTGATAACAGATTTATATCCCCTGATAATCCACAGAGAGCCCGACAGCCATCAACATCCTGACAATCAAACACGAGTTTCATCAGCGCTTGGCCAAGGTAGACCTCAGAGCTGCAAACTGATGATGATGATGATGACGAGAAGAGAGACAAACACTAATAATTGAAACTACTCAAAATGAGTGTTTTGTCTCTTTTTTGGCTTTGAGGTCATCTCTATCGGAGCGTTCTCCTGAAGGTTGACTTCAAATAAATATATTTTGCTATGGGCTTGGTAAGATTTGTTTTATGTTTTTAAATAAATAAATCTCTTCTGCTCGCCAAGACTGCATTTACTGAATCCAAACCACAGAAAAAAAAGCAGTGATATTGTACAATATTGTTACAGTTTAAAATAACTGTTATGTATTTGAATATTAAAGTGTAATTTATTCCTGTGATCAAAGCTGAGTTTGCAGCATCATTACTCCAGTCTTCAGTGTCACATGATCCTTCAGAAATCAGTTGAATGTGTTGATTTACTGGTCAAGAAACATTTCACCACAAAAAAAAAAAAAAAATAATAATAATTTGTTTGTTATTTTCTGGTGCAAATATCTAAACATTCTTAAATCAAGATCCATTTACTTGAGAAGCAAATATTAGTCTTGTTTTTTAGAAAAATGTATCAGAATTAAGCGAGTTTATGCTGAAAACAAGAACAAATATCTGCCAATGGGGACGGAAAAATAAACTTAATTCAAATGGAAAACAAGACTGTTTCTCCTAATATTCACTGATCACTTTTACATTTTCCTATGCTACTTAGCATTTTATTTCTCTAACTTTTTAAGTATGATACCAATATCAAGTGTATATACACACATATTATATACTTACAAATATTAATGTTAGATCCAATTAATCACAATTAATCGATTTGACAGCACTAAAACAAAGGTAAATACCACATTTATTGTGGTTTCACAGTAGCTGTACTAACTCTCTGGTGCTCTTCGGTCATTTTCGACCGAAAAATTGTGCGTTGTTTTTTTTTTTTACTTCATTGGAATGGTACGAAACTTGGTAAAGGTTTTTAGCCTAGAAATCTAGACGCACCCTAGCGGCAGCAAAAATTATTTTGCAGCAAAGTGTGGTCTAGCAACTCTCCATAGACTTTTGAGCTGGAAAAAACAAAAACAGGTCCGGCCAATCAGATCGTGTATAGAGTTGGTGGGCGGGCTTAACATAATGACGGCAGAGTTATCACGGTTCCGCGTGATTTCCCTCTGCTTGAAAACAAAGAAGAGCTGCTGGCGAACAGCGGTCTTTCGAATCGGCTTTGCCCGCGACTCTGGAGGACTTGGAGTTAAGAGAACGTCACTTAAGTCATTCCTAAAAAAGGAAGATGTGTTCAGAGTTTACGGCAAAAGTTTAATATACCAACTAGCTGGTTCACTGGTGGAAAAACGCATGGGACTCACTCAGCCACAGCCGTTCGTTGCTCTGGTTGGTTGTAGCGCTGTCCTATTGCGTGCCGAGGGATATTGAAAGACAACCGTTTATCCCGCCCCTCGGATTGAGGTATGCCAATTGTGAGTTCCCAGACCTAACATCTTGATGTAGGTCTGGCTTGCCAGGCTAAAAGGTTTTTGGTACTTGCTGTGTGAACACACAAAACAATCATGGACATGATTCGAACAGGTTAAATGGTCCTGAAAAAAAAAGTCACTTTTGTGCTCAAAAATGTAATCGGAGACGAATTTCCTCTAGTGGAAGCATTTGGTACTGCGGCCAAACAAAATCTTACCGAAAGCTCATTTTTTGAGATATCAGGCTCAAATTTGGAACACAGCTCGTTTAGATTTATGGCTTTGATGTTCTTGCTGTTTTATAGTAAAACATGTTTTTTTAAAATATAGATTTCATATAAAAATTGAAAATAGTATTTTTGTGCATTTTTCATAACAATAAAAAATAGTTCACTTTTTTAAAAACTTTTTTCACTTCAGCAATAATCTGCCAAGTGTCGTCTTTGAAAAGAGATCAAACTTAAGTCTGTTGCTCTAAAGCATTCAAGATTTACCACAGTTTAAGTTGGAAATGAAATGCTCAGGTCTATGCTTCAAAAAGTGAATAAATGGATTATAAATACAGCGTAAATATAATGTAGTACCCTAAAAATGCACAATATTAAATAAAAAACATTGGTAACGCTTCCGTTTACAGTACAGTACTTACATGTACTTACAGTGTACTTACCTAGAAAGTACTGGCTAATATAAGGTAAGTACATGGATTAGGGGTAGTACCTAGTTATTACCCAGTAATTGTAATTACTATAATAAGTACATAGTATGTACATGCGTAACAGGACTGTAAAAGGAAGTGCTACCAAAACATTATCAAACTAAAATATAGTACATTCGTTTCATCGTAATTAAAAAAAATTATTCTGTCATTTTTGACCGTACATATTATATATTTACAAAGCTTCACCTGTCATTTTAAGGCAATTCCCCATTCATTATGGTTTCACAGTAGCTGTATTCACCATGGTGTTTTGCTGAAACTATGGTTACTATAGTAAATGTGTACGGTAAGGGTCATGTGTCAGATGAAATGGTCCCTAACGGCAGCCTGCTGATCCTGATAGTCGTGGTGTGGTGCGGCGGTCCGTGAAGAGCCCGTGTGCCGGCCGGCGACAGCGCTGAAGGCCCTGCTGACAGCCCAAAGCTCTTCTGTCAGTGAACATTGCTCCATTGTGCTCTCGCTCTCTCTCTCGTCCTGGCGCTCGGCCAGCGCTAGGTTAAAGTCTTCAAGCTTTCATCTGTCAGAGGCCCGTGGTGGTTTCCCATCAGTCAGCCCATCAATATCAATGCTTAAATGAGCTATCACTGAGCCCTCGCTACGAGCAGTGCCTCCGGGATGGGCTTGAGCTTTAAGGAAGACTGAGTTCAAATGTTCAAATTAAACTTGACTGTCATTGTCTGTGTGTTGATGTGTTTTTTACTCTTAAATTGACTGTGTTGATGTGTTTTTTACTCTTAAACTGACTGTGGTTCAGTTATCTAAAAATTACAATTGTGTCAGATTTGTGAATTTAGGTTTGAGTAGTGGCCAAAAGTGATGTCCAGATTTGCTTTTTAATGACCCAAAAATTTCGATTAGAGTCCCCCTGTAGACAATAATATCCCTTATAACTCATCTTTGATCACAAAAATTACATATTTAAATGTTTTTTTCCTTAAAAACTAATTTCTTCATGTCTTAAAATAGCTTGAATGTAACTCGACACCCTTGCCTCATTTAGTATGTGTGGTTCTATGAATATGCAAATGAGCCCCGCCTCCACTCACTCACTCAGCTCAGAGATCCACTGGTTGACGATCACACGTTGATCTGATTGGTTACAAGGTCGTTTGTGACGTCAGAAACTCCAGCGATTTCAAACCGTGTTTTTGAGACTGGCTTTGGTTCACTGCAGTTTTAAGCAGAAAATACTCAGCAATGCTGTCGACTTATGAATTTACACATGGTTTGTCTTAAAGCACATTAAAAACACCACATATACACATAAACAACATTAAAAGTTTGACTTTCACCAAAGGGGGACTTTAAATCATGAAAATATGAGGGAAATATTGTATATCGTTTCAACATTAAACCTGGTTAAGGTATTTATCTGACAAAATTATTTGGCAAACCATAGCTATAGGTTTTATTTTACTGTGAAAAAAAAATGCATTCCAAATTTAAAAAGCACAGAGGAAAAAGCATACATTGACTACAACATAATACATTATTAATATGGATCTCTCTTGTTCATTATTTCTTTGTTTGAAAGCCTTGCCAAAAATTACATCCGCACAATTTGGCATGTGTCGTTGCAATATGATAACAAAATCTTTAACATATTTAAAAAAAAAATATCTGAATAAAGTGTGAAGATTTCAATTTGTAGCTTTAGAGATCTTTTAAAATATTCCTCATAGACACTAGAGTCCGTCCGATATTTTTCGATATTTGCACAGTCTCTCGCAGAGTCGTCAATATAATAACAATATATACTCATATATATTAACGTTTATTATGAAATGTAATCTTTATTTCACTGAAATCCTTAATCCGCATTTTAAAAAATTCTGAACTATTTGAATTTTTTTGATTAAATGTATACGTTTTATATATTTAAATGTAATCAATTGTAAATGATTATATAATAAATAACAATTCTAATCCTCTATTATTTATAACAAACAGAGGTATTTTCGGGAGATAGGTTGACCAGTTTGTCTTACAGCATCTGGATTTTTGGAGACTCTTTTAATCCTTTTCTAGAGGATAATCTGACTTGGCTCGGCCGGACCGCTTGAATAATGCTGAATAAAGCCTGACTTATGTGGAATTTCTTTATTAAAATCTCCGTTGGTTTGTGTACAGAGAGTGCTGGCCTGTCCGCGGGGAAACACGTCCTGCAATTGAAAGCAGCTGAGAGAAGTGGGAAGCTTTTGAGAAGCTAAAACAAACAAATTGCTCTGGTTCTTTACAATTATGTAACCATTTCTGTGGCAGCAAAAAGGCAACGAAGGTTTAAAAGACGGGGTTGGCTGTGGAGGTCAAGTTCTGGCAGATCTCTCTCTCTCTCTCTCTCTCTCTCTCGTTCCCCGGGAAGAAGGCCAAATCCTGTCAGTTCTGGAGGTCTGAAGCCAAGACGACACGGCGAGAAGACAAAAGTGAAATGTTGGACTACATTCCTCCTTACAGGAGACCTTCTGATATCCAGATGTTGAAAGGAGCGTTTTAGTCCGAGCATTTGTGTTTCTTTCTCTCCGTTCCTCATCCCTGACACTTCTGTACTCGCTCCAAGATCTCTGCTGTAACCGTGCTTCTCTCTCCTTCAGTCGTTTGATTACGAGAACACGGTCAGGCTTGTGGCTTTGACTCAACAGGACCGTCAAAATGTATTTAAATAAAGTAATTGTTTTAAAACAGTGGTGTACCGTTTATGGCAACATTTAGTCGCAACTCTTCTTCATTCAAACAACACTGCCGACATGTCAAGTGGTGTGTCATAAAACCAATTTAAACATGGAAGTTACTTTATAATTAATGAGTAATTAAATAATAATCAAGTTTTTTTATGCTCACCGAGGCTGCATTTATGCTTTTAGGCCACACAAAATATTGTGAAATATTATTACAATTTAAACTATCTGTTTTCTATGTGAATATATTGTAATTATACTAATATGATGATTTGAAGCTCAATTATTATCAGTTATTGTTGGTACTTAAGTATTCATCTTTTTTCAGGATTATTTTATAAATAAAAATTTCAAAAGAACAGGATTTATTTTAAATAGAAAACTTTTGTAACAATATAAATGTTTTTACTGTCACTTTTGGTCAATTCAATGCGTTTTTGCTAACTAAATGAATTAATTAAAAAAATTAAATTGGCCCAACTTAATAATAGTGTGTCACGGTTTCCACGGTTTTAAGCTGTTCTGTTTTCAACATTGATAATAATCATAAATGTTTCTTGAGCAGCAAATCCTCATATTAGAGTGATTTCTGAAGGATCATGTGACACTGAAGACTGGAGTAATGATGCTGAAAATTCAGCTTTGATCACAGGAATAAATTACACTTTACTATATATTCACACACAAAAACAGATATTTTAAATTGTAATACTATTTCACAATATCACAGTTTTATATGTGATCAAATAGAGCAGCCTTGGTGAGCAGAAGAGACTCATAAAAAATCAGAAAGCAGCAAAAATATGTATTTTTTTGTTTGTTTGTTTGTTTGTTTAGTTTTAGTTTTGTAATGTAATATCTTGGGTTTGTGTTTAAAGGAGCTGCAGATAAACAGGTTTAATTTGGTAGTTTGAATATTCTCTCCTGTAAGAAACTCACTATTAGAAATGACAACAAATACTAAAATATAACACAAACTTTTCGTGAATACTAAACCTATTGGTTACACTTTATTTTGATAATCCATTTTACACATTCTTCTAACCATAAATAACTTTGCAACTACATGTCAACTAGCTCTCAGTAGAGTATTAGTTGACAGTTAGGTCAGGGTTCGGGTTAGTAGAATAAGTTGACATATAGTTGTAAAGTTACTTATAGTCAATATAATGTCAAAAGTGGACCATTGAAATAAAGTGTAACCGAACTGATTAGTAATCATAGGTCTCTGTACATGTAGTTCAAGTGAACACATACAATAGCAACATATGGACAGCATTTACAGAATAAACCCTTTTACTTTTCACAACTTTATCTTAATAAGCCCTATGTAAACTTAAAATGTACAGTATGTGTTACGAATACCAAAGAGATCACGTTTTCCAAATGTTCAGTATTACTTCTTTGATTTGACGCCACACACCCCAGGTTTGAGTGCTCCTGTCCTGTGCTAGCGTGTGTACATGTCTGCCACCTGTAATACGCTGTCCTGTTTGCAGACATGAAAGTGTCGGATGTGCTAACCGTGTAATCGGAGGAAGCTCTGTTTCTTCCCCGGGGTCTTTCTGCCCATAACACATGACTATTACAGGACGGCTATTGTACACACACACACACATACAAACGCTCGCTGATGGCAGCTGTCTAACAAACCCACCCCGTTCTCTGTGTGAATTCACGCACCGAAACCAGCATCATCTTGAAAACCTTTCATGGACTCTAAAAATACTCCAAATAATCTTTTCACAAATAAACATTCCTTAAAATAAGGAAAGCAATGGGGCTTTTAAGGCTCAGAATAGCTGTGTCTCTTGCCCTGTCTCTTTCATGTCTGAGGAAGCCGGGAACAATCTCATTGTTACATTGTTACATTTCCTTTTCTCCCAGTGAAACCTCAGTAGTTTTCAATATAAGGTCACGAGCAGGTCCGTTCAACATAATCGGAGCTCTTTGTGCCACACGGGCCGGTATAAACCGAACGACCACACCTCAAGAGTCGGCCATCACCTGGTATCACACATCCACAGACAGTGAGCTTTATGGAGTTGTGTGAACCATACTATGTTCATGTATGTGGTGTGAGCTGTCCTAATGGAGTAAAGGCAAGGTCTATGTCTTCGTGCCTGTTCACTTCACGCGTTTCCTTTTCTCTGAACAGATAGCAATCCGATCATGGAAAAACCCAGGTGTAAAACTCCCTCTGAAATGCTTTCGAGAAGGATTTTAATCTGGTCACTCAACGCACTTCAGGAGACGCCTTCCAGACGACACTGGACAAATGCATCTAATGGTTGAAACCACGTATGTAAATTTGACTCCTCCCATAATGCTAAAAAATAAGCGTGTGAGAGCGTGTTATAGGCTAGGCTATATGAAATATTATAGCCAGATATGACAGCACTACAGACACACGCATCGCTGCGTGTTGAGTGAGTATCTCTACAGCAAGCCGAGATTTTTTTTTTTTGAAAAGTGTTATTTACACTACTTTCCAATACTCTGAAAACCAACACCAAAAGAGTTAATATACAGTATAAACCAATGTAACATAAAATTGTTAGATACTACAAATAAAACTACTTAGTACCCTTAAAATATAATGATACCTACACTGTAAAAAGTGGCAACCAGCAATTGTTACATTTAAAAGCTTTTTCTACCTGATATTACCCTTACATTTAGTTTTGTTAGTGTAACCTAATATATTTAGGTTAGTTCAGAAATGTTAACTACAATTTTTGTATGCACATGTTTTAGGCTACCCTTGTTTTCCCCCAGTGTACTGACTTATATAGACAGTGCAAACTAAGTATTACATACTCAAAGAAACAAAGTAATACAGGCTGGCATTTACAACTAATAAAACTCACATAAAACACAACAATAGAACAAACACAATTTATATGAAACATAATCAACTAATGGGAACATTTCTTCCCTTTTTTTTATTTCCGTATAGTCTCTGAATTAATATGAGATCATACAATATTCATGCACAATAATTGTAAAATAATTTTGATAATTTTTTTAGGTGTCCTTGTTACAGTGTAATTATTCATGAAGTAATATTAATTAACAAGATGTACTTACTATAGAGTTAGGGTGGGATTAGGGTTTGGTTGAGGGTTAGTTGCATGTAATTATGCATAATTTACAGTTATTACTATGGTAAGTACATGTAACATGTGTAACAACAACACTGTAAAATAAAGTGTTACTGAGAATGTGTGAAATGTTTCAAATAGTTTGAGATGGAGCTTTACGGGACGTGTCAACTTTCCAAAACTTTCTTCACATTACAGTTATTATAGTTGTCACAACAGTGTATGATCACTACAAAACAAACAAATAAAATTATAGATTATGTTTAAATCATGTTTATTCCGTGCTATAAAGATTTTCAGTCATTTCGTCAGTACATTTTCATTTTAACTGAATATGAATGTTAGTTTTAGCCAGTGTAAAACCGTCTCAGTGCATTAAACGTGTGGGCGTTATTAGAAAAGAACTGCAACCCTGAAAAACAAACACCAAGCCACAGCAGGATCCATCGAGCTCTGCAAGAGTTCACGACTCAGAAGAGAGATAGACGGAGAGAGAAGGTGTGAGCAAGCAAAACTAGCAAAAAATCAGAACAACAGGGAATTAAAGATAATGTGATTTGTGGATAAGGGAGTCTAAGAGAGAGAGAGAGAGAGAGAGAGAGAGAGAGAGAGAGACAGAGAGAGAGAGAGAGATAGGGGTGTCTGAGGCCCCATCCACACTACTGCGTTTTAGTTTAGAAACCGATAATTATAACGAATACGATCTCCGTCCACACCAGCGTTTTAGCTGTGTATTAGAATTGATCTCCGTCCACATTAAAACGACTGAAAACGCGGATCACGTGACCATTCACCAACACTGGGCATGCGCGTGCCGGTGTAAACACAACTTCAATGATAAAATTATCCCACCATGCTCTGGGTTAACCCCAAACCGACGCTCCATGTACGGTCAACGCCGCCGCTGCACACGGGAATTGTCACAGATCACTCGAATAATAGCTTGACTCCGGCGCATGTAGGCAGTTATAGCGTTGTAAAATGCAGAATTTACTTGTACAACAGCGGCTAGCAGAGATATACGCCATGACTGATGACACCCAATCATAGAGCCGAGCGTGAGCCTCTACTACGTCATCGTTTCTAAAGTCCTCCGTTTTGACCCGTCTACACTAAAACGCCCTCCGGAGATTCAAAACGAAAAACGGGTCGGCAGCGTTTCTAAACTTCTCCGTTTTGGGTCTCCGTTTTTGCCGTTTTAGTGTGGACGGGAGGTGCAAACGTAGCAAAAGGTCTCCGTTTTTAAACGAAAACGCAGTAATGTGGACGGGGCCTAAGAGAGAGAGGAGTCTAAGAGAGAGAGAGAGGGAAAAGAAAAAAGAGCCAAAGAAAGTCCCACATGAATTCGGTGGATGCAAGCCCAGCAGTCACACTGAGAACTGACCCAGCACACCCAGGTCACAAAGATCTTCCCTCTCGAGACACAACCCCACCTAACACTGAGAAAAACACACATGAGTTGAGGTTTAGCATGGAGAAGCTGGGAAATTATAGATACTGCCCCTAGTGAAAAGAAGCACTCTAGTATACGAGCACTTATTCTGCAAATAATACCATTTAAAAGAATACAGCTGAAAGCAGCAATTATCGGGGCCAAGCGCAAAGACGATAAGACATGCCAACATGGCTTGGAGTGTCACACCAACTGCAACAATGAGCAATTAAAGACATTTTTAAGTTGATTTTAGGCAAAATGGGTTAAAAAAAATCATATATACAGTCACTAATAATATGATTGAATGGTTTGTCACTTTTGACCAATAGGTGGCGCAGTTACAAAATGTATATGGATGTGGTCAGAGTGAGATGATAATGACACATACAAAGTTTGCTGTCAATATGTCAAGGCATTGCAGAGATAAAGCCTGAAGAGTCAATATAAAAACGCTTTCATCTATCAATACAAAATCCATAACTTTTAGTCTTTTAGTCCATAACCTCACTCTGACCACACAATTTCGTAACTGCGCCACCTATTGGTCAAAAGTGACAAACCATTAAATCATGGTCAGGAGATGATACGATTCGATTTTGGTGAAAATCGGAAAAACGGTCTAGGAGGAGTTTGAATTAGGTTTTTAATGAAAATCAAGATGGCGGACAGGAAGTTCGGCGAAATATGGCAAACTTGGTGTCTATGTTGTCGGCCTGACTCAAGAGATCTATTAAGACCAGTTTTATTACAATAGGCAAATTTGTTCAAAAGTTATTAGCATTTTTGGAAATTTTGTTATAACTTTTTTACCACACGGTGGCGCTGCACCGAAAGTTTTTAAGTACCTTCAAGGCATCGTGGCGATGACTCATACCGAGTTTCATAACGATACGCTAATGCATTCATAAACTATATGGTACATGACATAATTGTTTTATGTTGGACTACTACGCTTTCCAACGATACTAAACTTGTGCTGAGGGGAAGCACCAGTCGTCGAGATGCGAGCAGTTAAAAACGGCATTTTTCATGGACAAAGGAAAGGTACCCCTCTCAGCAAACGCACAAATAAAGATATTTTTTTGTTTAATCGCTATATGGAGCATTGGGATTGCTAGACAAGGGCTTAACCCCTTACTACTCGCCCCACGTTTTGGCAATCGAGTGCAAAATGACATACCCATAATAAAATGGTTGTTGCTAACTAGTCCTTCTGGCTACACACAAAACCAAGGTATCATTTAAAAGCTGACACTTGACAGTTTACTATGAAAGACTTAAAATTGCTCTGAGCAAATACTAATAGAGAGATGAATAAGCTCAAAAACAATGGACGAGAATTTGTTTTTGTATAATAAATATTTATGAAAAAGAAAAATGCTTAAGGAAAAAATATAGGGGCCTGGAAACACAAGCAAACTAAAGCCATAGGTCTTAACAATGTATGTTTCAAATTTGAAGTTTATACAATGAACCAATTTTTGAGGAAACCAAAATTGACATTGTTGACTTGTTTTGCCTGTAGCTCGAAATTAGCCTGTGTGCATTCCCACTCATTTTACCAGCACAGGTCACATATATTGAACTTCTGTTACATTTGTTCAATTTCTCAGTCAGGACTGTGTGTCTGTACCAAGCCAAATTTGCTCCCACATACAAACCTGTTTTATTGTTTCACACATTCAAAAATACACTGCTCTTCACGACCAAAGTGTCAGGGACATTTCCTGTTCAAGACACCTCCAATCCCAGCACACATCATGTCATCAATCGCCCCTCACCCTTAGCGCTCCACACACACACTACACACCCTGCACTCTTCCTGCTGTCCAGCTGCCGGCTCGGGTCCAGGTTGGTCCTCCATTTGGTGGTAATCAGGTGGAGAGCAGGAGTCCCACATCCTGTTCACTCCTCCTGATTAACAGCAGTGAACTCCCACAAATTTGCCAAATTCCTTCTGCTGTCAAGTCCTCCACCCCAGACGGTTGACCGGAGGCTTGATGAATGCACTTGTGTTCAGTGAGTGCCAGACCCAGACCTCCTCTTCTTTGTGTTACCTGATCTTGGAAGGGAAGGAGAAATCAAGCAGAAATGTGGTAAAGCGAGGGCGAACCGGCAGGGAAAGTAACAGCATCCAGGCCACATCACTCTCTCAGCATTTCTGATTTATGACATTCCAGGCTCTATTTATATTCATGAGCAGGCATGGCAGCGGACTAGCTCTCATTCCACAGCTTCGAGTTCCCTTGCCGTACTTCCAGGAATCCCTGCCATTCCCATGCAGCGTTACCAGCTCTGTTTATCCTGATCGAGGATAGGGCCCAAACATAGACCCACCCTATAACAGGTATTGAGCTAATAGACTACCAAAAAGCTAGTACACTTTTTTGGGGGGTTTTGGGGGGGGGGGGGGGGGGTGGGGGGGGGGGGGGGGGGTTGTTACGTCTTACCCAGCTCCTGGGTTAGACGTAACAACCCAGGGCTTGAGTTATTATCGCAGGCTTTTTGCGATCTCTTCAGGAGAGAGCAGTTCTCAGCTCCGTCAAACTGGTGCATGTCTTCGGTAAATTACGGGTTTCTATAAATTCGTTTCTGCAAAGCAACATACAGGAGTCACAAGTTTATTAGATCCATGTTGTACAGTGAGAATTGCAATGATCTTACAGGATTGCCGAAATCACAGTCTGTAACAGGCATAACGCACACTAAATCCACACTATCTCTAATAGGGGTGTAAATCGGACAGTTAATCACGATACGATACGATATCGATTCTCTCAGCCAGCGATACGATATTTGCCGATACCTCAAACAATTCTACGATTCGATTACGATTCGATTTGATTCAGGGCTATATCGATCGATTAATCGATATTTAGATATTATGTGCCAAGTGTACACAACCAGTTACGTTTATTAACTCACAATACATCCAAAATATAAAATAAAATAAGTTTATTTAAACTCTTTTAAAATTGCACACCCTCTCCCAATTGGGACATTTACAAGTTGTTTGTTACAAGTAAAAAAAAAACATGATATATGAAAATGAACAAGAACGGAGTTATCTGTTTTTGAACTATTCTGTTATATTAAAGTTCATTGAAAGGATTTATATATTTTATTGTGTGTCAAAAGCAGATAACTCCACATTTCATGTTTTAGAGTTAGACAAAGCCAAGTATTTGCTATGATACATAATAAAACACTTGGTTAATCTTTGTAACGTTAATCTCCTCAGCTGACATAGACGCCTGTCAAACTTTGTTGTTGTGATTAACGTACACGCGATACAGAGAGCTTTTCACTCACCACTAAACGTGCTGTTTTAGCAAGCTTCCGTGACAAAGTTTCAGCTTTTATTTTACTTTTACGCCCCAAAGAAGATATCACGGGTTCATCAAGTTCGCTGAAATCCATCCTCGATCACTTTTAGTCAGCTTTGACGAAACTCCTCTCAGCTAGCGCGTCTTTTCAAAGTGACAAGCAGCCTTGTCACCTGACCTGAATACTGCGCACTGATTTGCTAAAACAGACTTTTCGCGGCTTGTTGTTTCTGCTGTGAAACATGAACTCGAGTCTCGAGATGACAGTGGAAAATATCGGCTTTTGTGACAAAGGGTTCAGTCAATCTTGTCAGGCGTCTATTTCAGCAGAGAAAAGTAACGTGAGGATGTGGAGTGTGTCAAAATAAAGGTACCTTACATCGATATTTTAGGTGTGGTATCGATGCATCGTATCGTTAGACGTTTGATCGATGCATCGATCCATATCGATGTATTGTTACACCCCTAATCTCTAATACTGCATGGGTGCGGTTTTTGAGGCTGAGCGTATCCCATCATTCATCATGTCCAGGAACTCAAGTGGCCTGAAATTACAAGATGTCAAGAAAATATTTCCAAGTGTAATTTAAATGACTTCGACATGACATATAAGTGGAAGTGGCCAGTGGAAGTGCTTCTACGATGGTGCCATGTGGAGTTACAGGGACATTCACCCCAGAAGAGTCTGTGGCGGAGAGACTTGCTCAAGGACACAGTGGGGACGGTTTATGGATCATGATGGTTCATGGACCATGACGGTTTCAAACCTGCAACCTTAGCCTGGACGTTTAGCCACAAGTCTCCACCAATCCCATTGAACTAGATCCTGGCAGATGCTGAAGCTCAATTGAACAGTGTTGATCAGGTCATATCAAGTTTTAGAGAGTTTCAAAAGCAAAATAGTCATTTAAGACACTCCATTCAACAACAACAGCTTGTTCCTCACGGGATACATAATTTTGGCATTTCTACGTCATTGCACATGCGCAGTAGGAATGGGCGATATCTTATCGTTATTTGCGATATACCGGTAAAAATTCTCCTCACGATAAGATATAGTCTTCAAACGATAATAACGATAAATCCTAGTTGATGACGTGTTTCTGTTTGGGACCCATTCGCCTTTCTCCCCTTCAGTTCACCCTCCAGACAACACATACATTTACACGTCCAGTACTCTGTTTTTTGTTTGTTACATTTCATTTAGTTGTCTCTTGTCGGTCTTCATGGGTAAAAGTTGCGTCGGCTGACCGGAACCGAGCAACGGCGGCCTATTATGATGTAACATACATTAACCGAGCCAGTAGCCAACGAGTCCATTTTGGTTTCGGGTATCTTTTAACAGAAAGGTAATGTTTACACATTATGGTTTTATGGTGTAGTGACTGTCCAAAGAGGGGATATGTATGTACTTTATGTGTATTTTCTTGAATGGATATGACAATGTTCATGTATTTGGTCTTGGTGGACTAGATCTGTAAGATATGCATGAATAGACATACATAAATCCCGTAGCAGGTCTAGGCAGGTGGAGCTGGGGAGGTGGAGGGGTTCAGAGCAACTCTGATAGCCTACAGCAGACACTGAACCAGACTATTTAAACGTTGAGCAAGCAATCTCATTAGCTATCAGTCTACACCATCTAGAGTTTCATGACTGAACTAGATATTTCATCTTAGCTGAGAATTTGTGAAGCTTTTTGTTATCACCCTTGTGCTATTTGTTTTGCAGGAATCACCATGGCTAAAACATCACATGTGCCAAGTCATTAATTACTGTGGTGCACTTGATACTTCATGGATTTCCAGGGACTAACACCAGTACATGTATTCAACTGCCAAACACTCAACGCTCAAAATGTCATTACACCCTTACACATGTTGTATGTCTCCCTCGTCTAACACACCTGACTGAACTCATTAGCTCATCATTACAGACTTCAAGTCCTCGATAAGGGAAAGTGTTTGGGATGCTTGAGAAGCACTGGGTTAGGGTTATTCTAGTTTGACAACAATTTTCATCCAGGACCAGCTAAATATGTTGATCAAGCTACTTAAATCACGGCCTATCCATGTGTTCAGTGTGATTAATACAGATCTGGGCTAATGCTTTGCAGCTTAAAGGTTTACAGGCATTCCTGGTGTCCGTGTGCCAGGATGTGTCTCGGTGTGTCAGGATGTGGAGCAAGAGTTGCACTCTTCCTTCCTGACTGATGAGCTGACACATACGCAGAAAAATACTCCCATCCATCTACTATGACACCGAAGCACCCTAGGGAACCCACCACACCTTCCCCTTATCTCTCTTCAGAAAGAGTACGGATTGCTTCGGAGAACTGAATGGTGATATTACTTCACCTGCAGGTTCTGCGCTTTGCATGCAATATCTCATATTGTAACAATTCAGTATTTATTATTGTGCAATATGTAAAGGTTTGGTCGCATTTATTATTGTTAGGTGACGGGTGAAAGAGTTTAGCAGATTTCGCATTGGGTTCAATCATTATGATGTAATTATAAAATTTGGTGCACCAGTAAAAGTGTCACACTGATTCCATTTTTATTTTTTTTCTGTTGAGCTTTGGTTATTTGCAGATTTTGTTATGCAGGATACTGTGTCATTTGGTTGAACATTTTTAAACGTTTAATTATCGTCATTGTAAATTTATCAGCCTATCACGTTTGACCGTGGATGTTTTCATGGCGCACCGATGAATGCCTCTCACTATACAGCGACTATTCACTTTAACTTCACTTAAACTAATTTTTATTGTGCATTATTCACTGATGTTACTCCAAATAAATATTTACAGAATATTTATTATATATACAGATATATAATAACTTCTGTTATCCTTTTTTGAGTGATTTTTCACCCCCTTCCATCGAACCTCCTGACATAGAAAGACACTTTTCAAGATCCAATAAATTCCAGACAACATATTTTTCCAAAAGATGTAACATTATGGAAGTCCAGTAAAAAAAAAAAAAAAAAAGCCGGGCCAGTAGCCATCGAGTCCATTTTGGTTTCGAGTATCTTTTCGAGGATCAAAATATGTAACATTATGGAACTCCAGGGGGGGGGGGAAAGGTTATAAACTTTTTTCATGTTGCAATCTGGCAAACAATTTATATCAAATGTCTAAGAACTGCTGAACAGATTTATTTATTTATTTATTTTTATCTTGCCATCTGGTGGACTGCTGCAATAGAATTAAGCTGTAAATGTAAAACGTAAAACTAAAACCACAATTGCACAACACAGGTAATAAAATGGTCCTAAAGAAAAAAGAAAAAAAACAAGCACCCTTATGGCAAAAGTCCATCTCAACATTTCCCTGCCTCTAAAAACACACACCGTCATTTTCACAAACCACACTGAGCTCCAGACCAAACACAGACAGGAGTGAAAAAGTGACAAATTGAGTGTGTACGGCGAGCGCTGCTATTATGTGTCTAATGGGGGCAGAAAACGTGCCAGGGCATTTCAGAGGCATCAACTTGAGCTCAGATTTACGCTTCTCTTCCTGTCCGTCATGGTCAGCGACCTCCGAGCCGGCGGTTATAAAAAGACAGATACGTTTCCCACAGGTTGGCACTATGGTGTGTGTGTGTGTGTGTGTGTGTGTGTGTCAAACACAGGTGAATTTAGCACTGTGCGTAAACGGGTCAGACCTTCATAACATGACATCATCACTTGTTTTATTGTGAATCCCATGGAATTGAAAACTTTTTTTTTTAAATGTTAAAATATATATTTTGTGTGGACAGTATGAAACACTCAAACCATTAAAGCAACTAAGTATTAAAAAAAAAAAATGGAGATTTTTTTTCAGAAAGAACCAAAAAGCATGTATGAAAAACACATTTAGTTTAGAATATGTATCAGAAAAATAGCAGTTCTTCTAATTAATCTTACTGAATTTTTTTTTTTTTTAAAGAGAACATATTAACAAAATGCTTATTTTTAGCCATTTATGTGTATAGTACATCAAAAACTTCTTTTTTTTTTAATATGAGATGGAAAGAAAGAGAGAGTCTTTTACACTTTCAGCACAATTTCCTCTATTTCCTCCCTGTAGACCAGCGTCTGCAAAATGTGCAGAGTAGGAATTTCGTGCAGCGGTGGCTGTGAGAGCAGCCAACACGAGGGGAAAAGACAAAGAATGATACAAAGAGAACGAGAAGGACCGACGTGTGAGAGAGAAAGAGATGCATGACGAATGTTCCCTCTTTCCAAAAAACGAGTGGATGGACTTATAGCAGCAAAACCTCAGTTTTCCTCCTTTGACTGGTTTTCCTGGTGTTCCTGGAAGGCTGGATCGCTCGGTGGAATATGAGCCACACGCAGGGCCACATATGCATCCTGTCCCAGACCTGCCGGCGCGCTGCTGATCCCAGACCAGCGGGGCCGATCCCTCATGAATGCTCAGACTCGGAGTTAAAGAGCCGACACTGACCGCAGAGCAGTGCCAACCCTCCACCACACATACCTGCATAGATTTGCCCAGAGTTATATATATATATATTTTAGGGTACGCTAATTTACAGTCTGGGAGGATCGTTGGATTGTCATGATTCTGTGGCAGGACAGCGTGGAGGGAAATGTGCTATACTAGACGTGGAGAAAAAATGAGTTATGAAAGAAGAAGTGATTGTTATAGACTCTACAGGCGATAATCAGGTCATTTAATATGAGATTTATTTAAAAAATAATTAAAAAGGTCGACCTTTTTATTGTGTCTTTGACTACTATGTACTTACATAAAAAAATGAGTGAAAAATGATTAATCGCATCCAAAATAAAAGTTTGTGTTTACATAATATATGTGCATATAATTATTTTGTATATATAAATACACACACATGCATGTATATATTTAAGAAATATTTGTATGTATATACTGTATATATATACAAATATACGTAATTTATATATAAATAAAATATTTTATATATATATAACACATTTTTCTTAAATATATACATGCATGTGTGTGGATTTATCTATAGAAAATAATTATACACAGTACACACACATATATTATCTAAACACAAACTTTATCTATATTATCTAAACACAAAAAAGTTATATTAGGTACAATGTAATTATCGTCTTGTACTTGAAATTTATTTTGCGAAACACTTGCTGGATATGGTTCAGTTTAGGGCCGGTTGGGTGGTATGGGTAGGTTTCAGGGTGGGTTGTGGTGTAAGAGAAGGGTCAACAGAGTAATTATAGATTTAACTACAGAAATTGAGGTAGCACTTCATTTTACAGTCCTGTTCTACATGTACATACTATGTACTTATTTTGGGTAATAACTGGGTAATAACTACTAACCCTAAACCTGACCTTAACCCATGTAGTTGCTTTATTACCCAGCACTTTCTTAGGTAGTAAGTACACTGTAAGTACACGTATGTTTACATACTGTAAGATAAAGTGGGTTTCACTTGATATTTAATGTGTCATTGTTACAGTGTAATTATATATTTAAGTACTGAGTAATAATAATTATCTACATGTACTTACTATAGTGTTAGGGTAGGATTAGGGTTTGGTTGAGGGTTAGTTGCATGTAATTATGCATAATTTACTGTTATTACTATGGTAATTAGATGTAACATGTAACAAGGACACTGTAAAATAAAATGTTATCATAAAGTGCAACCAAAATTGATTACAGCTGTAAATACTATGTAACTACACTTATTGTGTACATAGTCTAAAACATGCATGCCACAATAGGTTGCTAGGGCATAGAATAAATGTTTTAACACAAATATTTGCCATGACAATATGTTGTATGTCTGTATGGTAGGCAGTGTATTTGGCAAATCTTTTTTGGCAAATTCATAGATGTTCGAAAAAATGTATTGTGTGAATCATTTATAACATAAACTGTAAATGTTATCATATATAGATGTTATTTGAAAATGACTCCCAATCATAGTAACTGTAACCTTATTACATATGTGTTTCCTTGTGTGGCATGAAACCCCTCTTGACGTCATAACTCGGCATTGAGAAGCCCGCCGGTGACGGGTCGTTCCTCTCGTCTGCTGAGGTGTCAGGGAAAACAGTTCTGAAGTGCTTTAAAACTTCTGTCCCTTCCTGGCACATCCAGGAGATAACTAGCCTTTCAAGCGGGTGTGCGTTCGAGTAGTATTCATGATGTGTGTGTTTGTGTTTGGACTACTTTAAGGTTGTTCACTGACATACTTGGAGCTCAAGGATGTGTTTACCTGCCCTTGTAGTGTCGGCGCTTAAGATAATGTTATTGTGTGTTAACCTTGAAAAACCAATAGACTGCATCCTTGCTCTTGACACATTAGAGAGAGACTGCAATCAATTTCAGTTGTTTGTAAAGGGCAAAGGTTATCATATTATAACCTCTATTCACTCGATTGGAAAAGCGCAATGCAACACCATTTGTGCGTACCCAGTGTTTCATGTGGGAGAATACTAAAGGTATCTTACTACAACAAAATACTATTTTTATTTTCATTTCATTTTTTTTCCTGACAGTAATCATCGAATTTGTTTTTTTGCTGTTATCATTGAATACAACAAGTGTAAAATGTGCAGGGCCCCTTTAAATAGTCTCTTGGAGTGAAGCTTATTTGGTCTTAAACACAGGAAGCTCTGCCTTGTGAGAGTAGGAGAGAACGGCCCCTCTAAACTCCAGGAAATGGGCCTTCAGGACGGCCAATCTTCCCCGGCACAGGGTCACAGGCACTTAACCACTGTCTACTGCTGCGCTCCTGCGGGACAGGGCTCGGACTTACAGGTTCAGGGAACGAGATTTCACTCTCTCTGAACTATATAAAATAGTATAACAGTAGTAGTAATAGCAGTGGTAATAATACCAGTAATCATAGTACTAAAAGAAGTAATTGTACAAGCAATGATAGAAAGAGTAGTAGTAGTAACAACAGAAGTAGCAATAATAGTGGTGGTGGTGGTGGTAGTTTTAATAACAGCTGTAGTAATTTAACTAAAAGTAGTAGTAGTAGTAGTACAAGCAATAGTGCCGTATATACCCGAATATAAGACAACCCTGAATATAAGACGACCACCCCATTTTCCAGACTTAAGGCCATTGCACACTGAGTCCGAAATTTCCGTATGCATTTTTTCGTGTTCGTCAGCCTAAAAATTAGTCAGGCATAGAAACCTTGCACACTGAGTCCGATGCGTATTTATTAAACGTTTGCGGAAAAAAACGCAAATAAATACAAAATGGATTCGTCAAGCAGTGAGGATGATTTTGTTGCCCTCTCTCTTATTGAAAAGAGAAAAAGAAAGAGAAAATATTGGGTCCATCCAATCCTGAAATTGCGCCGAGTGGAAGGAGAGTTCCACCTCCTTATCAAGGAGTTGCGAAATTATCCCGAGCGATTCAAAATTTACTTCAGAATGTCAGTGGAACAGCTTGATGCCTCGCTAGCGATTCTGGAGCCACATATTAAAAAGAAGACCACCAATTTCCATGAACCAATCGATCCTGAACAGAGACTGGCAGTATGTCTAAGTATGGAGACACACATGCGTGCGCGGCCGGCGGAAGCGCTGGGCAGACAGATATTGTACCCAAATAATACATTTTAGTTATCGAATTGGCTGCTCAATCACACCTTATTCAATCCGAAATTTCGATCTGATTGAAAGGGGAGGTTTATTCCTTTTCTAATCCGATCGAGATGTAAACACTTGATCGAATTGAAAACCGAAACTGAAAGGACTTTGTAATCCGCATTTTGTTTTTCATACAGTACTTTGTGCTGCGAGACGAAGTCAGACGCCATTCTGGATTTTGTCGTTCTCTTGTACGGTGGCTCTGAATTGTCAAAAAACCTCTCAAAATATTGGCTGTGGATGCGAAAAAACGCAGAAAATCGAACCCGATCCGACTTTTTTTATGACGGACGAAAGTTTCGGAGGCGGTGTGCAAGCGTGATTGACATAACGTGAGGTCGATTTTTTTTATTTTTCGTGCGAAAATTTCGGATGCGAATTTCGGACTCAGTGTGCAATGGTCTTTATTGTTGGGGAAAAAATAGATTTTTGTGGAAAAAATCTGGTTTTCAACAGAAAATAATTTTAAGAGCAAATTTCCGAGGTGTTGTTCCGAATGCCTCGCATCACCTGTGCCTCGTGTAGAGGCCCGCTCGTCGGCGGAGACCTGCACGTCCTATGCGCCTCCTGCTTGGGCCGTGACCACGCGGAGGCCGCACTCACCAAAGGCGGCTGCCCTGAGTGCGGCGGGATGGATCTAACCACCCAGCGGGATCGTCTGCCGGTTTTCGACGACGATCCGGCTCCCGCTCTCTCTCTCCCTCTGCTTGAGCCGCTCAAGAAAAAGCGCCGTTCACAGAGGATGCCAGAGCGGACGGAGACCCGCCCCCTTCTTCCCGGAGGTACATGACGAGCTGACCAAGTCATGCAAGGCGCCATATTCAGCGCGTCTGAACCCCTCTTTCTCCTCGGTGCGGGAGAAAAAGGCTATCAATCGGTTCCTCCACTCGAATATAAGACGACCCTGAATATAAGACGACCCCCCATTTTTCAGCCTATTTTCAGGACAAAAACCTCGTCTTATATTCGGGTATATACGGTAATACAGTAATAGTAATAGTAGTTGAAGTAATAAGAGCAGTTGTAATTTAACTAAAATAAATAGTAGTATCAATACCAGAGGCAGTTATAACAGTAGTAAAACTACTAGTAGTAAAAACAGTAGTAATAGTAATGGTGGTCATAATATTGGTAGTAATAATAGTTTTAATAGCAGTATTTGTTATTGAGCAAAAGTTGTAGTAGTAAAAGCAATGGGAGTAATAACAGTAGTAGTAATAGTAGTTTTAATAACAGCAGTAGTTAATTTAACTAAAATAAGTAGTCATAGCAATACCTGAGGTAGTGATAACAGAAGTAACAATAGTAGTAATACTAGTAGCAGTAAAAACAGAAGTAGTAATAGTAATGGTGGTAATAACAGGGGTAGTAATAGTAGCTGTAATAGCAGTTTTATTATTGAACTAAAGTAGTGGTAGTAGTAGTACAAGCAATGGTAGTAATAACAGTAGTAATAGTTGTTAAAGTAATATCCATAGTAGTAGAAATAGCAGAGATAGTGATAACAGTAGTAAGTAGTGATACAAAACAGAAGTAGTAATAGAAATGGCTTTAACAATAGTGGAAGTTATAAAAGTTTTAATAAAAGCAATAGTAAAGGTACAACTAAACAACTAAAGGTATAGCAGTACAAGCAATGGTAGTGGCAGTAGAAGTAGTAACAATAGTAGTAGTAAGAGAAGTGGTAGTAAACACAGAAGTAGCAATAGTAGTGTTGATAACAGTAGTGGCACTAATAGTAGTTTTAATAAATGCATTTATTAATTCAACTAAAATTGTATTTGTACAAGCAATGGTGGTAGTAGTAGTAGTAGAAGTAGTAGTTGTGGTAACAGAAGTAGCAGTAAAAGTGAAGTAGTAATAGAGGTGATGGTAATAGTAGGTTTAATAACAGCAGTAGTTGTAACAGTACTATAGTAATTCTAGTAATAGTGGTGATAACATTATACGGTAACACTTTATTTTACAGTGTCCTTGTTACACGTTACAAGTAGTTACTGTAGTAATAGCTATAAATTATGTGTAATTACATGCAACTAACCCTCAACCAAACCCTATTCCTAATCCTAACCTATAGTAAGTACATGTACGTAATTATTAATTCTCAGTACTTAAATGCATAATTGCACTGTAACACAGACACCTTAAAAAAGTATGACCTAGTACTAATAGTTGTATAGAAGTAAAAGCAAGTAGTGGTAGAAATGGCGGCAGTCTTTATATTATTAAAGGTAGTGGTACTAGTAGTAAATAACAATGGTAGTAATAGTAGTTTTAGTAATAACTATATAACTATATTATAAATAACGCCGTTACTAACGGCATTACTTTTTCCAGTAACGAGTAATCTAATTGATTACTCTTCTCATCTTAATAACGGCGTTACCGTTACTGCCAAAAAATGCGGCGCGTTACTATAACTGATGAAGCTGTTTTTTTTTTTCATCAGACCAACTAGATCTCTGAGCGAGAGGCAAATACTTTGTTTACTGTTCTTCCTTGGTTAGTGGGCAGAGCACGAGACAAGCGCATAAATGCTGACGATTGGCTGAGGTAGAGTAAAATGTCATTGTAAGCCAATCAGAGGTAGAGTTGGGCGGGTCTTCGAAAGCACGCATAGTAGTGATGGGCATTCGGCTCTTTTGACTCAGCTCACTGAGCCGGCTCTTTTGGCTCACAAACGGCTCTTTAAATGACTTTGACTATAATATTTCAATTTTTATTACATAATTATTTCATTTCTATAGGCTAAATTTGTAAAAATAGAGTCGGCTCTTCAGATATGCGAGATATGGCTCTTAGAGTCGGCTCATTCGCGAATCGCGAACGACCCATCAAAAGCTCATTCGTGAACGAGTCGATCCATCATCACTAACGCTCATTCGCGAACGACCCCTCATCACTAACGGCTAACGCTCATGAATTGCGAATGACCCATCATAACGCGTAGTTGGACAGGACAGGACACACAAGGAACAACACAAGACAGTCAGTCTTTTTGGTATATTGCTTAACAAGCTTAATTTAATTTTGCCCAGTTGTGGCCTGTTGAGGGGCAATAAATATCAAAAGTTCCAAAACATCTATTGTGTTATTTGCATTGATCCACTATATAAACATAATATCTACATACATGGCATTTGATTGGAGGCTAGTCTCACTTTGTCCCACAACAACATTTCTTTTTTAGATGTGTGTACAATGTTTCATGTTTCTGTTAATAATGTAGGCCTATTGTATTAAGTGTCCATTTCATTATAATATTCAGATTTATCATAAATAATTGAACATGCACATGTATTTTAAGTTCCGTTAAAGAGGGGTAGAGGTGGGGTCACATTTGAGCATTTAAAATTTAATTTTACTTGAAAGTAACGCAATAGTTACTTTCTTAAGTAATTAGTTACTTTAAAAAATTGTAACTGATTAACTATTTTAGTTACTTTTTGGAAGAAGTAACTAGTAACTGTAACTAATTACTTTTTAAAAGTAACTTGCCCAACACTGAATACCAATAGTAGCAAAACTAGAGGTATAGTAGTAGAAGTCTTAGTAACAGGTATAAAATGAGTAACAGTAGTTGCTCACACACACCTAATGTTTGAGAGTGATGGTTTGCATCGTCAGGCTAGAGAAACGGTTCAGTAGTGCGCACTGTCAATCAGTGTTTAGGAAACCACAGCTTTGCATCTTCCTGAAAGAGGTTATTGAATCACTTTTGGATTAATTTCCCATATAGCAATGATTGATATCTAGCACGTGCAATTATTGTGGGGGGAAAAACAATAGATTTTTGTGACTTACTGTACTATAGAAGTATCTTCTTTTTATTGTAATCTTATATGATTAAGTCTATACATGTACAGGATCCCAGTCTGTGAATGATCACAAAACAAGCATGAATTACTAAATATTTAAACAAAAAAAGTTTCCATAAATCTGATTCAGGGAGTGTTGATCTTCAGGAGTCGCTAGTGCTTTTGCAGTTTTTCACTGTGACAGCATCTTTTAACAATCTGTGATTGTTATCTCTTTAATTGCTCAACACCAACTCGATGTTTCCCTCCAACATGTTGTTTTTCCAGAATTGTTAAGTGGTTTCTAAAAACAAACATAATCTGAAATATCCTCTGCGGCCAAGTTTGTCTGCAGTGTTATTACTTCTTTTCAACCACCAAACTTGTTTAGATGAGTATGTGGTTTCATAGTACCTCCAGCGCTTTTGTCATCTCTCTCTCTCTCTCTGCTTTTCCCTTGTAATGGGCCAGAACATGATTTGTCTAAAGTGTGGATGGAAAGGAGTGGCACCATCCAGACATGATTTATGAAGTCGTTACTGATGATTCCTCTCAATTAAGTCGTTCTAAACACAAATTGCCTTGGTAGCAGACCACAGCTGACTACACCATCTCTCTCTATAACTGAGGACGAAGCCCAAAGTCTGTCATTTCTGATGTGAACACTTAGCGTATGTCTTTCAAAGTATACTCCATTTGATATCGTGCACAAACACAGACACTGGCAACCGGTTCTCACTCGCTCTTACCACGATTAAGGTAACCTTCAATTGATTTCGATGAGAAACCTGTGGAGCCAATAGATGTGAAAGGTATAGTTGTCATCATGAAATTATACATTAAGGTATAATTTTGTCAGTACGACATATACTGTATGGTTTTTATACAGACATATGATTTAAAAAATTTGGGGTTACAGTTTATTTTGATGGTCCAATTTAGACATTGTAGTTGTAAAGTTACTTATAGTCAGTAGAATGCCTAAAGTTGACCATCAAAATAAAGAGTTTGCAGATATTAAGCAGAGAGTCTACTAATACTCTAATGAGTGTTAGTTGACATGTAGTTGCAAAGTTACATATAGTCAGTAGAATGTGGGGACGGATTGGGCGCTACCGCCCAAAATGGCATACTTTTACAAATGTGTAAATATCTTAAAAACTATTAATGATAGAGAGCTGCAGTCTTTTTTACCGTCTTCCTCAGATTCCGCTGAAAACAGTGATAACTTACCCGGGTTGTAAATATACACACTTCCTTGTTGCGCAATACCACTATGTAAAGGGCCAATGAAATCGATGTTGTTTGGCAGATTCCGCAAGCAACAACCAATGGAAAAATTGCCAATGGCGAAATATTTTTCTTTTCCAATCAGAGGAAGGTTACCATGACGTATCTAGCAAATCAGAGGACTCTGTAGCCTTGCAAGGGGTGGTACTATATAGTTAGGGATATGACGCAAACTAGAGATGCGCGGATGGGCTATTATTTCATCCGCAACCGCATCACTAAACTCATCATCCGTCCACCATCCATCTGCACCAACGTTTTGCACCAACATAGCTGATGGCGCACCAACAAACAAGCACTGACTTCGGCGTTTCTTTAATATCGAGGATCAGTTTATTATATGATTGTTAGGCCTGTTGATGGTATAAAATGAATTGCACTGTGCCTGAAAAAGATGCGCTCTCCGCTCTCTTTCCGTACATTCAAAATTAACGGGAGTCTTCAGAACAGGCTCGTCCAGCGTCAACAGCACCGAACTTAGCTCCAATGTCAGTCTGGGCCACTTGGTGGAATCCTTTACCAGAGTTTTTTTTTGGTTGTAGGTAAAGTCAGATAACAATATTTAACAATGTATACATATATTTTTCATTTGATTGGTTCACCCGCCCGCCACCCGCCCGAATTTAATGAAAATATTTTTTTCCGTCACGTCATCCGCCCGATCCGCGGCTGTAACCGCCAACCGCGCATCTCTAATGCAAACAGCGTTGAATGGAGAGAGAGAGCGAACGGAGGCTTACGGAGCGGATTATCAGAGAAATATGAGAGACAGAACAATTATAATATATATATTTATATACATACAATTATAACATTATTTATTGTTTTAGCACTTTTATGATGGCGGTGGAACAAGCTCTGGAACAATTACTGGAGAGTGACGAGGAGAAAGCATTGCTTAGAAAATTCTAAGCATTCCTAAGAAAAACGCCTAGGACTATTTGTAAATAAAGTTAAATTTTTCATTGTTCTTTACACATTTTATTTAACAATTACACATGTCTGTCAAGCAAAGGCTTTGACAAATATATTTTTTGTTCAAAAACTGTTCACTATTGTTGTGTGATGTGTGATTTTCAGAAATAAATGACAAAAATCTCATTTCCGTTTTTGAAATTCTCTAGTTTATTGTACATTTTTCACTCATACTTCCTTCATAAACACATTACATGCATGCTTATGTTATCTTAGGGTCTTCTGAATCCATAGATACCAAACACATAGTGTTCCATCTCCATTACATATGGTTTATAAGCCCAAATGTAAAAATAGAGAAAACAGACCAAAAAGGGCTTAGTCCCCAGAAGGTTAAAGTGGACTATCGAAATAAAGTGTAACCTAATTTTCTTTACATTACACTATTTAGACATTTTTGAGCACCTAAGTCAACCCCTCACTGGCTATTTTTCAATATAAAACTCAGGTCATAATAGTCACAATTTATTTAAGAATCCCAAATCCCCAATAAAACTGATTGACAATAGTCTTTTGCAGTGAATATCACCTCCACCAGCCCTTGTTCCCTCTTACAAACCTCAGCCTAAGTCACATGTTAGTCCCTGTAATTCCTCAAAGCCGCCACAACCTTCCCGGACTGCCATGAGCGGAGCTATTCGTGTCATTAGACGGAGGGCCATGGGTTAATCCGCTAGGATGCCAATATAAACTCAGCTTTGTCTGAAAATGAAAGTCGCCTGTGACTGACACATTGAAGCCCCGTGTGGCTCGTACTTGCAGCAAATCTGCCCTCTCAAGGATTCATCACAGCGGCTTTGAGGTGTGGCGCAATTTCCATTTTCCAACACGGCCTCCTTGATGTTCCTTCACAAAATGTCTCATATGGCTAATGATGTGCTGATGAAAGACTGTATTATACGGGTTGAGCGGGGACCGAGGTCTGGAGCTAAAAAAGGATGCTAATGTAACCCGATGCCCTGAGCTCTTTAACTGGTGCGAGGTGTGATAGCAGAACAAGCACCCCTGTGTGTGTGTGTGTGTGTGTGTGTGTGTACCTCTGGTGAACAGCTTCACCTGTCCACGTGTGTAACACAAGCTAAGATCTGTCAAGCAAAAGACCTTTGTTTACAATGGTCCAATGTTCAACATACCAGTGGTTTGCATACGACACGCTGACAAAAAAAATGATTAATCAAAAATCATGGTTTTCTTTTTAAACCTGTTTTGTTCAGTTTGGCTTAGTGCAAATAACACTCCCTAAAGACTTTTTTTATTTGAGAAACTATTTTTAGTATTTTGACTCCCAGTCACAGTTATGTTCTGTTTTCCTTTCCTTCCTGCCTGAGTTTGTTGTTAGTTTCCATAGTTACTCATTTGATTAGTCATTCTGTTCAGCTGTGTCCTTATTAGTTCCTGTTGTTTGTTCCTTGTGTTTAAGTCCTCCTGTTTCATTTGGGTTTTGTCCGATCTCGTTAATACTACGGTTTCATTTTTTGACATCACAACAAAAATTAAGGTCTTCGAATTTGTCTTCATTTATAGTAAATAATCGAAATTAAAATTGACTAACAAAATGTTTTTAGTTTTATCTTATCTCTAATAAAAATCTAATCTAATTATCTTAAATGGTGAAAATGGTGTGGTGAAAATCCAGCTTTTAATGTTGTTTATGTGTCTATGTGGTGTTTTTAATGAGCTTTAAGACAAAGCATGTGTAAATTCATAAGTCGACAGCATTGCTGAGTATTTTCTCCTTAAAACTGCAGTGAACCAAAGACAGTCTCAAAAACACGGTTTGAAATCGCTGGTTTCCCTTTTGAGAGGTTCCTCTTATTGCGTAATAGCTTTACGCTATGGGAAAACTCCTTTTCTCGAGAAATATTGACGTCTTTATGTAAAACGCATTGCAGCTGCACAGCATACAGCAATGAGCGAGGCAGCTCGGTCATTGGCTGTGCTGCGGCAACTTGCACGAACCAATGACGGGGCGACTCTGAACCCGCTTCCAATGAGCGTGCTTCGCGCCCACGCGCGTCAGAGCCCACCAAGATGGGCGTGGCCAAGGGCTATATATTGGGCGCCCCGTCGTCTGAGTTCTTTAGATTTAATCTCCTTCAGCAAAGAACCTTCTCTTCGCTGGATCCTCCGGATTTGTTGGAGTCTTTTCGCCGCCGCCGTCGACAAGCCTACAGCAGGACTGCTTCGAGGACGCCGGCGCCTTCAGCCGCCTTCGATCGCCCTTCTGCTAAGCCATCCGGCACGCACCATCTATATCCTTTTTCAAAAGCTATCAGTGTTCGCCCCCGCGACACTTTTTCTAAAAGAG
Organism: Rhinichthys osculus; assembly: GCA_029959095.1. Classification (NCBI taxonomy): domain Eukaryota; kingdom Metazoa; phylum Chordata; class Actinopteri; order Cypriniformes; family Leuciscidae; genus Rhinichthys; species Rhinichthys osculus. The sequence continues at coordinate 41,175,064 of JARWKJ010000007.1, forward strand.
TCAAATTTCTAACAAGGCGTTGTTTCAAATGCCTTCCTGCGCCTCGTGTCGAGACCCTCTTCAGGACGGGGATCGTCACATCATCAGCGCCCGCTGCTTGGGACCGGACCACGCAGAGGCTGCCCTTACTCGAGGCGGATGTCCCGAGTGTGACGCCCTGGGCCTCACCGAGCTGCGCGCTCGCTTCGCCGTTTTCACCGCGAAAGAGCCCACCTCTTCCGTGCTGCCATCTCCTCTAGTCGAGCCGCGAAAGAAAAAACGCCGCTCACAGAGGCCGCCGAAGCACGCGGTTTGCAGTGATGTCACGCCGGGCCAATCCCCGCGTGCTTCACCACCACCCGAAGACTCCCCGCCGCCAGTCCAGTTCACACAGGCGGACCAGCACCCCTCCAGCAGAGCGATGGGGCTCGTCTCGTTTGGCGCGTCAGGGGATGACGATGACAAGGATGACAGTTTTTCCTGTGATGCTGCATCCGACGATTGGCCGGGCTCGTCCTTCGACCCCGCGCCATCGACATTAGCGGGCACGAGCGCGGGCTCCAGCATGGACTCTGAGATCGTCCGCATTCTCTCTAAGGCCGTGGAAGACCTCGGGCTCGATTGGTCTTCCCCGGAAGAACCCGCCCGTAGCCGACTGGACGAGTGGTTCCTGCAGGGGCGCCGACAGGCCCCTCGACAAAGACCCTCCCCCTTCTTCCCGGAAGTTCACGACGAACTCACGAAGTCGTGGAAAGCCCCGCACTCCGCTCGCCTGAAGCCTTCTTTTTCTTTGTCGCTCTCCTCTGTGGACGGCGCGAAAGAAAGAGGCTATGAGGGGACTCCGCCTCTCGAGGAGGCTGTGGCCAATCATCTGTGTCCACCCTCCAACGCTGGATGGAAAGCTAAAGCTTCTCATCCCTCGAAGCCTTGCCGATCTACTTCAGCTCTCGCTGGTCGCGCATACGCCGCCGCCGGCCAAGCTGCATCAGCGCTTCACTCAATGGCTGTCCTCCAGGTATTTCATGCCAAACTTCTCCGCAGTATGGACGAGTCTGGACCCGATCCTGAGGCATTTAAGGACCTACGCAGCGTCACCGACATAGCGCTGCGAGCTACAAAAGCCACCGCCCAATCCATCGGCCGTGCTATGGCTAACCTGACTGTCCTTGAGCGCCATCTGTGGCTGACGCTAACAGAAATGAAGGATGCAGATAAGGCGTCATTTCTCGACGCGCCTATCTCCCAAAGCGGCCTGTTTGGACCAGCGGTGAAGGAGTTCGCCGAGCGCTTCACCGAAGCCCGTAAGGACTCACAGGCTATGCGTCACTTCCTGCCCAAGCGATCCAGCTCATCGCAGAGCCGCCAACGGCCGCCTCAGCAGCAGCGAGCTAAGACGGCGCCCCCCGTTTCTCAGCCCAAACCTGAAACGGATTTTCGACGCCACTCGCGCTCCGCCAACAGGAAGCAACCGCCCGAGCGACGGGGACCTCGGCCCAGGATTGTGCTGAACCCAGAGCCTCGTAAGTCCTCCTAGCTACAGGGAGGAAAAGGGAGAGCGCGTGTCTCGCAAGAGCCGGACCGTTCTCTCCAAAACGTTTAAAGCATTACCCAGTCCCCTCACAGGCGGCTGGAAATGTCTATACAGCAGCCAATGTGCCAGCCACACAGCTCGCCCACCTGCAAACAAACGCCGTTTTTACGGCGACACACAGAAATCACATAAAGAGCTATTTTTTTGCCTGTGTCATTAAAGGGTCACGTGTCCACACCAAAGTGCGCATTCCCACATATCAAAACTGTAAATTCAGTGCCAAATGTTTTCCCAGCTCAGGCTGGACGCCCCATAAATGTAGATTGTGTGCCAACTGTCACGTATGCACCACTACACACAAGCACTGTTCCCACAGTTATAAACACTGCCCCAGTAAAAGCGGGAATTGTATAAGAGTAGCGCGTGTGCCCGCTGTTATGCACGCACCCCAACTCACAAACACTGTTTATATGGCCAAAAACCTCCCGCCACGAGCGGGAAGTTTTATGAAAGTGGCGCGCGTGCCTACCACAGTCTATGCACCCCCACCCATAAGCACTATACACACAGTGTTAAACATTTCCCCATCTCACTCTGTGAGCATTACAGCGAGCGTGCCTGTAATCTCACACGCACCCCTGCACTCGGCATTCAACAAAGCTGCTCAGCGCGCGTCCGCGCCGCTGACAGCTGTGAGCTCGGTATTAACACAGAACGATTCGCTGGCGGGAGCCTTACGTCACTGCGACACGCCCCCGGCCAGCATTCAGCCCATATCTGTGCGAGCGAAAGCTTGGGAAAATATCCCCGACATTCCGAAATGGGTTTTGAACATAATAAAACACGGTTACTCGCTCCAATTCGCTCGCAGACCGCCCCGCTTCACAGCAGTGGTAGAGACGAAAGTGAGAAAAGATGTTTCACATGTTCTACGCACCGAGATGCTCAAACTGATAGAGAAAGGCGCTATAGAAACAGTGCCCCCCTCTATGAGCGAGGCAGGTTTTCACAGCCGCTATTTTCTCGTCCCGAAAAAGGATGGTGGTCTCCGCCCCATTCTAGATCTCAGACATCTGAACAAAGCTTTAATGATTCGCTCGTTCAGAATGTTAACAACCAAGCATATCCTCGCGCAAGTTCGCCCGGGGGATTGGTTTCTGTCAGTGGATCTGAAAGACGCTTACTTTCACATTCCAATAGCGCCTCATCACAGGCCATTTCTGAGATTCGCTTTCGAGGGACAGTCATACCAGTACACAGTACTACAATTCGGCCTGTCACTGGCACCCCGTACATTTACGAAATGTATGGATGCAGCACTTTCCCCCCTGAGACAGCGGGGAGTGCGAATACTAAATTATCTCGACGATTGGCTAATATTAGCACAATCAGAGAGCCAGTTAGTGACACACAGGTCTTGGGTTATCAGTCATCTAGAGTGCCTGGGTCTAAAAATCAATTTTGCAAAGAGCATGCTATCCCCCAGCCAGAATATTTCTTTTCTGGGAATAGTGCTAGACTCAGTGCAGATGACAGCGCGCCTCTCATCAGAGCGCGCGCTCACTATTCGGCGCCTTGCAACATCGTTCAGAGCGGGTGCGCGCGCCCCCGTCAAGCGATTTCAGAGGATGCTCGGTCTCATGGCCTCAGCATCAGCTGTACTCCAGCTAGGATTGTTGCACATGCGTCCTCTCCAACGCTGGCTCAAAAGCCGTGTCCCCACTCACGCGTGGCGCTCGGGCCACTTTTTAATCAGAGCAAATCACGGCTGCATAAAAGCCCTGACGCCCTGGAAAGCTGTCGACTGGTATCAGTCCGGCGTGAGTTTGGGCGTGAACACAAGGAGAAAAATGATCACGACAGATGCCTCCAAAATAGGTTGGGGGGCCCTTTACGAGGGCAGGCCTGTCTCCGGCTTATGGTCAAACCCGGAGAAGCGCCTACATATAAACTGTCTGGAATTGAAAGCGGTCGCTTTGGCTCTCAGAGCCCTGCTCCCGTACCTGAAGGACGAGCACGTCCTAGTCCGAACGGACAACATGACGGTAGTCTCGCATATAAATCATCAGGGTGGACTCAGATCGAGCTCCCTGCACTCGATGGCCAGGGAGCTCCTCCTATGGTCCCAGTGCAACCTGCGCTCGCTGAGAGCAGCGCATGTGCCAGGTGTTCTGAACCAGGGAGCGGACATGCTGTCCAGAGACAAAGTTCTCCCAGGAGAATGGTCTCTCCACCCCCTGACGATTCAGTAGTTATGGCAAACCTTTGGCAGAGCAGAGGTCGACCTCTTTGCCTCCAAGGAAAATGCGCACTGCCCTCTCTTCTTTTCAAAGAGCACAGACGCGCTCGCCCAAGTCTGGCCGAGCCGACCGCTGTATGCCTTCCCCCCGGTCGCGATGCTACCTCAGGTCATCAGTCGGATCAGGGAGGAAAAATGTGCAGTGCTCCTGGTAGCCCCACTCTGGAAGAACCAGACGTGGTTTCCAGAACTGATGCAGATGACGCAATCTGCCCCATGGCCGATTCCACTGAGGCTAGATCTCCTCAGGCAGGCCAACGGGATGATCCTCCATCCCCGCCCCGATCTGTGGGCCCTCCATGCGTGGCCCCTCAACGGATTCCCGGGAACCTCCCTAGTGGAGTGTTGAGAACCATCACTGAGGCGCGAGCGCCCTCTACAAGGCGCTTATATGCCCAGAAATGGAAGGTGTTCAGTGACTGGTGTAAACCCAGGAACCTGAGACATGCGAAGTGCCGAGTGTGCTCGTTTTCTTAAAAGAGCTGTTGGAGGCAGGCCGCACCCCCTCCACGCTCAAAGTATATGTGGCTGCCATAGCAGCATCACATGAGCCGGTCGAAGGACGCACACTAGGGAAAAACTACCTAGTTGTTCGTTTCCTGAGGGGCGCCAGGAGGATGAATCCCCCGCGCCCCCCCTCGGTGCCGATTTGGGACCTGGCCACGGTCCTGGACGCACTTAAGCATGCCCCGTTCGAACCCCTCCGAACTGTGCACCTTAAACAGCTGTCGCTCAAAACTGCTCTCTTGCTGGCTCTCGCCTCGGTCAAGAGAGTGGGCGACCTGCACGCGCTGTCATCAAGCGCTACCTGACTGGAGTTTGGACCTAACGACAGCAGGGTTGTCCTCAGGCCAAAACACGGGTATATTCCTAAGGTGCTCTCTACTCCTTTCAGAGCACAGGTGATATCTTTGGCCGCGCTATCGTCCCCAGCAGACGAAAGTGACGCTAATTTACTCTGCCCGGTCAGGGCACTCAGAGTATATTTGGAACGTTCTGCCCTGTTCAGACAGACAGAGCAGTTGTTCGTATGCTTTGGCGGCCGCACTAAAGGTCTGGCTGTGTCAAAGCAAAGAATATCGCGCTGGATAGTTGATGCTATAGCGCTGGCTTATGAAGCCAAGGGCCTTCAGTGCCCCTTGGGCATCAGAGCTCACTCCACGAGAGGCATGGCTTCCTCGTGGGCGTGGTCGAGTGGGATACCCATTCAAGATATTTGTGCGGCTGCAGGCTGGGCCTCACCGTCCACATTTATCAGGTTTTATAACCTACAGGTCCCCTCATTGCACTCTAACATACTGTCGGTCTAACTATGCATAGGCTGAGGTGTGTACATGCTGAGCATTGTCTCCCCCCTCATAGAATCCGTCTTTGACTGATGTAGAGGAATTTTCATACATGACAATACATGAAAATGTGCTTGTGTGTGTGTCTCTGGACGCCCATCGGGCCGTTCCAAGTTGTCCTTTTATAAAGCCCGCCTTCGGCTGGCTCGTTGGATAATTACTTTGCTCGAAGGCTCAGACATCTGCCTCCGGCTTAATAGAGCGAAGTCAGCACGCACGGCGTTTTACATGGCGTTCCCATAGCGTAAAGCTATTACGCAATAAGAGGAACCTCTCGAAAGGGAACGACTCGGTTACTAACGTAACTTCGGTTCCCTGAGAGGAGGGAACGAGTATTGCGTAATCTGCCGTGCTTGTGCTTGGTCAGTTTGCTTCAGTCGATTGAACCTAAAGAACTCAGACGACGGGGCGCCCAATATATAGCCCTTGGCCACGCCCATCTTGGCGGGCTCTGACGCGCGTGGGCGCGAAGCACGCTCATTGGAAGCGGGTTCAGAGTCGCCCCGTCATTGGTTCGTGCAAGTTGCCGCAGCACAGCCAATGACCGAGCTGCCTCGCTCATTGCTGTATGCTGTGCAGCTGCAATGCGTTTTACATAAAGACTTCAATATTTCTCGAGAAAAGGAGTTTTCCCATAGCGTAAAGCTATTACGCAATACTCGTTCCCTCCTCTCAGGGAACCGAGGTTACGTTAGTAACCGAGTCGGTTTCTGACGTCACAAACGACCTTGTAACCAATCAGATCAACGTGTGATCGCCAACCAGTGGATCTCTGAGCTGAGTGAGTGGAGGCGGGGCTCATTTGCATATTCATAGAACCACGTATACTAAATGAGGCAAGGGTGTCGACTTACATTCAAGCTATTTTAATCCATAAATAATTATTTTTCAAGGAAAATACATATAAATATGTAATTTTGGTGATCAAAGATGAGTTTTAAGGGATAAAATTATTGACTACGGGGGACTTTAAGTGAAAATTCTACTTTAATATCGTAGGTAATTTAGCTTAAGTTGTAAAAAGCCAAAAATATATTTTATTGACCTACATTAAGTATGATTTTGGCTTAAGTCTAAAGAAAATATTTTGATTAAGTACATGGTCTATAATAAATAAAGTAAAAAAAAATTGTATTTGGAATATTTAATTTTTTGATTAATATTAAATCTTAATGTAATGTTTGAACCAAACCAAAAATATAATTTGAGAAAAAAACTAATACATTTGGTAATTTAATAAAGTTATAATAAGTTTATTATACAGTATTTAAGCTGTACTAAGTTTAGTATTTTCAAAAATGTTCCCAAAAAACAACAACACATTAACACACAATTATACATTTCTAATATGTCTCCCCCCCCCCCCCAAAAAAAAAAAAAAAAAAAAAAAAAAACACATTAACACACAATTATACATTTCTAATATGCCCCCCTGCCCCCCCCTCCCCCCAAAAAAAAACATTAACACACAATTATACATTTCTAATAATCAATTCTTCCCAAAGAGCTATTGTATGGCTCCAGTTTGTTTGCTATTTTTTTAAACTGACATTCCTAATCCACATCCATCCTCAAGATATGGAAAAGAGGAGCTAAGACACTCTGCAAAATATCTGTAAATGATGAAAGATTCCTCATTTTGGGGTGAATTATTTCAGACTTGGTCAATCATGTCAAGTTTCAAAACAAGCAAGTTGTTGTCCGGTTTACATGGCAATGCCAAATGTAAAAACAAGGACTCATAAATGGTTTTGGCATGTATTAGTCTTGCAAGGCCAGACATGTTATCTTCAGTACTCAGGTAATAGCACACACACACACACACACACACTCAGCCCTTGTATGCGATCACTCATAGAGCCGCTAACACCTTCAAACAGCCCGTTCTCTTCTCGCAAATCACACGTCTCTGGGTTACAGGTTACAAAACGCCTGTTTGCTGACAGCCGCTGGTTGGCTGTAACCCACATCTCCCCTTCCCTCATGCTGATAAAGTGCTGTGATAAGCAGCCCGGCCCCCGGCCCTCAGGGGCCCGACTCACAGAACCGCATGTCTGAAACAAGAGCGCTCAATGATCTGGAAGTAGGAAGGGAGAAACGCGGAGGAAGAGGAGATGCAGAAAAAAGACTTGTTGTGTTTGGAGGAGAGGATATGCACTTCTGTTTGAACTTATTTCATGTTTCATGTACAGTTGAGCAAGATTTTGGACCACATTTAACTGTGGGAGGGTCTGCAGTGTGACCAACAAGATTAGCATGGAAGAGTCGGCTGTTGACTGCTACCAGCCCTGAGCCGTAAACTCTTTTCCACATCGTCCCAGTTACAATGAACAAATGATGTGGCTGCAGGTCAGGAAAATGGCACTTCAAGTACGAGCACTAGATGAGTGAATTTATATGTCTTTGAGTTTAAGGCCTCGACCACATTGATCCAAAAACGTTTTGCCCTTCCGTCTACACTGAGACAGTTTTTGTCCAGCATAAACAGAGCTTTTTGAAGATGCTCTCCAAAGCGACTCAATTCAAAAATGCTGTTTTCCAGTTGTAGTGTGGACTGTGAAAACTGAGGTATTTGAAAACGGCGACACGTTTGGTCATGTGACTCCTATTGTACCCATTTACACAGTCTCTACCCAGCAAACACAAATATATTCTAAGAACGTTTTGGAAACTTTCCCTTTAAAGTCCCCCTGTGGTGAAAATCAATTTCAGTTTTTAATATGCTTTATGACAAACAGTGAACCAAAGACAGTCTCAAAAACACGGGTTGAAATCGCTGGTGTTTCTGACGTCACAAACGACCTTGTAACCAATCAGATCAACGTGTGATCGTCAACCAGTGGATCTCTGAGTGAGTGGCTGCGTCCGAAACCGCATACTTCCCTACTATATAGTATGGGAAAAAGAGTAGGCGAGCGAAAAGTATGTACGAATCATAAAAGAGTAGGCGAGAAATACCTGGGTGACGTACTAATTATCGCGAGATTCGGACGTACGTATACCTTTAGTGCGTTCGAATATGCCTACTTTCCTACTATATAGTAGGCGAAAACAGTACGTGAAAGGAGTAGTATGTCCGAAACATCAGTATTCATAAAAGAGTAGGCGAGAAGTTCCCGGATGGCTTACTGCTTCTGCACAGATTTTCGAGTGCTCAACCGATGGATACTGTGGATACTCATCTATCCCAGGAGGCCACGCGAGAGGATACGTCATTATCAACAATCGCGGAGATCAGCGACGCGGGGGTTTTCAAATGTGAGTAAACACAGTCCCTTGTGTTAAAATTGCATGTGTTGAACTACTGTACAGTAAACTGTTGAATTGTTGAAGGTGTAAAGACATTAGACAGTATAGTATAGTTGTGATTTTGTTGTTAAAACACGTTTTATTATGTATCGCTATCAGGGGAGCTCCAGTAAGGATCGACACTTAAGTTACGTCTCTAAAGTGGATTTACATAAACCACACATCTTAAAGACGCTTATTTTAAATGTCTATTTACATCTGACAGGAAAATCTTCAATAAGTATTGCAGAAGTGCACATCTCAACATATAATAGACATCTGAGTGATGTATGTGTGCTATTATGTAGAACAAATCTATAACTAAACATACGTTATCTATTTTATTTGTCCATAGTATACTGTTGATAAATTGAGGAACATTTATGTTGGATAAAAAGTTTAAACAACCTCAACATGTAAATGTAGTGTTGAGCTCATAAATCACAGAGGTTATGTGAATCTTGTCAGGATGTAACAGGGACAGAAGAACATGTGTGTGTGCGTGTGTGTGTGTCAAGTGGAGAGTGGCTCATGATGCTGATGAATGCAGCCATTAAAGGCTTTGAGTGAGTATACTACAGAAATGAAGAACAACAACTATTTAAATATTAAGTTGTAGTTTATTTTAATTATTGTAATTTCAAACAATGCTATTACAGCACTTTTCTGATTCTTGATTTATGTGGATTTGCTGCACAGCTTTTGTGGCGGAGTAGGACCTGCAAGGAAAGATGATGGTGGCATTTGTGAAAAGCGTTTTTGCCTTCTAAATAATACTAAAATCAAATGACATTGTGCTGTTAAAATGACTGCTTTTGTGTTATGTTTGTGCATTTTTGTAGGATCTGAAATGTCAGCAGACTGGTGTGAGCACTGAGGATGAGGAGCCCAGAGCTGAATCCTGGAAATGGTGCCATGGATGAGTCCCTCCATCACTCCACCTGCCCTTATTTCCTCAGATTGGGAAGCACAACACATCACGCAACAACCTCCGGCACGAAGGAACGGCTCACCTCTGGCGGTCAGCTGATTCATCAGAATAAAGCCGCTGAATGGGAACCGCTGTGTTGAGATGGCAGTAGGATGGGGTTCAGCGCCTGTAGCCTACATACATGATTGTAGTTTGAATAAAGCTTTGTTTCATGTGTTGACTTGAATATGCATTTGTTTATTGTGTGATGACTTTCATTCATTATTTTACTAATTTATTAATATTTCTCATTGTTGTCAGTAAATAAAATATATTTATTTAATTAATTAATTGTTTGAATGAAAATGTAGATATGTTCACTATATACACATCTATAGTGTATTCATGCATAGCTATGTCATATGACATACATTATTGTTTGTTTTATTACAATAATGACCAATAATTAAGTATTGGTCAGCATTTATCGTTGGTTTTATTGTATGTTTTGGGGTGGGATAGCAATGCAATACATTCTGGGGTAATATTATTTTTTAATATTAATGATACGGGTATAAAAGCAACAGTTTTCTCCAAAGGTGAATCTTCACACAGCTGCCCAACGTCTCCTTTGTGCAGACATTACAAACGCTGAGGAAAACCGTTCTAGGTAGGGCTGTCGAGTTACTGATGTAATGAGGTGTGTATATATATATACTGTATGTATTATGTATGCAATATATATATATATATATATATATATATATATATATATATATATATATCATATTATAATATCAAACCCATGATATATATAACCCATATATCATGGGTTTGCATATAACATGAGATGTTATACAGAGGAAAAAAGAACCTACAAGGTTGAATATCTTAATATATATATTTTCTTAAATAATTCATTAATACATTTAAAAAAAATCTTTTTTTTTGTTATTTATAGGCCTGAGGGATGAAACGAGAGTTAAATTCAACAAGAAAAAGCAGTAAGCCCCTTTTGCTTGTGGATGAAAATGTTTGGATATAAAATAAAGAAATGAACAACATATTCAAGGGATGACGATTTGGGGGTTTCTTAATAAAAAAATATATCGGTATAAGGTTTACTGTGGGTCACATTAGTAGGGTTTAAAATATAACAACTTAAATCAACCCTAAATGTATTCACAAAATAAATGGGCAGCTGTTTCTTCAACAATACCACAAAATGAGCAAGTTTCAGCAATATCAAGATATTTACAGATAGATGAATTAAATATTTGAAGTTGTTGCGCTTATGATAACGCGTCGTAGGTCACATGATAACGTCAACATGGCGGATGATGTCCGGATCGCATTCATACTCAACGAGATTTGGCTATAAAGTACCTACTCTTTTAGCACTCGTTAAGTAAGTACTTTTTGAAATTAAGTACCTACTCATTGAGTATGCGGTTTCGGACGCAGCTGGCGAGTGAGTGAGTGGAGGCGGGGCGAATTTGCATATTTATAGACCCGCGAATAATAAATGAGGCAAGGGTGTCGAGCTACATTCAAGATATTTAAACGAATGAAAAAAAAATCAAGGGAAAAAAAGTTTAAATGTGTAATTTTGGTGATCAAAGATGAGTTTTAAGGGATAAAATTAATGACTACAGGGGGGATTTTAAGTTATGAATACCAAATAACTTTGAATGAACGCTCTATTAACATTACTGGAAAACGTTCCCTGTTGGCTGGGTCTGGTTTAGCGGTGTCCAGTACAATAATTGTACCTGTACATGTAACAATCTCAGAATTATTCATATCTGTATTCGGATAAAAATAGAAGTAGGCAGGGCTTTAACAGGAAGTTCATAAAATTACTTGAGAAGACCATTTTAAATCCTATTCTGTTCCCTTCGTAGTCATCATTTAACAAATATGCCTTGTGTAAGTCATAAAATCGTACAATATTATATTGTAGGCTTAAAACATTTAAACAGACATGTTAATAAGTAGCTAGTAGAACATATGTATGATTCAGTATCTTATTTGATATTACTCTTGACAGAGAGCTGGTTTTGATTTAAGGGGTTTCAGACGCTTCAGTGTGTCCAAGCAGCTTTTATAAAAAAGGCTTGAAAACCCTAGTGTGAATTGAAACAAAATGTATTTTCAGATATATCTGGGTTAATGTAGACGTAGCCTAATTCTGCTTGTCTTGTTGCAGGAGTGACTGAATATCCAGTTCAAGGCCAAACATGAAACAATACATAACATCTCAAAAGCACTCGACATGCATTGTCCTAACACATAATCTGAGGTTCACACAACAGAGCCTCATGTCGTAAACTGTTCCATGTGTGCAGGCGATCACCCTTGCATCTGAACGCTGTTCCCCAAACTCTGCTCCATCAAACTGATCATAGCAAATTTAGCAAATGTCATCTACCATCGGCAAACTCTGTCGAAATACTGACATACAAACGTGTCTGTGGAAATCAGATAATTCCCCATGCGGCTAGAGTTGAGTCTGCAACACTCATTCACAGAGACACAAAGAACATCTAGGATTCGTATTTAGCAAGTTAGCATTGACTGAATTAGCTAGCTAAACCTAGCCAAGTATTCACTACTAAATATTAAATATTATATTAAGTTAGTTAACTGTATGACTTAGCTAACTCCAATATTTCAAGTTAAGAGTAATTAAAATGTATGAGAAAAAAATATAAAAGTATGCCAGTTCTGCTTACTTAACGTCCCTCTGTAGTCAATAATTTTATCCCCTAAACTCATATTTGATCACCAAAATGACACATTTAAATGTTTTTTTTTCTTGAAAAAATATTCTTCATGCCTTAAAAGATTAGGTCACTTTTAAAAAAAACTTTTGCTGATAATTTACTCACCCCCATGTCATCCAAGATGTCCATGTCTTTCTTTCTTCAGTCGAAAAGAAATTAAGGTTTTTGATGAAAACATTCCAGGATTTTACTCCGTATAATGGACTTCAAGGGTAGCCAAACGGTTCAAGGTCTAAATGACCGTTTCAGTTCAGCTTCAAAGGGCTTTAAACGATACCAGACGATGAATAAGGGTCTTATCTAGAGAAACGATGTGTCATTTCAAAAATAAATAAAAAAGTTAAAGTTTTATAGGCACAAATGCTCGCCTTGCAAACTCTCCTGTTCGAACTCGTTCATCAAAATGAACAAATCTTTTTTCGGGTCATTGACTCGTTCATCAAAATGAACGAATCTTTTTTCGAGTCATTGACTCGAAAAAAGATTCGTTCATTTTGATGAACGAGTTCGAACAGGAGAGTTCACAAGGCGAGCATTTGTGCCTATAAAACTTTAACTTTTTTATTTATTTTTGAAATGACACATCGTTTCTCTAGATAAGACCCTTATTCATCGTCTGGTATCGTTTAAAGCCCTTTGAAGCTGAACTGAAACGGTCATTTAGACCTTGAACCGTTTGGCTACCAAGTCCATTATATGGAGAAAATCCTGGAATGTTTTCATCAAAAACATTAATTTCTTTTCGACTGAAGAAAGAAAGACATGGACATCTTGGATGACATGGGGGTGAGTAAATTATCAGTAAAAGTTTTTTTAAAAGTGAACTAATCCTTTAAAATAGCTTGAATCTAACTCAACACCCTTGCCTCATTTAGTATGCGTGGTTCTATGAATATATAAATTCGCCCCGCCTCCACTCACTCACTCAGCTCAGAGATCCACTGGTTGACGATCACACGTTGATCTGATTGGTTACAAGGTCGTTTGTGACGTCAGAAACACCAGCGATTTCAAACCGTGTTTTTGAGACTGTCTTTGGTTCACTGCAGTTTTAAGCAGAAAATACTCAGCAATGCTGTCGACTTATGAATTTACACATGCTTTGTCTTAAAGCTCATTAAAAACACCACATAGACATATAAACAACATTAAAAGCTTGATTTTCACCACAGGGGGACTTTAAAGTTTAAATTTCTTAACTTAAACATTTAGATGTATCTGATTACCTCATATTTTGTGAGTTTTGCCAACTTATTCAGGTTTGTGAGAGCGAGCACCTAAATCATGTGCATTTCAGCATAGTTGAACACTTCTCAACAAAACTGTTGAGTTTTTATACATTTGGTTTAGTAATATTCAAAGTAATGTAGGTCTTCTGATTGATAGCTTTGAATTATTTTGGCTGGCATGGTTTTGAATTTTAAATTAAAAATCACAGGAAGCGATGGAGGAGAAAGAGCAGGGACAGAACCAGGAGCGGGGAATCGAACCCGTGTCACCTGAAGCTCACCTTTATTGGCTCCACACAGTTGATGTAGATTCAAAATAGGACTATATGGCATTTCCAGCATTCTACATGTATGCATAAGCAATGAGCTGTTAAGTGTTTTATAACTGAATGTTTGTTACTGTTATTCGTGGAAGTTATTATAAAGTGTCACTGAAAAACCTTCATTGTAACAGATGTCAGAATTACTTAGATCAACAATGAGTCTTTATGGGATTACAGCCAGTGAAAGTCTTAAACCAGAAGACTAGTGTGTGTGTGTGTGTGTGTGTGTGCGCGCGTGTGTGGCACTAACGCCACCAGCTGGGCAGAGGTTGCCATGTGTTTATGTTAACTAATGAGCTAATTACCCGGCTGAACTTGTGTCATTTCAAAGGAATGCTGCGGCGCTCAAGTGCGCTCTGATTATGGGCCATTTCCTGTCAGTCAAGACGCTGACAACAAGGGCCTCTTTTTCTACACTGTTTGCTAATTCGAGTACAAGCGCTGCCACAAGACTTGAGGATTGTTATTGGACTCTGTCATCTGTGAAATACATGCTCAGTACACAGAATACATCACCACACGCCTGAAAATATGACTGGATAATATGTCAACAGTGGAAACTCTTTAACCCGGTCAAAAATCTCCTTTGAAATTCAGTAAATTGTCCCATTCACAACTAGATCCAAACACCTCCTAAAGTTCAGAATTTGCATTAAATCAGCAAGGAATCAAAACATCAGCCAATTTGTCCACATATTATGTGATTAATCACTGCACGTGATTACAAAGAAAACAATACTTTCATTAAAATGTAATAACTCGCTAACATCTTTCGTTTTCAGGCTAATGTCACCAAGACCTCTAATTTTTCAACCCTCCAAACCAACTCTCAATAAAATAGTCCCACTATACGGTAGTTTTGAGGAATTTCCTGAATCATTACAGAAGTAAAATTGGTCGCGAATGCCATTTTATGTTGACATTAAACTAATAAAATTGTATGTTTTCATAATATGAGTACAGCCCAGTCACTGATTGGGCCCTGACCAACCAATCACAATGACGAGAAAACCCCTAACACAGGGTACGTTTACACGACAACGATACCCTTAAAACTGAGTTTTTTAAAAGTTTTCCACGTACAGACGACACCATTGTCAAAACGATCCCCATTCACACGGATCCGCGTAAACGACTAAAAACGATGTGTTCTGCTCCAGGCCACTAGATGGCGATGAAACACCACAGACTGAACACGTAATACGCGTGTGCATGACGTCATCGTCTTCAGAGATTCGTTTTAGTTGTTGCCACGGAGACCGTTTTCAAAAACTTGCACTTTGCGTTTTCAAGCGCCCAAAACGCCGTTGTCGTGTAAACGAACGGCCAAAACGTATAAAAAGTTTTACGTTTTTAGTTGGAAACGGTGTGGTGTGAACAGCCCCTCAATCAGGGGTGCATTTCCCAAAAGCATCGTTAGCCAACTATGGTCGCAAGCTCCGTCGATATCAGGATAGTTCAACGAGTCTGTGTTTAGGACGTAAAATCCGCACACTGTTTTTCCAGGCTAAATCTAGTCATGGCTTTTATTTAGCCCAAACATAGTCATTGAAAATTAGGATTTGTCAAGTCCATCTGAATTGGTCCAAATTTAGCCCAGGCTGGACGTCTGTTTCAGATCCCTTATACAGCCATGAAAATAATTTTAAAAAAAATCACACTGCAGAAATGGGGTTATTTCTCGATGAAACACGTGCGTCTGCCAGGTCGAACTCAAGTTGAATCAACAGCCTGAAAAAAAGACTTTTCAACCAAATTTCAACGTTACTAAGACATCTGGCAAAGTCCTCTTTTCAATGAGTTTTTGCCATGTGGGTAATGTTTGTTCATTATTAATATTATTTTATGTCTTCAATGTTGTGCCTAGATTTTAATGTCATGTCATCATCGTCAGTAAATAGTACAACATCCAGATAAGACATTGTTGAGACGTGGATGTGTGTGTGTATGAACGTGCAACTCCAGGGTAAAGAATTGTGCCTTTTCAACTTAATCTTTCACTGGGAAACGGAGGGGGAAGGAAACGTTTCTTTGGTGTTTTTCTGCATTGATGGAATGACTTCCCGCCCTTGAATAAAGCACTGTTCCACTCTCAGCCTCCGTCTGGAACAACCTGCTCGCTTCCCGTCCACGGGACCCTCCCAGCAGAACAATGAGGAGCGGGAGAGCCGGCCGGGCCCACGGACGGACTCACACCTGACTCAGTGTTGCGCTTTATTATTCTTAGTCACATGTAGTGGCTCGCTGGAATCCACATAAATGACTTCTGGTTCGCTTGTTTTCTAGCGATATGAATCAACATTTCTGGGTTGGTTTCGAAATGACGGCTTCCTTTTTGGCCGCTTTGTGTTTACGTACTTTCGTTATCAAAGGCAACAAGGACATTTAAATAGAAGGACACTGTAACAGTTTTAATCATATACAGGAATGAATTGATGTGGAGAACTTTAAACTCTGAAGAAAATGTTATTGCTGTAGATTCCTCTCACATAAATCACAGGACTTAATGGGTATGTTATATTTGAACTATTGACTTATGTTTCACCTAAAAAAGGACACAATTGAAACGTTTTTAAGACAACCAACATTCTGGCAAGGTTCTCTCAAAGATATGAACAAACGCTCTTCCAGTAACATTAATAGAGCGTTCGTTCAATGTCTTTACTAATGTTTGCACAAAAAAAAAATCAAAGCCTAGGGTATTGATACATACTTGATAAATATCCACACTCTTCACTTTAGACAATATAAAACAAAGGAGTTTCAAAGAGAGCAATTTAATTAGGTACTGTCCATGTGACTCTTTTTGTAGTTGTTGTTAGAAACACACACAAACATTTAATTGTATGACTTAAAAATGTCCTTAAAACATCAGAAAAGACATATGCCTTTATATAAAAGCCGGATGGATACTAGATAGATAGATAGATAGATAGATACAGATAAATAGATAGATAGATATACAGATAGACAGACAGATAGATAGTCAGACAAGACAGATAGACAGACAGATAGATAGACAGACAGACTAGAGGTCTTCTCGGGTCCTAAAAACTGTACCCGACCCGAATCGACCCGAATCACTACTTACCCGAACCCGACGTGCATAAATTATTTTTTTTTAAAGAAAAACCCGACCCGAGACAGACCCAATAAAATTAGACCCGAGTCCGACCCGACCTGACGCCATTTCCTTTAGAACCCGACTGGACCCGAACGTAAACGGCATTTACATTGTGCACAGCCTTGTGTTTCTCAAAAATGCACTTAACATAGACGCGCAAGTGTAAGCGCGCTGAAGTGCTAAAATGTCAATCACACATCACTGTAACCCATTACGTCCTGTAAAATTTGGCATAATGTTATTTACCGGACCATACGATGATTAGAACCACCATTAGTTTTCCCTGACATATTTCTGTTATCGCCTCCATGCTTTTCTGACAGTGTCGCGTATTTTTAAAATTGATTGACAGGCCTGGCTAAACGACAATTCAAATACTTGCATTTAGTCAAACATCCATCCACATGATGGCGCACTAGTTCTTCTAGGCAAAGGGAGGGGTTGGTTTATGTGGAGCGAGCAACTGAGTAAATAAATGCGGAGGCAACCGTGCTTATGCTTATAGCCCATTGCATGTAGAAGCGCGGATTCACTTTCTCACTTAGAAAAAGTGAGAGAACGGTGTCATAGAGTTGTTTTAAATACTGCAATTTTCTTAAATGCCCAACATAGTTTAAAAGAATTCGGGTCTTCTCGGGTCCATTTGGAAAAGGCATATTTATTTTAAATTACCCGAGACCCGAGGCCACTAATACCGAACCCGATCCGTGTCCGAGACACTCGTCTGAGTTTTGGACCCGAACCCGCTCGGGTCTCGGGTCGAACCTCGGGTTTTCGGATCCAAGTGGACCCGTGAAGACCTCTAATACAGACACATAGATAGATAGACAGACAGATAGACAGACAGACAGATAGACAGACAAGACAGATAGATAGACAGACACAGATAGATAGACAGACACATAGATAGATAAACAGACAGATAGACAGACAGACAGATAGACAGACAAGACAGATAGATAGATAGATAGACAGACACAGATAGACAGATTTAGATAGACAGACAGATAGATAGATAGACAGACACAGATAGATAGATAGATAGATAGATAGATAGATAGATAGACAGACAGATTTAGATAGACAGACAGACAGACAGACAGATAGATAGATAGACAGACAGACAGGCAGATAGATAGATAGACAGACACATAGATAGATAGACAAGACAGATAGATAGACACACAGACAGATTTAGACAGACAGGACGGACGGACGGACGGATAGACAGTGTGTATTTTGGGTCTTCATGGTCTGGCCACTGAATCCAGAAACACTTCGACCTCTGACTGCCAAATCCACACCACTATTACATAACTGTGTTCACAATCACTTAACCAGACCCACGTGTGTGTGTGTGTGTGTGTGTGTGTGTGTTACTGCAAATATCAGCACATTATTTAAATATTTGTAAAAGACACTGTTCGATGCAAATGTTTGATGTTTTTTTTTAACACACATGAATGATTGTTAATAAATCCCCTGTTAATGGGGAAGGTAGACGTGTGTCTCCAGTGTTTCACTCTCTGTCAGTTCCAGTCTGTGTGAGCATTTCTCTTCTGTGCTGTGATGGCTGTTTGCTTTTGTTTTTAATTCTTGTAAATGCTTGAAAGAAAGGAGGTGTAGACACTGAGCGATCGCTCTCAGCCACTGAGGTTATTAATAGATCAGGAGCAAATATACATGGGGATGAGAGAGATGGACAGATGCAGGGAGAGAGAGAGAGAGAGAGAGAGAGAGAGAGAGAGAGAGAGAGAGGGGGAGAGAGAGAGAGAGAGAGAGGGGGAGAGAGAGAGAGAGAGAGAGACGCCATTGCATCTGTCCATGGTGATGATCTTAATTCAGGAGATATATATATATATATCAAACTCTTCTGAAAAGCATAACTTGAGGTGTGTAAAGGCAATCGTCTGCTAAGAAATTAAATTAAGATGATCGAGAAGCTACAAGTCCAGTAGATATTATCACCACAAAAAAAATATTATATTTCATACTTAAGCGTTCAGGTTTTCCCACATAAGTTGTAATTTAAGAGTCTTTGGGTTTTGGCTTGACTACAGTAGCTGAATTTTGTGGTAACTTAACCTAGTTTCTATACCGGGTTACTAATCGAAATAAACAAATTCAAATTGAAATGCAAGATAGAATGGAACAGAAATAAAATAAGGAATAATGTTGTGTTTTCATGTTTTATGGTGATCTTAGATAAGAGATTTTTATACAAACTGTATATTATCTCCCCTTGAACTAACCCTGCGCCTAAACACACACATCACACACACTGTCTGCGTTTTTACATGTTCAGAAAACATCACTTATGATTTATAAGCCGGTTTCCTCATGGGGACCAAAAAAATTAGATATTTCAGATATTTCTATCTGTGTGTGGAAATTTTGTCACCATAACATATGGGTTTACCAGGACCACACACACACACACACACACACAGTTGCATTACATGTATTCAAGATTTAAGTAATTAAAACTTAACTTAAATAGAATCAAAACATACATAATATATAGAAAAGGTGGATTTAAGACCTTTGAAAATTGTATTACATGAACAACATTAAAACAAAAAGTGAAATTCTAAAATATTTTGACATTTTAAATGTCGTAAGCACAATGGTAATTACAGAATAATGTTGTAATTTTCTGCTAATGTCATGAAATTATATTCCATGAGAAAGTAATTAAAATACAATCATATAGAATATAATAAAACACTGAAATGAAAGAGAGATCTGCATCGGCACTCGTTTAATCAGAGGAAAACTGTAGTGTTTCAATTATCAAAACCAAAATAAACCCGTTTAAGTTCATCGGTGTTACTTCGACATATACAGAAAATTATTAAACGCTTTCCCCATGCGAGATGTTTTTCCCCATATATAAACGACGTTGAAAGAGTTACATCTGGAAAAGCCTCTGCTTATTTTACACTTTCAAATCAAAACAGATCAACTGTCTTTCAAGATAATTCACCGAATACGGACAAAAGCTCCCTTTGTTTTCCAAATGATCTTGAGATTAAATATACAGTACATGTTTATTTCTGTCCAGTAAACGTAAAACCTTTTTAAACTCAACTTGTTTTTGTATCACACGCATATACAAGTATGGAATGAAAAATAAAGTCTATTGTATTCAGATTTAAAACTGCATTGAAAGGATTATGCATATAACAGGTTTCAGTTTACAGTAAATTTGAACAAAAAAAAGAAGTATACTTTCTTATACAACTTACTTTTTACATTAAAAACAACACAAGTGTATTATCTTTATTAGCAAAGAACTTGTAGAACAAAAGATGTTTTAATATGCCGACCCTCCAGAAATTTAGTAAATGGTTAAACGTGCACACACACACACACATACACTTTCCGCTCCAACTGCCAAACTTATGGGATCAATCAATTAAGTGCAGCATTCTTTAAATAAGTCTGTCCACAAAGTAATTCATCACAAACTCCTCCCCCGTTTCATCCTGATATTAGCCTGGCGTTAAAACAGTTTAAAGAACAAGCGACGCTTCACTGGTCTCCATAATGAAACCTCTCGAAGAGTGTGTGAGGCCTGTTTTCCAGACGCCGGCGGTCCCCCATACACACACACACACACATGCACTAGCGACAGCAACACTTGGTGCGGACGGGAACATTACCCAGGCACAACAGCGGTGGATGTACTAGACTACACTGTAAAAAATATTTTAGCAATTTAGTTATTTCAACTTATTTTTTTGTGTAGAGATAACTAGATTGTCCAGACAACAAGAAATTTTAAGTTTTCTTGTCCTCAACTTATCGAAATAAGTTAGTTAAACTAAAAAAAACCCATGCAAAAAGATAACACAAAATAATGAGTTAAGTTTTTTTACAGTGTAGATGCATACGTTCAGTGTTATTTAATAATAATTATGCAATAATACTTGCGCTAAATACATCACCTGATAATAAAGCATACGGATTCACATTGTTTGTACTTTAAATTCAAAAATGTTATTGTCGATAGAAATTTGTCTTAAGTAAAAAAAAAAAAAAATAATCTGTACACACATATCAAACAAGGACACTTATCAAGCAAACACCTGTGTAAGTAAACATAATGGCCTGGTTTCACAGACAGGGTTTAGATTAAGCCAGGATTATAGGCCTGGACATTTAAGCAGCTTTTACAAATGTGCCTTAGAAAATAACACCGCCGCTCTGCATCTCAAGACTAGACGATGGAAGTGGCATATTTCATGATGTTAGTGCCGTCGCTTTTAGTTAAAACAGCTCAAACATGCCTTTTAGTCAGGGACTAGTCTTAAACCTCGTCTGAGAAACCCGGAGACGGATGTGTGTAAACCATGTGACCTTATTTCAAATGGATATAGCAGTGGGAATTAAATAATTAGCCTTTTTTTTTTTTTTTTTTTTTTTGCCAAAGAAGCTCTAAACCAAGTAACAGGGAAAAGCAATACTTGTTTATCATCCAATAGCGCTTTCATTTGTTCTGATTTGCATGTACGAATCAGGATTGGCTGTAATGCATTACTAAGTCATTAATTGCTGTAGTTGAATTAGCATACTGAAGTAAAGTAAGGGATTACTCTGTCCTTTAATTAGTTACTTCTGATGGAATTGCATTCAATACTGTATAGACTATAGAACAACAGTGAATTTAAGATTAAAATGTACATTTATAACACAACCTTCCATTTAATGTGGTCTAAATGATTGCAATTTTATATTATTTATTTGAAAGAATTAAAAGAGCCGTTTCAAGTCTATCCTTGTATTGTTCGACTGGACGAGATTGATGTGGAATTTAGAAATCAGAAACCTAATACTATAGGCTAGTATGTACATGTAGTTAATTATTACTGAGTACTTACATTTATAATTACAGTGTAACACGGACACCTTAAAAGAAAGAGTAACCTACTTTTAGAGAGAGTAATTAGTACACTGTTGAATGTTTCATTCGTTTTCAGAGTAACTAACCTGTTGAACACGAGAGCATCATCAGTCCTCGAATATGAAGAGCGAATCTCTGAATTAGATTTGGACTGAACATATCAATGATGCGATGACGGCTGATCTAGTCATACTGTACATACAGACGTCCTGAAAACTGTACTTTTGACTTTGCATCACACACCTGTTATGAATCTGTTATTATAGTTGCGTAAAACTAGAGGAATGCACAAACCTAGACACAATTATGCTTTTATTTATGCCAAGAGAATACCAATCTCCCTCTCTCTCATTGACCTGGATCAATCCCAGAATGCTTGGCAATATCTTTCATCAGGTGCACAAGCTCCAACGGCAACCAGCAATTAGAAAGCAACAACAAAACCAGAGCAACACGATGACTGTAGTGAGTGTATGTGCTACTAACTCTTTTTTCCCTTTAACTATGACTCCAGCAGGTCTGCTCTCCACACACACTCCCAAAAACACACACCACTTTTCTCATCTGTTACACCAGCTATAGCAGGTTGATATTTCAAACGCCTCTTTTAGGAAGTATTTTAGTGGCGTGTGGGTGCGAATTATGAAATTAATGTTTCAGTGATGCAACCACAGGCTATCAGACAGAGTTTAACGGCAACACTTTACAATAAGGTTCTTTAGTTAACATTAGTTAACTAACATGAACTAAGAATGGAAACAGCATTTAATAATCTTAGTTAATATTAGTTTCAACATTTACTAATACGTTATTAAAATCAAAGGTTGTATTTGTTAACATTAGTTAATGCACTGTGAACTAACATGAGCAAACCATGAACAGCTGGATTTTTATTAACTAACATTAACAAAGATGAATAAATACTGTAACAAGTGTATTGCTCATTGTTAGTTCATGTTAGTTATTACATTAACTAATGTTAACTAATGAACCTTATTGTAAAGTGTATCTAGTTTAACAGTACATGAAATTTGATGATAACCTATGTATGTCTTCATGGATCATACGATGACGGTTTGTATCTATTTTAAGACGATCTGAGTTGTCGTAAAGGAGGAAAAGATTAAATTGTGAAATTCATTCAAAAAAGTGTAACATTATTCCAAAAAATAAAAGGAGATTGGGTGAATTCAGGTTTATTGCGAGACTTTTCCTAGTCATATCAATGGCACAAAGTGTCCCAATCGACCTAAATTCACCATATTTGAAGGATATTGAGTGAGAATGTTATTATGTGTCCAGATGGAAAACAAAAGCATGTTCACACTGTTAAACCTTCAGCTGAATATCAGCACAGAACAAAGTTAGCAGCGACCAGCAGAGTGCAGGTGGGCAGACGTGTTTCTCCGTGAAGTCATGACCCTACGAACAGCCCGACGACGCACATCTCCCTCCCACAATGCATTCTGAGAGCGCTGCCAAGTCAACATCCCTCACGACTTTCATTAAAATTGTGAACACGCAATCAAGCAAGAAGACTTGCCCCCCACCTCCCACGACTACACACACCGCCAGCCGCTTAAACCTTCGTGCGTTGAGGAATCCACCGCCACTCGTTCTCGTTTCCCCCGTATTTCTTTCAGCGTGTCGTTTGTTGTCGGCCCCCTAGGAAGCCGGCGCTGTCAGTCTCAGCTGTGCCACACTCACAATATTTAGTGTAATAGCTAGTTACCGCGCTCGTGGTGTCAGGAGGAGTCGTCAGCCCAAACCTCGGGATAATTAAAAGTGGAACGGGGAGGGGGGGGTGTTTATTTCCACTGCCGGGCCCGTCGGGCGGCCCTGTGCCCCTTTAAATCACTCCTCAACACTGAACTGCTGATGCAGGGGAGAAACCCTGACTAAACATTCCCAGAGAGAGAGAGAGAGAGAGAGAGAGAGATTAGCAGAAACAATCAAACGCACGAGTGTTACTGAGGAAGGACAGTCATGCAAAACTCGTATTCCTCAGGAGCCAATCGCTTCCTCACAGAGTTGTCTGTGTGTATCTGTAATTATGAGAGTATTCATAACGCTCAACAATGTGATGTTAAGTTTTTATTACACTTTTTTGTAATTATATATTATTATTTTAAGAACTATTACCTTACATGTAATCATCTAGCAGACACTTTTATACAAATGAGAGCAACAAAACAACACATTTTCAATGTTTAGTATCATTTTTTTTATACTTTTTTATTTCTTTTTTTTCATATGTTTTTGTATTGGTGCTTTGGCATACGTTTTACATAATAGTGTATTTATAAACGATTTACATTGAAAATTCATTCAGCTTGGACCATTTTATGTAAAACAACCATGCAAATGTATGACTTTGTAATGAATAGTAACAATACAAATGTGTGTCTCTTTTATTCTCATAATTGTTAACTTCAGGCACAGGAGTTTATGTGAATTTACACAAAAAAAGATTTAAACTTCTCCATGTTGCATTATTTTGTATCTATTTTTCAGATATATTTTATTTATTGATTTTTTTATTGTTTTATCCTTGTCCCTCACACAAAAAGTATTGAATTATTACATATTTTAAGACAATGTATGATGATCTAAACAGTATACGCACAAACTATTTAAATATTTATTCTGTGCCGTTATTTCCTCCCCAAAACAATGTTGTAACTATTCTTTTTTTCACAGTCCTTGTTTAGCAAAATAAACTAAAGTCACTTAAGAACTGAAATATGACACACAAAAGCATCATTCTCAATTCCTAGTAATTTTTGTCAAATTATGCAAAAGTATCAAATGTAATTTGATTGTATTGTATGCATTAAAACACTGGCTATGAAACAAGGCAATTGTAGGCTATTTACTCTGCCATATTTAATACAAAAATATGTTGTCACTTCCGTCTCAGAACGCTATTAAACACAACACATGATTCAACACGTCACAGAAATGAGCCTGGGTTGGAAATGTTCATTAGAAATATCATAATGCTCTGTCCACAGGCCAAAAATGCCCATAGTTAAAGAAACAGTCCCATGTGAGGATTGTCAATAACGTACATCACCTCACCTGTGTCTCTCCTCCCCTTCCGTACGGCTCTAAAACACACACGCTCCATTAATGCGCGCTTTCCTTTCTCTGGGGTAATTTCTCGTCACTTTCTAAATACTTTTACCTCACAATCTAGTGAATAAAGACAATGAAATGCGCAGCAGCAAAGCCAGCTCTCTCTCAGTAGCAACTGTTGATGTTCTCAGCGTGAGAACAGCTGAATGCTGCCATCTAACCGCAGACAGCAGCATTACAGGCCTGAAGTCCACTAGCTCAGCAGCTTAGCTGTGTACACGTACAGTATATCTGTATTTCGATCAAACTCAGTATTATGTTCCTTTTTATATTTTACATATATTGTTACTATCATGACTGACAACAAATTGTCGGTATATTTACCCCACGTTTTTTCCCATACGCTATGTTTTGTTTGTTTATGTTTTAACATGATGCATATGCAAACGATTTACATTCATTCTGATTGTAATAAATGAAGCTCTTTACGTAAAACAATGTAGCCAATGAAAGACTTTTAAAGTGAAATTTAAAAAGACAGACTCAATGAAGAAGCTAAGCAAATCAAACTGGACAAAAACTTTGACTACAGGCCGTTGGGCTTATTGAAAACAAATGTTGGGACGGAAATAAAATTAAACAAGCAATTAGATTGATTTGGTAAAAGTGATTAAGGGATAACAAAAATGACTTGTTAAAGGGATAGTTTGACCAAAAAACATAATTCTGTCATTATTTACACACTTCCATCTTGTTGTAGCCAATGACTTGTCTCAAGTGTGGAGATAGTAGGCTAATACGTTTTTGTTTTGTTTTGTTTTTCACACAAAGTCAATGGACCACAATGCAATGTTGATCTTATTTTGTGTTCCACAGAAATTGCCATAATTCTACTTTATACAGAGCGACTGTGATCTTTTTACTGTTGGCTACTGGAGCTCCAGTAAGGTTGTCTGCAGTAACTCACAGTGAAACCTGACTCTCAGAAACGCTTGGCAGGAAATGCATCAAAGCCGAACATAAATAGCAATCAGAGCACAAGTAAACCAATCAGCAGCTTTGTTACTGAATATGCAGCAATCAATTAGTGGATGGATTTCCGTCCATTTTAACGAAGTGAATCAAGGCAATTCTCACAGCACGTTATGGACAATTTGCAGTTTGTTTTACTCAAATGAATCCCAGACCCGCTCCGGCAGCACAGACTTTCAACAAGCTGAAACTATTCATCCGGTGTTGCAGGTACAGTCACATCAGTGCTACATATTTTAGAGTAATAACATAATTAGGAGTTTTATGATTCACAAAAATCTGTAAAACTAGTGATGAAAAGAGATGTTTGTGTTTTCTTCCACAAACACTTTATATTTAATAAAAATAATAATAATACAATGATGATCAAATAGTGTTTGAATTATAATAAACCAAATATAAACTATTATATACATTTAAAATGTATACATGAGTAAATGAATGATTTACATGAATAAATATATTAATTATATTAAATTAATGTATACATGCCCATACCTTTATCCTTCACTTAATATTTTTTTTTACAAATGGGTTCCATTTTATGAAAAATTGCAGCGTTCCATAGCAAACGATGGGACTATGCATCCGTGGCTATCCGTGTTTCTTCAGTATCCAGTAGCGTTTTACTGCTAATAGGCAGATGAATGTTTTTCCAGAACCGGTTAGGAGAGGTGAGACCTGAAAAATTGCACATTATGATGTTATGTGAAGTGTAACTTCAATTATTCATGATCATTTACTCACTAATATGCCTTTTGGTTTTATTAACAAAATATCCAAAACTGCTCTTTTCCTTACAATAAAAGTGAATTATGACCATGTTTGTCCAGCTTAAGTTTCATTCTGCTTCTCGCGCACACATCTATGATATTGCAGGAGCCTTGGAATATAGTCTACAGTTGTGAGACCTGTATGGTGCTTTTTGGAACTTGACAGTCCTTGTTCTTCGTTCAGTTCACTCTTATCGTGTGGACATTCTGCTGTACTTCCACAGAAGTAAATAATGATGAATTATTCCTTAATTTCAGTGCTTCTCAACCTAGTAAAAATATCCTCTTATGAGATCCGAGAATCCTGAAACAGTTATCGTGTAGAGTACCAGCCACTTCTTCACGGGAAGATGATCCAGTGATGTCATAGCAGGTTATATCTCCTCATATTGAACTGTTTTGTATTTCTTTGGAATTACATTTTTGGAATCAGTGGAACTTTAAAAGTGTATTTTACGTCATCATGCTGTTAAACCCCTTTTGAAACCATTTTAAGAGTGCATGAGTTGGTGATAATGACTTGAAAAGTCTAAAAAAAATTCAGTAGTGTACCTAAAAATGCTATTTATGAAATTAGTCTAAGCAAGGCGACTTTATTTAGTCTACCAAGTTTAATCCAAAATGTAATATTTATCGTGTCCTTAAAGTCCCTGTAAAGTCAAAATTTTGTATGTGTTCTGAGTTTGTCACACCACAGAAAAATGTGTTATTAGCCACCCTGCCAAATTTGAATGATAAAAAAAGCCAGCAAGTACATAAAATAAGCTATCAAAATCTTGAAAAAATGAGCAGTAGTCTCTGCTCTCAAACGCTGGGGGCGTGTCCGCTGGCTGCGCTGAAACCACGCCCACTCGCGGGAAAGCTGCCGTCGCCACACTCAACTCTACAGCCGGACTAGATGCTCGCACGATGGGCACGCACTGCCGATGATGGCACCAGTTGTCGGCGCGACGGGAGGATGAATGCCGAGGCAGAAGATAGTCGGTTCGGCCCCATTCACCAGTAACAGCGGATTATCAGTGAATCCCAGACAGTTATCTCCGACGAAAGTTTATAAAACTATCCCGTGTAAAATGATCACTTACAGAGGCGGGTTTTGGCAGTGATCCTCACCTCTCCATCAAGGTTGGCTCTTCACAAAATGAATCCACTTCTTCTTGATGTAATCGTTTTTCGGAAATTTAAATAAGGACACCGATCTGTTTTGTATGTGATCCGGTGATCGCATCCAGGTAGTAGGCCTACGCTTTTCTGTGACGAAGGCATAGCTAGTAGCTAGCAATCTGTAGGCTGCTGTAGTAACTAATACTACTGACCGTAACTCAGATTGAGTGGCAAAACAGATGTGAATGTGCTCTATATTGTTAGGGGAGCGGACAGCCTCAGTGGCTCCAGTGCGTCATCAAGTAGGGGCGTGTCGAGGAGCTCAGGGGCTCCAGTGCGTCATCGAGCCCCGTTTTAGCCCCGCCCAAAAAATCCGTAAAATATCAATGGTGAAAAACTGTTTAACGGTCTAGCTCCACAATTCAGTACTTCACAGTTCACAGTCTTTGTAATATGTTTTAGCAATACATTTCTAACATTTATAATGTGTTTTAGAATTTTTTTTTTAAATTGCCTTTAAAGTCCCTGTAAAGGCAATTTAAAAAGGCAGTTTAAATGCTGGAAATAAGGTCTGTGGTGAACACAAGCTCAAAATAGTTAAATATATTTTTAAAATAAAGACTGAAAGAGTTGACTGAAGCTTAATGGTGGTGAGTGATTTTGAAGGCATGCAACTGTGGTGTAGTTCGCTCATAGCCTACGTTTAGCTTTTCACATCTGACGTTTGTATTTAGGCTTCAAAATTCACAAAAGTTGAGTTAATTTGTGAAAATTATTACGATGAACAAAATGTGTCAAAACGAATCATGAACTTTTGTTGGTCACAGAGTTAATTTAATGCAATAATCCAAAAGCCAATGGAAAAATCCTGTTTTGTATTTGTCAAGGGAACCAGGCTGATGTTAACTTCATTGTGTTGTTTTGGTTTCGGTTTCATTCTGTTCCCCGTTTTGCTTTGCATGAGTTGGTTCTGCTAATTTGTTTCCATGGTTAATCATTAGTTCCACACCTGTTCTGTTTTCCCTTGATTACTCCCGGTGTTTATAAGCCTTTGATTTTCTCAGTTCAGTGTTCTCTGTTATTTATGTTAATGTGTAGTTGCTGTATTCTCATTCTCCTGCGTTTTCTCCTTGTTAAAGAACTTAAGGAAATACTGTGATTTGTGTGTGTTGTACTGCACGTTACAGAATGGAGAACCAAGAGTGGATTATTATGGCATTTAATAATGGACTTACTTATGGTTCATGGTTCATTTGCTCTGTCCGGAGCAGAAAGAGCAAAACCTTGAGGACCACACAAGGGAATTGATCTGGCATGCCTCACCCACTGTCTGGACTGCTCGCTCTGCGTATTTTTTGAGCAGTCCAAGGCACGCCTGCCTGTAGACGGTCCTCTGGGAAATTTCACCACCTATGTGGAGTGGGTGCTGGTGAATTGGGGATCGCTCTTCGTAGTCTGCCTGGCTGAAGACAACCCTGCCAGCCCCACTCCATCCCCAGAGCCAAGCCAGCCGTCCACACTGCACAGCGCGGACATACTGCCGGAGCCCACCGCAGACCCCGAGCCTGTGTCCACCATTCAGCTTGAACCCGAGCAAAACCTAAACCCATCATGGAGGGGATGGAGTGGAGCCCCGCACATACTCCCACCGATGAGGGTGAGCTGTGTCTGGCCTCTGCATTATTGTTTAAGTATATACCACTAACTCTACCATCGCCGCTGGTCCTGCCGAGCTCCAAGTCTCCTGTGTCTCCGCTGGTCCTGCCCAGCCTCCCTCTCCCACTTGCTCTACCAAAGACAGCCAGTCATTTGGCCCCACATTTGCTGGCTCCCTTCAGTCCCTCGGCTCCCCCTCTGTTGACTCCACTCTGCTGTGTGGATCTGCCTGGGGTCTTCCGGTCTCCAGCTATGCCTTGGCAAGGATCCCCTTGAATTCTCTTTTTTTTCTTTTTTCTTTTTAGGGTTTTTTTTTTTTTTTTTTTTTAATAAGTTTGAAACGAGATATGCATTATTTAATTAAGTGATAGGCATGTGCTAATTTAGCCCCCGAATAACAGACCGTTTGCACTAGATCATTGCTGATCAGGGGAAGCCGGGACAGGTTAGAGTCTCCCAGGAATAGGATGGGCTTTTTGGGAATCAGGGACCAGTTGTCATACTTGTCTTTCTTGCAGACATGCCGTTCGAAGATGCCAAAAGACTGGTGGTCCGACCTGGTCTGGGGTTTGGGACCCTGTGGTTCTAACGATGTTGTAGAGTCACTCCCAGTTTGGGCTTCTCTTCCGTCGGTTTGTGTTTTTGCGGTGATGGATTTGGTTGTTGTGGTGATTGATTTGGTTGTTTTTTCTTTAGAAATGTTTGATGATGTGCTGGGGGACTCTGTGGTGGGGTAGAAGACCTCCTCCTCTTCTGAGTCCCCTGTGGCTACCGCACTAACTTCTACTGGTTTCCTCCTCTTCGGGGCGGGGTCTTCTCCAGTTTCTGTTCCCTCCTCCACCATTTTCCGACGGGTACTAATTTCTTTTGTGGCTTTTGGTGTCGTGGTGTCCAGTACAGTGGCTCCGGTCGGGTTTGAAGGGTTTATAAAAGTCCGGACCGCTTGGGACGCTTGTTGGATTGTGCTGTCCTTCAGTGTTTTTAAGTTTTTTCTCCCCCACTTGACCGCGATGTCCCAAGCCTCCTCCCATCTAATCAATGAGGTATGGGTAATCCCGTCCTGAGTCAAAATCAGACATTCCGAGTAATGTTTCTTCAGGATTTCCATACCAATCTGAAGCCAGTTCTGGGCATTTCCAAAGATTAGGTCTTCCGTGCCCTGGTTCATATTGGGGAGTGCCGGTCAAGGGGTTAATGGCCGCGTTTAGCTCATTCGTAATCTGTTGTAGGCGACGAGGTCCGACATCCTTTGTTTCTCCCTCTCAGGGTTTTCTCATGGTGAAAGGCCCTGAGATACGCGTAGAACTGCCTGACAAGTTTTTTGAAGTTTTCGTCGGAATCCATAATGCCTTTGGTATATCCTAGGGTGAGATATATAATGATTAGGGACGAATTCTCTGTCTGGCTCCACTTTCCCTCTGCCTCAGTCCACCTCGGCTGCTTGTCACCACAGTTCCGCTTTGTCCTCCAGGACCGACGTGGGTCGGCCATTCTCTATAGGGGCTTTCGCACCAGAGTAATAACCTTTTTATTGTTCCTTGAACTAATGGTGGAAGTACCCGTTTTTTGGCATGTTCGCACTACAGGAACTGGGAACTATTTTAGTTCTAGGAACGCCTTTTGGGGAACTCATTTAGCTCCTACTTCAGAGTAGGGTCTAAACCAGCACTATAGGATCTACCAGTTGTGTACGTGTATGGTGATTGGCCGAACGCACGTGAAACATCAGTACCTGCCATTTAAAAAAAAAGCTGTGTACAGATTATAGTCTATATGTTTACTCCACAAACTGATTCTATGTACATGGAAAACAGTGATAGATGGACCTCTTCACCTTTACGCTGAGGAGAAAATCCAACACAACTTTGACGGGACCAAGAAACACGATTATGTTGTTTTGCTCAGCTAGCGACACTGGACATCAATCACATAATAAACACTAATACTTTTTTCATTTACTGTCTAATTTCTTTGTAAAACGGTTATATCTAATAACGTATTAGGACTGTTAAACAGACCATAAACTAATGAGAATGTGAGCACGGAGTGCTTAGACTCTGGCATTCTCAGTGCAGTCAAAATAAAGGTAATAACAAAATAAAATTCACAACAACAAGTGTGGATTACGCCACTTGAGAGTTCTTACTAGCGGTGCGAATGCAACAGGAAAATGGCCCTAGGGGATGTTTGGTTCACCCTGGTGGGTAGTTCCTATAACTAAGTTCCTATAACTAACCAGTGAAAAAGCCCCTTGTGTCTCCTCGGCACCGCCTAGGTCTCCAACTTTCCTGGCTCTAATGCTGATGATTGAACCGCTGAGTCCACCCTGGCTCCTCTCACCATTGGGTCCGTCATGGGCCTTCGTTGTGGCAGTCCTCTGGGTCACCTGTATACCCCGTCGGTCACCATGATTTTGCCAAGTAAGACATGGTCCTGGATCAACATATTTTGTTGATCCTGGATCAACATTCCTGTCCCAAAATGTAGTCCTTACCCAATCCCTACCCCTAAACCTAACCCTACCCATAACTTTTCCCTAAAATCAGAGGGTAATGAAAGGTGAATGACACTGATGTTTAAGTACTTCACTCTGGTTCTAAGCCTAAACTTGACATAAACTGTAAACTTGTCGCTCAAATCTGATTGGTTGATTGGAAAGTTGATCCAGGATCAACAAAGATGTTGATCCAGGAACATGTGGTACTTGGTGAAATCACGTTCACCATCCACCCTCCGCCATTGCCTACCTTGCTCCTCCCTCAATAATCTCCACCGTGGTGTTTCTCTCTGCCAGCCCCTCCTTGGTTTTGTCCCTCTTCAGTTCCATGTCCTCCACCGGAACCCCCTTCCTTCTGTTGAACTATTATCTGCGATGCGAGGACACGCCTTCCAGGAGGGCGCCTTCCAGAATTCTCATGTGATGCATATATGACAATTTTAGTAGAAACATTAAATAAACTAGTGAGAGTGAGTTGAAAGTTCCTTTTCTAAGCGACAGGGCCAAAAAATGCCCATAGTTGAACAAACAACCTACCACAAAAGTGATTTAGTCTATGTCCCCAATGTTTGTCTAGTGATGAATAGTTTAAGAATTCAGCTTAGGTTTTTAATTTTTTTTATTTGGTAAAGTTGTAAAATGTTGACTCGGAAAGAGCAGATACTCATGTTGAACAGGGATAATACTTGCCTGGATGCCAGCCGAACTTAGCCCCGCCCCTCAACATTTGAGGGTGGGAAGTTCGATCTGGACTTGATCCGTTGTGAAGCAAGTATGCCCGAACCAAAGCTGTTCGGACCAATCAAATTGTCAGGGTGGGCTTTATACGATGATGGACAGATGATCAACCGTAACGTAATCATCCACGTCATCAAATAGCGCTTGGGATGAATTCGTTTACAACAAAGAATGGCTGCCACTGGAGAATTTAGCCATCGTGTCTGTTATAGAAGATGTAGACAAAGAACAAAAACAAAGGGGCAACCAAACTTGACTTATGTCCTGTCAGGTCACAACCAGACTAGGTGAGCTTGGTCTGGAGGTGGCTGTTATGGTGCCCCATCTTACTCTGCGGAGGAAGACTCAGCGAAACAGAGGCGTAACTGTTGGGGTTGGGTGTCGCTGACGGTGAGGGGTCGGGGGGGTCTGTTGGTTGTGCTCACCGGCAATGGTAGAATGGCTCCCAGGCCCAGAGAATAGTGTATATTCACAATTTTATTTACTGATCTAAAAGTATTATTATAATTACTATTATTATTATTAAAAAATACAGTGCTACCACTACTACCACTCCTACTTTTATTTTCATGAATGCTGTTTGTTGCCAAGTACTACCGCCACTATTTTTATCTTTGTTATAATTATTATTATTAGTATGAACTCTGCCTCTACATCTACTACAATTCTATTACAATTACTATGAATATCTCAATATTGCTTCTATCTAAATCTCTAAAATATCCCATTGTTTAAACTTACCAATGTACCTGCATACATCACTAGATCGATATATTTATATTTAACTGTTTTTTTTTGTTTGTTTTTTCTTTTTGTTTTGTTTACATTGTGTGTGCTCCATGTACGTCTTTCGTTCTTTTGTATGTGTATATAATTCAATGATCTGTAATCTTGTATAAACTACAATGTTTTTGTTAACTTGCAATAAAAAAAAAATTAAAAAAAAGAAGATGTAGACAGCACATTCATTTTAATAGAGGAACAGAGAAACGAGATCAAGGCATCTGTCGATCCAATTAAGTCCAGAGGCATTTTCTTTCCTGGATCGGTTGAAACGCGCACCATAATCACAGCCCAATGGAGCAGTATCAGACTCACATTCTGACTAGAATCTGAGTATGACGACGTCAGGCTAGGATAATACGTTGGAAACAGGTTATCCTGTTGAAAACCACATGTGTTGAAGTCTCATTGGCTCCGGATAAATGAAGGGATGAGTTTCATAAGCACTACATGTGGCAGATGTCATTAACTGCATCTAATATAGGTCATGACTGTAAATTTGTTACAAAAAAATAAATAAAATAAAAATTACAGACATTCAATCATTTAATTTATTGTTATTTTAATAAACATTATTATAACATTATTACAATTATACTATTGTACCACTACACTATTATACTATAGTAGTATTATAGTGTAGTTTTGTACTACAACACTATTATAATTACACTCTATTAACTAACAATATTTCATTTTGTTAAACAAATGGCAATGATGTGAAAAATTATGAACATAATATTAACAGTTATCTTTGTTTCTTATTCTTAACAGTCAACATTCGGTGACAGGCGCTATGGCAGCTGTCACAGTAGGAGACATTTCACAGGAGGCAATTGATGATTTTTGGAGACACTAAGATTATATATCATCTCGAAGTCACCAAAAGGGCCTCAACTATTCATTGGAGGGTTATATTAATAATTTTATTGTTGAGAAGGTTGATGAAAAGCTTCAGCTCCAGGCAAAAATTTACAGGTCACAGTGTAAACGTGATAAACCGCATCTTGTTGCCATCACCATCTCAGACAACAAGATAGAGGATCAGCATTGTTCATGCACTGCAGTATTTACATGAATCTTTCAGCACAACATTGCAAACATTTGTTATCTTGGTTATTTAAAGATACGTTAATGAAGCTAAGTGACATGATGTACAACACAGCTAGAAGCTAACGTCAACGTTTTCTAATGTTAGGCTAACGTTAGGTTAGAGATAACGTTCAAATACGTTGTTGACTTATAACAGATGTAGACATCCTTGTTTAATTCTTGTTTAATTTATCCACGTTTAGTTGGTGTTGTGGTCTACCGCATAACTTTATTCAGAGCAGATACTTATCTCGATACTTATTGTGTCGGAGTTGCATGTACCCCATGCACACCGTTTGACCATTTTAAACTTCAAATGACAAGAAAAAACATATAAAAACAAATGAAAACTGACTAACTGCAATGCATTTCAATGGACGTGGAGGCAGAGAATGTCCGCGTCTATTGGGTTAGCTATGCGCACTGTGATTGGCTCATCGCGTTTGAGGGCGTGGCTTAGCCATAGGTCAATTGGCACTAAGGAGCCTAAAGTGTGCCAAGAAAACATCCCCCACACCATTACACCACCACCACCAGCCTGCACAGTGGTAACAAGGCATGATGGATCCATGTTTTCATTCGGTTTACGCCAAATTCTGACTCTACCATCTGAATGTCTCAACAGAAATCGAGACTCATCAGACCAGGCAACATTTTTCCAGTCTTCAACTGTCCAATTTTGGTGAGCTCTTGCCAATTGTAGCCTCTTTTTCCTATTTGTAGTGGAGATGAGTGGTACCCGGTGGGGTCTTCTGCTGTTGTAGCCCATCCGCCTCAAGGTTGTGCATGTTGTGGCTTCACAAATGCTTTGCTGCATACCTCGGTTGTAACAAGTGGTTATTTCAGTCAAAGTTGCTCTTCTATCAGATTGAATCAGTCGGCCCATTCTCCTCTGACCTCTAGCATCAACAAGGCATTTTCGCCCACAGGACTGCCGTATACTGGATGTTTTTCCCTTTTCACACCATTCTTTGTAAACCCTAGAAATGGTTGTGCGTTAAAATCCCAGTAACTGAGCAGACTGTGAAATACTCAGACCGGCCCGTCTGGCACCAACAACCATGCCACGCTCAAAATTGCTTAAATCACCTTTCTTTCCCATTCTGACATTCAGTTTGGAGTTCAGGAGATTGTCTTGACCAGGACCACTCCCCTAAATGCATTGAAGCAAATGCCATGTGATTGGTTGATTAGATAATTGCATTAATGAGAAATTGAACATGTGTTCCTAATAATCCTTTAGGTGAGTGTATATATATATATATATATATATATATATATACACTCACCGGCCACTTTATTAGGTACCCCATGCTAGTAACGGGTTGGACCCCCTTTTGCCTTCAGAACTGCCTCAATTCTTCGTGGCATAGATTCAACAAGGTGCTGGAAGCATTCCTCAGGGACTTTGGTCCATATTGACATGATGGCATCACACAGTTGCCGCAGATTTGTCGGCTGCACATCCATGATGCGAATCTCCCGTTCCACCACATCCCAAAGATGCTCTATTGGGTTGAGATCTGGTGACTGTGGAGGCCATTTTAGTACAGTGAACTCATTGTCATGTTCTAGAAACCAATTTGA
Organism: Rhinichthys osculus; assembly: GCA_029959095.1. NCBI lineage: Eukaryota > Metazoa > Chordata > Actinopteri > Cypriniformes > Leuciscidae > Rhinichthys > Rhinichthys osculus. Next base: position 41,211,125 of record JARWKJ010000007.1, read on the forward strand.
AATGATTAGAGCTTTGTGACATGGTGGAAGTAGCCATCAGAGGATGGGTACATGGTGGCCATAAAGGGATGGACATGGTCAGAAACAATGCTCAGGTAGGCCGTGGCATTTAAACGATGCCCAATTGGCACTAAGGGGCCTAAAGTGTGCCAGGAAAACATCCCCCACACCATTACACCACCACCACCAGCCTGCACAGTGGTAACAAGGCATGATGGTTCCATGTTCTCATTCTGTTTACGCCAAATTCTGACTCTAACATCTGAATGTCTCAACAGAAATCGAGACTCATCAGACCAGGCAACATTTTTCCAGTCTTCAACTGTTCAATTTTGGTGAGCTCTTGCAAATTGTAGCCTCTTTTTCCTATTTGTAGTGGAGATGAGTGGTACCCGGTGGAGTCTTCTGCTGTTGTAGCCCATCCGCCTCAAGGTTGTGCGTGTTGTGGCTTCACAAATGCTTTGCTGCATACCTCGGTTGTAACGAGTGGTTATTTCAGTCACTGTTGCCCTTCTATCAGCTCGAACCAGTCTGGCCATTCTCCTCTGACCTCTGGCATCAACAAGGCATTTCCGCCCACAGAACTGCCGCTCACTGGATGTTTTTTCTTTTTCGGACCATTCTCTGTAAACCCTAGAGATGGTTGTGCGTGAAAATCCCAGTAGATTAGCATTTTCTGAAATACTCAGACCAGCCCTTCTGGCACCAACAATCATGCCACGTTCAAAGTCACTCAAATCACCTTTCTTCCCCATACTGATGCTCGGTTTGAACTGCAGGAGATTGTCTTGACCATGTCTACATGCCTAAATGCACTGAGTTGCCGCCATGTGTTTGGCTGCTTAGAAATTAAGTGTTAACGAGCAGTTGGACAGGTGTACCTAATAAAGTGGCCAGTGAGTGTATATATATATATTGCACTTTGAAAATGTACTGCAACTTTCTGAACTCAAAAAGTCTTCTTCATTGAGAACACAGGAGTGAAAGCACTTTTCAGTATTTCGACTTGTTCATCGCTCCAAAGATCCATGCATTTCAACACAAAATAACTTGTCTTTGCAAGGCTCTCCACTAACACTGTGCCACATGAATGAATAATAAAAAATAAATGCATAACTGCTATCGTGGCCTGATATCTGCTACCAGATTCCCTGAGACACAGCGGAACTGAATGTGGGATCAATTACATTAGACTTTTATATGGTAATAGCAGGCTTATTCTTGGCTGGAGATGTAGTGGCAGTGGCTTTGTAGTGGGGAGCAGGCCGTGAAATGGCTTCCACTGCAGGAAAATGAGTCAAACCATCTCCACCGTCCCCAGAGAAACTGAGGACACACAAAGGGGTCATGAACATGAACTGATAAATGAGGGGGGTTTATTGTGCCATGACCTTAAACACCAGCACAGCTGTAAAAGGTCTAGCTTTCTCTGGCTTTATCTCTCTCATTCTTCCTGGCTCTTTTGCAGGGATTCTGGATCATCTATAGGGTCACCGTGATTTTGCCAAGGAAGACATGGTCCTGGATCAACATATTTTGTTGATCCTGGATCAAGATTCCTGTCCCAAAATGTAGTCCTTACCCAATCCCTACCCCTAAACCTAACCCTACCCATAACTTTTCCTTAAAATCAGAGGGTAATGAAAGGTTAATAACACTGATGTTTAAGTACTTCACCCTGGTTCTAAGCCTAAACTTGACATAAACTGTAAACTTGTCCCTCAAATCTGATTGGTTGATTGGAAAGTTGATCCAGGATCAACAACGAAGTTGATCCAGGAACATGTGGTACTTGGTGAAATCACGTTCACCTCATCTATAGAGGCTTATGCTGCCTTCATGTGCTATTGGGAATTTCCTACTTCTACTTCTGAAGTTGTTGATATTGTCACATTCTTGTGCTTTGTCATTGGAAAGAATAGGAATCATGGAGAACACCAGGTTCATTTAGCCTAATTAACGCCTAATGTATTGAAGATATTTCATAAATATAATAGATTTTGTATAAAATGTAGTGTCCCATTGGTTTCCAACCATATAAACATTACTTTCACTATACATTCACAGTGCTCCTTGAAGATTCTGACGTTTCAGTCAAATAAATGCTGTTTTAATGTAAAAATATTCAATATCCATCAAATGGTTGTTTATAATTCTACATAACTGTAACAGCAAGAGAAAGCAATGTAGATGCTGTGGGGAAAATGAATACAACTAAACAGTAACTACAGCAACTCTCCTCCTCCATGTTCAAAGGTCATTGCCCACCCAACTCGTAAACTCAGTTACAATTAGCTCAGTTTCCCAGTCTTAAATATGACTTGAGAGGCTGTTCATGTTTCAGACTAAACTTGCCTTTGTGATAATTCCGATAGCACATGAAGGGATTTCTGCTGGTTTTTGTTTCCTATATAAAATGACGTAATTCACTGCATAACTACCCTAGTATGATGTAGTAATATGTATTAACCAGCCAGTCATGACTGCACAGAACTTTAGTAACTTTGTTGCACATTTGTTATTCGAACCATGTTGGCTCAACAATAGAACTGTTGTTAATGACGTCATGCAGGTGGTGGAGTAATAACGTCTGCTACTTATTTGATTAGAGATCACATTATTGTCTATTACTATAGCTTATTTGCATAAACAACAGAAAGTCGTATGTTGTGAGAATGCCACTTGAGACAAGAGGCGTTCACATAAACATGCACTTTGCAAGTAATGCACACTTTATATTTTTGCTTATTTGCTCCTGCAAATGTCAGACTGACATTGAATGTCTGTCGGCTAAGTGTTTGCAGTTCCACACTGCTGGCACTAGTCGGACTACTGTCACTGGCTTTTTGGCCAATTTTGTTGGTGAGAAAAAACCCTCTTGATTGCCTGTTCAGTTTAGTGAACCACCAAGAGAAATGGAAACGATGAAGTCTCAGTTTACGACGAAGTCAATAGGCAAGTGAGCTCGTCTTTTGTTTATCTGCAGTTCTGGCTCTTTCTGTTTCCCTTATTGAATGACAAATACAGACTACTGCCACCTGTTGGTATGGTTCTTTTTTTCCACAGGTGCAGAACATGAGTGCTTGTTAGCTGTAGTCTTTGTGGTTGGTTTAAGCTTAACTTTTTGGCCCAGACACAAGGCGATGTGTTAGCGGCCCCTAAGTTAATAACTAATGATCGTTGCGAAGGAAGTTAAGCAATCAAAACTAACTTTAGCTGGAAAATAACTTTATTCTAGAGCTGCCATTAATCCAAAACAATCTCTGTTGCTTTAATTTTCTTATTATCACTGTAAAGCCACTTTGGAACCATCCACATTGTTAAAGGCGCTATATAAATGAAGCTGACTTGACTTGACTTGAATTGAATTGAGACAGTCCTTCAGCCTCGCCTTCTCTGGCTCTTTTATTTGGTTGGTAAAGTTTTTGCAGTGTATGGAGTCTGGGCACCTATCGGCAGAAAATCGGCGCCTATGGTTCCAACCACATAACTTTGCGAATAACTAACATAGCATACTAACATAACACATAACTAACCAAGCTTCAATGTCTGAAAGTCAGGCAGAGATATGAGTCAGTGGGGTACAGCTGCGTATAATCTGAGCATAACTGCACAACGGGACACTGTCCAATTCTTCCTCCCCAGTTAAACCCAGCTTTATCAAAAATGTATTGATATTCAATATTCACTTAGGGGGTCTCTACCATCAAGCTCAAATATTGTCTGCAAAAAAACAAAAACAACTATACAGCACATACAGTACTTATGTATACTACATTCTGATGCTGTACAAATAACTTTTATACTCTAAATCACTGTAGTAGTATAAAGATATTGCACTGTAATGTGACGCTGGGTGTAGCATGATGGCTTGCACTCTGTGGTGCACAAATTCAAAATTAAACAGGACTTACAGTACCTGCACATACTGCATACGATTGTAGTTGTATGTCATCACTGTAGCCATAAACATCTCCTCGAAAAGACCCGTCTCACCCATGCACGAGGTGTCCTCGGGGTGCAGGAAGGACCACCAAGACAATGGCTGCCTGGCCCTTCGCCTCTGGACCAAACGGCCCTCTGCACGACCCAAAGTTCACTTCCCCAGCTCAATGAGGACACCACACCCCTTTCTATTTTCACCGTGGACACTTTAAACCTAATTTAAATTACCTTATAAATATACCTTATAATATGAGTGTGTTAATAGTTGTGTTTTAAATGCTCATTTAGAGTTTGAAGCTTTTCTGAGGATTGAGATCGACTGGTGGAGTTTGGAAGATCATTCCACCAGAGGAGCAGTGGATGTAAAATGTTCTGAAAGTGAGGAATGCTATGGTAAATGTATAGTTCAAGTAAAGTTGGCAAAATTGTTTCTTTTGAAAAAGACATGGACAACATATGAAATTACCTACATGTATACTATAGGGGACATATTATGCGCCTTTTCACAAGATGTAATATAAATCTCTCGTGTCCCCAGAATGCTTCTGTGAATGTTTTAGCTCAAATAACCCCCCAAGATAATTTATTATAGCTTGTCAAATTTGCCAATGGGTTTGAGCAAAAGACGCCATTTTGTGTGTGTCCCTTTAAATGCAAATGAGCTGCTGCTGCTCCATGCTCCAAAGTCTGTCACCTGACTATACAGTGCATAATAAATGTCCGTTTATGAATTACGCAGAAAGTGATCATTTTTGGGATAAAATTAATGACATAGCTCTGGTCTCTGTGAATACAGTTAGAGACGATGGTAACTTTAGCCACATTAGCCGTACAGCATTCTAGAAAGCTCATTCAGAAAGAAAATTTGGAAACATTTCCAAAATATGAAGTGCCATACTTGCTTGTTCTGGATATGAAGTTAAGCAAGAAAGCATTGTTGTTGACCCATCCTTCAGAAACAACTTTTTATAGGGCAGAGCGTCACCCGTCCTGGGCGGAGCTACTCTTACGTAGGAGTAGGGGGAAATCTGGAACCACTCTTTGGAGAGATAGTTAATGAATTATTATGGGGATTATAAAAAAAGTAATGGGTGGATTTTTACCATTATAGTCTGGTTGTTTACACACACAAGACACACATCTGGTTTCAAACACCTTATAAAAGTGCATTTTGCATAAAAGGTCCCCTTTAAAAGACACACAGCATGTAAAAAGTAAGGGTAACTATGCCAATTTTCAATTAGATTCATAATGTCTATAGTATATGTAAATTACATGTATACAATGTGCAGTCTTTCTCCATGTTACCTGCACAAGAAATTCTTTTTTTTATTAAATAGAGACAGCCAAGTTTTATTAAAAGCCCACGTTGCCAGCGGTGGATTAGCCCTTTAATTTGATTTCAGTTCATGTTGTGATTTAATGGAAATCTGAATGTCAAAGAGCAGAGGTGTGAAAGAGACTTGGCTAGAGGATGATAAACCATTTTTTTTTCTGGCTAAAATATGTATTTGTACACGTATGCTAAACTATAGTCAATGACCATAATTATAACGGGAGTTAACATGTAGCGTGTATCCTGCACCGCTGTGTCCCATGATGATGATTTGAGACCTTGGCTGGGCGTGAATCCATAGGAAACCCTGCGAAAAGAAGATAACAGCACCAGCAGGAGTGTATATGTGTGTGTGTAATAAAGACAGCCCCAAAGAGAAGATGAGAGATTGAGTATGAGTGTGTGTATGTGTTGTTTGAGCGATAGGACTCTGCCCTCACTTCCTGTATTCACTGCCGTATCCTGTCTGTGCAGTGGCGTTTAAAGAGACAGCAGCCGTCCTGATTTCCTGCTCTCGCACGTCTCAGAGGACATCACACCATCACAAACACAAATCTACTCAATCTTCACCTGTCACCTCTGTGGGAAAAAGACCACTGCCACATTCACTGTGTTATGATTACTTACATTTTGGCCAAGAATTGTCTTATTAGTTGTATTATTATTAGTAGTAGAGTAACTCTTTATTTCAATATACCAAATAAGATTCTACTAACTATAAGTAAATTTGCATGTCAACTAGCAGTCATTAGAGTATTAGTAGACTCTCTGCTTAATATCTGCCAACACTTTATTGTGACGCTCCCCAACAGACATTCTACTGACTATAAGTAACTTTACAACTACATGTCAACTTATTCTACTAACCCTATCCTAATAGTCTACTATTATTCTAATGAGAGTTGGTTGACATGTACGTAGGTTACTTATAGTTAGAACAATGTCTCCTCACATGCTAAAGGGAGTCATTTTCAATTGTATTTTCAATTTAATTGAATTATTAGTAAAAGTAAGTAAATTTATAGAAAAGTAATGTTACATATTTCTTTATTAAGTAACTCTTATATTATGGTGGAAATATAACAAGTAATAGATCACTAAAACACCTATTTTTATCTGATTACGTAACATGCTACTCCTTAAACTGTTCATGTTGATTTGGGTATTTACACACACATTTATACACAAGTTAAATGGATACATACGGCATGCATTAGGACATGTTCCCAATATAACAAAAATACCTATAGATCCAAGTGGGGGCCTGATCCCTTGTTCTCTATTTAGTCTGTTGACAGCTGAGATTTGCTCTCCTGTTGGTTGACACTTGCTAATCTGGTAAGGAATGTCTAATAAATGGCTGTCCCACTGACCGGATTACCCCAACATACCTGTCAGAAGTCCAAATCCAGTTTCCTTTCTAGATTTCCTCAATGAGGAGTTGATTGAAGGGATAGAGTGAGCGTATGGCAACCTTTCACTCCAGTGATCAGACACAGGTGCCCACATTGACTTGCAGTGAGCGTAACTAACCCTAGTTGTGTATACAAGCTTAACCAGACTCACCCTAATGCATTCTTCATTTGAAGTCACACTGCAATGCTTCACTGACAGACACATTGCTAAGTGTGATGATGTATATTATTTATAGCCACAAGAAAGAGGCTAAAAATGTGCCGTTTTGATCCCTCAGAAGAGGGCGGGAGGAAGCTCAATCAGTTCAGCTCAATCAGAGGGCCTGAGGTACTGAAGAAAAACACAAAAAAATTAATTATTTACTGTGCATGTATGTTTTTGTAAAATGTCTCATAGAAACAACATAGGTTGACTGGAAAAATGTACCTGTGGAAACATCTGCAAAATAATATTACATTGGTTCTTGCCAATTTTTTTAATTGCTTCTATCGCTTCTATTGCTTTTATCGTGACTAATGGTTCACGTAACTCTTACCCCAACGCTTCACATCGCAGGTGCATTGTACCAGGTGAGCTACCGAGCAAGTTTACTCTGCCAGAAAAGCTAACAGCTAAGTTAACTTATGGAGCTGACTGTGATGCAAACGTCAAAATGTGTAAGTTTACAAATCCTGCGCATTGGTAAGTGTTTTGAGGTCATAATTTAGTATTTTGCAAGGAACCGTGCAAAAATAAGTATTTGGTATTACATAATCTTCACCTGTAATCATATTTTCAGATTTGCACATATTTGGAAATTAGGCACGTTTTTTCAATGAGCCTGTGTTGCATCAAAACCTGACGTCATCCAGTTAAAATCTAGGAAGCATCATTTCAACACTATTTGACATGTAAACCCACAATTCACAGCAAAACAACCAACAATCTTGAATCAGTTATTATTAGTATTTACTTTAGCACCTACACTGTGAAGAAACACGCTCAGAAAAAAAAGGTAGAAAGGGCGCTTTGGTCACTGTTAAAAGTAAATGCATTATAAATATTTTCATGCAGCTAACTCATGAGTAGTTGATTGCAATATCTACGTATAATTAAAGAGGTAAGATATCCTATTTTTTCTCCTGAGAAACCATGATGAAACATGATGTATTCTAATTGCCATTGAACTGCTGTCATATTCCATGTTATACTGGGTAAAAAGAGGGACTGAATTAATTCAACTGAAACTTTTTAAACACTGCTAAGGAAAACAAAAATGAGTTCAATGTCAAGTAGTGCTGTTAAAAACAGCTAACAGATATAAACTGAAGGAATTCCTGGAAATTTCCCTGTCACTGTATTTATGCCAAAGACTGATGAGAGAAATTTGAGCATGGCTTGCAGTGCTTAAATCAAAATACTCCCCAAAGAAGGTATATGAGTGCACTTATCATTTTAAAGATGAAAAGCCCTCTGAACTTCACTGCAATCCGGAGATGTATGCAGAATAGGAACACCCACCTGTTATCAACGTAGTAAATCTCGGACTGCTTCAGGTCATTGTTATAAACCCTGCGTGGACCATATTTGTAATTTGTTTTTATTATCTGTAATTATTATTGAGGAGTTTCGCCTGTGTTGGAGCTGATGCCGTTGATTTAAGCCAACCCGATCACACTTAATGTGTCTCTATAGCACGCAGTGTGTTTATCGTGTAATTTATACGCGAAAATGAGTTTTTACGTGCATAGGATACGCATGAGTTGGTTAGGGTAGGTTTAGTAGTGGTGTGGGATGAGTGTGTATTATACGTTTGGGCAGAATTAGTGGTGTGGGGTGCGTGTGTATTGCACGCAAATGAACTGCGTACCAAATGCACGCAAAAACTGCGTATCATATGCACGTAAAAACTCATTTTCGCGTATAAATTGCACGATAATACACAATGCGTGCTATAGAGACGCATTTACGTGAGAACAGGCTGTTTAAGCAGTTTCCCTTCATTCTTTGGGGAGTCTCTCTCCTCTCCTCACACAGTGGAGTTTTCTTATGTATGCTTTTTAATTCCTTATGTTAATAAAATGTTTTGTCTCTCTCCTTCTTTGTCGCAGCTAGCGTCCTGGATTTGAACCTGGGACCTCTGGCATCTCTCAATCATCCATCTACCTTCAAATTAAATAGGTCAGGCAGTGCTGAAAAACACCTTAAAATGTTGTTTTTTTATATCTTTAGCATTACATTATCAGCTAGGTAAATTTTACCTGGAGCACTGGAGACCAGAAATGTAAAGACTTCCACATTCAAGAAAAAGGTGGATTGGCAATACACCCCCTTGTCCCACCAGAACACCCTAGAAGCTACACAGCAACATGCTAAAAACTTTCAGAACACCTTGAGCTCGGTGCACACTGTATGATTTATAATAGTCCTTTACGACTGTTGCTTGTCAAAGTTTACGAACATGATGTCCCTGTAAGCCATGTCCCACTGTGGGATGCAGAAGACTCGTCCAGAGTTTTACATCATCAATCCATGACACGTTCTGTGACTGTAAGGTGCACTACATGCACTATTGAAATGGTGGCTAGCAAACAAAAGCAATCTCTAGCGTTAATTTTGCTCATGGCTTGTCTTGAAAAGAAAAATGGAAAATAACGAAGACGATGTGTGTGGAGCAAGTGGTGGTTTGTTGGTCTCTCACTAATTGTGTCATTAGATTCGGTGCTCCTATTGGTTTTTTATTTGACGGTTGTTGTAGGAGAAGCCACATTGCAGGACTGTGCGTCAAATCTTATGACACTGCCAGAATTTTATCGGAGGTAAAATTTGATTCCAAAGGTAATTAAGCGGATGTCGGCGAACATGTCAAACTAGCGATCAGAGACTTTCAATTTTGGCATTGGATTAGAGGAATCTATTAGGATTCTCAACATTTGTCTCAGAAGGCCAAAATCGTACAGTGTGAACCTTGCTTTACTCCAGGAGTTTCTTATCCTGTTTCTGGACGGCCACCTTCCAGGAGAGTTTATCTCTAACCTTAATTATACACACCTGGACCAGTTAATCAAGATCCTCAGGACTACTAGACACTTTCAGGAAGGTGTGTTGGAGCTAAACTCTGCAGGAAAGTGGGCCAATAGGAGCAGGATTGGACACCTCTGCCTCAGTCACGGCATAGCAATGCCCTAACAACGACAACAACACCCTTAACATTGTGATGTTTTGCATGTGCTTTTCCAGTCATAAAATTTTGAAAACTAGTTTATATAATTACTTGAATTACTCATGAACTTGAATTACATAATTACGTCCATTCATCAAAGTATATCGATCTGGCAATTCCTTAAACACATTCCTTAAGTCTTAACCCTCTGTGCTGCTCAGCATATTGAAAAACAATAATTCCGTAACAACCCCCCAATGAATAACCCTCCCTTTCCTTACACACATCACTCAATCAACGAAACGAGAACAGTGCACTGCAGTCTGTGCTCTGCAGCTGCTGACTACGAATGATTGCATTAATTACAGATAATTACAGCAGCAGGTCCAGGTCGTTCTGGTCATTGTGACACCGCAGATGTAACTTCCAGCGGACACTCAGTGGAAAATGAAGGAGTCCCTGAGGAAAGATGTGAGCTAGTATATATTGACCACATGGAATCCTTGTCTTCTTCAGCACTTCCTCTAGTTGAACACACGCAAGAGTGTAGGAAGAGTGGGAAGGAAGTGAGCCGTATATTGTGCAGCTGAGAATAGAACAAGATTTTAGCCTATGTGTTTGCTTGGGCACAACACACATGTTGTGTGTGTGTGAGATCTCAAAATTTTAAACTGCATGTGTTCATTTAGTTGTTGTTGACCAAATCTCATGATAAGCAAGAGGTTGAACGAGTCGATGCTCATCCGCCATGCCTGATGATAACGGAACAATGTGCCGAGGGCCGGCAGGAGCTGCTGTCTTCTCCAGGGGCCAGAGATTAGCCCTCATGTGCTTCCTTTGGAAAACACACAGCGTCCCAGAGGAAGCTCTCATCAGACTGCACTCTTTCACCTCTTCCTCTCTCCCTTGTTTCTCTTTATCCCTGTCCCTCCGAATTCCCACATTAAATGAAACAGAGGTCTGGATGACTGACTCGCCACTGACACTGATCAACCCACATCAGGCTACTGGCGTTCCTCTCTCTCTCTTTGTTCTTCTGCACTCTTCCTCTGTTTGTTTGGGCTTGTGCGGTGAACTGTGGGCCTTCTGTGCTCAGTTTTAGTGAATGCAGTGGCCTTGAGGTGAAACAGAGACCGATCTCTTTCTTCTGGAAAGTATTTTCATCACTCTTTCCTTTTCTCATGTGAGAGTCATGGTGTAATCAAATCTGCAAAAGCCTGAATTCCTGAACATCACATACAGTGGAGTCCAACAGTCTGAGATGGCATTGATATCCTACCTTCATCCTGGAAATAAACAGTTTTAGGATTTTGTTCCTTATTCCTTAGTCACTTATTTAATACATTTATCATGTTAATTCTTTGTACAGACGCTCAGATTTCCTTCTCTACTGAAGTACAAGATGCTCTGAAGCATTATCAAAGTGTTCCGTTCAAAATATTTAAACGTGTCTGTTAAATCATTAATAATTATTCAGATGTGAGCTTATCTTTTTGTTACTTTGCTGTGGTATCACAGCCACAGGAACAGAAAGACAGACAATCTTGTAGGAACAACATCACCTAATGTTACTCAAAATCCTTAATTGTTCAGTCATTTAATCTATCTTCTAATAATATAATAAGCTAAATTAAATTACACAGTTGGTGTTTATGTATGCAACAGCATTATTTCACAAGATTTGACATTTATGGAAAGTACTGTAGGGACGCTTAAGTTAAATTTCAGTCTATTTCACGCAAGAACATTTCAGTGTAATTAATGGACTACTTTTTTGACCGAGAACTATTCCTTTCTTTGAGTTAAACGTTACTGATTGTATTGGCAAATGTATTGGTTTTTAGTGGGATTACTAATTGACTGTCAAGTCCTGTTCCTTATGACCAGTTTCCCACCTCAATTTCTTCCAAAACATTACTTGCCAACCTTCCCTCCAAAAGAGCAAAAGAAAACCAAGGTCTTGAAAGTGAATTTTATTTAATTTCTTTTCACGAATCAAGTTTCTGTGATGATAGCATCTTGTGGTTTATCACGACACTGAGTTCAAAACAGGTTTTAGAGAATACATGTTTACACCATGAGCCAAGCCCCTCTGTTATAGTTATTATGGACTTCCCACACCCAGAAAGCATCCTGAATCTCTGACTGACTACTGCGTTTCGCAACTCACTACTGGGAGCAAATAACCCTTGAACCTGGGCGAAGTGAACAATGAAATCAGCTCACAGAAACTCTGAAAACAATAGCTGCCATATGTTCCCTATATGCTGCAAGGATTTATCATTTTAAGTGATCAGTCACATGACATTTACGGCTCACGATTAAATAAATTAAACTGAGCAGAACTGAGAGAACATAGAGTAAAGTTGGCGCAAATTAGGTCGCAAACTTCAATGCCTGCTTGCATCAGCTGAGCAATGTCACTGAGATAAATGGGAATGCTAATGTATTGCTCTCTATTAACTGAAAAGTAGGACTTCTTTCCTAGAGCTGCCATATTGAGCAAAGAAATGCATTTTTTAACAGGCATGTCTCCTAGTTATTCGTCTTTCTGGCTTATGGTTTCACTAAGTGAATCGACTGCACATACAGCAGAGTTGTTTTTCAAACATTTTCGAGGTTAGAAGTACATATTTTCAGCTCTTCAGTCCCCTTTAAGAGAACTGGATCTGACGGGAAGCTCCAGAACGATGGACAGCTTTAACCAGGCTTTCCTGAAGCACTGCCCACCAATGAAGATTGGCATCTTTTAACCCACCAAAGAGAAGTCAATCCACAGGTAATATTTTCCTGAAGTTGTGCCAAAATTTTCAATATTTCCATGGAAGGAGGTTGGAGAAAAAAGTGGGAGCAGGTCCAGCTGAGTCAAGAGCCTCAAACACAAGACCTCTTTTGATACTGCCAGGGCTCTGGACTCACTAAACTCACACCTCACTGACTGCCCTTAAACTAGTGCTCTCATAGATGCTTTCTGTGGGATTGAGGAGACGCAGGGTTTGCCCTCTGAGAAGCTTGTTTGCTTCAATCAAGGATGCCAAAACCCAGGCCTGAGCAAGAAATCTAGATGGGAACCTCCTGGACAAGTATAGTAATACCAATACATTTTGACCTTGTGGGGACATACTTTTGGTCCCCATGATGAAACAAGCTTATAAATCATACAGAATGAATTTTTTTTGCAAATCTATAATAGCTGTACGTTTTCTGTGATGGGTAGGGTTAGTGTAGGTGGATATAATGTTGAGCTTTTACAGAGTAATATCCATTATGTCTATGGAAAGTCCCCATAAAACATGAAAACCCAATGTGTGTGTTGGTGTGTGGAATAAGGCTTCTGGCTTTTTGCCACCACTGTCGACTGACTGAGAAGACAAATCAGCTCAGCTCCGGCATATTTTTCCCCTGGTGCACTTTGACAAATGGCAGGCAAAGCGTCTCATTTGTTAGCTCAAGGCATTTCACTTATAAGATTAGGGGGCCTTTCTGTGACACTTGCACTTAAATTTTTTTACTTGTTAGATTAAAAGCCAATTACATTTTTAAATTTGGTTTCACTAAGGCTAGTGAAAAGATTTAAAAATTGCCTTGTTTATAGTTTTGACTGCATTTAAAATGATAACAAAAATGACTCAATATCGCAAACGTGACCAACCGCTACGCTATCATATCCTGAGTGAGGGTGCAGGGAGCTGGGGTTGAAAGTCGCCGGAGGTCTGAATAGGCCAGCGAGTGGAACAACGTGTGATAAACGAGTGTTATCTGGAAGCCGTAGCTTTGGGAAGCACCTCTGTTTCCCTCTGATTACATTAGCAGGCAGGAAGGGGGAGTGCAAGCGGGGATTTAGTGGAATTCCACCAAACTAATGCAGATACTTTTTTCACATTTTCTTTCAGGTTGATAAGGTTACTTAACACACTGACAGGTTATGAACATGCCAAAGGGATAAAGTAAATAGCAAAATTACTTAATGGGGACACAAACAAGTTTACATTTCAAAGTTTGACAAGCTACAATACCAGTGTAGCTTTCAGGCTGATTTAAAAATAATAATAATTGGGTTTATCTTGCGACTTTGCAACCAAAACACTGGGGCACACGATCCACCACCCCCACCCCCACCCCAATGTTTACAGTTTTGACTTTGCAACACAATCTTTCATATCCACTGTACTTTCATTTCCCATTACTTCTTCATAATGACCCTACAACACGTCCTTTTCCAAGGAATATCTGGCCAAGAGGTCAAAACCCATCTTCTTGTTGCCACTTCATATCTTATCTCCTCACCTCAGGCCCGGCAATAACAAACCGTTTCTTTGAAAGACCACATCCTGGCAGGTTCATCAGTGCTGTCTGTAGATGATTCATGCTGCTTGCTGTGGTGTCGCTGGAGTGGACACTTCAATTAATTGTTTCCTAGTGGCAGACCTCAACAGCCCCACGTGCCTGTTTAATTAAGATTCAAAGAGGGCTGAGCACATAGCCCTGTGGAACGCCTGCACTATGATAAACTGAGCTTTGATACTATAACTATAATGCTATGCTACTTAGACATTCAAACAATGTGGGGACCAAAACTCTGACACCATATTGAAAATCTGAGGGTTTTTTTATTATTAAAACCTGGACTTTTACAGAGATTTTATAGAGGAAAACAGAGATTTTTATGATTTTGAAACTCAAGTCAGTCCAATAACAGTGTCGATGTTGCAATTGTTTTAAACAAATTTCATTCAGCTATAAAGCAGCTTGATCGATCCAACTGAGCTTGAATTAAATTTTGATCAGATTGGAAAGGGGTGGTGTAGACCTAAAATAATCTGAACAATACGGGGGGAAACTAAACATGTAAATCAGTGGTTCTCAACTCTGGCCCTTGAGGTCCACTTTCCTGCAGATTTTAGTCCCAACCTTGATCAAATTCACCTGCCTATAATTTTCTAGTAATCCTGAAGACCTTAATTAGCTTATTCGGGTATGTTTGATTAGAGTTGGAGAAAAACTGCACAGGAAAGTGGACATCAAGAATCCCTGATGTAAATGCTTGAAACTTCTCAATCGGATTGATAAATACCTTGTGCACATGTGCAGTGCCCGTTATCTGTATGTTTACCAGAGCCCTTTCAAAATCTGAAATCATATTGATTCATTTTGGATTGACGGAAAACTAGTGCATGTAAACTTAGCTATTGTGAGATTTCATATTTATGAAAAAAAAATCATAATGTTTTTTTTTACTTGTTTTTTATAATATTTTTTCTTTTTTTTGTGTGTTTTGAGATAATTTTATAATTTATAATTAATATTTATGCAATAATTATGACCCATTTTTTCCCATTGAATCTAATATAATTTTTTTTTTTAAATTTAGTAAAACTGTATTTCATTTTAGAGTCAAGCCTAGGCCTCATGAAAACAATTTTTGAAATTTGATGGATGCCATCTGGTGGACACACTGAGCATTTTTATCACGCAATAGCACATTTTTACCACTAGTGGATGTACAGCTCTCTGTAGAAAGGCTTGCGAATTCTAGTGATTTTTGCACATATTTCACCATTTTTTTCCAGGTTGTTGATTTTAAAATATAATAACAGATTCTCAAAGACTATTTTTGTCTTTTGTTTGTTTGGTTGGTTTAAATTGTAATTTGAAGTGCCAGTTTTACTTTATAATACAGTCAAACCTGAACATTGCAGTGTGTGTGTGTGGGTGTGTGTCTGTTTTGCACTCTTGATGTTTTAGAGATTCACCCCTTTCCTGTTGAGTCCTTTTTTCTGCATCCTGGCTGATTTGTAGATTGTACGCACAAAAAAACTCTGTATTTTCCCATTTTTGCCAATTTCCCATTCATTTCCTATGGGGGTCCATTTGGACCCGAAGGTCCTGAGTGTTACTAATTTTTTTACAACCACTTAGACTATTCAAATCCTGTCCCCAATTTTTTGGGGTGTTCTTATACCAAGTACCAACAAAGTCACCAAATTTCAGACCATTCCGATGAAGCTATGATTTTTAATAATTTTTTATTTAAATGCTTCGAGTCCATTTGGGCCGAAGGACCCCAGAGGGTTAAAATACCTCTAAAGTGTATGATATTCATTTCTAGCTATAGCTACTTTCCTTATGAACTTTCCTTATCAAAAGGATGTTTAAGCTCAATTAACATTTTCAGTTTCACCATATATTATAATGTGGATAATGTAAAATGATGTGCAGTCATAGTTTGTCTGGTCTGCTTTTTCTCATGTTCACACTCAGGAATCTGTACTCAAATACACAAAACAATGAGAACATGTTTTTTTCTTCACACCCTGCTGGAATTCTGCTGTGAAGTAAGATTACTGAACCTATTATTTTCACCCTGTTAGTGTTTTTTTTCTTTTTTTCTACCTTTAGGTCTGTTTTTTTTCACAGATTTGGTTATCTGTTCCCTGCATGCCTGGCCAACACAGCAGGGGTCTCTCTCTTTCTCTCTCTCTCTCACACACACACACTGGTACTGATAAAAGCTGTGTTCAGTTCAGAGTCACGGATGCCCAGCACAATGCCACAGATGGCATCAAAAGCCACAAGTTAAAAACATAGTTCAGGGGGAAAAAAAGAGTTGGAGGGAAGTGAAAGCATAGAAATAAAAACAATGAGCCTTAAGATTACATGTGAGTCAAGTGCTCTTTTCATGTGTTCTTTTGAAATAGTACTAAATGCTCTTTAAAGTTTTTAGATTTAAAGAAATGTATGAGATTCAAAGTTTTCAATGATTAGCATGTTAGCCCTTTTTGGTATGTGATAGAACTACGCCATCTGGCTCTATCTGTGTTCGCTATTCGTGTATTTATACAATAGAAAATGCATTTGTGTAAACATGCTGCATGTATTATCATTAATATAAATAAAATTGTGACCTTTCATAGCTTGTCATTATGTGAAATAAATAATTTTTTGTAGTTTAATAGGTTTTTTATATTTTAGACCAAAAACAGATTTATACAAATAAACAAAGTTTTGTCATGGGAAAGATTGTTTACCAGCTATGATAAGGACCTGTGCTGTTAAAACAAGATGATATGAAATCGAGAGATACTGAGATCGCTCAATCATCAATAGCCTCATTTGTACTGTCGGGTCAATAGCGAGCTTGCTAGTGTTTGTCAGGGCCAGTCGCGTTTCCGCAGACACTTCCGGGGCTTGATCGAGGTTCTGGTCCCGATGCTGCAAAGGTAGAGTGGCGACTCAGATCATGGAGATCGCAAATGGGTTTAGTGGAAGGGTTGAAACGGGCTCTGCCTTTCTCAACCCTCACCTGCTAAATCCAACACTTTATCTCTGAATCCGGAAGCACCCTTCTGCAGTTTCTTCCACCCCGAGTGAAGGCCCGGTACCGATGCTATCCAGGTCTGAGGAGGTGGATGTGCTCAGTCTCGAGGCATTAGAGATAGAGGACTTGCCACCTCCCTCCCCTGCCTATGAGGAGCTTGTGGAGGTTATCAGTTGTGCGTGGCCAAATTAAATATCGAATGGCCAGCTAAGAAGCATGAAGCTCCTTGAACCCCCGATGTCCTCTCCTGGCCTCTTCGGCAATGCTGTCACCTCAGTTGTTGAGAGATTTCAGGAGGAAAAAATAAGGCAGTGGTGCTCCAGAAAATGATCCCTCGCCTTGCCCAGGTCCAGAGGCACAACTTTCTCCTGCTTGTATTGAATTGATCCATTTAATCGTAGGCAGGATTAAACTAGGCCAAGCCGTCACTCTGAAACAGTTTCAAAGACTGTTGGGACTCAAGGAAGCTGCGTCCAACATGATACCTTTTGGCCTTCTGTACATGAGACCATTACAGTGGTGGCTCAAAACCAAGGGGTTTTCCCTAAGAGGCAACCCATTTAGCAAGATCAAGCCTTGATTCGAGCCCTGGTTCTTGGCCCAAGGTCCTGTGTTGGGGGTCCTTGTCATTTTACAAAATGCTTACAGCAGATGCTTCCCTCTCAGGCTGGGGAGCAATCCTATACAGTCACTTGAATTGAGGTCTGCGGAGGAGTCATCGCTGGGGTTGGATGCTATGGTACAGACTTGGCAGAGGTTCTAAAGAGAGTTCGCCTGGACTGCATCAGTCTACTGCTGTTCTGGCCCAGCCGGGTATGGTCCTCTGACCTGATGTCTCTCCTCAACAGCTCTCCCTGGGAGATTCCCATCAGTAGGGACATTCTGTCTCAGGCAGTGGGTGCTATACTCCACCCCCACCCAGACCTGTGGAAACTGGATTTGGCCACTGTGGGGGACCAACTCCTGATCTCTGGTCTCTCAACTGAGGTTGTTGAGACCATTCTTAACTCTAGACCTCCCTCTACAAGGAATGTGTATGGCTTAAAGGAACATTCCGACTTTTTGGGACTTTAGCCTATTCACCCTATCCCCCAGAGTTAGATAAGTCCATACATACCTTTTTCATCTCCGTGCGTGCCATAAGTCTGTTTGACGCACCCACCGCTAGCCTAGCTTAGCACAAAGACTGGATGTAAATGGTTGCAGCTAGCATACTAATCCAAATAAGTGACAAAATAACGCAAACATTTTCCTATTTACATGTTGTGATTTGTATAGTCACAGAGTGTACAAAAAACAAAGTCACATGAGACACAGACATAGCCTAGAAATCTACACGCACCCTAGCGGCAGCAAAAATCATTTCGCCGCAAAGTGTGGTCTAGCAACTCTCCATAGACGGTTTAGCTGGAAAACCCCAAACCTTGCCGGGCCAATCACATCGTGTATAGAGTTGGCGGGCGGGCTTAACATAATGACGACAGAGTTGCGACGGTCAGAGCAAGCTCGGACATATTCGATTTGAAGTCATTCATCCTCGGATGCGGCGCCGCGCGCGCTGTTACAAAAAAGCTGTGGCGAAACGATCAACTTGTCATTTTTGCCGCACTCGTGCGGACGCGTCGAGTATAAAGGCTTTATTTACTCCGTGTCAGCGCGCGCTCTGATCGGTAAAGGACCTCCGAATCATCTCCAGCACTCCGAAGCACCACTACTCCGCCTCCGTTTCCCTCGTAAGCTGATATTAGTATTTAAACATTCTCTATGATATTATTTTTTTAATGACAAAAAAATGTTTAATGACTCTTTCTCTCTCTCTCTCACACACACACACACACTGTCTCTTTCTCTCTCACACATAGGCTAGTTATAAACTCTTTAGACTTTTAATGATTATTGTTTTATTTTTAAAGTTTGTGGGTCGTGTAAAAAACAAAAAAAATCCCTTATTTTGGGGATGGATTCCTGGAAATCTCCCTTATTTTCAATGTTCAATGTTGACAGCTATGGACTGGATACGGTAAAAGTTTAATATATCAACTTGCTCTGCTGACTACGTCCCCTTCTTCGTTGCTCTGATTGGTTGTAGCGCTATCCAATTGCGTGCAGAGAGAATTTGAAAGACAACCGTTTATCCCGCCCATCAGATTGAGCCCTGTCAATGATGAGTTCCCAGACCTAACATCTTGATGTAGGTCTGGCGTGCCAGGCTAACACAGACATATTTTAACCGGATAAATACTGGGAACTATATTCTCTGAAGGCGAAGCACTGCTACTTGGGCGGACTGATAACCGCAGCACCTGAGACGCGCCGTACCCAAACTCTGAACGAACTCTCTGCTCCTCACCACGGCGCGTCTCAGGTGCTGCGGTTATCACTCCGCCCAAGTAGCAGTGCTTCGCCTTCAGAGAATATAGTTCCCAGTATTTATACGGTTAAAATATGTCTGTGTCTCATGTGACTTTGTTTTTTGTACACTCTGTGACTATACAAATCACAACATGTAAATAGGAAAATGTTTGCGTTATTTTGTCACTTATTTGGATTAGTATGCTAGCTGCAACCATTTACATCCTGTCTTTGTGCTAAGCTAGGCTAGCGGTGGGTGCGTCAAACAGACTTATGGCACGCACGGAGATGAAAAAGGTATGTATGGACTTATCTAACTCTGGGGGATAGGGTGAATAGGCTAAAGTCCCAAAAAGTCGGAGTGTTCCTTTAAGGTGGACAGTTTTCACTTCATGGTGAAATGATCACCCAGACCGCCGTCGGTGTATGAATGAGTGTATGAATGGGTGAATGTGAGGCAAATGTAAAGCGCTTTGGTGGCCATTGGGTCTGTGAAAGCGCTATATAAATGCAGTCCATTTACCATTTACCACCACCAGTTGGACCTAGTTAACTGCCCGCTTGGTTCAGTGATGGAGTTCCTCCAGGACTGATTCTCTGCAGGGCTATCCCCCTCCACCTTAAAGCGGCTGAAAGAATAGCAGTATAGTGAGACGGAAGAGATTGCTCAAACCTCCTCAGATTGCATATTTTTGTGGAAAATTTATAGAAATGCTCATTCTTTCAAAAAAAAATGAGACGGAAATATATTATATTTTATCAATATTTGTCTGAATGTGTAAGACTTTGGACTTAAAAGCCTCAATAGATTTTTTTCTGCATTCCTTTGGTCACAAATAAATGGAAGCAGGCACGAATTAATAAATATGTGTTCTTTGTTCTATTCTTTTTCTATGTAGTTTTTAGTCAGCTAGTTTAGTGACTTTTTTTTTATGGAGACATGTTAAGGAAGGGTTACTGGCCCGACAGTGGTAACACAGCTTAATTTTGGCCTTTCAGCTCGAGGTCCGAGCTATTGACCCTGCCTGTTACTTTGTTAGCCCTGGCTTGCACTGGCTCAACTGTAGAAAAGTGGCTAATGTCCTCTTGAGAAACATATTTAGCAACAGCATAAGCCAGTCATCCTGTTCCTACAATTAATGTAGAGCAAGTTACCAGCTGGAATTTCAAGTATCATTATAGGAACAATGTAACAGTAATCATACTGAGGTTAATGCTGCAGGTAATCTGCCCCCTACATGTCAGGAGGTACAAAATATCATCTATTATTACTAGGGCTGTCAAATGATTAATCGCGATTAATCGCATCCAAAATAAAAGTTTGTGTTTACATAATATATGTGTGTGTAGTGTGTATAATAATTTTGTATATATAAATACACACACATGCATGTATATATTTAAGAAATATTTGCATGTATATATTTTATATATATTTATACATAATTAATATTATATATAAATATAAATATTATATATATTAATAACACATTTTTCTTAAATATATACATGCATGTGTGTGTATTTATATATACAAAATAATTATACACACTACACACACATATATTATGTAAACACAAACTTTTATTTTGGATGCGATTAATCGCGATTAATCGTTTGACAGCCCTAATTATTACTATTTAGTGTCTGGGGTCCTTCAAAGAAAACAAAACAAACAAACAAAGATGGTGCAGGATTTACTTTAAAAGAATTTCCTCTCAGAAATTGCTAGACATTTTCAGATATAATCACAACAAAATGGCAAGTAACATTGAATTGAACATTACATTTCGAAGTAATAATACTGCAATAGTATAATCACACTTTATATTAGCTGTCTTTAACTACTACTGTGTGTATTTACATTAAAAAAATTGTTAGGTACAATGTACTTTTGCATTAAATGATGTATTCATGTTGTATTGTAAAACACTGCTATTGAGGTATATGGGTAAGTTTAGGATGGGACAGGTTTGGTGTGGGTAGGTTTAAGGGTTAATGAAAGTAGTACAATTTAAAAACATGTATGTTCACAATAAGTGTATTGTATCAAATGATTAATGTAAATGTTAGTACATTGTAGTTAAAGAGGCTTAATTTAAAGAATGTAAAATAATTGTAACATATATTCAAATAAACTTTATTTGTTTTACAGTGTAAAAAATTAAAATTGATTGTGTTTATAAATGTGTACACATGCACATTTGTAGTATGCATACATACATCTGTTTACATGTATGTCTTTGCAAGGTGGACATAGCTCAAATGTATGTGCATTATGGGGTCAAATAATGTTCCGCCTGAACTCCTAATTAAGGATTTTTAAAACACTGAATGACAGTACATCTTGAGTTTACTGGACGCCCCTGTCAGGCAATATTAATAATAATCCTATATGTTTTTGAGGGTTATATCAGAATTGGACAGGTAAATTGGCAGTTGTTGGTACTGAATATGCTGTGTCACTGCCTGTGTGTGACCCAAACTTCCACATTAGCCTATTATTTTTGTTTTCATTATTTGTTTCTTCTCCCCACCTCTTTGGACATATTGCTTGTATGGAGATGGCCATAGAAACCATGACAAGAGATTAAAAAAGAGAGACTGTAGAATGTCCAGCGCTTCCAAATCCCTCCCACACCCTCCCGAATATCATTACAGCGAGGGAAATCCATCTTTGAGGGGGAGAGACGACCATAGAACGGTCTTTTTGCTTTATTAGTGTTTTTTCTGGCAGCTGACGCCACGCTCACTTCTGCAAAGCGGTGACCAGAGGTCTATACCCAGATGGCCACACCGACTGTACAACAAACACATCTTTCAGGTCTCGAGGCCAGCTGGACCAGAGGCTGGAGAACTACTGCAGTGCACTTTTCTCTACTCGTGGAACCTGGTCGTTTCCAGCCCACACAGCGAACCCTGATCCCAGCAGGAGATTTATATGACTGCTCAGTGAACTTGGAGCAAATGGAGAATCTGCCTTCAGTGGGATTGGAGTGATGCATACTCCTCTATCCAGACATAGACACTGTGCAAAAGGCATATTTACAGATGAGGATATATGTGATGAGAGATAAACAAAAGGAAGATTTACAATGTGACTAAATCACAAATCTGATATGAATGAGTCAATTTAGGCCAGCAGAGAACTAAGTAGGCCAGTTCATCATCAACATTTATGCTCCGTTCCAAACTTCTTTCTCTTGTTCAGCGGAGAATGAGAAACGCACCCGCAGCTTTTACTGGTGTTATGGTAATGTGTGCAACTTCCATTTGAGAACAGATCAAAAAAAGCTCTCTGATTTCAATTTTGAGGTTGTTTTAGTAAATCATTAAAATTAGATCATTATTCATTTAAAAATGAGATGCTTTAATAAAGAGTACATTTTATCAGAACAACACTTTATTAAACATTGCAAAAATATTTTCTATTTCAGCATTCATCTTGTTTTCCAGCACAAATACCTGAACATTCTTAAATTAAGAGATTTACTTGAGATATATAATGACACAAGACATAAGAATTGGTTTCCATGTATAAAAGTAAGTTAATGTTTAAAACAAATAACTTCCTTTTACACATTATATATATATATACAAAGTAAAAAAACTAATTCTTGGCCAAATGTTTTTTTTTTCTTGTTTTAAACTCTTAAATTTTGTTTTATTATTATATTTGTATTTGTTTATTTTGCAATTTTACTTCTGAAGTATTTGTATCTCGATTTATGAATGTTTTGATTTGTGTACCGGAAAACAAGACAAAAATCCTGAGTAAGACAAATATGATTTTAACTAAACTGAGCACATGTTGTCAGCATAAAGTTCAAAGAAAATCTTTAGGATATATAAAGACTTTAGAGCTCTATCCTCACACCTTATAAATTAATTCCTTTTATTATATTAATAAACATATATATATAAAATAAATTATTGCCGTGTTTTTGTATTTAATACAATCTACAGCATTTATAATCAACATTTCTGTCAACTCAAAATTCTTTTTTTTTTAAAATAATTCTGTGCACTGCAGTGAATTCTGGGATGGCTGTCTCAAACTAAACCATTATGCTCACAATGGTGTTTACGAGCACTGTGTTGACACACACACACACACAAAAACGCTGACAGTAGGAGTGTGAAAGAATACAGCAGATACGCTGGTTCTGGAATGCGAATAGGTTCCAGAGGCTGATGGGATTGGCCGGATCGGCCCATCATTTTTGTGATGACACTCATATGTAGATTCCTCCAGTATAAGCAGCCCATGGTTTTAATTTTGGAGAAGCTTCACTGCCACAAACGTAACACAGGAGAAACCTGCCAAAGAAAGTACTTAAGAGAGTTTATAAGGTGGAACCTGGAGCTTCACGTGTCAAATGTCTGAACGCTCCCAAAATAGACAGTTAGGGAAATAATGGTTACAAAAATGTTTGAGTTTGGAGGACAAAGCCGGGGGAATAAAGTTAAATGTAGTGCAGAGTGATTTGACTATGAATATTTTGAGTATACAGTGAGTTAGACACAGCTAAAGGGGAATGAAACTAAAAACCCTTTGAATTACTGCATATTACATAATTTCTTTAATTCATAGCATATGTCCTTTTGTAAACTGTAATTTTGTACTCAAAATAACACTTTAAGCTGCAAAAACAACATCACAATCATTATCTCATTAACATATCAGTTGTATCAAATGTATCAATTCGTCCGAATTTGACGAGTGATTAAAAGATGGCTAATTCGTAACAATTCGTACGACCTCATTCGTACGAATTTGTACGATTTGTCTAAACCCACGTGATGGGTAGGTTTAGGGGCGGGGTCAGGGGTAGGTCATTCGTACGAATTCATACGAATTGGGCAACTCGTCAAATATGTACGTTTTAGCAAAAATCGTACTAATTCGTACGAGTGAGGTGGTACGAATTGTTACGAATTAGCCATCTTTTAATCACTCGTCAAATTCGGACGAATTGGTCGTGAGATCGGGTTGGTGCTCACTCAGTTCAGTAACCTGTAAATGTAGAGCTTAAGCCTTCATGAAAGGGTCGTGTCTGTCTTGAAATAAATGTAGGTGTCGCGAACTGCTCCGAGACACGAAGGTTGAGGATCCAAATGCAGTATTTATTGAACAGGGTAATCCAAAGATGTAATCCAAAGTACAGGCAAGGTCAAACACAGGCAGGCAGTCCATACAAACAAACACAACAAGGCAGGGAACACGGGCAAAAGAGTAATCCACGGAACAGGAAAAAAAATCAAAGAGACATGAAACCAGGGAGAATGCTCGGAAAAATGCAACACTAAACAAGACTTCGCAGGGAATGAGAGAAAGAACAACCCGATCTCACGGCAATTCGTACAAATTTTACGAGGTGGCTAATTCCAATGAATTCATACGACCTCACTCGTACGAATTCATGCGATTTTTGCTACTTCGTACATATTTTACGAGTTACCAAATTTGTATGAATTCGTACGAATGACCTACCCCTGACCCCGCCCCTAAACCTACCTATCACGTGGGTTTAGACAAATCGTACAAATTCGTACGAGTGAGGTCGTACGAATTTGTACGAATTAGCCACCTTTTAATCATTCGTACGAATTGGTCGTGAGATAGCGTTGGAAAGAACCAGGCGTATATAGGGTGAGCAAACACGAAGATGAGACACAGGTGAAAACAATGAGTGCTAATGAGTCCAGGCAGAGAATGATGGGAGATGTAGTTTGTGAGGGAATGACAATAGTCTGTTGTGGAGTGCCCTCTGGTGGCTTTCAAGGGCACTCCAGCTGGTGCCCGTTACAGTAGGTCAGTAATCAGCAATAAAGGAAGACATTTTTGCGACTTCCCGTGTTCTCACTGTCCACTTTGACGAGCAGGCAGATGATTTGGAGTCGTTGTCCGTCACTCGCGTCCCCGAGAGAGCGGCTCAGAAGTCTTGGGTGGTTTTCCCA
Organism: Rhinichthys osculus; assembly: GCA_029959095.1. Classification (NCBI taxonomy): domain Eukaryota; kingdom Metazoa; phylum Chordata; class Actinopteri; order Cypriniformes; family Leuciscidae; genus Rhinichthys; species Rhinichthys osculus. Next base: position 41,236,595 of record JARWKJ010000007.1, read on the forward strand.
CACCAGCCATCAGTCAAAGCACAACAGGACAAAAGGTCAGACGCGATCCCTCCTCCTCCAGAGCTCACGGGTGGTAGAGAACCTCATACCGCTACACAAACATGTGCAAGAGAGAGATGGGCTGAGCTACGCTTTGCTTGCGCACGTCTGGATTTCTCCAGATTATCAAGACATTATGTACTTATAGGCAAAAATCCTCATTTCAGGAAAATACTTTCAATGCTGTATACTTTACCAAGGACTCTGCACTAAAGATAACTACAATTCAAAATCTATCTAATTACAAAATAACATAATCTGCCCCGGCCAAAAACAATCAAACAACAAAAAAGTCACTGTTTGGATTTAAATAGCCAAATGTCTATATGCTTGGATCATTATTGCAGTGATTATTATGTGTTTGGCAACAGTTCTTCTAACCCTAATTGATGAAGTGTGTAGCTTTTCATTTCTTAATCAACCGTGTAGCAAGACACATCATGACCATATTCAAGGATGACAATGTCGAGATTCATCAGGGTCAGATTGTGAAAGAACGGTCGGTGAGGAGCACGAAGAATCATTTTCACACATGATGAACGGTCAATAGAAGTACAGCATTTGCTGTAACTGAATCACACTGATGTTCTGTAGTATCAGCTGAGTTTCAGAGCCGAGCAGAGAAGCAGAAGTGAAGAGTAAAGCAGCACCAGTGCACCACCCGCTGGGAACATGTTGCTGTGATACAAGGACGAAACATTTACAGCACTCTTATAATGCAAGTCTAGCAGAGAACAGGACCATTAGCCACTGCTGAGACCTCTACTGTAATATCATGACATAACGTGATAAATCGTCATTTACACTACCATTCGTAAGATTGGCAAGAATTTTTAATGTTTTTTATGTCTCTTCAGCTCACCAAGGCTGCATTTATTTGATAAAAAATACAGTAAAAACAGTAATATTGTAAAATATTATTACAATAAAAAAAAAAGTTTTTTACTGTAATTGTCAAATGTAATTTATTCCTGTGATCAAAGCTGAATTTTCACATGATCCTTGAGAAATCACTCTAATATGATTTCCTGCTCAAGGAATATTTTTTATCATATTTTTATATTACTGTATATTATATATTATTCATATTTTTGTGGAAACCATCACACATTTTTTTCAGTTTTTTTTTTTTTTTAAAGTTAACCCTTGTGTTATGATGCGGGTCAATTTGACCCGTTTCGATTTTCAAGTTGTTGGAAATACTGGTCAACATGCTGATGTGTTTTGACATATACAAACAAAATTACTGTTACGTTCGTGATGTTCGCGGGTCAATTTGACCCTCATAGGCAGCCATTCAAAAGCAACTGTACAGACACAAAATAAAAACATTTATTTTCTGTATGTCAGGGCACTTCAACTCCAGTTCTAACGCGCAAGTGTATCTAAAAGTGATCTAACCCTAACCAAACACACTTGAAAAAGCTAAAATTACAGTGTTCCGAATTATTTGCAAATCACAGATGAAAATCTTTGTCAGACACAGATAGTAAAATAAGCTCTCATTTCAATATTCAAAATATCTAAAATAGCTTTAAACCAAAACTTTTATGTAGTATTTTCAAAGGCAGCTTCACAGAGCCAAAAAATAAATAAAAAAACATTTATTCGATGTATGTTTTTGTTATGTTTGGTTTCTCACTTCCCAGTGAGTGAATAATGAAACTAGGAAAATAGGTCTTAGGAAACTAGGGAAAGTTAACTTAGGAAAATGAAAATTTTTCATTATACAGCAAAAAAAAATTTGTTCAGTTACGATGTTCAAAGCATAAAATGTAAAAAAAAAAAAAAAAAAAGGAAAAAAAAAATCAGTATACTGTTTATTTTCCAATTTTGTCAAAACAAAACTGTTTTAAAAAATGTTTTAAAAACATTTTCATAAATCATATTTTCAGATATGTTTTTGTAAAGTTTGACAAATGTTGATATTAAAAGTTTACAGTTTGTATCTAAATCTTTGTTGTTTTTCATAGTGTGATTTTTGAGGAATTGTATTGAATCCAATCTGGATCAATTTGACCCGGTCCATAAGGGGAGTACACAGAAATCGAACAGAACACAAGGTTTAAAGAAAGGCATTTATTTGGAAGTTTATTTCTTCGCTTTTTATAGAAAATAGTAGTTCCTGAAGAGTGAAACACTTGAGTTATTATAGTGATGCATTTTATGACCACATTCAGAGAAAACAAAAAGGACAATCGCTTGCTCACGTCTCAGACACACGTTAAGGTTGTGATTAGTAATTAATTGGTAATTCTTTATAATTTGTCATAGTTTATAGTTCTTAATGAGTCTAATCTCATTCAGTTTTGATATTACTTCCTGATTAGTTTAGCTTGTTTCCATATTAGTTGTAGTAGCTGAAGTGTTAATGTTCTCCTCATTTGTCCTGCATTACTTCCTGCATAGCTATCTATTAATGACTAAAAAACGATTATGCCTAATAAACGTAGCCCTTTCTAATCTTTCATTTTGCTCTGTTGTGTCATTTCCCCCCATACAGTAACCTGAGTGAGAGATAGCCTATACAGCTTCTGTGGCTCCGCCTCTTTCCAGCGCTGCGCTTGATCTGTCTTCAAGTTTGTATTTTCACAGCATGAAGGTAAGATCTTACGGATTTATGGATGAACCGCTCGTTTTATAATCTTCCTGTTCTACTGACATGTATGACATCTGCTTCAAACATTACAATGCTCATGATAACTTTCGTTAACTCTACAATAAGTAAATCCACCAGCTAATTTCTCTTCGCAAAAACGGAAGTTCAAAGACAAAAGTCAAAATACGGACTCAGTTCAAAATACGGATAATTCAGTTAACGTACAGTACGTCCTGAGGTCAAATGTTCAGGAACTGAGGATAGCAACGATTGTATTTAATTGTACAGTGTATTTAAAATAACACAACGTACAGTACAGTCAGTACCCGCATTTCCCTTACAGATTTGCGCAAAGCTTTTGCGATATTTTCTAAATGTTGATAAAAAACTATAACGAAATGACGGGCGTTTCCATTAACTTGATGTTTCTCGCAATAAGTCATTCCAACGCTAGCTCACGACCAATTTGTACGAATTCGTACGGGTGATTAAAAGGTGGCTAATTCATACTAATTCATACGACCTCACTCGTACGAATTCAGACGATTTGTCTAAACCCACGTGATAGGTAGGTTTAGGGGCGGGGTCAGGGGTAGGTCATTCGTACGAATTCATACGAATTCGGTAACTCGTAAAATATGTACGAATTAGCAAAAATCGTACGAATTTGTACGAGTGAGGTCGTATGAATTAGTACGAATTAGCCTCCTCGTAAAATTCGTACGAATTGCCGTGAGATCGGGCTGGTCATTCCAAAAATCATGGCAACAGATGTTGGTAGGTTCACGTATATCGCAGTGACCGCATTAGTCATTATTTTTAATGGAAGAAGACGTTGGCGTGTATCCAAGTATTAATGGCAAGGAAAACCCCTTTTACTTGAGATCGCCACATATGAGTGTTTCTGTGTGTTTCTCCCTCATACCTGCTTCGAGATCCAGTATTCCAGTATTCTCGTAATACTTTTGTCTTTTATGAGTTAAATAAATAACTCTGTCTCGTCTTCTGTCTAAACACACCGCGCCTTTTTTAAAGAATGATAAACTCTTACGTACGCCAGTTGACCTGGAAATATGGAAAAACTGTTTCCATTGCAGTTTTGTGAAATATTCCTTTTTGTAATTGCCTGAAAAACCTCCTCATGCGAGCTTAAAAACTTTTTTGCGATATATGGGAGTTTTTGCGCAATTTGAAGGGTAATGGAAACACACCTATAGTATCTTAATTTCATTATGTCCTTAAGCATAGCAATATGGTTGACCTCAAACGGACAATAGTGTTTGTCCGGTGTGCGATACCTGAAAGTTTGTCCTAGACGTCCGCTGTGCAACCGCCTTAAAGTGTTCCCATATTTTTAGTGACATTAAATAATTTCTTTATATATTTATGGACAAACTGTGAGCGGCACTGTGAAAGTGCAAACATTGCAGTTGTTGCCTAAAAGAGCTATGCCTGTAGTACTTCTGCTTGATCTGACCCTCGATGTGACTTTCACTGGTGTGAACTACAGTAGAGTAATGTTAACTGTAATAAAACTAGTTAATTTCGTCGTTACCACATCATTTTAGGATACAAAACATTCTTATACTGTGTAAAAAGGTTCAAAATCACAATGGTTTCACACCATGTGGAAATTACTTTCAAAATGGTGTGTCATTAGGACAGTATCTAGTTACTCCAAAGAACCACACAACCATATGTAATAGAGCTCATTTCCCAAACACACACACACACACACACACACACACACACACCAGTACTAAGCGAGTCTAAACGAACCATTAGTTTTTGATATGACATATGGAACAGTTTGTGGCAGACTTCTGTCCATTTTCTGTCCACTGCAGATATTTCTCCGCTGGCGGTCAAATAACAGCCATTAACAAATGAGCACCGGACGCATCGAAATGCACAAGAGATATGCGTGAAATGTAAATTTACAATGAGACCAAGGAGCACATCCAAACCATAATTCATATAATTCATGCTTCAGGGAATATTCTGGAAAGCTTCCACAAATGGTGAAATATAATTTATTGGCTGGCTTTGCTTTCAGGATCACTCACACACACACACACACACACACACACACACACACACACACACAATAAGCAATGACCCTGCGCTCAGACTCTCTGAGGGGATACAGGATTGAATCTTACTCAAGGGTCCAGTGAAAGAGAGCAGAGGCAGTTTAGTGTGTGTGTGTGTAGACTTGGCCACACATATAGGGCTCATTAATGAATTCTCAGACTAGTTATGAACCAAATTCACCACACCAGGTCAGAAAGTGTCTGGACACAAGGAATTACAATCACAGTTTTGTACATAATGGATAGACTTTTTTTTTTTTTTGCTAGGATTCAATCAACATGAAATCGAAACCTAAACCCTAAACTGTTTTCCAGTACAAATATTTAAACATCCTTAAATCAAGATACAAGATCTTTAAGATATTAAGTCTTGTTTTCTGACAACAATCAGCAACATTTTTGCAAAATAATCTGATTTTATTTTTGAATTTAGTGTATTTTCTGACTCCATTGACAGATTTTGATTGTGTGTGTGTCTCTCTCTCTCTCTCTCTCTTTCTCTCTCTTATACACACACACACACACACACACACACACATATATAATGATTTTATATTATGATTTAAAAAGACTTGAATATAATAATAATATTTTGGATCTGAACAATGACACTGTTGCCTTTTGTAGAGCTGCTTTACAGATGACATTTAATTTGTTTTAAGAATAGTGCACTGATATTTTCCTATTTATTAATGTGAAGCTGCTTTGAAATAATCTGTATTGTATAAAATAATAATAAATAAAATCCTCTATAAAACACATGATACAAATGTCAGGTGAGCAGACTGAACAGCGTTTAACACAAACCTGCTCTCTTCCCGTTGCAGAGCTCATCTCTCATGACTATTGGCTCCTGAAGGACATCATTGATAGGTATACTATACAATATCCCAATATGGAAAGCATATTTGTGTTTCTGCATGAGAGACACACACTTTGCTGTGGTTGCTGTATTTGAGCAAACTCACGGCTGTCCCGCTGTAAAGCAAGGCTTCGGATTCTGCAGTCACTGGATTTGAGGTCGGCTAGAGTTTTGAAGTGAGCAGAAATGTACAGTGAATGTAAAAACTGCCCTCCAGTAGCACTGACACATGTTACCCCACAGGGTTACGATAGGTCACTACCGTTGCTTTTCGTTTAGCATTTTGTTTTTTCAAGATTATCAAAATTTCAAGATTCAATTATTTGATCACACAGTTTATCAGATATTGAATATTTTATTAGAGTATTTTTTCATTAACATACAGCAGTACGTGGGAATTCATTTCAAGTTTTTATGGCCTCGGGAGATTGATCAGAAAAGCGACGTATTTCAATTCTTAAACATTTGCAGCAGATTATAATGCAACAAGTTATTTTTTCTTCATATTTTCCTTCATTTGTCCTGTGAATTATCCAACTGTTCTTTAGATTTTAATATCTTTGGTGTTGCTTTTTGAGCAGTGATGACTGCTTATGGACACATTTGAATTTCCTTAACAAAAGGTGATATTCTGTTATTCTGATAATGTTTACATTAGTGAACATGAACTAAAACGGAAACTACTTCTAAAGCATTTCTTAACTAATCACAGCATTTACAAAGTTTATTATTTAAATGAAAAGTTGTATCTGTTAATATCATTCAATGGACCTGAGCTGACATGAACTTACTCTTAAAAGCTTAAAATGAACAATTTACGTTAACAAAGATTAATGTATTATAAATGTATTGATCAATAATGTAAACTAATGAGATTTTATTATTGTAAAGTGTACGCGTTATTCTTAATGTGATCAGATGTAGTGTGCCATTTCTGTTTTAGACATTTTTGACAGATGATGGATGACTTATTACGATTTTGAGATTTGTTTTATAAGAACTTGAATAATAAATCATTCGATTGACACACTTTGGTCTAAACATCAAAAACAATTAGCACTTCAGTGGTCTTCAAATCTATGGCAGAAAAGCAACTGGAAAAATAAACACATTCAAATATTTCCCCGCGATCGCATTTCTCCCTGTCACCGCCTGTAACTCTAATATTTCACAGTACGGTGACTCTGATGAATTATCCACGTTCTGTGTGTTTTATCTGGTCGACAGCAGGAGATCTTTTTCCTTTCTGTCTTTCTTTTTCGGTTGTTGACTGACAGAGTCACCACAATGATGATCAGTGTGATTCGTCCTGACAGACAACAGTCATTCTCACAGTGTCATACAGAGCTCGTGTCTGAAATATGATCTGATGATGTCTGAGAGGAGACGCCGCATGGCGACTGTTTAGTGTCCTATACTAAAGCCAGGCTAACTCTTTATTTCAATGCTCCAATTTAGATATTCCTCTGACTGTAAGTAACTTTGCAACTATGTCAACTTATTCTAACCCGAACCTAACAGTACTAATACTCTAATGACTGCTAGTTGACATGTAGTTGCAAAGTTACTTATAGTCAGAATGTCTAAAGTGGACCATTGAAATAAAGTGTAACCTAAGGCTGATTTGACCTCTTTGTTTAAATTTACTTGGATATTACATATTAAACGCATCAAAAATAGCCTGTATTAGATCACTTGGGAATGTGAAAACTTTATAGTCGGTTTTATACTGCAAATAAACTCTTCATTTATTTACGTAACTATTGGTATCTTGTAGTATTTTTTTTCTTCATATATATATATATATATATATATATATATATATGTATTTCTTTTTAGTTTCCGACACTCTTCTGATGTCAGCGCTGTGATCAGTCTGGAACACCTTTTTTTTAATGTATATCAGGGATATTTATCTGTAACTAATTCCCTTATTTTTATACATTTGTTATACCGTGCTATTGATTCATTTTTGGACCTTTGTTCATTTTACTATTTCATTAGAAAATGAAATAGTAAAAAAAACACACAAAAAAAAACACACACATCAAGAGTAAAGAAAAACGCTTCCTTTGAGCATCCTAAAAATATATCCTAAAATATATATATGCATTCGTGAAATTTCCCAGAGTAGATTGTTTCCTAATTGTCTGGTTGTTGAAAACGAAGCCACTTCACAGATATAAATATGATAATCATTGAATTGTGGAAATGTGTTGGGGTCAGACGGCATGTAATGGGAATCGTTTACTTTATAATGAGACACAGATGTGGCATAAATGTGTTTATGCAGGAATCACATTCGTGGGATACATTGACTTTGATTCTCATCTATAGTTGATGGAAAATGCAATGTACAGAATGTCAAGACAATGGCAAAGTTTAAAATGTATTAAACTGAACCAAAGCCGCATCAGAGAATCCAGGCGAGTCAGCGTTTTTATTACTTTTATATAGCATTACATCTTTACCTGCCACAGGACGTCCTGTGAAGAGGCTAAAATATAAATGTCCTAGTGTAAAATATGAACAGTATGAAATATAAATAAAGCTTTCTGTCTAAGAGCCTTCTTAAATCCACAATGTGAGCAAACAGAACAAAAGTCAAGAGTAATTTTAAATGTGAGAGCCAAAATATACTGCATTCTTATATATATATATATATATATATATATATATATATATATGTACACACACACACACACACACACACACACACATACACATATATATATATATATATATAAACTAAATTATATATAAAATAACTTCAACTTTCATTAAAAAATACTGTATCATTGTTTCCACAACTATATTATTTAATATAAAGCCACACTGATAGTAAAGAGAAGTGTTTCTTGAGCAGTAAGTCGCACATTAGATGTTTTTCAGCATGTGTGTTTCAGGGTAAAGTTGCCCAGATGTGTGTTTGGTCGGATATCAAGCAAACTCAGCAGTGGAGCTCAGCGCTGTGGAGACCCAGCAGAAAATATGCTGCCATAACACGTCGTGTCATTTAATGCAGCCGGGGAATATAAGAAAAGAAAACAGAAAAAACATTTGAGCGTTGACCACCCATAAACCTCAGTGCATAAAACCCTGATGTTTAGCGAGCTTTCCTCTGATCCAGGGTCAGGGTCTATCCCAGCATGTTTACACCCCAGATTCCTGATCCTGAGCTCCAGGAGGGATGAGTGTGTGTGTGTGTGTGGACCACCAAAGACTCGCGGCTGTATGAGGTTCACATGAATCATGCTATCACAGTCTGCTGTTTGCCTTTGCTATTTACTCACATTATTATAATTTTCTCCACATAAACGAAATGCATCACACAATTACAGAAACCATTGAAATATCACATTTATGTATTTATAGTCCTTAGTCCTGTAAATAAAAAGGACCATGCAGCAAACAGAGACAGAAAAATACACAACTAATATATACAATATATATATATATATACACGATATACAATTATGGATCTGTCATATGATGCAAATGATGTTCAAACAGCAATCCGCATGAATTCAAAATAAAGGAAAGGAGAAAATAAAATAATAGCAAAAGTACATACAATATACACAAGAACAGCAACCATAAACCAAAAAGCAAATAATAATAATAATTCAAAACCCCCTAATGTTACTAAAATAAATAAGTAAATGTATTAACTTGAATCGAAGTGCTGTATAAATTTATGTCTGAACCATTTTTTTTAATAAGCTAAATTTCTTAATATGCTTAAACTTGTACGATTTAAAATATTAATAATGTACTAACAGTAAAAATCTGTCAACTCTGTTATAGACAAATTGGGTCAAATATATACAGTTAACAAATGTAACACACTTTCCCTGAGAGCATAAGCATAATAAGATCGAGACGTTCTGTCACATTTAACTGGAAAGTTGCCAATATTGTGTGAATTTCCTCTAAATATAGCTTTAAAAGTCAGCGAAATACTTTAAAATGTCATGTTGGAGGAATAATGCTAATCACCTTCTGATCCATAACAATAAAATACTTAACAATAAAACTACTATTATCATAATTTTGAAATCAAAACCTTAAACAAACAGAGTTGACATTGATGGTAACAGAGTTGACCACCCATAGATATATATATATAATTTTTTTTTAATAGGCTACATTTCTTAAAAGGCTGATTTGCTGATGATGAAATGCTGAAGATTTAAAATATTAATTCTGAAAATCAACGTAATAACAGAAAAATCTGTCAACTGTTATAGACAAATTTGGTCATATATTTATATAAATTATATATATATATATATATATATATAGTATATATATATAGTATATATTATATATATTACTATTACTATTATTAACTAGATTTAAGAATAAACTATACTAATACAGCATTTAGCCTTTAATGTTAATATGAACATTTACTAATAGATTTTTCAAATGAAAGGTTGTATTTATAAGATTAGACTTCAGATGACAGGCTGTGGGTCCTCCACCAGTCAAACCAGTGAGCTGAATGTGAACAGGGAACGGGTCTCAGTGTCTCCCTCTGCTGGGACAACTCGCTTCAGTTTTACAATGCAGAGCGAACACATCTCAGCTTCAAACTGACCATATCCCTGCTTTAGTTCTGATATACTCTAAATCAAAACCAGTTCTCTAAGCCATGTTCATGCTAATATCCAGTCCAGTAAGATCACAGAGAAGAGTGCTGTGTCGAGGGGGTTTCTCTTTTATTTGTCTCTGTATTACTGTTTATATTTTTTTATATTGTTTGTAACTGAAGGAAGCCTAAATAAACGGTGCTGTTTGGAAAACTTGGTACAAATGTCATAGACCATATTCATATGTGGAAGACTAAAGGGTTCGGGCACTTTAATAACATAACATAAATGACATGTTTTATTGCATGGATGGGAGGGATGAATGGGTGGATGGGATGGATGGAGGGATGGATGAAGGCAGGGATGGATGGATGGATAAATGGATGAAGGGAGGGAGGGATGGATGGATAAATGGAGGGATGGTTGGAGGGATGGATGGATACATGGATAAATGGATGGAGGGAGGGGTGCATGGATGGGAGGGATGAATGGATGGATGGAGGGTTATTGGGCGGGATGGATGGAGGGATGGTGGGCGGGAGGGATGGATGGATAAATGGATGAAGGGAGGGATGGATAAATGGATGAAGGGATGGATAAATGGATGACAAACGACAATAAAAACAGCATTTTCAAACTAATCAAATGTCTCAAAAATCTCAACAATATGAGAAATGTCAAAGTCAAATACTGGCATGTTATTTAATCTCTTATTTTCATCAATTGATTCAGTCATCCCTCCATCCCACCATCCATCCATCCATCACAGCATTCTTTCATCCCTCCATTCATTCATCCATCCATTCCTTCCTCACTCCATCCCTCCATTCGTTCATCCATCCATCCACCCATCACAGCATTCATCCATCCCTCCATTCATTCATCCATCCATCTCTTCCTCACTCCATCCATCCCTCCATTTGTCTATCCATCCATTCCTTCATCCCTCCCTTCCTCCATCCCTCCATTCATTCATCCATCCCTCCAGTCCATTCATCTATCCCTCACTCCCTCCATCCATTCGTTCGTCCATCTATCCCTCCATCCATCCATCCATCCATCCCATCCACCCTTCCTTCATCCATTTATCCATCTCTCCCTCCATCCATCCCTCCCTTCATCCATTTATCCATCTCTCCCTCCATCCCACCATCCATCCATTTATCCATCCCTCAATCCATCCCACCCACCATCCATCCCATCCATCCATCCAACCCTCCCTCCATACATCCCTCCGTTTATCCATCTATCCCTCCATCAATCCATCCATCCATCCCTCCCTTCATCCATTTATCCATCCATCCATCCCGCCCACCATCCCTCCATCCATCCCGCCCACCAACCCTCCATCCATCCATTCATCCCTCCCATCCATGCACCCCTCCCTCCATCCATTTATCCATGTATCCATCCATCCCTCCAACCATCCCTCCATCCATCTATCCATCACTCCCTCCATCCATTTCTCCCATCCACCCCTCCCTCCATCCATCCATCCACCCCTCCCTCCATCCATCCACCCCTTCCTTCATCCATTTATCCATCCATCCCTCCATCCATCCACCCATTCATTTATCCATCCCTCCATACCACCATCCATTCATCCATCCATCCTTCCCTCAATCCCACCATCCATCCTGTAGCAAAATGCTGCCAAAACCAGAGTACAGGGATTCACATAAAGCTTTGTATGACGTGTGTTAAATATTGCAGGCAAAACTGGACACAAAATGTAGAACGAATATTATAAGAAGGTAATCTTAATTGTTGTTTTTAGAATAAGCCATTTACAAGAAATAAGCACCCATTTGATAGTTTTAGGTGGATATTTTGAAACTTGTGATAATAAAATCTGCTGCATGTATGTGTTATCATTGACATTTGTATATTTTGTATATAGAATAGAACCCTACATCAGTATACACTTATTGTAGTGAGTGTAGATAGTTTATGGTGAAAGTGACAACAGGAACAATTTATTTAATAAACAAAAATGTATTATATTTTATACACTTTATAAAGTAATACATTTGATTGAATCCTTACATGAACATCACAGTTGTATGCTTGGAAGTAAATGTTACGATATAAAAGTGCTATGTGTCTTTGAGTAAAGAGAAAGGCCTGGTAGTGTTTCATGTTCAGTGATGCTGGATTTTTGCATTGTGCTGAAGAGTGGAGCTTTTCTGTGTCTCTTTTTACTTCATCATCCCATTCTTAACATTGGAAACGTTTTCCTTAATTTAATTAAGTTCAAATAACCCCCCCCCCACACACACACACACACACACACACCCCCACCCCCAAAATGTAACTGTTCCAGGCCCTTATTTGGATCCTTCAATCCAGAGAGCAAAGTTCCTACGCAGACTCATTCCTGACACTCCTTCCACCCAGACCATCTGTTACTCTGTCTGATCGGTGACAGCAGCTAAAAATAACCACACACACACACACACACACAAGTGAGCCGCATCCAAGTTGCGAAACATTTCGCCAGGCCACTGGAACAAAACCTGAACCCTGAAGGAGAGACTGGGATGTGGGAATGTGACAGTAAATTGTTTGCGTCGGGTCTTGTGTATGTTCTGTTACTCACAGGATGTGTGTGTGGGCTATTGTTGCTCTCTCTTCCTGCTCTCCCATGAGACGACTGTCAGCCCACACACAGACTCATCAACGAATAAATGATAGAGATTACTGAACATGTCAGGTACACCACGAACACCTTATATATACACAGTATTGATCTGTACACTACCAATCAACTCTTTGGAATAATTATACTATTTTTGATGTTTTCTTCTGCTCACCAAGGCTACGTTTGATCAAAAATAACAGTAATATTGTGAAATATTATTTCAATTTAAATGAACTGTTATTTATTGTAATATAATTTATTTATTCCTGTGTTCGAAGCAGGATTTTCAGTCTTCAGTGTCACCCGATCCATCAGAAATCATTCCAATATGCGGATTTGCTGCTCAATTATTTTCCGTTATTATTGGTGCTTAGTTACTAATAATGGCTCTTATTATTATCAATTATGTGCTGCTTCATATTTTTGTTGGAAACTGATGCATTTATTTTTTCAGGCTGCTTTGTTGAATGGAATGTTTCAAAAGAACAGCATTTATTAGAAACAGAAATCTTTTAAAAGAAATTAGGAAAAAGTGGAAAACGTTGGTGAAAAACACACATTTACATACAAACTGACCACTTTCCATCCATCCCACCAACCATCTATCCATCCGTTCCTCCCTCCATCCATCTATCCATCCATCCATCCCTCCATCAATCTATCCATCCATCCATCCATCCCTCCCTCCCTCCATCCATCCATTTCTCCTATCCACCCCTCCCTCCATCCATCCACCCCACCTTCCTTCATCCGTTTATCCACCTATCCATCCATCCCTCCCTCCATCCATCCACCCCACCTTCCTTCATCCATTTATCCATCTATCTATCCATCCATCCCTCCCTCCATCCCACCATCCCTCCCTCTATCCCAACATCCATCCACCCCTCCCTCCACACCCAACATCCATCCACTTTCACTCTCTTCATTCCAGACGACCAAGTTGTTATGAAAATATTTGCATAGTGGAATGCACTTCTTTTTTTGTTTCTTTTTGTGTGTGTGTGTGTGTGTGTGTGTGTGTGTGTGTGTGTGTGTGTGTGTGTGTGTGTGTGTGAAATATTTCCTTGTAGTGTGCTTGTGCCGCCTTTAAAATACATTTTATTTTGTTGTCTAATGTATTGACATTTATAGTTTTTCTCAGTATAGCGTAAGAATGGAAATTGACGACTAGACTTGAGGTCAGTAAATCAAGATGACAAAGTGCAGAATCACACAAGTCAACTTCAGTACAGTGTTTTAAGACATCACAGCACCCACGAGTAATGCTCTTCAGTCACGATGATTGCAGACAAACAGTACATAAGGGAGATTATTTCAAATCTGATGCCAAAATCCTGTTAGGTGAAGCATTAAACAACAAGCCTAAACACGCATGGGAAAACCCTAAAGCTAAGGAAGGAGGGGAAAATGAGAAATAAAGAGAAATAAATCCTGTGCGACGCTGGTACAGTAAATCTGCAGGCTTGAGCGACACATAAATGTCTCTTTCAGACAGTGAGTCTTTTTGAAAGAATAGGCCATAAAATTTCACTCTTCCTGTTTTCCCTGTCTAAATAAAGGTTGGAAGTAGCCATGACAAAGAAAAAAGAAAGAAAACACCACATTACAGGAAGAGATTTTCTGAGCTCTAGCTAATGAGATAGAAGTAGGAATTGGCGAACACAACCCTTCACATCTTTCACATCGCAACTGTCGAGTTTCTGCTCTTAGATGTTCACGTCTTCGGACTCAGAAATGAATCGTTTCAATGACAACCTCATTACGCCAACAGCAGCAAAATATTTAATAACTTTACAATAAGGTTCCCTTTGTTACCATTAGTTAACATGAAAAATACTTTTTAAATCTTAATTATTGTTCATTTCATTATTGACTAATAGGCTAAAAACCAAAAGTGTATCTCTTAATATTATTTAGTGGAACTGAGCTAATATTAGCAAAGTAACACGTTCTATATATAATTATAAAATGCACTTTCTATATTGTAAACAACTTGGCTCATCTGTTTTATAACTGACTTATTTTCAGTATTTTAGTCTGATCTTAGTTCTTTTGTTTTTACCCAAGAAAAGTTTATTAGAATTTAGCTCTGAAATATGTTAAAATGCTCATACACACACAGTAATGATTAAATAAGATTATGGAGTATGTTGTGAACTTAGATATTCTGCATGGCAAATAATATAAATACAAATACAAATGGCATCACTGAAAATAAGTACTTTACAATGTAATGCCTTGACTTTACATCCCCAAATATTATTGATCTTGAATTTGCATTAGAGAAAAAGGAAGATAATCCATTTGGTGCCCGTGGGACATGGGATGGTACCCCTAATGGTACACTGTAAAAATAAAAGTACCATAAAGACCTATTTGATGTTAAATCATATTTTTGACTTGAATAAAACCAATTGTTACCATTTTTAGGTTACCACTTTTTCCAGTGTGTGCAATGTCCTCAGTGTTAAAGGGGTCATATAATGGTGCATGCACTTTTACAATTTGATTGTACTGAAATGTGTGTTGGCAGTGTCTGTACACAACCATCATATAATGATAAAAATCCATCCAGTGGTTTTGTTTTAATCTCCTTATATGTTTTCCCCTGCCTCAAATCGAGCCGTTCGACCGTGTGACGTCACACGCTCGCACGCCCTCCCACGATTGTTGATTGACAGGAGCGTCTCAACACAGACCCGCCCTCGCTCGTGAGGGAGCTGTCAATCATAGTCTACGCGGACCAGCGCGGTCATTGTTGATATGCTGGAGCACTGTCTATGAGCAGAATGGCGTCTAAGCGATTGTGGTGTTCTGTTCTTGGGTGTAATAACGAACACAGCAGTCATTTTAATGTTCCTAAATCCGAACCGCTGAAGACGCAGTGGCTGAGTTTGTTTTCGAAGGGAATATTCCCCACGAGCAACGTCATTGCGTTCATGTTTGCGCGAATCATTTCTCAGTGGACTGCTTTATAGATGAGGATCAGTATAAAGCTGGATTTGCTAAGCTGCTGCTCATGAAAAAAGGATCGGTACCAGATATTCGTGTTCCTGCTGAATCTCCAGAAGAACGGAAGTGAGTGTAACGTTTTATTAAACTTTATATTAATATATTAATCTTTGCAAATCGCTAGCTGCACGCTTCACAATGAATGCGGCTAAGGTTTACACTCAGGGTACATTACGGCATGTTTTCTATGTATGACGTTCTCAATATAATGCATAATCCCACGTTTATACTGAACAACGCGTTATGGTTATTGAGTTACAAATGGTGTACGCCAGAGCCGGCTCTGGTGTACACAGAACAGAGGGGCGGAGTCAGCAAAGCTCATGATCATTTAAAGTCATATACACTGAAACGGCGTGCTGAAAACAGAGCTGTTTTTGACCAGGTAAAATAAGTGTTTTCTTACAATACTAATGAGAATTTTTAATTAAAGTATATTACAAACTTTTAATTTAGACCCTAAAGAATCATATTAGCTTGTACAAAAATGGCATTATATGACCCCTTTAAAGTCAGCCCAGGCTCATTAGAAAAACGTACCTGAGGCAACATTTTAGCAAAACGCAAAAAAAAACGTTGCGTCGGCACGTTTCACAACAGTTTCGAAGTGAAATATCCGGTGAGTGGCGCTAAAAGCTTTAATGCTCCATTTTAAAATTACGTACACCTACACAAAACCCTAAAACTACCCGATAGTGTTAACAAAAGCAAATGTGACATAAAACACAATCGTAACCATGCCATTTTAGCTTGTTTTTGAACAATGAGCCTGTTCCCCCTGTAGTCAATAATTTTATCCCTTATAACTCATCTTTGATCACCAAAATTACATATTTAAATGTTTTTTCCTCGAAAAAAAATGTCTTCATGCCTTAAAATATCTTGAATGTAACTCAACACCCTTGCCTCATTTAGTATACGCGGTTCTATGAATATGCAAATGAGCCCCGCCTCCACTCACTCACTCAGCTCAGAGATCCACTGGTTGACGATCACACGTTGATCTGATTGGTTACAAGGTCGTTTGTGACGTCAGAAACACCAGCGATTTCAAACCGTGTTTTTGAGACTGTCTTTGGTTCACTGCAGTTTTAAGCAGAAAATACTCAGCAATCCTGTCGACTTATGAACTTACACATGGTTTGTCTTAAAGCATATTAAAAACATATAAACAACATTTAAAGCTGGATTTTTAGGGGGGCTTTAAGTCCATTCTACACAATTCTCTCAAATTGTCCCCAGATATTAGCTTAGAAAACATGACTCTGCTTAAAATGTTCAGATGCAAAAGAGTGATTTGGATATTCAATGACAGATATTATATATTCTGCTGATCTGAACTCACTATAACAGTAATAAACATATGAAAGATGATATGTTTATCCAATGTTCCTTGCTGTTCCCATGTGCACTGCAGGCCTGTATGAACGCCATATTAACTGAATCAGTCTATTCTGCAGTGAACGCGGCCTCTGACCACCCAATCTTCAACACTCGAGACAGTCGCACAGTTGCTGACCCTGGTTTGCACCAGAGTCTCGTCATTTATAGCAGCACGGCTGTCCGCGCTCGTCTGAGTCACTCCGTGGGAACCGTTCACAGCACAATAGCGGCGGAGCATTGGCGCTCTGGGTGCCGCGGCTCGTGTTTGTGTTGGCGGAGCTGGCTGTGATTCTTGGGGGAGTCAGACAGAACACAGCCATGAGATCTCCTCCAACCCTCACATCCATCACGACACACAGCGCTGGACAGACAGAGATGGGGAAGGGGAAAACTATCAACAAGGACCATAGTACTATGTGTTTGGACGGTACCATGGTAATAATAATGCATGATAATACCATGCTTTTTTTTTTAGACATGGTTCAATGGCAATGACGTGTTTTGGTTGTTTTTTAATATGGCTTTTTATTTTTTTTTAGATAAGGTACCATGTACGGTAATGCCAAGGCTTTTTGTACATGTACTATGGTAGTTCAGTGTTATTGTAAAATGGCACGACGCAAGTGTGTTTTGCTAGTTTCAGCCTGACGCAGTTATCATTTTCACGTCCTGCGCCATGTTGTTTAAAGGTGCATTGCGCAACTTTTCATGTTAAAAATACCTGTTTTTCTATCCTATACATGCTTAAAGAACTGCCTGATGGGCTAAATGAGCCCTTCTCTGCGCACTGAGATTGCCTCTATAATCCTGTACAGTAAAATATATAAGAGGGATTCGGGCTTGAATTTGAGACTGGGCGTGACGTCATGCGCGTTCACGCTCACCAGGCTATGTCTCGCAGGTTTGTGTATTTGCCGGCGCCGCCATTCTCCGCATCAGCGAAGAAAACTCCTGCGTCAAAGGTAGAAGATGGATTCAAAGAGACCGGCTTGTAGTCCATTCCAAACCCCAACGCAAACTCCACGTAAAGTAAAGAAAAGAAAAATTGTGTCTAGTGCCACCAAAAGGTCCAAATTGGAGTCAGACAGGCGTCGGAGTAAGACGAGAGTCAACCTCGGGAAGGCATTTAACAAATGGAGAGATCTCCGGTCTGCTCTTGGTCTCAAACGGAATCCTCAGTTGGCTTTTTTCTTGATAAAACGGTAACCTATATGACGCCAAAGGATGAGAATGCGTTGGAATGTCGCCTTTAGGCGGGTCCACAATGTGCGTACACTCTGTTTATTGCACACACAGCAGCAGCACACACACATGCCAAATATTAAAAATAAAAGGATTACAACGTAAAAGATTATTATAGTATAAATAAAGATATTATTGAATCCGGCTTGTCCTGTAGATGACATTTAACATTTAACATCGCGCACGAGCAGATCAGTCTCCTCGCTAGAGAAGCGTTCAGTCTTTCCGCTTGCAAATTCCGTCATGTCCGTCATGGCACGAGAGCAACTCGCTTTTAAAGGGAATGGGAGATGAGACTCTGATTAGTTTATTGCACGTTACGCCCAAAACACACCCATTACTCATTAAGAGAAAAGGGACAACCCTATTAGACCATGAGCGCCGACCATTTTTTCCGTCGTTAAACTAGCAAAAGTGGATTCGGAACTAAGTGCAATTGCGCCGTGCGCTATAGACCATGCGCTTAGATCGTTAAAATAGGGCATTATGGGTTTTTGGACTTTTTTCGACATGTACCATGACAATACCATGGAATCATGGACATGGTACCATGGTATTCTTGTAATTACTACAAAGATTCCCATGATAGTGCTTGATGCCGCTGAACTTGTCTTTGGGACACGAGGAATAAATGTCTTCATACTAAAGATTCTTCATATGTTCACACTCTCTTGGCCTCTAGTTGCACCCGTGATCTTTCGAGAACCGAGAGCTTCAGGCAAACGTTACCACGACTGCCCGATGAATTAACTCTGCTCTCCAAGACATCAACACTGCTGAGGGTCAGACCCGCCAACAGAACTCCACCCTGGGCACGGTGAGCGCGGCGGACCCCTGGAGCCACACAAACACCATCAGGTCCACCAGTCGGGCCCACAGCCCAAACACAGCCTGACTCTGACAGCAACGGCTCTGCTGGAACCGCATGGTTTTGGTTCTCCTTCTACATTTGATCAGGCCTCTGAAGAACAGCAGGCCCAGCGAGAGCCCAGAGCTCCCCCGTACGACCGTACGTTACGCCTTGTTTGGATTTCATAAGTCACTTTTGACAGATTGCACAAAGCACTGCCATTCCAGCGAGAGAGGGAATGATTGTTTTACAAGCGAAGTGTGCTGTATGGTTGTGCACAGCTCTAATGTGGTGAACCCAGCTCAGCAGAAATCCAGTATCCTGTTACATCCAAGATGAGTTACTGATACAGATGAAAATGATCATAAAACACATCTCGGTTCTCACAACAATCTCTGCTTTCAATTTAGGTCTAGCTTATCAACTGTGACAGATGTGCCTGAATTCCACTGGTAGGATCTTTTATCAGGGCATGAGGGCAAAACAAAAAGAGTTAATATAACTATATTTTCCATTAATACTATATCCTATAGCTAACATAAACGGCAACACTTTACAATATACATTAACATTAGTTAACTACCTTTGTTAACATGAACTAAAAATGAACAATACTTCTACAGCATTTATTAATCTTAGTTAATATTAATTTCAACATTTACTAATACATTATTAAAATCAAAGGTTGTATTTGTTAACATTAGTTAATACACTGTGAACTAACATGAGCAAACAATGAACAGCTGGATTTTTATTAACTAACATTAACAAAGATTAATAAATACTGTAACAAATATTTTGCTCATTGTTAGTTCATGTTAGTTAATACATTAACTAATGTTAACTAATGAACCTTATTGTGTTACCACATAAACTAACAAGAAGTTATATATTTTAAGTACAGCATTTATTAATCGTGCATTGACTATGTTAACATATACTTTTGATTTGACTGATACAAGTGTATTAGCATATGTGGAGATTAACCAGAACTAAGATTAATAAATACTGTTCATTGTTAGTTCAAATGAACTGTTTAACAAGTGATACATTATTGCAAAGTGTTACCTTTTTTTTTTTTTTTAAATCTTACGTAATGCCATTCAGATAGATATTTTCAAGTGTCTACTGTAACATTTACTTTCATTAAAGGGTTTCACCCAAAAATTAACATTTTGTCATCATTTGAAATCAACTAGAAAGCTTTTGTAACATTATTCAGTAACCATTCAATCGTTTGGGGTTAGTAAGAATGTATTTATTTTTGGGAAAGAAATGAAAGAAATCAAAACTTTTATTCAGCAAGGATGCATTCAATTGATCGAAAGTGACAGTAAAGACATTTATAATGTCACAAAAGCTTTCTATTTTAGATAAATTTAATTATTGTGAACTTTCTATTCATTAAATAATCCTGAAAAAAAAGTCAGTGAAAGAGGCTAAGTCTAAATTCCTCTCCCAATTCATCACTGAAAATGTGTTTATATTTTGTACACTGCATGCTTTCCCTTTATACGCTCAACATTTTATTGTACAGCACTTTGGTGCAACTCTGTTGCTTTTAAATGTGCTATAGAAATCTTGACAAATATGTCAAGTATATGACAAATATTGACAAATATGTATCACAGGAATAAGTTACAGTTTACAATAGAAAACAGCTATTTTAAATTCTAATAATATTTCACAATATTAAATATTTTACTGTATTTTGGATCAAATAAATGCAGCTTTGGTGAGCTGAAGAGACGTAATTTAAAAACATTAACAAATCGTACGAAACTTTTGAATGGTAGTGCATATTTCATTTTATAATTAAAAAAAATGTTTGACCAACATGTTGCATTGTCTGGAGACATCAGTGAGAAGTATGGAGTTAACAATACTCCCCATTAGACAACAGTCTCATAACTGCCTACTTTGAGGCAAAAGAGAGATTAGCATTCAGTGAAATGAGCAGACTGATAATGCTACAAGAGGTCAGTGGGGCAAAAATGGACCCTTCATACGGATCGGATCATACTTGTATCGCCATGATTGAACACATTTCCACTAAAATTAAAAAGTCATTGATATCTGCTATGAAGTACACTGATTGCTTTGTGAGTTTGACAGTTGATGAAAGCAGTAACTTTGGGAAAAGCTATTTAATCATTTATTTGAGAGCAGATGTGACAGGCAGAGAGAGTATTAAAAACATTTTCCTTGATCTTGTAGAGATAAGGGAACAACAGCAGAGGCATTGCATCAAGCTCTTAAAGGGATAGTTCACTTTGAAATTAATTTTTGGTATGTTTTAGCTTACCTCAAGGGCATCCAAGATGTAGGTGTCTTTGTGTCCACAGAAATTTCAATTTTGATATTTTTAGGTCAAACCGTTCTTGTCTGTCAGTCATATAATGCAGGTTTACGGTCACTTCCTCAAAGAGCATGCACAGAGAAGTCCAAATTAAACATGATTTAATGACTCGTAAATGTAAGTACACATTGATGGCCTAAGACACGAAACGAGCGGTTTGTGTGAAAAAAAAAAACAGTATTTATATCGTTTTTACCTCTTGTAACCACAGCCACGTCCAAGTGATCTGACGGCGCCGGCGCTTCGGTCTTTTCCGGAAATCGCCGGAAGTGATCTCTTTTTTTACATTTACATTTATTCATTTAGCTGACGCTTTTATCCAAAGAGACTTACAATTGCTATATATGTCAGAGGTCGCACGCCTCTGGAGCAACTAGGGGTTAAGTGTCTTGCTCAGGGACACATTGGTGTCTCACAGTGGATTCGAACCCGGGTCTCTCACACCAAAGGCATGTGTCTTATCCACTGAATATTTTAAATCACACCTGGTCAGCATTGCCACGGATGGAGCATCAGTCATGACAGGATGAGAGAGTGGACTGATTGCAAAGTTGAGAAAAGACTTCCCTTCATTGAAGCGCATTCATTGTCTTGCACACAAGCTAGAGTTGGCAGTGGACGACGCATGCAAGTATTCAACTGGATGTAACCACTTTAAAATCTTTATTTTCATGTCAACATCTCACTGCTGAAGATTGGGCAGATTTTCTCCATTCACCGGGTTGCCAGCACTGTCAGAGCTGTTTGGCAGGACTTTCCAGCACTTGCCACAGAAATGCAGAACGCTTCTGTGGATGTTTCCCGCACGGATTTGGCTTGGTGAAATTGTAGTGGACTATTGAGGAACCTCAGCAGCACAGGTTTTGTTAAAGACCTTGCACTGATGAAAGATGTGCTGCGTGAGTTTCAAAGTAGAGGTCTACACGGAGCACCCGAGGACCCGGGATCCGACCCGAGACCTGTACGGGTTCTGGTCTATATTTTATATGGTCAGCCGGGTCCGGGTCAGGTCCCAATCTATTACTTTGAGTCCCGGGTCTGTTTAACATTGTGTGTAATACCTGAGTCGATCGGACTCGGAGTCAGTCAGTCACCACTGCTTGTGTGTTTTTTGTAACTTGCAACTTGAAAAGTGTGAGCCAGAAAATAAGGTTAAAAAAACTAATTGCGTTAAAAAGCTCATATTTCAGTTTGCTCCAGGCAGCTAACGCGAATGTGCAGTCTCAAGCTTATCATGTTTCTATGGCAACCAGAGATTCTGCATTGACACAATGACTTTACCAATTGACTCTTTTCACTTAAAAGGCGGGACTTATTCTCGGGACGAGTTCAACTTCAAAAGGGAACGCCTGGGTTACGTATGCAACACTTCCCTGAGAAGGAGAAGCTGCATCACTACCATACTTTAGCCACTCCCACACGTCTTTTTTCATAATTTGGTAGATAATATAGATCATAATTTTTATAGATAATTTGGAGTTGATGACATGCTTCAAACACTGGCTCACGCTGGAGGCGTTTCCATAGTGTCATCATTGACTCAGCATCTTGTTCCCCTTCTCAGGGAGCCTAGGTTACATACATAACCCAGACAATTTTAATAAATAAAATCTCAGTCAAACCAGAGCCCGTCTACGAAGAGCCTTGGCACTTCCTATTAGCCCCTATGTATCATCTTAGTTGCAGTTCCATTAGAATTCCACTGGGGGTGATCACGGGCGAGTGCAGACTGAATGGGAGTCTATGGAGCTAGACGGCTAAATGTATCTCTTTCTCCTGCTTGTCGTTGAATCAACGTAGATTTTATTGTTGATTCGGCAAGTTCAATATAGATTATAGGCCAAAAGTCGAATGAATGAGTACTTATGTCCTTTCGATTTCTTACAGGTTGGGCCGTTGTTGGCCGGAACACACTAGCATTCTGCTAGACGGATTTGCGACTGATTACGACCAGAGACCCCATTTGATGGCACCCGAAGCTAAAGCAGAATCAGAAACATTATCTTAAAGAGGACTTTCTGACGAAGTTAATTCTTGTGTACTGTATTTATATTTTTCTGCAGGCACTTTTATTTTCATATCATTATATAAGTGCTGAAGTGAATTGCAGTAAAGCAGCACCCCAGGGAGTATGAAAATACAGGGTTTCTGCAGGTATCTTCAAATGAAATTTAATGCCTTTTTAAGGCCATTTAAAAAAAAATGTATGCCATACACGACCCATGACTAACCACGGATATTGTATATAAATAAAAATATATATATATATATATATACACACACACACACAATTGTTTTTTTTTTGATTTTTCAAATGTCCCAAATTCTGAATTGCAACCATTCAGTTTGACAATGATGCAATGATGAATCTATATCATTCTGAACTGAATTAGAAATGGCTCTTAAAGCCGCTAAAAATGTCCATTTTATTTGGAGATATTTCAAAATTAGCAGGAACTCTACTTCTTTAAGTTGAGAGCCACAATTATTCAAAAAGCTTGCTTTTGTAAAAGAGTGTGCAAAACAACAAACCAGTAACTGTAACCGAAAACAAAAGTGCAATTATAACAAAATTTAAGCTCACTGCCACCTTGGAGTCCAAAAACAGAATAATTTTATTTATAATTATTTTATAATCACAAAAACAGCTCTTCAATATGCTCAACTTTTTAAATGCTGAAACTAAATGTATTCAAAGTACATACATGTATGCAAGAGCTATAGAAATTGCATATAGAATGTATTGTGTAAATTATAGAATTTACACAGTAGCTATAGAATTTATTGTGTAAACAAGTTAATTATGGCATGTGCCTTAATTTAGTCGATTTTAGTTCCAACTCTGACTCAACATTTTTTAATTCATCGCACTTTTCCTTGAATCTCTTACTTAGAGTATTAGATTTTGTAATCATTTGTGTCATGAGGTAAGAGAGCCAGACAACAGGTGCGGAGAAATAGTATAATTTAATGAGAGAGCTTGCCAGGAGATCGATAAACACAAATATTCTCAATAAGAACTTAGGGCTTCTTGAAGAAAGATAACATTCAAATAAAGTCTCTGGTTGAAGAAACAACTAAAACAGCAATCAGCCTAGAAGTAAGGATGGCTGGCGCGAAACAGATGTTCCGAAGCTTTGCGAGATCCCGAAGCAAAGATGATTCGAAACACTGATCCGAAGCGTGATTCAAAACACCCATGTCACGTGACAACGGCTAAATGAAGCGTCTAAGTGTTTCATCAGGTGGAGTGCTCCTCCGAATCAGGGTTTCATTGATTGGTCGGTTCGGGAACAAATCACACAATCACACAGTATAAAAGTTTTGTCAACGCATTTTCATATCGTGGGTTTTTGTGAGAGGAGTTTGGTTTTGAGATAGCGGATTTTTGGTGATATAGTGACATTATAGTGCGATTTGTTTAGTTATATTTAGGATTTAATTTACATTTACACATTGACTTAGAGACACACAGAGTACATATAGTGACACATTAATAGATGCATTGATAGAAATATATATATATATATAGATTAATAGATAGATACATATTACAGATACATATAGATTATTAGATAGATAGGCTACATATAAAATAGATAGATAGATGGATGGATGGATGGATGGAGGGATGGATGGATGGATGGATGGATGGATGGATGGATGGATGGATGGATGGATGGATGGATGGATGGATGGATGGATGGATGGATGGATGGATGGATGGATGGATGGATGGATGGATGGATGGATGGATGGATGGATGGATGGATGGATGGATGGATGGATGGATGGATGGATGGATGGATGGATGGATAGATAGATAGATAGATAGATAGATAGATAGATAGATAGATAGATAGATAGATAGAAATGGAAGCTCCACAGAAGAGATGCCGTACATCTGTGGTGTGGGAGCATTTCCATTTGGAAACCCCAAATAAAGTGAGATGTGTGTATTGTGATCGGCAGCTCGCCTACTGCAACAATACATCATCCATGATGCGCCATTTGAGGAGCATTCATCCTGCCATTCTGCAGGGTGCAGAGGATGGTAGTGTTCCCCCTGTACCAAGGCCTGCTACTGACATCCTGCCAAAGCCCTGGATGCTGAAAAGCACATCACACTGGAGTGTGCTTCACTGATGCGTTCAAACACAACTCCTGGTGAGTTTCAGTCTATGTTATCTTATGTAATGTGATTCATGAAATTTATACTTCATATGTGTTGTCAGTTTATGATTTGTTACTAATTGCCGTTTTCTTTTAATTCAGAACCACAAATGTCAACATCAGGCCCATCATCATCAACACCAGTTGAAACACAAGACAGTTTATGGGAACATTTTGACAAT
Source organism: Rhinichthys osculus (assembly GCA_029959095.1). Classification (NCBI taxonomy): domain Eukaryota; kingdom Metazoa; phylum Chordata; class Actinopteri; order Cypriniformes; family Leuciscidae; genus Rhinichthys; species Rhinichthys osculus. Next base: position 41,262,628 of record JARWKJ010000007.1, read on the forward strand.
TGTATCCGTGAGACCCAGATGATACACAATCCTACAGCTGATGCCACAGTGGAAGTGAAAAAATACCTCAGCGATGCGTTTTTGCCCAGAACTCATGATCCTCTAACTTACTGGAAAGAGAGAGCAGTAATCTTTCCTCATTTGTATGTCCTAGCTAAAAAATATCTTTGTATGCCAGCAACAAGTGTCCCTTGTGAGAGAATTTTTTCAAAGGCTGGAGAAATTATCTGTAAAAAAAAAGAAGTAGGCTGAGTCCTTCAACAGCAGAGAAATTAATATTTTTGAATAAAAATCTTTAAGAAAGGGAGACATTGTGGCTTGATTTATTTTTATTAATATTCATTTTTCATGACCAAAATCACATTATGCAATGTGAAGAGACTACAGGTTACAAGCTTCATATATTACAAAAATACAATAATAAAAAAAAAACCCGACACATTTTTTTATTAGCTCTTTGTAAATGTTGTTTCAGATCAACACCTGCAAGTGACCACTAGGTGTCACCGTGGAGACGGGTTTCGGATTGATTCGAAGCCTCGAAACAAAATGGCACATTTGCTTCGACTGTTTCATTGCTTCACGAAGCCTCGATCTGCCCATCACTACCTAGAAGAGGATAGTTAGATGAGATCTCCGTCAAGTGAGTAGAGGCACAGGCTGAAGGCGCTCGAGGGAGACTAGAGGCAAGCGGCGATTCTCCGGCTCAGATCAAAAGGCTCTTTATAACAATCAGCTCTCCGACATGACAGGACTGAGACAGGACAGAAGACAACAATGTTAGATGGCACATAGCATACACACAGTAATGCAATAGTCAGGCAAAGACAGGAAGGAAGAGAGGGGAGAAATAGAGACGCTAATCAAGAGAAAAGGATTCAGGTGAAAGGAGGCAAGGGCCCCAACTAGTGAACGAGTAACAGCTGATGAGGATAATGAGGGGGTGTGTGAGATAATGAGGAAATAGCGTAATGTGAGAGAAATAACCAGGATCATGACAATTTGAGCCATGAGTGTGTTAGATTTGTTCTCAGCCTGCTCAGCTAGTTGATCAGCGTCCTTCTGAAGGCACACCACAGTCAACACCCCTCTTTTATTTTTCAGTTCTTCCAGCTCATCTTCCAAAGCTTTTCTCTTTAGTCCACGCATGGCACCCTCTCTCTTCCTCCTCTCCTCATCAAGGTAGATCCTGTATCTGGTCCTGGCGGAGGCTACAGAAGCCAGTAGTTCCTTTGTGAGGGGCACTTTGAGAACCCCCCCCTAAAGCACGTACTTGTTCACAGACAAAGTCTCTGGGCCTCAACAGTTTCTTCTTTTATGTTGCATGTCTCTACTTCATTGTTCACGGAGAAGCCTCTCTCTACCGTAGCTTGCCCATGAGACAACAGCAGGAGGCGTTGAAGGAAACCTCGAAGCTCAGGATAAGACGCGTTGAGAGTTTGGTGAAGGAAAGTATCAAGTCGTTGCTCCATGGGTTTGAAAGAGAGGAACTCCTCACTTTTGCCATGCAGAGAGAGAAAGCTGTCAAACTGTTGCACAACAGTATCACCTGCAATGGACAAACACAAATAATGAATCACATCAATGTAAATTGATGGTTATTTATATATACCTGGTACAGGACATTTATGTAAATATATTTATTTAATCAGAGTTTGAACATGAGAGGAAGACTAATGCATATAAAACATGTAACATCTAATTATTTACTGTTTAAGCCCATATCATACTCCCATTTCATACTCTTTTAAAGAAAGCATATTAAAAAATAAACTTAAACTAATCTTTAAAATGTTCTTAAGATCAAAGTACTGAGAACACAGCACACTGCACTGTGTGTAACCTTTATTTTCCTATAATATTCCTACCAGCTGAAACTCCTCCTGTCAACTGCTTGTCCTGCAGAAATCTTTGAACTAGAAACTTCTAAATTCGAGGACAGTGAGGTCACCTACTCTGTTGCTTGATTTGCTCTGAAGAGAATTCACTGAGCAATCTTTTTTGCAAACGCCGCAAATCCTTCATAATGTTTGCCACTAACGGGCTGCATCCATGTCTTGAAATCTTCGTTTTCCAGCCACTTCAGCTGAAATTTGCACTTTCCCATTTTCGTAGTTCCAGACCTGTCTACTGCTGTACAAAATGCCCGCGTCTCCTCCGCATCACGGCAATTTTGCTCCGGCCGGAAGCAATTAGCCTACCAAACTGGTTCCGCATGTTTATCACACGAATGTATAATATTTTGCAACAGCAAATACAAATTGTTAATTATGAAGGCTATATTCAAATAAATGTATATAAAATTCACTTCAAAACTATAAAAAAGTTTAATGCCTGTAAGAATCAAATTTAATGCTTTTTAATGCCTTTTAAGGCCTTAATTTTCGGAAAATCCGTTTAAGGACTTTTAATGCTTTTTAATGCCCCGCGGAAACCCTGAAATATGTGATGTCAACAATTTTTTTTTACGGATTTTTAGAACTGATAAGTGAACTTAAAAATGCAACTTTCAGCTGAGTGTATTATCTTAGCCCCCCCTTTTGAATGCAACTTTCAAATTACTTGACAAAATATTACATCCTGAGAAAAGTGGATTTCTGGGGGTGAAATCCCATAGACTCCCATTCATTCCGCACTCGCCTGCGGGCGCCCCCGCATGGACAGAGACGTGTTACTGCAGCCAGTCCAGAAACCAGAAGTAACCAGAGAGTGCAAATTCTCTTCTATTAGACATTCTCTGGTCAAACTCAATTCAAACATGGTTGAAAGAGGAAACAATTGGGAGAACCTATATTTAGGTCATACAATGGAGCCTGCACCGGTCAGGAGCTCTATGAGTGAGCAACATGCCACAGTTTGGTGGACCTGCGCTCAATCCAGAATTAAATCACCTCACTGTCCACTTTGCTTTAAATTCCTTACTGTACAAAACTGCATTTCCTGCTAAATCGTAAGACTATTGTTTATTTATTTATTTAAAATGCATTAATTGAAGGGCTGTCAATAGCAATACATTTTAAATATAGAATTTATGATTCTGCCCAATTAGCCTATAGGTTTAAATTGTTGATCTAATTATATAAATTATAAATGAATTAATTATATAAATAATTCAATTAAACGATAAAAACCATGCCACTGGTGAGAGTCTACCCTAACACACAGTAAACACAGTATACACATGAAGGCTTAATGCTGGTGGTCCCCCTGACAATGTTCTTTATTGTCTTTAGGCCATAATAAGTTCATCTGGTTTTGATTGTGCTTCCAGAACCCCCTCTTACCCTGGAGAGAGAGAGAGAGAGAGAAGCCAAGAAAGGACTGACGGGAAAAAAAGAAGGGGATCCTGTGGACAAACTTCTAATTTAATTCTGGCCACTCATGCCTGTGAAACAGACACATGAAGAATCCCCTGAACAGAAATAATTTCACCTGCTTTGGGTGAGTGACAGTTTGCATATTCAATCACAATAAGGCATTAACAGGACCAGGTTTGGATACGTGAACTTCGCCGCCTCATTGACCACATTGATCTTCTCTCAGTTGTTCTTATCAAAATACTTTTTAAAATTATGCCGTTACTGCTAGCTTTAAGTTGTAAAAGTTCTAAATAATATGAGGATGGAGGAAAGTGTAGAGGACTCATCAATGAGTTCATCAATGCCATGCCAATAATGATGTTCAGACTATTTTGGAAAATGTTTTCACAGAAATAATGATATTTAATTGGCAAAATTGTCACCATATTACATATATACACTATATGGATATTGAGGAATTCAGGTGTTTCAATCAGATTCATTGCTTCAGCTGTATACAATCAAGCCATCCAGTCTGCATTTACAAACATTTGTGAAAAAATGGGTCGTTCTGAAGAGCTCAGTGAATTCAAGCTAGATATTCCAAACTTCCACTGCCATTAATATGAGGACAAAAACTGTGTGGCGGGAGCTTCATGGAGTGGGTTTCCATGGTCGAGCTGCTGCATGCCAGCCTCACATCACCAAGTACAAAGCCAAGCGTTGGACAGAGTGGTGTAAAGCATGCTGCCACTGGACTCTGGAGCAGTGGAAATGTGTTCTGTGGAGTTATGAATCAAGCTGCTCTGTTTGGTAGTCTGATGGGCAAGTCTTGATTTGGCGGATGCCAGAAGAGCGTTACCTGCCTGACTGCATTGTGGCAACTATAAAGTGTGGTGGAGGAGGGATAATGTCATTGGGATGTTGTTCAGGTGTTGGGCTAGGCCTCTTACATCCAGTGAAGCAAATCTTAATGCTTCAGCGTACCAAGACATTTTGCTATGCTCTTATCTTTGTGGGAACAGTTTAGGGAAGGCCCCTTTTCTATTCCAGCATGACTGTGCCCCAGTGCACAAAGCAAGGTCCATAAAGACATGGTTGGATGATTTTGGTGGGGAAGAACTTGTCTGGTAGCCTGGCATGCCAGACCTACATCAAGATGTTAGGTCTGGGAACTCTCCATTGACATGCCTCAATCCGAGGGGCGGGATTGAGGCATGTGTGTGAACCTTTCAAAATCCCTCTGCACGCAATAGGATAACGCTACAACCAACCAGAGCAACGTACGGCTGTGGCTGAGTGAGTCTCATGCGTTTTTCCACCAGCGGAGCTAATTGATATATTAAACTTTTGCCGTATCAGGACGGCAAAAATCCGGACACATCTTCCTTTTTTAAGAATGACTTAAGTGACGTTCTCTTAACTCCAAGTCCTCCAGAGTCGCGGCCAAAGCCGATTCGAAAGACCGCTGCATCTTCATTGTTTTCAAGTAGCAGGAAAATCACCTATGGAAATCACTCGGAACGTCATGAACTGTGCCGTCATTGTGTTAAGCCCGCCCGCCGACTCTATACACGATGTGATTGGCCCGATCAGTTTTTGTTTTTTCCAGCTCAAAAGCCTATGGAGAGTTGCTAGACCACACTGGCTGCGAAATAATTTTCGCTGCCGCTAGGGTGCGTCTAGATTTCTTGGCTACTTGTCTGGCCCACACAGAGCCCTGACCTCAACCTCACCGAACACCTGTAGCGACAATGAGTCGTTTTGGGGAAATTATTTAACTCAAATGGGGAATATTATTCATTAGATAATGAATATGTAATCGCATACATCAATTAAATTATCCCAAATAGGGAATGGACTAAACATTACCATATATGAATAATTAACACGATTGATCGTAGTAATTATTGATATATATGTCAGTTAAGTCAGATTAATTTTCAGAGTAAATTTACATGTGATTCCAAATTAGTTTGTCATGCATTCCGGTTCGTCCTGCGAACCGGAGATGAAAACTTCCTTATATCACAAGATTACCTGCCTGTATACCGAGTGAATATTTTCCGCTGGCCACACGGAAGTATCTGCTCGTATACGGCACTTTCAGATGTTTAAAATAGTTAACCGAGGTAGAGCTTTGGTAACTTTACAGATCTTTGACATATTAGAGAGACTTCAATCATGGGACAATGAGACAGATTCGATTCAAAGGATTATGGAATTTAATAACACAATACTAAGGATTACATAGACTACTAAACATCACGCAGGAGTAAATAATATGCATATCAAAACAAACAATTAATACAGGATTGCAATATGACGTATTTAAAAAGAGACAGTTAGAGTGAGTGAGAGAGAGAGAGAGAGAGAGAGAGAGAGTGGGTGTGAGAGAGAGTGAGAGAGACAGAATAATTCAAACAGTGCAACAGAGACCCAAAGGATTCCAATATTAATCTAGGCAACTTTAAGCAGCACTTAATTGAGATTTGTACGTTACTTGATTTAAACACGGTCCCTTTGTGTTGAGTTGTGTTACAAAGGCAGCGTGGTTGGAGTTGTCTGGCGCGTCTTTCGGTAGGAGGCAGATGTTTCCGAGTGCTTCAGCTGCGACTCGTGAGAAACGATAAATCTTAGGCTTGTTTCGTTCGTGAATACACTGACCGAAGTCAACTATCAAACTGAGGTAGATCAAAATAAAAGAAAACTTAGATTAAAACAAAGTAGGAAAACGACGAAGAAGGAGAACTCCGGCTGGAGTTTAGCAGGAAAGTTTAGGCATCTCTCTCTGGCGTAGGAAACTGCACAGAGGATAAGGTGGCGGTCTATTTTGAAGGGGCGAGGGACACGCCTTTCTCAGTGTTTGATCCAACCGTTTTGCAGGAGGGCGGGTCGCTAGACCTTGTGATTCACGCCCTCCCGGATCATGTGCATAGGGGATAAAACTTGTTCGAAATACACTTCTAAACTAGTATTAATAAAAGCATGCATCATATTACATTCTGGGTTGATGATTCAATCTTCTTTGATTATTTTGATTACAACCATACCAAATTCGGCATTCCTAGGGCTTAGTGAAATGCAGATACATGATTTTCGTGATTAAAACGGATGTTAAATGAATCACATATCACAAAAGCTTACGGTTATATATGTTGTCATCAGGGAATCATGAAAACACAACCACAAAACATTATACATTTACAAAAGGGGATTTTTGATCCCATGTGTTCCGAGTGTTCCGTGTGTGTAAATGGGTGTTCGGAAGTTCAACCAGCGTTGGTCACGCGGTGAACTCGCGACCAGTCCCGTGTGAGCGTGTGTGCTTCGAATTTGATGAGTTTACACAACTGCTACAATGGCCAGTTGTCTAATCTTACAATTCTCTTCTGTGTGCGTGTAAGCGAAAAACCCCAAGGGGATTCCACGTGTGTGCGCTTATCTGAATGGACAATGTTCGTCTTGTCACCTTCGGAGGGGTTCTTCCACGTGATTCTGATTCCAAGAGGGGCCCTTTGGTCACATGTCTGTGTCATATGTGATAAGCAATGCATTTCTTTGTTTAACCATTCGTGGCAAAGCCAGTGTGTGTGTAAGAGTCAGTAATTCAATCAAGTCCCATGCCCTTTACTTTTGTCATAGTTTCTGAATTAAAAGAATCAGACCTGCAAACTTGTCGCTTTTCGGCGATAATCGCCGTTTTTTTGGTCAATTGGGTCATTCACGTGAATCGCGTAGAACCGGAGAGTTTTTTTTTAGAGGGGGGGGGGGGGGGGAATCTTAGCACTTGCGTCAGAATCGATGAGACACCTGGCTACTACCACGCGAGTCTGATGGAAACTCATAACGTGAAGGAATCTTATGTGAAATTCGAGGTAAATCAAACTTTTTTTTTGGAGCAAAAACAACAGCTAGTTGTTTGCTTGATTCAATTAACGTTAGCTACCGCTTTGTTATGCTGCGCTCGTGACAGGGCGCTGAAAGAACGAGCATAGAGAGAGCCGGTCGCGCGCGCGCACTCTCACTGTATTCAAACTGCCTTGCTCTCCCTCCATCGCGCATATTAATCAAAATCTATTGAGAATTGACACTATAGTAAAAGATCAAAAGACCAAAGTTTCACGTGGAGCATTTTCAGAGATTATTTTTCCTAAATTACCGCTAGGTGTGAATTGTAGCCTACTAAAATTGCCCTATCCTCTCTGAAAAGCGTTCCGCACATGCGGCTGACATAAACCACATTTTCAATAAACAAAAAACCTATCCAGTGATTAAATGTTTTCTGTGTAGACACAAATCTTGTGCGATGTCCCTTATTCCTTATCTGCTAGGATAATCACACAACGCGTGCCGTGTGTGTCAGCTAATGGCACGTCTGATTCGCGAACTAATGACTCATTTGAACCGATTCACTTTCATGAATGGTTAAAATAACTGATCTGTCCAACATCTCTCTTCAAAAGAGATCTGAATCGGTGTATAACAAATCGATAACACCAAACTAGTTAATATTAACTATTCATAAACTTCACTTCTTAATCTTTATAAATAAATAGCATTTATTAATCTTTGGTAATGTTAATTTCACTATTTACTTGTAGCCTTATTACAATTAAAAGTTCTATTTGTTAACATTAGTTAGCCTAATGCACTGTGATGTTATATGAACAAACAACGAACAGCTGTATTTTTATTAACAAAGAATAATAAATACAGTAACAAATGTATTGCTCATCATGGTTCATTTATATTTTACTGCCTTTTTTCTCCTTTGACAATCCTATGATAATTATATACAGTATAGTGTTCATCCAGAACAACATGTAACTGTATAACCAGCAACCGTTTAAAGCTACCTAGCAACCATATTGCTTACATATAGAAGCCATATTGCAGCTCCACAACATCGTTAAGACATTGTTGTTGGCTCGTATGCAATCATGTACAACATTGTAGCAACTATCCTAGTAACTGAGCAGCGAGTTTTGCTGCTCAGTTGCTAGGATAGTTGCTACAATGTTGTACAAGCACCCCCCCCCCCCCCCCCCCCCCCCCCCCCCCCCCCCCCCCCCACACAACCTCACAAGTGCTCTACTGGATGAATGGGCAAAAATTCCCACAGAAACACTCCAAAATCTTGTGGAAAGCCTTCCCAGAAAAGTGAAATCAATAAAAGGGTGGAACAACTCCTTATTAATGTCTATGTATTTAGAATACAATGTCATTAAAGTCCCTGTTGGTGTAATGGTAAGGAGTCCCAATACTGTTGCCCATACAGTGTATTATAGATATTTATAAGGACGGAGAGACAGAAGCACATGGACTAAAAATTATTATTCTTAAGAACTTGAAGTATATTATTTAGAGGCTGTGGAAGTTGTGTGTGCATCTAGCATTACCTAAAAGTACATTTACACAGTTAATTTTGAGAAAATGTCTGAATATGTTGCTTATTCAACCCTATAACAGTCAGTACATACTGTCCAAGAGAAAGGACATAGAATGTGGGAGTCAAGGTATTTGATTTAATGCGAGACACTACAGGTGAATAGTGTACATTTTTTAACTTACAGGTATCACCATGAAACTTTACCAGTGGATTACTCGCATGAATAGGAGAAAAACATGTATTGCAAGTTTTCTGTAATTTTATGTTCAAATATGCTAATCAGGCTATATCTAATTAAATATGCGCTAATTTGCATATATTTTGAAGTAATGAATCTGATCATTAAAAAAAACAAGGTTCAAATTATTTTTGCATTTTGTTGATATATTCAATGAAAAGACATTACCTGAGGGGATGCATATATATTATGAATATCTCCTTTTATTACCCTGTAAATCAGAAAATGCTGCCAATAGCCTTGAAAAGCCAAAACACTGATTTCCGCCCTATTTTTAGCCATAAAATGTCATATAAATCAGGCCAAGAATGATATATCAACAAATCCCTCGGCACAAAGCTTCATAATATAGTTAGGAATACGACTGTAAAGTTTAGTGTATGTAGGTGCTACAGAAGTGGAAAATCGTCACTCGGAGTGTGAGAAAAAAACTCATTTTGAGAAAACGGCCTTTAAAGATTTTTATGGCAAAATTCCACTAATATCAATTGAAAGCCATGAATTACAGACAAAATATCCTTTAGGTCCAAGTTAAATCCATGTATCACACTGTTTAACATCCAAAACTCATTATTGCTTCATCCATCACTGATCATAACATCCAAAACAGCACATCAAAACATCACAACAACACATAGGGCTCTATCTTGCACCCGGTGCAAATGACTTTGTACACTGACGGATGTATCATTCCTATTTTGCACTCGCGCAAAGCGGACTTTTCCCTCCACAGACACACGTCGGTTAACTAAGAAATACACTTGCGCTCCCCGGGGCGGTTCAGCGCAAAGAGGAGGCGTGTTCCGGCGCAAACTTTCCCTCATGCTATTTTGCTGTTCTATAAAACAATTGCGCCACTGACCAGAAAAAGCCTAGTCTAAAGTCCGTGGCGCGTTGCACGTTGTTCATAATGCTATTTTAAGCGCTACATGCTTGGCCATAATGTAGCGGGTACACAACGCGCATACACTTTGATTCTCTCATCAACACAGATGCAGGGGTTTTTATTTTTGAAAATCATACATTATAACAAGGAAAAATATTAACACATGAGGGGAATCATTGTGGTGTCCATGAAGATGTAAAAAATTTAGTTTTTTTCCTCCCACGCCTGTTTAACCGACGCTGATTTGGGTGGGTTTCTCCCATCCCCATACAATGTCACTTCTCTGTCTTTCACGGCACTGACAAGAACGTTGGTCTCCTCGGCTGTGAACCGCTCCTGCCGCGCGCCTGGTAAATCCGCCGGTATAATAGCAATCCGCCATGCAACATGCGCGCCTGCTCTTAAAGGGTATGTTGGACGACGCTCTGATTGGTTTATTTCACGGTACGCCCAAACCACACCTGTGAATAATGAAGCTACTTCAGACCAACCCCTTTTAGATTTGCGCCAGGCGCAAGAGGCATTTATCCCGCCGGGAAAATAGCAACAGCGCCGGGATCCGCCCACAAAGTTACTTGCGCTTTGCGCTTTGACACTTGTGTTTCAGATCGTTAAAATAGGGCCCACAGTCCATCACAAAGGTGAATACGTATCTGCCTGAGGAACTCACAACCACTTTAGGATCCCAAAATTACAGATTTGTTTAGTATTAGGGCTGTTTTCGACTAAGGATTTTCATAGTCAAATCTGATTCGTTAGATTTTGCCGTAGTCGACTGATAGTCGGACCTTTTTTTTTTTTTTTAGATAGCAGCTAGACGTTCGGTTGAATAACTGTTCGTCTGTTATAGGACAACTCGCTCTACGTTTATTTAAAAAATGAACAGCAAGACAACTAGAAGTGAATGTGCTTTCCATTAAAAGAATCCTTAACAAAAAAAAAAACGTTGCAATGAACGTGCTTTGTTTTAAATAAATCACACACAGTAAACAAAACCTTAACAAAAAAACTTTGCAATGAACTTTGCAAACTGCGTGCCAGTGCGGTGAGACGTATAGCCTACATGCTCGGGCAGATTCGGCTTGAAGTCGTTCATCCTCGGATGCGGCGTCGTTACAAAAAAAGCCGTGCACACAGCCAAGCGAAATGGGGTCTTGCCGGTCTTGCGCACCCAACGCGTCATTTTTTGCCGTGCGCACCTTCGCGCTCGTGCGGACGCGTCGAGTATAAACAAGGCTTTACTCCGTGTCAGCGCGCGCTCTGATCGGTAAAGGGGCACAGACCTCTCCCGAATCATCTCCAGCACTCAGCCTCCGACGCACCACTAACTCCGCCTCCGTTTCCCTCATAAGATGATATTAGTATTTAAACATTCTCTATGATAAAAAATGTTTGTAAAAAAATATTTGAATAGCACGGTTTTGGCGGTTATAGAGTTCTAATGACGGTGTTCACCTATAACCGTCGTCTCACGGTAATATAATACACCCCTATTGGTTACGTAACATAACACTTCCCTATTATTCGACTATGAGGTTCACAGTCGAATCAGACCTCTCCGAATCGAATCGTCGAATCCTCGACTATTAGAAGTCAGCCCTATTTAGTATTATGGTAATTATATTATACAAAAACTGAAATGTGTTGTGTAATTGAATTGTTTTGTATATATAGTGTGTAAAGTATAATTCAATTCAATTCAAATGTATTTGAATAGCGTTTTCACAATACACATTGTTTCAAAGCAGCTTTACAGAAAGTGCATTTCATAAATGTACATAGAAAAAATATAGTTAGTTAATCATCATGTATTAATTTAGGGCATAACATATCGCCGGCGTCGAGTCGTCCCTTCACAGGCGTCGAGTCGTCTCATTGCAGGTGTTGGGGCGTCTGAAGTCTCCGTGAGAGGCTGGATACAAACTGGAGCTGACGAACGCTATTTACAGCGGGACTAGCGTCCCGAGATAACAGCAGAAAAGCAGATGGGAAATAATTAGCGTAGCTGCTGTTCATAATATTAATGCATTCGATCTGATTCAACTGTGGTATAAAAGGTAAGCATTATGTGAACGCTTGGCTAAAGAGATGCGTCTTTAATCTAGTTTTAAACTGGGACAGCGAGTCTGAGCCTCGAACAGTATCAGGAAGGCTATTCCATAGTTTAGGAGCTAAATGCAAGAACGCCCTCCCTCCTTTAGTGGACTTAGATATCCTAGGAATGACCAGAACCCTCGAATTTAGTGATCTTAACCCTTTGACGCGTACGATCACACCGGTGTGATTAGAACGTTCAGTGAATCACGTGATCAACTGCTAAATTCAAAATTTCAAACTTTTGCTTTTACTGCTTTCCCACGTTGACTGGCACTGAGCCAGAGACGGACGTGCACAGCTCTCATCATTATCACAACTGTTCAGTGTATTTAATGTTTATTTTAGGTTTCATTCACTTTAAATTGCATTGCACAATAACGAATATATAGTTTATAGTAAATATTATATACACTAATATTTATAACAACAAAATAACCTTTTAAACATGATGTAATATTAATATTTATTCGAGTCAAACACACCTTGTAGAGAAAACGGCCTTTTCACACAGCAAGCGTCAGCGGCGCGTGAGTAGCGCATATTTTTTTCGGTGCGCGTGCATGTTAAAGGAACACTCCGACTTTTTGGGACTTTAGCTTATTTACCTTATCCCCCAGAGTTAGATAAGTCCATACATACCTTTTTCATCTCCGTGCGTGCCATAAGTCTGTTTGACGCACCCACCGCTAGCCTAGCTTAGCACAAAGACTGGATGTAAATGGTTGCAGCTAGCATACTAATCCAAATAAGTGACAAAATAACGCAAACATTTTCCTATTTACATGTTGTGATTTGTATAGTCACAGAGTGTACAAAAAACTAAGTCATATGAGACAGACATATTTTAACCGTATAAATACTGGGAACTATATTCTCTGAAGGCGAAGCACTGCTACTTGAGTGATAACCGCAGCACCTGAGACGCGCCGTACCCAAACTCTGAACGAACTCTCTGCTCCTCACCACGGCTCGTCTCAGGTGCTGCGGTTATCACTCCGCCCAAGTAGCAGTGCTTCGCCTTCAGAGAATATAGTTCCCAGTATTTATACGGTTAAAATATGTCTGTGTCTCATGTGACTTTGTTTTTTGTACACTCTGTGACTATACAAATCACAACATGTAAATAGGAAAATGTTTGCGTTATTTTGTCACTTATTTGGATTAGTATGCTAGCTGCAACCATTTACATCCTGTCTTTGTGCTAAGCTAGGCTAGCGGTGGGTGCGTCAAACAGACTTATAGCACGCACGGAGATGAAAAAGGTATGTATGGACTTATCTAACTCTGGGGGATAGGGTGAATAGGCTAAAGTCCCAAAAAGTCGGAGTGTTCCTTTAATCAATGAGTGGATTCACACCAGGAGCAGCGCGTGAGCCTTAAGCAGGAGCGTCGCGTGAGATGCAGTGAAGCGGGGGTTACTGTCATATATTTCGGGAGACATGGATAATCTTGCATGTTGTAAATCCAGCAGGCTCCGAGTCCAACTCTCCATCAGTGTTGTAAACAAATAATGGCGGCGCCCATAGCCCGTATATCTTACCGATCAACTAACATGATATTTTTTTCTCTAAGTATTAAAACCACATTAGGAGTTCCCTTACATATATTAAACGATGTTAATAACTACAAGTTTGTAAATATTTTGTATAAAAAAATAAAAAAGATTTGAACTGTCATGCATTGCGAGTCTTTTTTTCCCGCTGACAAATGATGTAGAGCTGACGTCACCGTTACCTCACACTCGCCTTTGTTCTAATTTAAAAACACAACTTTAATCAAGCTCACCAACTTCAGAGAAAATGACAGAAAATTTATATAAAAGATGACAAATGAGGAAATTGAGGACATTTTTTTTAATTCTGATGAGGAGATTTTTGACAGCGAGGCAGAGAGTGACAGCGATGAAGATCTTCCCCCAAACCTTGAAGCTCTTGACAACATCGCAGATGAAGAGACGACACCAGTCCTAAATGAGGCAGAAGAGGTAAACTCATTGTTATGGAAGGCAACCAACCTTTTTAATCCTCCTGGGCCAGGCAATTTTGACAACCAGCTCTGTGGTGTGCAAAATCCACCAGAATCGCCCAGTGAGGTCAACTGTTTTAAATTGTTCCTCACAGAAGATGTCATGGGAGAAATTGTGGAGGAAACAAACCGCTATGCCTCTGACTTGCAAGAAAGGGAAATTAAAGGAAAGCTGGTTAAATGGGTTCCAACAAATATCCCTGAAATGTACACATTTTTAGTGTCAGTTCTCTTAATGGGGGTGATCAAAAACCATCACTTCGTGATTACTGGAGCACTGACCCCATGCTCTTGACACCTCTTTTCGGGTCTTTGTTTTCACAGGACCGCTTCCTTCTGCTCCTCCGCTGTCTTCACTTCGCAAACAATGCGACAGCAGTTTCCAATGACCCGCTGAAAAAAATCATAAACATATTTACTGCTCTCACCTCCTCCTTTCGTCGCATTTTTGTGCCATACAGGGATCTGTGTGTGGATGAGTCTCTGATGAAGTGGAAAGGCAGGCTGGCATTTCGCCAGTTCATTCCATCTAAACGGCACAGATTTGGGGTCAAGTTTTTTGTTTTGTGTGATGTGCTCACTGGTTATGTGGAGGACATGATAATTTACACCGGATCTACCACTGACATCCAACATTACCCAGGACTTGGGATTTCTGGGTCCGTTGTGATGACACTTCTAGCACCTTACCTAAAAAAATGTCATGTTCTTTATGTGGACAACTGGTACAGTAGTCCCAAACTTTTCCAGCACCTCTTGTCACTTGGCACTGGAGCTTGTGGGACTGTGCGCGCAAACAGGAAAGGGATGCCAAAGTTCACCTGTAAGATGAAAAAAGGTGAGGTGGAATTCGAAGAGAATGGGTCACAGATGGCAGTAAAATGGCACGACAAGAGGGATGTTCATGTCCTTACCACAGTCCACTAGGGTTGGGTACCGAAACTCGGTGCCAATAGGGAACCGGTTCCGACGTAAACGGTAGTAACCAGACCGAATAAGAACGACAATTTCGGTGCCTGATTCCGGTGCCTGACTTAATTAGGCACACATGCACACACACACACACACACACACACACACACACACACACACACGCACAGTCTCTTCTGTCTCGCAAGCGCGCTCTTTCTCGCAAGGTTTGGCTGCATTTCACGTGTAAAATTACGCGTCAGAACGCCCTCTGGGTGTGCCGATAGTCTGAATCCCATATAGAATCAAGCCAATACATTATTCAAGCCAATACATATTATGTTGGCGCGCGCGCGCCATCTGCTCCTCAGATTTCTCTGCCGAAAAAGGAAGCTGGTCGGCAGCGCGAGGAGCTTGGCAGCGTCCCGTTCCCTATTGAGAGATATGTTACACCAACCAGAGATGTTCTCTTTCATAGGTTCACTCAACGCTGCGTAGCTAAGAAGCAGTGGATTTGTAGGCTGCTGTATCACGTGCCGTTTGAACTGACGCGCTACAGCGATCTGTCACATTTCAAAGAGCCAAAACGTTATTTATTATGTGAATCTCGTAAAAATATTGACAGAATCTGACAGCTGTGGATTTGTTCCATATCAAAAGTAACCTTCTCTGTCTTGTCTGTCGGTGTCAGTGTCCTCTTTGTCCGCGATTTTTCTCTGCGTGCGTGAGAGTTGGCAGCTCTGCTAGTAATCTCTATTAATCTCCAGTATTATTACATTGTTTGATACAATATTGTTTTATTTGATATTATGTAAATGTGTAAAATGTAAGGTAAAAATTTGTATTTTATATTGGTTTTATTATTACCATATGTTACTTGTATTTATATTGTTTAAAGATTTAAGTTAATATTGTGTCCAGTTTGGCCCTGTAAATAAAAGGGTATTATTTTTGATAAAGTATGTGCGGTTTAAAGTACCGTTTCAAGAACCGTTAAAGCACCGGAACCGTTTAATAAATACCGAGTAGGTACTGGTATCGGATAAAACCCAACCGATACCCAACCCCACAGTCCACACAACTGGTATGGCAGCCACAGGGAAGCTTGATCACATCACTGGGCAACCAAGGATGAAGCCAGTCTGTGTGCTGGAGTATAACGAAAAGATGGGGGCAGTTGACAAAGCTGATATGATGACTGGTTTTCATGAATACACCAGAAAGTCTACCAAGTGGTACAAGAAGATATTTTTTCATGTACTTGACACTGTTTTACTCAACAGCCACATCGTCTACCGGCAAATTACTGGTGAGAAATGGATACAAATCATCTAATAATAAATATAAACAAGATAAAAAGTGATAACATTTTTAATTAATATAATCAAAAGTGTTAATGTTAACAAATTCACAATAATAAACAGACCACACTGTCACATACTATTCTATTCTCCTCACTCCCTCCCTATTGATGTGCTCTACTATGAGTAGGAAAGGAAATCACCTCCCTACAATTCAGTACGAACCTGATGAGAGGGCTGCTGGAGGAGTACAGCACATCGCGCGGTCCAACCAAAGGAGGGCGTCCTGCCTTAGACACTCCTCTGCGCCTTACAGCCAGGCATTTCCCATCTGAAGTCCCTCAGACCACTTCCCAGGGCAGCAAGACCAGGCGGCACTGCAAGGTCTGCCTCTCCAGCACACACGCAAGGGCAAGCAGAGGCGCCTCACCAAGCACATGTGTGTGCCATGCAACACTCCCTTGTGTGCTGTCCCATGTTTTGAGGAGTACCACACACTGAAGCATTATTAAGCCTGTAAAAAGTCAGAGTATATTAATTAATTTATGATGATACTATTTTAATTATTTTTTATTGTAAATATATTTTTAAGTATAAAGGTGATACTATTTTAATTATTATTTATTGTAATTATATTAAGTATAAAGGTATGTATAATAGTTTGTTTTAAACAAAAAACATTTATCAAAAGTCAGAGTATATTTATAGAATTTTTGTTTGTTTGTTTATGATGATACTATTTTGATATTCATTGTAAATATATTTGTTATCTGTTTTGTAATTATATTAGTAAGTATAAACGTATTGTGTTAAAAAAAAACATTTAACTTGCATTAAAATAGATTTAATAAAACAAACATGAAATGTGTACATTTTGTGATTTCTTTTTAACAAATGTCATACGTTTGAATTCTATGTATAATGCTAAACTTATACTATACATATCTCTCACTAGCAAAGCAGAGAAAAGCTACATGGTATGACATCGTTAAAGGGATAGTTCACTTAAAATGAAAATTCTGTCATCATATACTCACCCTCAATTTGTTTCAAACCTGTATGAATTTTTTTCTTCTGCTGAACACAAAAGAAGATATTTTGAAGAATGTCAGTGACCAGACAGTTAACTGGAGCCATTGACTTCCATAGTATATATTTTTTCCTACTATGGAAGTTAATGGCTCCAGTTATCGCTCTCTCTCTCTCTCTCTCTCTCTCTCTCTCTCTCTCTCTCTCTCTCTCTCTCGTTCTTGTCAATGCTTTTATAAGTGTTATTAATTCTATTGTGTCTAATTGGTGTCCTTTTTGTAAAAAAAGGGAGACAATCTTTCATTGTTTTATGGAGTGTTCAAGGTTGGGTTATTTTTTTGATTTTCTTAAATTGTTGTTTAACAAGTTAAATGAGGGTTTTACTGTTCAGAGTTTTATTCTTGGTTATCGGTAGGCTATGTAGCAAAAAATAGAATAAAATGTCAACTTTTAAACTTCATTATAGGTGAAGCAAAAATGGCAATATATTTAAGCAGGAAGAACAAAATTTAAGGGTCAGAAGTATGTGAAGTTGTGTCTAATTTAAAGTGTGGATTGATTTTAAATTTTATAAAATGATGAAGGATTTGACTTTTTTTTTTTTTTTTACACCAGTGGTTATAATGATGCAGTTTGTTTTGTTGTAGATGAACTTTTTTTTTCTTGTGTTTTTTGGACTCAACAACTAGACCACTAGATGTCCACCTTGGTACTTAATAGAACAGCATTTTCGTGATTACACACCAAGGTTACATACACTGCATGCATTACTACAATACATATAAAAGTAAAAATAGACTAAATAAAGTAGGCATTCTTTTCCTGGTTTAAGACAAAATCTTCTTCCCATTTTCCCAGAAATAGACCTGCATATGATGGGTTATAACAGGCACCCAAAGCATAACCTTTTATCTGTTTTAAAGTCGTATCCTGGAATATCTATTTATGGGAAAATAGGAAGAAGATTTTGTCTTAAACCAGGAAAAGAATCCCTATACAAATACATTGTCTGGTGGGGACGTTTAATTGATAATGTTTGTTTGTTTCAGTCTGGGTCAGAGGCAGATTTCCATAGAGAGAAACAACACAACTTAAGCCCCGCCTTGATGCAGTGATTGACAGGGCAGGAGGGGGCGTGATCGGCTCAGAATGCATTTTCAATGTGCACATTGAATTTTGCTACATTCATTGCGGGACATTTCATGAAAATGCAATCGCAAGTGTCTTGACTGTGAGTGTAAATGCAATTAAGAAAAATAACATTTGAATGATCATTTTGCCACAGTTTTTGCTTGAACATACTACACATATCTAATCATTTCTGTAATCCCTTTTAATTTTAATTTTGCAACTTATAAAGTGTTTCAATATGCATATTAAAACTAGTGTATGAAATGGCAAATGTAAATTATGTAATTTCATTTTCATTTTGCACCAAACGTTGCTAGAATGGTAATGTAAAATGTAAATTTAAATACAGAATGCAATGCCATTTTACATATTGCATTGTCATTTTGCATATTACATTTCAAATTGAATATTGCTACCCATATGCTTCCATAATTAATGTCCTTGACCTAACTATCTTTAAGACCATGATCATGGTGCCCTACACACTTTAGTGTTTCGAAAACAGACTGACAGGAACACCATTCTGCATGCTAAAAGCTTCCACCCTAAGTGGTTGAAGGAAAATGACAGAGAGTCAGGAGAATTTGTTACCAAGACAATTTGAGTGTAAAGCAAAAGAGATGGCGTCACGTTTTAAGGAACGGGGTTATAAAAGCACGGCTCTCCAAAAAGCGTATATCTGGGCCAAATTTGTAAATAGGGCATCACTTCTACAAAGAAACCCACGCAAGCCAACAAAAGACATACCCATTTGTATCACTACGTATAGTACAGAGGCAGAACAAATTAAGAGAATAATAAGAAAAAAATGGGATATTATTGAAAGTGATGATGTGCTTTGCCATCTGTTTCCTGAGCCACCTCTGGTCACTTTCAGGAGATGTCCTACAATTCGAGACAAAGTGGTCCGGAGCCAATTGAAACCTAAAGGCTAACAAACGTGGTTGGGATCGAAGCCCAAAGGGTCTTACAAATGTCAACATGTAATCATTGTACAAATTAATTACCGACTAAAACCTTTGGTGATGTCGGATCCCAAAAACAATTTACCATTAACCATTTCATTAAACTGAATGCCCTGAATGCAAAGTGTTTTATATAGGAAGAACAAAGAGACGTTTACAGGACAGATTGGCTGAACATAAATATGCAATCCGCACGGGCAACATGAACTATCCTATAGCAAGGCACTACAGGGTGGGAACAGCATAATAGTGACCCATCTACCGTACAGGCCTGTGGGATTGACCATACCACTGTCACAGAGCCATATAGAGTGAGAGTTGCGACAACTCCATTGACTCCAATGGAACGTTTTTTTTTTTACAACAATGGCGGTTCGCGGAGCCTCTCAATAGTTCCCGGAAGTAGCAGCAGCGCGGTAGAGTTAGAGCAGAACAGACCGTTTGTGATGCACTTTTAAAAGGTAAGACGTTTAAAGAATAAGATTGTATATTATCAGTACATCTGAATCAAATTAGCTTGTAACTTTAACTGTATTAAAGCATGCTAGTTGATTATTGCTCTCTAAATTAGTAGTTTTAGGGGACGTTATCAGGTAAAATAAAGGTCATTGGATAAAGTTAGTACCGCATAACAAACCACGAACAGCATATTAATGTTTAAACCCGTTCTATTAATGCATGTTTATCCTTTGTTGTATAATAAGAGGGAAATACTTCTAAACAGAGGTTAAATATAGCATTTGGGGTGTGTGATAGTTGTAATTGATAAAATGAGAATATCGGTTTCATTCCATATTAAATGTGCAATAACGGGGAAAAATCCTTATTTTAGATTTCATATTTGAATAAGGAAAAACGTATGGTTGGCGTTTTTTATTCATTGTGTTTCTGTTGACTCTTACCTTTCTATATTATGATTTAGCTCAGCTGATTTGTATTGATGGGAAAGGGAGATGGAAGTTTATAAGTAAGACTAAAAAACATGGTTAAAACGGCAGCAAGCCGTGTTCTAGATCAAATCACACTAGGCTAAATGGGGTATTATAAATACCATAACTGTATTATATACTAACTATATATAATTTATCCCGTTTTTGTTTCCTTCATCTCTATCAACACAAGAAGCACAAAGAGGATTCGGTGGATCCTGAAGACTCCTGCACTGACGCTGTACCCTCATCAATCTCAGCTCCTTGGATTGTGCAAGACTTTACTTGCTCCCTATTTTTAATAAACATTAAACTTCCCAGTGTTGGTCTTTGTGGAAAAAGTGCAGATACACCTAAGTATGATTAGCACAAAAAATGTTTAGTTCTATTTAGATTGCTCCTGACTTGAGCATATTTTCTGTGTCTGACAACATAGAGGAAAGGCCAGACAACATGCTTGACGTGCAGTTTATTAGACATTTATAAATCCCATTGTGCTAATTCAGTGCAAAAGTGTATATATGTCATTGACAAATAAACAAATTACATCAGTTTTGAAAAGATTTAAAAAAAAACATTTATTTGTTTATTTGTCAATTACCTATATGTATATATATAGATTTAAAAAAAAAACATTTATTTGTTTATTTGTCAATGACCTATATATATATATATATATATATAGGTAATTGACAAATAAACAAAGAAATGTTTTTTTTTTAAATCTTTTCAAAACTGATGTAATGTATATTTTTGTGTCATGAACAATGTATTTGAACAAGTTTCAGTTGTGAACATTTCTAAGTGTTTAAATTCATCTGAAAGTGTACCAACCTACCCATAACTTAAAAGCAATTACCAGTATTTGATAGAGATCTACAAGGATCATTATGGCTCCTCTGGACAATGCATTATCATGCACACTGCAATTACCATAATAAGAGAGCCATGTTTGCAGTTGTGCCCCACTGACATACAAATTGTTAGGTAAAAAGGTTTTCAATTATCAGCTATAAATCTACTGAAATCAGTGCCGCTGCTAGCCATTTTGGTGCCCTAAGCATAATTCCTTTATGATGCCCCCCCGCCCCCCCTATAAAAAAAAAAAACATTTTTATTTAGGATTTTCATTTAGGGGGGCTAAGCCCCCAAAGAGGGTATGATTTATAAAAAAAATTAAAAAGCTAAAAAAGTAACACTTTAGATTAGGGTCTAATGCTTACTATTAACTAGTTTCATTACCATGCAATGGCATGGTTTTATAATCACTGGGATCCCGAATTTGAGGCAGGTTAGTTAGGGGTGTTCGGGGGAAATTTGGGATTTTTCTGAACTACAGATGTGCATTTTAATGATGTTGTGAAGGCAAAAAAAAAAAAAAAAAAAATCGATAACAACAGCTTTAAAACCATGTCAGTGGGCAGCTGATAATTTTTCTCTCCTCATCAGCATCACACTCTTTTTCTCTTTGTTTTTGTCTTGCCCTGTCTCTTACCCTCCTAAAGTTGGCTTTTTTAATTTACTAAAGGTTACAATTTGTATTTTATTCTCAATATGTACACATTCATTATAAATCCTGTGCCTAACATGATGAAAACGGCTTTGTTCATGTTTCTTGTCCCCTCACAATGGCAGTAGCCTAAACTATTACACTAGGCTACATGTTATAGGCCTATTTTCAGTTCAAAATAGCGAAATTAGACAAAACTATATTAGTTTGCCTAATTATTTTTTGTCATTCGTTTAACATTTATGACCTAAAAAAACTGTCAAATAAAGTTAAGTTTAGCTACTTACATCTTATCTCGCACTTGACCGTACACTGAAGCGTCGAGTTACACTGTTAAAATTCGCGCTCAGCGTCTGTGAACATAAAGCCCGCCTACTTTGATTTGATTGGTCATCTCAAATATTCTGACATTGACGAGCAGTGACAGACCAATGAGGCTCAGATAAACACACACATGAAAACATCACACACACACACACACACACCCTGTCCTGTGTTTCTGACGTGCTCTCTGTCTCTGCTCGGCGCCGCTGCGGAATGAAGAGGAAGAACGCGCTGAATCTGATTATAACAAGAAGTTTGATGATTGGTTTTTCATTAGGCTATTTTTGGTGCCCCCTCAGCACTTGGTGCCCTACGCACAGCGCGTGATGCGCGTGGTGGGAGCGGCGGCGCTGACTGAAATGTATAAAATTTGTTTATATGAAAGGTTAAAATGATGCCATAGAATTTCATTTTTATTTTTTTATGATTAAAACACCATTTAAATTGGTATTTTAGTCTGTTCATTTGTGCGGACAGTTACACAACCTGACATTTTGGGGGGTTTAAGATAACAAAACATAAAATATGTATTATCTAAATGTACTAAAAATGAATTTAAACTAAATAGGTTTTATAGATTAAAGTGATGTATGTCATGAATTTATCAAATTATGTTAAGGAAATAATGTAGGCTACTTGGAAACTTAGAAAATAATGTATGTGTGTGTGTATAATCATGTTTTGTTTTAAAATGAAATATATTATGTATTCATTTATAGCCTATAGTAATAAGTGCATAAGCATTGTAAACATTACGATGAATGCAATTTTACATTTTACTTGTTTGCAATGGCTTTTTAAGACAATCACCTGTTTCCTGCAAGTCTCCTGTCCTTGTGAAACCATAGTGAACATTACATGATAACCCTTAAATAACATACAAGTTTAAGAACACAAAAATACTTCAAAACAACTGCAAAACGGTCTTTAACCAAGGTAAAGTTACCCAGAAAATATGTTAACAAAGGCAGGCAACACTGGTTGACGACAATAAACATTAAATATCAGCAGATTTTTATCTTTTAAAAACAATATTGCTGTAACTACATACACATACTACATCCAAATGTCAATGTATTATATACATATTGTAAACCAACGCATTTATTGACTACAAACTACCAAAAATCACAGTTCAGCTCTCTACCTCCATCGATTTGAATTGGCGCCTAAGCACTTCCTGGAACTATCTGAGGTCTCCGCGAATCACGTGACAACCAAGCATTTAGAACTTCCGTTGTCGCAACTCTCTCTCTATAGACCCCTTTTCAGTTGGTAAACATGGTGACGTTTTTATGTGGGCGGAGCTTAGGTGGTGGCAGAACGATCCCTCTGGCCGCTTCACTAACGTAAAGTCTGCAAGTTTTGTTAGCTTGTTTTTAACAATGACTGGAGAAAATCCGATTTTATCTTAATGTGCAAGGCCACTCACTGTCCAGGACCGCGATTGTTATTTGCAAAAGTTAATTTTAACGGACAGAACCAGATTGGCTGACCCGTACTGTAGCCTACACGCTGGACAATCTGACAGGATTAACGTTAACGTTACCTCCGGTTGAGTGTCCTGACTTCTAAACCTACCTGATAGAGAAACGGAGGGCATATAAATCTTTAGATGCCTATAACTATGTGCTGAATGGTCATGTAGAAGTTGTGTGGTACGATCCGCAGTTCTGCCTAGCCAGCACCATGAAGACGACAATGTAAAGAGTGACATTACGGTGCAATTTTAATGAGGTGAATATTTTCTAGAAATAAAAAGTTGCAGATAAAGCATATTAATTTTTCATTGATTCTTGCACCCAACAACACAACAAGATGACATTTAATAATAAGAAGAATAATTTAAGATCCTTATTTTGTAGCCGAATCTGTGCTGGTTTGTATTTGCCACCTCCAGTTTTCCCTTTGTTCTGCCACCAGCTAGCGCCGTGACGCAACTGTAACTTCGGCTGAAAATTGGTCTATATGGCTCTGCACTGTCACTAAGGAAAAAGGACAGACAAAAACAACTAAACCAGAGAGAAAGTTTCTGGATTGACAGACTGGCTACCCAGGATACCCAGGCGTGAACAAAGAATATGGAACACAAATATTTAATATAAAGCTTTAAAAAACAATCGTCACAAAATCGCTCCTCCCCCAAAATGGCGATGCAGAAATGTAAATATGAATATATATTTTTTACATATCTCACAAAACAGAAAAATCATATATCAAAAGAAAGCTCTCATTCTCATAAATGTGACTGTGTAGTTTGTTTTATTGTTTTAACATCATAGTTCACATTATCTCCGAAAGAAACGGGCAGTGAAATATGATTTCTGTGAAAAACAAAGACAATTAAACGTCTCATTTCTACTTCGATTACAGGTGCTCTAAGCTAAAATTAGCCACACACTCTATATCATTTTTTACCTTAGGATCTTTTCTTTCAAATGAGCCCATTTGTACTTTTCTGTGAGCTCCTCTTGGTAAATAATCCACTGTTATGTCGCGGATGTCCAGAACACAAAACGCGCTCGACGGGAGAAACACGCGATCATCATCAAGAAGTGCAAGCGTCCTCTTATCATGACGATGATATACATATCAGGCACGTGTTCAAAGCTGAGGTTGTCAGCTTTCCAATCACTTGTCAATCATTTATCTAGTCCAGTCACATGCTGAATCAGCCAACGAATCAGTGGAGTAGGTGGGCGGGATCGCGACCGTTTTTTATGTATTTATTTTGTATCACGACCAGTGTTACCAGATGTACGATAATTATCGTATTTGTACGATAATTTTGACCTCTGTACGATGTACGATCAATAATAAAAAAAATTCCATAATGTACGATAATTTCAGAGTTTTCAGTCGGTCGTCCAAACACACATCCTACCGCTTCTCTCTCTGATCCAGAATCATTTCGCAGGCTCACCTGCCTGCACGCAAGCACGTATACACACACACACAGGCACCACACGGTGTCGCTCGGCCTGCACGTCAATACTACTACACCCAACCCCCCCCACCCCCCCCCCACCCAACAAAACCGAAGAGTTTTTATTCCAAAAACGATAATTTTGAACTTCTGGTACGATAGTTGGACATTTCCTATCTGGCAACACTGATCACGACGTTGTTGATGATAGGCAAGTAGACAGTAACAAGTGTATGAAAAGTGAAGACGACTGACAGAAAATTTGTGAAAATATTTGTATTTTTCGAGCGTTTTGATTAAAAAATGGCATCTGGAGAGGGAAAAGCAGCTAATAAGGTGTTTTCTTGCGTCGAAGCAATATTAGAAGAGCTTAAAGACTGAAGAGAAAGTGACGGTGCATCATGTAACGTTAGCGATGCTAGTTTTGATTCTGAAGTGGAAGCCGCTTTTCTTGAGGGAGAAGACCCTGCGTTTGACGGGTAAGTTCATATAATTTTGCATTTACAATGCTGTTAAGTATTTTACTAATTATATTTTTATTTTGAAATTGAAAAGTACAGCAATTGAGCCAGCTAACGTTAATTGTTACTTGACATAATTTTTGGCAACTTGATTTAGCTTTTTTTTTTTTTGACTAAATCTGTTTTGATACATGCATATGTGTGTGTGTGTGTGCATATATAATACATTATATATATATATATATATATATATATATATATACTTCAATGAAAAATGCATATTTTATTGAACTTTGCTGCTGATAGGCCGATTCATACTAAAAGTAAATAAAAATGCCCTGTCTAAAACCAATTAGACAGGGCAACCAATTAGACTTTAACCAATTATGAGAGCGGCCTCATATCATAGATCAGCATCTGCAATACTGACTCAGTGAGGGCATTCGCCTGTTGTGGGGTGCACGTCTGCTTCTTTTGCAGAAAGGGGGTCCATGGTGGCTCTCTTCTTCAGACTGCATGCATTTAATTTAAAATACTTTTGTCAGGCACAGTTGGGCATAACGTTAAATCCTTTTTTTTTTTCTTTTTTTTTTTTACCGAAAATACGCTTATAAAATGTACAATGTACATCCAAAACAAAACTTATTGGCTTCCATGTTATTTAAATCTTACCGAGGCGAGTCAAACTCCGTTTCATTCAACTGTCCGACGTGCTTTCTCTTTAAACATTCGTGCATCACCGAGGTGCTGCCGTGATACGCAAGGACTGCTTTGCAAACCATGCAGGCAATCTTTTTATTTGCCGTATCCAGGCTAAAATGCTTCCAAACTTTAGATGTTTTTGTACGCGCAGCTGCTGCGTTAGACACCGCCATTTCTGTATGTTATCGCTCAGCAGAGAAGCTAATGCGCATGTGCGACTCTCGGCAGAGATTGAAATGAAGAGAGATGCCTCGGTCGGAAAAAACATGTCTGGCGACAACTTCGACAATGAATTCATTGTCGACTATTTCTATTATCGAGAGCACAGGGGACCAAGAGATCTGCCAGTGTTGTGTTTGGTGACCCAGATTTTGATGAGTATGTATAAAAATAATAATTTGAACTGTGTTTTCATGTGCTATTAGTGGTTATAAGTTTTACTTCGCCTGTTCTAATAACTTGATGAAATTACAAAAGCCGCTTTTGAAACAATGTGTATTGTGAAAAGCACAATACATGTATATTGTATTGTTCACTAAATTAAATGTGAAGTATAAAATTATTCTGTTTGAGTAAATAAGCATTTTGAAATTATTTTGAATGTTTTGATGTTATTATTACAGTGAATGGATGGGAATAGGAGCAGGCTTCACTTAATGATTAAACTTAAACTTTAAGAAGGCTGGCCTGATGATTTATAAACCGGAAAGAGGCCGCACTATGCATTAATTGTTTATTTGCACATGTGCAAATAAAACAATTAATGCATAGTGCGGCCTCTTTCCTGTTTATTATTACAGTGAAAACAACCAAATGTTTACAAAACTGCTTATTATTTTGTGATACAGTGCAGATTCTGATGAGGAATATGAGGCACCTGAGAGGGCTCAGACTTCCAGGAGGAAGACCAGAGGAAAGTCTTCTATACAGTGGACAAAATATCCAGACGAGGCACTAAAGTGGAATGATCTAAATGTGATGAGGATGTAGATCCTGTTCTGCCACCTTTCCAACCGAAGAGAATTCCAGGACCACAGCTGGCTATGGACAGGTCGTATTCACCGCTGCAACTGTTCCAGCTCTTTTTTTACGAACTCTGTTTTAGAGACCATTGTTAAAAATGCAAATAGCTATGGTGCAATGAGATCTTCGGCAGGAAAGAAATTCCACTGGGTGCCTCTGACCGTTTCTGAGTTCCTTGCATACATCTCTCTGTACATGGGTCTTGTGAAGGTGAAGACTTATGTTGATTACTGGGCTAGGAAACCTATCTACAATTTTCTGTACCCACAGTCAGTGATGTCCAGATGCAGATTTATGGCCATCTCATGGAATCTCCATCTGTGCAACCTAGAAGAGGATCTGCAAAATTCGCGGAAAAGAGGAACCCCAGATTATTACAAACTATTCAAAATCAAGCCACTTTACTTTGACATACTGACATCATGCATGACGTACTTTCAACCAGGTCGACGAGTGTCAGTGGATGAAAGGATGGTGGCTTCCAAAGCACGTGTAGGCTTCAAGCAGTACATGAAGGACAAGCCTACTAAGTGGGGCTTTAAACTCTTTGTCCTTGCCGACTCAACATGTGGGTACACTTGGAACTACTTTGTGTACGAAGGTAAAAGTTCAAAGGCAAAGGCCTCAGCTATGACTCAGTCATGCATCTGCTGAATACTCCATTATTAGGCCAAGGCTATCAGGTATATGTAGATAATTTCAACACTAGTCCAACCCTTTTTATGGATTTGCTGGAAAAAAAAATACTGGCCTGTGGAACCATACGTCCGAACCGTCAAGGTTTTCCCAAAACCAGAGAAAATTACCTCAGCAAAAAGGCAGAAAGAGGAAAGATCTGACGGCTCAGAGATGGTAAGCTGTTGTTTGTCAAATGGATGGACACAAGGGAGGTCGTAATGTGCTCCAGTATGCACAAGGCATATAGCGGTGAGAAGGTCACCAGGCGTTCAAGGAATCCCACAGGTGGGTGGTGTACACGGCAAATTCCAATTCCTGACACTAGCTATGTTTCCATCCACACGTTTTTATCCGCATTAAGTGATATCGAATGAAAAATGCCTTATGGAAACAGTAAAATTCGAATGAATTTCATGAATATCGACTCAAATGAAATACGATCGGTCTCATCGAATTTGATCTTGATCGATATACGTCTTATGCGATAAACGCGGATGGAAACGTTATTATGGTGCGATCCATTTTGCCTAGTAAAACTTTGTTCGCAAATGTTGGCTTGAATGTGGTGTTTGCATACTTTACCACAGCTGAAGTGAAATAAATGCAATATTTGCCAAATACACAGATATTTCAGACACATTTTCATTCTATACTTTACTGGTTCATACAGCATCTGTTTGAAAACATGTTCAAACAGATGCTGTATGAAGCAGTAAAGTATTGAATGAAAATGTGTCTGAAATATCTTAACTTTATAAAGTTCAAAATAAGCCTAGGCTATATCAATGAAGTGGAGTCAACGTTTTTTAATCAGTTTTATTTTGATAAACATGACACAATATAACATCGTGACTACATGAAAAGACTGTTTACTGTTATAAAAAACTGATTTGTGAGCTTTAATGGAACTAAAGGTGTGAGAATAAACACGAAACGTTGATCGTTGTCATGCGGTGAATCCGGCCAATCGTGGAACAGCTGTGACGTCATCAGAGCTTGTGCAGCTGCTCTTGAGAAGCTGCGCTGGCTGAGTTCTCCGGCTACTCTCGAAACTATGGAAGCAAATAAGAGACATAACTATTTGAAATTTAACAGCCACTGAATACTTAGTTTTGAAATATTTTATTTTGAAAAACATTTATCTGAATTTATTTGCTCTGAATTCACCCCTTTGAAATTATTTTACTTTGGAAACCATGTATCTGAATTTATTTGTTTCGAATTTACCTCTGAAATTTAAATAGGCCTACGAAAATTCTTGATTTCCATTTTAAAAACCTGAATTTCGATGAATATTTTTCAATGCTCACAAATTTGCATTGAATCATTTCAGATCAAATAGATTCAGGTTGATCAAATTCGACTGCTCAAATTCAGATTGAAAAATTCAAGTTAAAGTAGCTGTATGTAAGATTGTGGCCAAAACTGGTACTGCAATCACTTTCAAATGACTGTAGAGCGGTGTATCCCCTCCCCCTCCCCCTGACTCGAGGTTGCCAGATCGGCTAGGGATCCAGCAGGAACATAGGCTGCTACAAGAAGTGGTAACTAGAGCAGAGCTGGCAACCCGGATGCCGCAACACTACTGACTTCGTGATTGGTTGATAGGTGGAGGGTGGGGCTTCAGGCCAAAACACAACATGACAACATCAACATCAGTTGAGGGCTGCAACTTCACTTTTTAAAGGACAATATCCTGGCCGGACTACTGTTGTCAGTGATATAAGTATTTGTAGTGAACATGATTTCTTATGTCTAGTGACATATCAGGGCCATTTT
Organism: Rhinichthys osculus; assembly: GCA_029959095.1. Taxonomy (NCBI): domain Eukaryota; kingdom Metazoa; phylum Chordata; class Actinopteri; order Cypriniformes; family Leuciscidae; genus Rhinichthys; species Rhinichthys osculus. Next base: position 41,292,232 of record JARWKJ010000007.1, read on the forward strand.
ATGATTAATTGAAATAAATTTCTTACATACAGCTCCTTTAAATATTCACATGGTAACATCCGGGCTACCCAGGATAGGAAAAACAGCTGAGCCTGTGTAGAGACAGAGCGTGTTTAGGCCGCCCACACCGGGGGGAAAACAATCCAACCGTCTTCATTGACTTTGCATTGTGAGAGGCTAGAAATTTAAATGATGACAGAATTTTGATTGTGAATTACTACTTTAATAGGAGTTGGTTCACCCAAAAATGCATTTTAAACACTGTTGAGTAGATTAATAAATGCCTCTGATTGGCCATTGTGGTACTGCACCCAACAAATATGTTTGTGATTGTCTACAATGGTCAACACATGGGAGCATTTAACTGTACAAGTGTTTTAAAATCATTTTCAAAGCCAAAGAGAGTGTAAAAGTACGTCTTCACCAAAAATGAAAGTTTTTTCATCACTTACTCTACTCTTGTAATAAACCGTACGAATGTTATTTTTACATTGAACACAAATGAAGATATTTTAATGAAAGTTAGCAACAGACGTTTGGGCCCTTCATAGTAGGACAGCTAACAAAATTTTGTAATCAATTTTCAGATGAAGGGATGTTTTTTTTTTTTTTCACAGTCCCTCAATTACTATCTGTTCTTGTATGTTTTTAGGCTAACCAGAGGGAGGAAGCGGGGAGAGAATTTGAAAAGACGCGAAAGTGATGCTCTTAGTTATGCACTGGACATTTCCATTGTCATTGAAGGTGTGGAAATACTAAAGAAGTTGCCCTCTGTTGCATGTGCCTGTGCCATGATGTTTGGACTCATTTATGCACTGAACTTAAAATATCCTGAAGGACTCAAATATACCTTTGAGGCCTTTAAGTAAATAATCATGGACATAGCATGGACAAGCAGATGAGCCGAAGGGTGCAGAACCTCTCTTCAAAGCTGCAGGAGAAATTTGTTTCCTTTGACCCAACTACAATGTTCTGCTGATGGTAAATTTCTGATTTGTTGGACTGCATAAAGCCTTTTATACAAATGTAACTGTACTACTGTTTACTAAACCGGATTTGTTTTATCTAAGGTTAGTTAAATAGTTTACCCAAAAATAAAAATAGTTTCTCTTCAAAACCATAACTGATTCTTATTGTGAATTTACATTGTATCCAATGTGTCTATGAATATGGATACTAAAACTACACATTGTAGAAATGTTTTGACAAAAATTGTCAAGTTTATGATGTGTTTACATAGTTTAATAGTGTGTATTTGTACTGTACACATTATAAAAACATTTGTATTTTGACAAACTAAATTGTCAAAAGTTTGATGCTTGAAGTCATTTTTCTTAGATGATAAAATTACACATTCTGAAAGATAAATACATTTCTTTATTACATTAATATTTTAAATTGTATTTGTTTGAATATTTGGTTAGATGTAAAGTAATTAAGTTAATACAAAGACAAAACATTAAGACAAAGTATAATTTGAGACTTCACTAAACTTAAAAACTTTATTTGATTCAAAGATACTTTTTGCTTTGGCTAAGTAATGGATAGTTAATTCTCTTCAAAGTAAAAATTTTAAGTTGATAAAAAGTAAATCAATTAGATGTAACCAATTGACGCAATTTTTTTACTTTGATCTAATGAGACACTTTTTTCAGTGCAGTATAAATTCAGGGTATCTCTTGTTCTATGAAACAACAATAATGGAGAAGACTGCTGACTTGGCAATGATCCAGAAGTCGAACATTGACACCCTCCACAAAACGGGTACGTCACATAGGGTCATTACTGAAAGGTGTGGCTATTTACAGAATGCTGTATCAAAGCATATTAAATGCAAAGTTGACTGGAAGGAACAAGCAACAGGGATGACTTCAAGCTTGAGAATACTGTCAAGCAAAGCTGATTCAAACACTTGTGAGAGCTTCACAAGGAGTAGACTGAAGCTGGAGTCAGTGTATCAAGAGTCACCACGCTCAGACGTCTTCAGGAAAAGGGCTATCAAGCCACTTCTGAACCAGAGACAACGTCAGAAGCGTCTTACCTGGGCTGTGGAGAAAAAGAAGTGGACTGTTGCTCAGTGGTCCAAAGTCCTCTTTTCAGATGAAAGTAAATTTTGCATTTCATTTGGAAATCAAGGTCCCAGAGTCTGGAGGAAGAGTGGAGAAGCACAGAATCCACGTTGCTTTAAGTCCAGTGTGAAGTTTCCACAGTCAGTGATGATTTCGGCTGCCATGTCATCTACTGTTGTTGGTCCACTGTGTTTTCTGAAGTCCACGTAGCCAGACCCAACAATGCAGATGACCTGAAGGCCGCTATCAAAGCAACCTGGGCTTCCTTACCACGTCAGCAGTGCCACAAATCACCTCCATGCCACGCCGAATTGAGGCAGTAATTAAAGCAAAAGGAGCCCATACCAAGTATTGAGTACATACAGTAAATGGACATACTTTCCAGAAGGCCAACAATTCACTAAAACTTTATTATTATTTTTATTGGTCTTATGAAGTATTCATTATGTGTTATGTGGACAGCTAGCGGCTTGAAAGGTTCTGGTAGTCCGCGGAGAATCATAGCTATGGTCAGTCCATCACTCATGGTTTATCCTGCATCTCTCAAGGCTGTAATGATGTTTTCTGCCCTTATTAAGAAATCGGTAACACTCTCGTTGTCCATCATGCGTAGTTAACGACGTGTACATGTTTATTATTCATGGCTTGCTTTCCCCTGAATAATGCTCTTTCAGTATTCTTAGGGCTTTCCTGCCATCATCAACAGCTTCGTGTCTTATTCATAGGGTTTTATCATCTATCAGTCTTACTAGTTCAGCATAGCAATCAGCATTCCTTCGTCTGTCTTCGGCTAGCTGTTCTGCATTATCACCAGTGGGCTCGTGTAAAATAGTCTCTTTTAGCTTTAAAGTATGCAAATAGCTTAGAAATCTTGTTTCCCAAAGATCATATTTATCTTCGGATCCATCAAACAAAGACTAAGGTGCCAGGATTCCTGTCCCTCTGCTTGCCATTTTGTAAATCGCAGACTTTCGGTATTAATATCTTTCTCTTGTTAAGCTTGATCGTTAGCTCTATTTAATAACACGTAATATGACAAATATGACTTTACTCACAGCGCTCGCTTGTTTCCGTGACTGGGCCCATAACCTGTTAAACTTGAGTGCGCAGTTCACCTTCACTCCGTTATGGAAAACAAATGAAACGTTGCTTTTCTCGTATTCATCTCTTCAGCAAAACTTCAACAGAAACATTTGTACAACGTAATCACGTAACAACGTCATGACATCACGTTCGAAACATAATACCTTCAAATAGAACAATAGGTAATTCGACTGATACCGTATTACAATGTGTAAGAGTGCAATACTTTAACAGCAGCCAAATTCCTCAAACACACCCACACACTCCATCACATTACAATCTAGCCTAAGAAATATCCATATTACGTCTACTATCTGCGATGCACTCTTATTCGCAATAACAGCTGCCACGTTACATAGAAAAAGTAAAAATAAAGAAAGCATATATGAAAATATACTTACTTGACTCATTCTTTGCAGTACATAACATCTCATCTGTAATCATCCAAACATGGCACTCCTTTTGTTCTCTTCTTGTTTGGGCAGCTTCCTCACACACCGCAATTACAGAAACATAACAGCGATTTTTCAAACTCTAGTGCACTGTAAAAAATAATCCTGTAAAAAAACGGTAAACTACTGGCAGCTGTGGTTGCCAGCATGATACCGTAAAAATACGTTGGGCTACTGTTTATGAAATTTACAGCTAAATACCGTTTTGACAGCTACGGTATAAAACTGTAATTTTACAGCTATACGCTGTAAAATTACAGTTTTATACTGTAGCTGACAAAACGGTATTTAACAGCTATATGCTGTAAAATTACAGTTTTATACTGTAGCTGACAAAACAGTATTTAGCTGTTAATTCCAAAAACAGCAACACACAGTATTTTTACGGTATCATGCTGGCAACCACAGCTGCCAGTAGTTTACCGTTTTTTTTACAGGATTATTTTAATGACACCCCAATAATTTCATTTCTAAATGCTATTATAACCCTGCACTTTATATTTGTCATGGATTACAAAAAAGGAATAAAGCCAAGTTAGGATTTTTATTTATTTAATCTGATATAACACCAGATACATTCTACTCAATTATTGTGAGTATACAAGTAGTCAATCAGTGCATACAAACAAGCACCCAACAAAATGCAAAAGTGGCTTAAGAAAAAGCAAACAATTGCAATATATAGAATTGACTTACCTATACAAATCTAGTCTCAAACGAGGCTTCAGCAAACATTACCCAAAAACAGTTGCACTAAAACGAAGTAATTATTTAAAATAATAAAATAATAAAATAACCTCTTAAATCAGGCTTTAAAGGGACCCCAAAATGAAAAGGCTGTCAGTCATTTCTCACCCTCATGTTGTTCCAACCCCGCAAGATCTTCGTTCATCTTCGGAACACAAATGAAGGTATTTGTGATTAAATCTGAGAGCTGGATCACTCCTCCATAGGCTTCTTAGGGATTGAAACTCGCCGGCCCAGAAACGCTATTAAAGAAATCGTTAAAATAGTCCGAGTGACTACAGTGGCTCAATCTTAAGATTTTCAAGCGACGAGAATATTTTTTGTGTGCAAAAAAAACTAATAAAAATAACAATTGTATTCAAGTATTCATTTCCTTCTCTGTGGAAATAGTTCGAGATAGTTCACGTAGTGTAACAGCGCAGTGCTTCTGTGTTGAACGTCACATGTAGGCTCACTATTGGCCGACGCTGGTCATGTGTGTAATGCGTGTGATGTTCAACACAGAAGCACTGCGCTGTTACACTAGTGAACTCACTCGAGGCCCACAGAGAAGGAAATGAATACTTGAATAAAGTCGTTATTTTTGTTTGTTTTTTGCGAACAAAAAGTATTCTCGTCGCTTGATAAACTTAAGATTGAGCCACTGTAGTCACTTGGACTATTTTAACGATTTCTTTAATAATGTTTCTGTGCCGGCAAATTTCAATCTCTTAGAAGCCTATGCAGGAGTGATCCAGCTCTCAGATTTAATCAAAAATATCTTCATTTGTGTTCCGAAGATGAACGAAAGTCTTACGGGTTTGGAACAACATGAGGGAGAGTAATTACTGACAGCATTTTCATTTTGGGGTGAACTATCCCTTTAACAAACACCAGCCCATTTTAATATCTAAAGATCTCTGTAACAAAATATAACACACCAGGCCACCATGTTTCTGAAAACAAACTGCATGTGTGGGGAGTGTCAGTTACATTTTAAATGAAGTGCCACTCAAAGTCCATAAGTCTTTTTAAAAGATTTGACACTTTGGTACTGACGGTTATGGTCTTCTTCTGCACAGTTTTCCCTGATTTTTTGGACATCACTTTTCCCCTTGCAGCCTTGGTTCCCTTCTCTGGATTAATTCCAACAAAACGTCTGAAAAATAAGAGGAGAATATCTTCAGTGAACAATGATTTCAAAGGAATAGTTCACCCAAAACATTAATTTATCCCATAATTTACTCACCCTCAAACCATCCTAAGTGTATATGACTTTCTTCTTCCAGCCAAACTCAATCAGAGTAATATTAAATCATACGTTTTTGAAGCTCCAATAAATGCATCCATCAATCATAAAAGTTATCGATATGAATCCAGTGAGGTTAATAAATGTCTTCTAAAGAAAAGCCATGTGTTTTTGTAAGAAAGATATCTGTATTTTATAACTTTATAAAATATAATCACTGGCTTCTGGCATGGCCGTATGCGCGTTCATGATTGAGTCGAGTTCCAGCGGAAGGGTGACCTCTGACCTGACGTAGGACGTATGGCGAAGACGTAGCGAAGGCTTAGGTTAGAATTGACGAATGCAGAAGTGCAGAGGATAGAGCAAAACACATTCTTCCGGAACTCAACTCTCTCATGAACGTGCGTACAGCTGTTGCCGGTAGCCAGTGATTATAGTTTATAAAAGTTATAAACATGGATATTTTTCTTACAAAAACCCATCGCTTCACTTCATTAACCCCCTGGAGTTGTATGGATTTTATGATGGATGGATGTGCTTTTTGGAGCTTCAAAAACTCGGGATCTATTCAATGCCATTACAAAGCTTGGAAGCCAGGATATTATTTTATATAACTCCCACTGTGTTTGGCTCAAAGAAAAAAGTAATATACACCTAGGATGGCTTGAGGGTGGATCAATGTAAGTTTTGGGTGAACTATTCCATTGTCACCATACTAATACTAACATATTAATTAGAAATAAATAAAATAAGTCCAAAGTTGTTACCTTTGTAGGAATTCCAGTGTGGATGCTGCTTCCTCTTGGTACTGCAAATTGAAGATGTAATACAAAGAGAACAATGCAGCAAGTCCAGAGAGGAAAGTTGGCTGCATACCCTCACAGATTATTCGGCCTTCCAGGCTGATCATCCATCGTTTCATCCATTGCCCCGGATTATCACCTGGACCAAAAAGTAATGGATAAATTAATGTTTATTTTATGATCTCTGGAGAGCTTTGTGTAGAAAAGGCAGTGAGAAATTAATATTTTATAACCTGAAAAAGGCACACAATGTCATGTCTTACAAGATAACAAAACCTACAATATCTCTATAAAAATAAAAAAAGGAAAAGGAAAAGGAAAGCTTGTTTTAGTGTTTTTAACTAAACGCTAAGCCAGCTTTCGAAAGGGGGAAAAAGGTTACAATACATTAATCTGTAGTGATTGTATTGAAAAGACTCAAACTTGGCTTTGATGAATAAAAATCTCCTCAAATTCAAACCACAGTGCAATTAAACATGATTCAAAGACAGTGAATTCTAGCATAAAGCACATAAATGTGAATCCTCTCATAATAGTAAAACTTGTGTGAGCCTTGTTTTAGTGAAACAAATTGCAGACATGTCTAGAATGATATACTTACCAAGCAGGATCAAACGAGGACTCACAGGCAGGTTACCCGTCTTTTCGAGGTCAGCAGCAGTGGCAGACATCTATTGTCAAAGATAACAATTTAAGACAACTGAAAAATCTTAATGTGATACTTGCTGATAACGTTGATAATATTCTACAGAGGTAAGAGGCTTTTTGTACTCAGAACAGGAATAGTTTATCCAAAATGATCATTCTCTCATAATTTACTCACCTTTATGTTGATTTAAACTTCTATGACAAAAAAAGATGATATTTTGATGGGAGTAAATGATGAGAGGACTATCATGTTTGGTTGAACCATTTCTATACAGGTGTTTGTTTTAAGAACTAAAGACAAACTTACATTTTCTTGAAGAATGAGTCCTCCTTGCTTTTCTACGAAGTGAGCCATTAGGAGTTGAACAATCTGGTAAGTTGAATCAATGGGATCATCTTTGGAAAGGATTGACTTGACTTCGGAGTTGGTAGGCTTGCTTTTAAAAAACTCTACAATGCTCTTTCCACACTCCTCCATAGAAAGTTCGAGTGCACGCAGGACATTAATGTCAGTGAGAAGCTCAAAATGTGCGAACAGGCCTTTCTGAAAAAAGAGGTATGGCCACTTTTCCATCAACTCCGCAACAGAAGGTGCTGGCACACTATTTATTTGGCTTCGTTGCAGGCAGAAAGTTGTCTCCATCAGTTGTTCTACTTCAGCTTTCTCAGCTCCCTTTGCACCTTCTCGACAGTAGAGATGCTCCAGCTTCTGACGTTTAGTCTCAACGGAGACATCTGTCTCCTCTAAAGGAAGATCAGGCTGAAACCGTGTGCAACCATATGTGTCAGTGGGTCCTCTTTTAACACCACTGCCAGATGACCGGTGCTGTCTGAAGCTGGTGGTCCGACTGAGGTTCTCTATTCTTGTCTTGATCTGGGCCAAAAGTGAGCTGTAACCTTCCCCTACAACTCGGCCATCATGAAGCTGATCCGCAAATCTCTGGGGATATTGATGGACAATCGATTTACAAATGGTAAGACACTGTGCACGTGTTGGGGTTGGCTCAAATTTTCTCATTTCATCTGCAAGCACCCTGACCATTTGTCGTCTTGCTGGTGGTGAAGGTCTCTTCCCAGAGGAGATAGCAGACTGAATGTCTGCAGGCATGAGCTGCCATGGTACCTGAAAGGTATTTGACCACGATTTCCTAAAATGAGATGTAGATGGCTTACTCTCTTCAAGACTGCTTGATTCTCCATCAGTAGTTACAGACATATTAGAAGAGCATGGCTGTGGTGAGGAGCTCCCAGCTGATAAGGAAGGAGTGTGCTGCATGATGGTGAGATCCAAAGTGACAGTTTCTGACTCTGAGTAATACAAAATATTGAACAGACACAACTTAATATATACAGAATGAAATTGATACAATTCCACACACGGTAACAATGGCCGGTTTTCTACAAATTTAGACATTGTTTACATCTAAAACTATTCACATTGTTCATGTTACTACTGGGGTGAGTGCGCAAGCAAGCAAACAAATTGTTTAAGTGAAACTGAGTAAAAACGCTCATCTCTGATGAATTGAAAAATATAACCCCATTAACATCTCAACAACCCACTTTTACATCCTCAGCCATTTTAAAATGAATAGAAATATAGATGAATATGTGAGATTATAATTACCCATTTTAAAAGCATTGAGAAGTTTTCTCAGTTTTATAGTTGGTAGTATGTCACTGATGTCTTGTTGTTGAACAAACTGAAGATCATCTTTGGATTCCAATCTAGAGTCTTTAAGTCTGTCAATTAAAAGCTGTGTGCTGTTCTCATCATTTGACGGCAAAGCCCTGAGGATGATTTCCCTCAGTTCTCCCTCCAAGGCGGACATTGCTCTAAATCATAGGTTCTCAAAGTGCGGCCCGCGGGCCAATGGCGGCCCGCCGAAACATTTCTGGCGGCCCGCGATAACATCTGATAACATCTGTAAAACTGTTAAAACTATTGCTTTGAAAAAATGAATATCTCCGTATAGTGGTGTTTAGCGGCATCTATAGGCATAAGCGGTAATTACATGGTCCGACCGACCGATCGCACTTGACCTCACTCCCAAGGCCACCAGGAACAGTGGTTGTCTACACAGGAATAGGAATCGTGGCCAACCGAAACCAGCACCACAAATCCCATTGCAATTTAAAAGGGTATGTTGACCAAGTAATCAATATTCAATGTGACTTAATAATAATCTTAACAATGTCAAGCTTATTAATAGCCGCGTTTCCATTACCTTTCAAATTTTTCGCGGGCGCGAACACTTGCATTTTCCTATCAACAGTGGAAACAACTTAAACTAGTCTATCATTTCTGGTCATACAGAACATAATAATGCATTATTCGCAACTACTTTTATTTGTGTAAACTCATAACAAGAAAACGTGCTTTTGTAAAATAAAATAAAACAATCAGTAGCCTAGGCTACGCGCTTTCATGATCTCCGTGAACTGGAGCGCGAGAACTGAAACAAAATATAGCCTATGTAGGCTAAAGCTTAAAATGTGCACTTTTAAACAAACAAACTCGAATCGAAAGCAAATACCTGATTATGTAATCCGTATGAAAGGTGTATTTCTCTCTAAAAGCGCATCTGCTTAACAGCGGAGATGGAGATATGTTTTTAGCCGACACTTAGAAAACAATAGTTTATTAATAAACAATTAAAATGCCTCGCTGTTTTTTCAGACGCATTTATTATCATTAGCCTATAACTCACCTATAAATCAGGCTAGATCAGACACAGGCTATATGGCTCTTCTCATTCATCACTGCGGGAAAAATATAAATTACAGGTTCTAATTTGGCCTTAGAAAACCAGTAAAATCGACATGCTTTCCATATTAATTTGTGAATATTTAAAATGTTTAATAAAGGGGCAAAAAGTCATTTAAACAAAAATCTGAAAAAGTCTGTCGATATTTACTTTTTTGCGCAGTTGGTGTAGCCAGTTCAAATTAAAATTGTGTTCAACTTTGCGTTTTAAAAAGACAACAACCGTTAATTTTTCGTTTTTCAGTTACGGGTTAAAAAAGATAGATAATAATATGCAAATCTGCAATAATGGAAATGCGACTGACAAGCAATGATAGATATGAATGATGATGATGACTTGTTTGGTAGCCTAAGCTTCTATTTTAAAAGTTTCTTTCTCTCCCCCCCAAGATTTTCACAAGTTTTGCCAGGTTTAGCATCAGTTATGAATTAAAATGTGTTTATTGCAACTAATGTAAACTGTAGAGATGCAACCTGGTCATTAAAATAATTTCAAATGGGATTTTCTTTTCAGTTTTTTTTTTCTTCGTTTTCTCCCCTGCCCCTTTGGCGGCCCTCAGTTCAATGTTGGGTTCCTAAATTGGCCCTCACCTATCAAAACTTTGAGAACCCCTGCTCTAAATTGAGACAAAAGAATGATGAAGAACTATTACAGACATATCAAACACTGTGTACTTTGACAAGGGATAATAATCCAGAAGGTCATTCTGATTAACACAAGAGTAGGATCCATTCATTGGTGTCAAGCAGTGAACACCCATGTCAGGGATACTGCAAGTTTGGAAAAGTTCTGTGATGAAGTACACTGAAGTATTGTGTATGACTGACATCACAATCCTCCCAACAATAAGCCCCTCATCAGTTTCATGAATGACAACAAACATGTTTTTTTTGTATGTTGTGCCTTTCACAGTTGCCTCATGAGAAACCAAAGAATTTTCAGGCTGAAAATCAAATTCAGATACAGAATCTCTTATGACATCATTGTAGTCACTCACCACAAACTCTGTTGTCTTTTCTGCTACAATAGCAGGAGGGAAGAGCTCACCAGCACAAAGAAACGCCTGCAGAAGCTGATGTCTTTCTGAGAGAGTAAAGCACAGATTTTTAAAGTTATGTAGTTTTCTTACACACTGTTTGAAATACATGTGCTTACTTTCAAATCTTAATGTCCACAAACGGATGAGTGGTCCAAAATGAATAATGAGCTCTGGGTAGTGGCTAAGGTAATGATGTTTAGGTCTGAGAGAGTAAGTAGGAAACAGGTGTTTCCTAAAATATAAATACTCATCAATCAAAACTCTCAAATACCCTATCTGACCACTGGAAATGGCTGGTGCGCAAACAAGTGCAACAATTTCCCTTAACAGTAAAATGAGTTGCCAAACTTCATTCACACCAGGTGATTCAATTTTGTCACCAATTAACATTGGCAGCATCCTCAAAAAACACCAGTTCTGTACAGCATGCCCACTTAGCTTCTCACTTCCTGGGTTAATCTCACACGGTCTGTCACAGTTGTCATTACCTAGAAACTTGAACTGACTAATCCTTCGATTCAATTCCAGGTACGTAAACTGTCTGTCAACCTTTACAAGATGTTGTATACATAAAGCAAGGTCATACGACACGACACCTTCAAACAAATCATGTCCAAGGCACGGGGGCAACCCTGGCTGAGAGACATGATAGAAGGAGAGCTCATTGAACAAAGAGTCAAACTTGATGCCTCCACTATGGGCCAAACCCTTATCAAGGTTCTCAACGTGATCTTTGTAAGACTCCGCTGTACGAAATGTGGCTCTGGAAAGTGGATCTTCCTGAAAAGTATATTTGTCAATTTCACAATATCTGCAAAAGTATCTACTTCCGCTGAAATTCTCCAGAAACCCACCAATGGCACCTCATGACCAATTCTTGACCAAAGTACTTAAAGTCTTGTTCCCTGCAGAGAAACACCAATTGCATTTGGTCAGTACTTGACCTATTATGAGGAAATAGATCTGCTAATGTGAGGTACATGGCTAGAATTTTATGCTTTTTCTTCCCAGACCCAAGAGGGTTCGCAACCTCAAAAGCATCTTGATATAAGACCAAGCCTAATGCTGATTCATCTGCGTGATGCAAGCTTGCAGTTATGTTTTCACCATCCCATACATCCTTTAAAATGTCCTTCAACTGGACACGACTGTGCACATCATTGTACTGTTCTCTTACAGACTTGCAGTGAAGAAGAGATTCAATAGTTTTTTTTACTGGTACATACTGCACAAAACACTCTTTTCCTGCTTCATTCTGTCCTAGGCGAATAGGCACAGGCTCGACATAATGAAAGCTTTTCTTGAAAAATGTTTTTCTTCGCTGATCTGATCTTAATGTATGGCTATTACAGCCAGGATGTAAAAAGATCTTCAGCTTTAAGATCGTCAAGTACCATTTTTATCATTGCTTCTGGAACATTAAGTGAGATTAACTTTTCCTGAAGTCTGAAAAGCAAACGGGACTGATTTATTTCATGTATTGACTGCATGTCTTCAATGATTGTCTGAATGACTGAGGCTGGAAGCAGTAGCTTGGCTTGCAATTTCAGATAGAACAGAGCAAGATTCTTTAAAAACAAAGTCTCGTCAACCTTTTCAGGACTAACATCTGGTTCCTCATAATTTTCACCAGCATCAGTCTGTGAATCAGACTGAACATCAATGTCCTGAATCTGAGAGCAGCTGGCTTCAGGGTTTGCTGTAATGGAGTCAAATAGGCCTCCTATATTTGTGTTATGTTTTCTGGACAAATGAGAGGTAAATGTTGATTTAACAGTAAATGTTTTACCACACTGCTTGAAAGGGCATGTGACTTTTCGTCCCTCTTTAATGTGCATTTTGACATGAGAAATGAACTCAGGTAAAGTAGAACTTTTGGCCCTACACAAATCAACATGACATTCCAAGGAAAGTGTATTGCACATTGTGGTTTCTGACCTACATCCTTTATGGTGTCTGTACACGTGAGATTTCAAACCTGCATTTTTTTTAAACTTCCTATTACAGTTAAGTATGCAGCGACGAAATACAATATTTGAGACATTGCTGTGTATTTTCATATGTTTCACATAGGTTACAGGGATACCACACGTTTCCCCGCAGAGCTGACAAGAAAACATGTTGTAAAGAACAGATAACTTCTCTAGTTAATAACTACCGAAGCCATCGATTCTCATTAAAATAAGTTATAAATGGCTGATATAGCCGTTACAGTGCAAGTCGCGTATGCTGCTAATAGTTCTGCGATCAAGCCAGTAGCGGTTTGCATAGGCACGTTTGTAGCCTAATTAGACAAGAATTAAAAATTTTGTTCATACCTCGATTACCATTTACTGAAAAAAAGATTTGCACATGTGCCCGTTTCATAAACACTCATAATTCAAAACTCAAACTTCATAATTCACTTGCATCCTTGACAGTACAAACGCGTTATGATTGTACGTGCACTAACCGTTCACTAACCGGCTTCTAATTACACCGGCAGATAATAAAAAATGTCTCGCGTGGACTGAATGCGTACGTTAACATTAAATTAACACACAAGAAAAAAACTATTGATTTCGTTCATTCCCATTCATCTTTTACTTGGATAAAGTTTGGTAAAATATGCAGGTTGAATGAAAATTAAGGATTCTTACCTGTGTGTGTGATTATAAGACGGCTCTATGTCGGCAGTCTGAGCTCAATCTCACTCGGTCGCACAATTATTTGCCTAGGTAACGTTAAAACACATACATTAATGGAGTAGTCTGATTTAAATCACAGAAGCTTCATTGGATGTTTAAGATGTTATATTTTAAAGTAATAGGTCATTTAAAGATAATACAATAATAAATCGTTACAAACCTACCTCATTCAGATCATCCAAAATGCCGCCTTGTGCACATTGGACTAAAATAGGGTATAATACTGTTAAATAACAGTGACAAACTGTTGTTGGTCGAACACGCAACCCGAAGTGAACAAGTCTTCCCATAATGCATTGTAAAAAAAAGCAACTTGCTGTTATTACATGAAAACAGCATTTTGCTGTTAAATTTCCATGTAAATTTCCAGGAATTTTTTACAGTGTGAAGTAGTGCGTCATTGTGACGTAGCATTTCTGGCGCATGCGCATTAAACAAAAGGTTCATACATTTCATGCATGTTATTTCAGCTTTTTCATTTCTGTTCAAGTTTAAGTTGTTCTAACTCACTGTGTTGTTAGACTCTGTAAGTTCACAAAAAGTTCTCATTCGCCTAACTAAAAGTCAATAATTTTACAGTGCAGTGTAGTCTGATTAAAATTAAATGTATTTTAATTTTGTTTAGATTTTTTTTAAATTTTGCTGGCAATTAAATGTGAGAATGTAGGACAACATAATGATATTGAAAGTATTCTGTACAGATGTAAAGTACACTACATTACTATTACATTAAGTACTCCTCTCATAAAGAACATTTTATTGTCAAATATTATGTAGAAAACTGACACTTGTAGTTGAGTTCATAGAGCAGGAGCTGGTGATAAATTTCAACAAGAAGTTGTACTGGAGTATTATGCACTTAAAATGTATTTTTCCTCTAAACTTCAATACATTTGCTCATCTAGTAATGCACACAGTATATATATATTATAGACTAAACACATTTAAAATACTTTAACAAATGAATTTTGGACAACACACTTAAGTTGAAATTAAAATCAATTATTTTCCGTGTTTTCCATTAAAATTCTTATTTTATTTAATATATTAGTCAATACATCAACATAAGTGTACTTATTTAAAACCCTATAAAATCATAATTATTTAAAATGTATGTTTAAGTAAAACTTAAGTAGACATTATTACAAGGTGCATTTTTAAAAAGTGCACTTAAGTGTGTTTAGAAATATTGTCATGAAAATGTAATTTATTTAAATAAAACTTAATTAGACATTATTACAAAGTGCATTTTTAAAAAGTGCACTTAAGTGGGTTTAGAAACAATGTCATGAAAGTGTACTTTCTTTAAGTGAAAGTTAAGTGGACATTATTACAAAGTGCATTTTTAAAAAGTGCACTTAAGTGTGTTTATAGAAATATTGTCATGAAAGTGTACTTTCTTTAATTAAACCTTAATTAGACATTATTACAAAGTGCATTATTAAAAAGTGCACTTAAGTGTGTTTATAAATATTTTCATGAAAGTGTATTCCCTTTAAGTACACTTAAGTGGACTTTAATTTGAATTATATTATATTTTCTGCAAGTGCACTTTTCAAAAAAGTATACTTTTATGATTTGAAGCACACAAAAAGTACGCTTTCAATACAATTAAGCACACTTCTTTTTCACAAGGGAGGAGATTGTCACTGCATTAGCAATGTGTTACACATATTGTATATCAAGTCAAGTCACCTTTATTTATATAGCACTTTTTACAATAAAGATTGTTTCAAAAGCAGCTTTACAGAGATAACAGAAAAATAATGCAACAAAGTTTTTTTCTGCTGTACAGCGGATCTGGAAGAAAATAGTGTCATAGTCCAGTTTAATTAAGTTCAGTGATGGTTCAATTTTGTTAAAAAAAAAAGTTGTTAATTTATTTATATATAGCCGCTTTGGAGAAAACCATGTCATCGTCCAGCTCAGTTCAGTTCTCATATAATGGTGTCAATGCAGGCAGATCAATAATATTGTTGAATAGGGTTAGGGTTAGGCCATCTGCCTCTACAGATGCACAACTCACTTTTGCCCCACATTTCACGGTGCACTTGGTGCAAAAGGGAGAGCGCGCAAAACTTGTCACTTGAAAGCGAAAAACAGAGCTTGAGATTCGTTGACAGAGCTTGAGATTTGAGCTAGAAAAATATACTAGACGTTTGTGAGAAAATATTCTACAAGTGTGCAACTCTCATTGGATGAATTCACATACTGATCTGCAGATGAGCAAAATTTCTCCGTGACTTCACATTTCTTGATGCAGGTGTGTAAATGCGTTTTGCACCATATTCACTGCAGCAACTGTAGCAAAAATGTGAGTGTAGGAGTTTCTTAATTTGTGATTTGTAGAATAGGATTTGTGCACCTACAATGAAGAATTTGAGAAGGTATATCTGTTGTGTTGTGTTTGTGGAAGATAAAAAAAAGTCTACAAGTTTGCAACTCTTAAAACATTTTTTTCTTTGACTTCAAATTTACTGTTACACATGTGTGGCTATTCTCTACAACTACACATTCCACTGTCACAGGGGTTCAGTAGTTTTGCACCAAAAATATCTTCATAGTCATGTCACTCACTGTAACATTCACTTCATATTATTGCCACATGTTCTTAGTGTGAGCGATGCAACAACAATAGTGTGAGCACCATGTCGGTTCATGTAGTCTCGTAGTGCTGTAGTGTGAGCCTGCCCTATCTAGCAAGTGGTAATCAGTCTTATTTTTCGTATTCAAATTAGACCTATCTATATTTTTACGTATCTGACTATAAAAAGTTATGAACAGTCTTGCAGAAAAATATCAGATGACTAACTTTTAAGACTGGTCGAAGCAATTTATGCAATCAGCCACAGGTGTGGTATCAAAAAGCAGTCGTAATGTAAGAAATTTGTGTAATATTGACCGAAACTATTTAAAAGTTAAAAACGACACACTTAGACATCAACACTCGTCATACAAACCTCAACAATGGTGACAATCAAAATATAATTAATCTACATAATTTATTCATGCCACAATGCATGCTGGCCATGAATGCTGGCAATTCAAACCATGAATTTGTTTTGTATGCTGGCATGAAGAATGTCACCATTGTTTCATATGCTATATGTTGAAGTCTGTGAGTGTATAAATTACACAAAACATGTTTTAAACAAAGATAACACTGACAGAAATCAACAATAAAGCAAAAGTCAAGGGTCAAGAGTTAAAGGTCTGCTACCCGACCCGAGCCCGACGGGTCCCGAAAAAATGTGCGGGTTTCGGGTCGGGTTCAGGTTAATGTTTAATGAACAGCCTCGGGTTCGGGTCGGGTTCGGGTTTAACTAAGAAAAACTAAATAGGCTATATATAGTTTGCGTGCCGTGTGCTTTGCTTGCTTGCTGTGTTGTGGTGACCGGCACGCGAGAGAGAGAAAGTACATAGGTGCGCAAATGTGCAATATGTGCATACACACAGTCAGGCTCTCTCTCAGATATAATGATATATATATATATATATATAAAAATTTTTTTAATTATTTGTTTTATTTTATCATATCATTTATATCACAAAACTGTTTTGCGCATGTGCTACAGCTCTCGCGCGTATTTGCTGTGAGAAACAGAATGGACCTCGGGTTCGTGTCGGGTTCGGGCTTAATATGTAAATGTAATTGTCGGGTCGGGTCGGGTTAAATGATCGCGGGTACGGGTCGGGTTCGGGCTTCAGTTTAAAGCCTGTGCAGACCTCTATCAAGAGTCCAACTAATGCAAATACTGATCACCATAATGGTGACATCAAAGAAACATTTTCAATCATTCATCAACATCTTCACCTCTGTTAATTTACAATAAGAACTGCTGTAGACGTGTGACATAAATAAGTCACTCTGGTTAGTAATAAGTGAAGCTGGTAATATTTAATCAGATCTTGAGAGTTAACCCTCTGGGTTCGGCAAACGCGCCGGCACGTTTTGGTCGATTTTTTTCACATAGCAGCAAAATAGACTTAAAATACTAAGTTTGTAGTAAAAAATACTATCATTTTTGGTCATACAGACTTAATATATATGAAACAATAGACTGTTAAATGTCTACTTTTTTATGTGTCCATTTACAATCGAAATAAAACATTGTGCTTTTGTAAAATAAAGAAAAATAACAGGGTGTGCTTTCTGCCTCTCCGTCTCCGTGAACTTTTTTTCTGGAGCACGTCTCTAAACTTAAACAAAACTCAACAAATAATATTCACCCAGGCATGAGGAATATATCTTTATAATCATTTAAGTGTGTACTTTTAAATGATCTAAATCAAAACTAAAACAAATATTCTATGTTTATGTAATCTATATAAAAAGAGAGAGGTGTCATTTCAGCTCATTACAGCTTGTTATCTGTTAATATGACCACGCCCACGGAGAGCGCACGCTATTCAAGCGCAAATTATCTGAGGCAATACATGTAAACACCCACATCAACTCGATAAAGCACACCAAGTTTAATCAGATTCATGTAAACACTACATTCAGATTTACCAATCGGAATGAATTCAGTTAGATTGAAACAAAAGGTGTGCATGTAAACAATGAATGGCGACTGCAGAAAGCAAAAGCTGAATCCCGGACATCGACGGCCGGACATGTCCGGGAAAAAGAGGATGGTAACCCCTACTACTCAGCTTTTTCCACAGAACAAGAGCCTGCTAGCTTAAATTCCAAAAAAACATGGCTGACACTATGTGTACATTCTGTTAGTGAGATCCCACCCTCTATGTTGAGAACATGTGGGACAGCCCCTACTACTGACTGTAGTCTTTAGCCTCTTGCCAAAAAATCCTCCGATGACGCAAAATGACGATTTTTGCGTCATCGGAGGATTTTTCAGACAAAAAATACATAAATCTCTCGTCTCAGGGGGATATGAGGGTGGAAAGCATGATAATTCGAAAATACTACAGGTTTTCTACTAATACAAAGCTTAATGCTAAATCCTGAAGTATCCCTTTAATTTTACTCACAGGTACATACAGGCAGGCAGGATGACAGGCAGGATAACACACACACACACACACACTAAACATAACTATGAACAAAGTAACATTGATTGCGCCCCTAAGTCCTAAGGCTCCCATACAAACGATTTACTTAATTTTACTCACAGGTATATACAGGCAGGCAGGATGACAGGCAGGATAACAGACACACACTGTGGAGACACCAGAGCCTTCCCGAGCTCTTCCAGAAAGATCCGCCTTCTGAAGGTCTTTCCTGCATTCCAGGCAGGATTGATTTCCGACCACAGGACGAAGGTGTTCAGGGCCGACACATCCAGCATGTTGGAGAACACAACCATGGGCCAACGGTTGGATTTTCGCTTACAAGTGTAAGCAGCGACCATCTTGAATAATACACACAGAAAAAGAATGAAAATCAATCACTATACTGACAAAAGTACATTTACATTTATTCACTTAGCAATTCATACATTTGTTACAAATTATAAACCACAAGCAATTTGTCATAGGAAAATTAGTAAACAATGCAAAAAAATACATATATAATTAGTAAAATACCTGGTCAAGGCTGTCCACTCCACCTTTGGTCTTGTTGTAATCCAGGATTACATCCGGCTTCCTCTCTTCACCTGTGCTGACTGTGGCTTCCTTGTGAACTGTGCTCATCAAGAGCACATTTTAGGGGTTTTTTGGGACAGTAAGACACAAGTGTGTGTGTACTGGTAAATGCAAACACTGAAGAGAATTTCTCTCAACCCCTTGTCTTCACCAGTGCAGATGGGAGCTCAGGCTTGTTTTTCCTCACTGTTCCCAGCATGCCCAGTTTCCTCTTCAGGAGCTCCTGGCCAAGGGCATATGATGTGAAGTAATTGTCACACGTGATGGTGTGCCATTGGAGACCCACGGACATGTCGACGACTACCCGCATTGCCAGGTTTTTTTCTCGCTGCCCATTAGCCTGCTTGCCAGTATATATTTGCATATTACATGCATAACTGGTCTTAGCATCACAGGCTGCCCAGATTTTGATACCATATCTGGCTGGTTTGCTTGGTATGTACTGCTTGAAGCTACAGCGTCCTCTGAAAGGTACCAGGGATTCATCTACTGTAACTTCATGCCCTGGGTTAGACAGATTTTCGACCCATTTGTCCCAGATTTTCCGTATCGCAGCCAGTTTGTCATCTCTCCAACGGTCCGGTCTTGTGACTCGGTTGTCAAACGGGATGACCTTTGTCATGACTTCAAATGCACCCAGAGACATTGTAGCACGGAAAATGGCTCTCCCTGTGTTCGCATTCCACAAGCTCCTTGTGGCCTCGTTGTGAGAACGATAAACACCGGCCAGCAATAGCAGACCAATGTAGGCCTGTAAGTCCTCCCAGTCCACCTCTTTCAATGACTCCCCATACACTCTTTTCCCCTCTAAATTTGTCATGTCAATCAGCGTCTTTTGAGTTTCCTCAGGAAAAAAAAGCTCAAAAGCTGACCTGATGTTCTCCACACATGAACAGGCATATCTGGTTGGCCCAGGGGTCATCTTCATCACGTGCTCTGCAGGTGCTCTCCCTGGTGTATGGGTAGGTGCAGTAGCAGTCCAGGCGATTTCCCCATTTTTAGATGTATAAGTTATTAGACCAGGATCCTCTTTCTCGGAGTCTTCCCCATCGGTGTCCTCATAATCCTGGTCAAACTCTGTCTGACTATCCGTTTCAGATTGTTGATCACCTGATGACTTCAAACCACAGTCTGGCAGGCCTCCTTCCTCCCCACTGGATTTCAGTAGAATATCCAGGGTTTCTGCTGCACTATACCTCTTACTCATTGTGCTGCTTGCAGTGAACTGATAAAATAACTGCCACTGCAGGTTTAAGTAGCATTATGCTGCATGACACAATTTTCACAGCTAAAGCAAAATCCTGACACGAGAGTAAAAAATTGCAGCGAGAGCAAAGAAAAGCGTTTTGAGAGAAACACTTTTTTTTTTTGAGAACATGTTCTCAGACTGATAGCAAAAATATATATATTTGAGATTTTTTTCAAAGTATTTTGAGAGAGATTTTTTTTTCTCAGAAATAATTTTAAAAATTTCAAATTTATATTTTTTTTATGTTCTATGAGAAAATACTTTCTCTCAAAACTTTTTAAAGTCTCAAATATTATTTTTTGCTATTGGTATGAAAACCATTTCTCTCATGAAATGCTTTTTTGCTGACAGTGTGCTAACTTTTTCTCTTAAACTTTTTTTTTTTTTTCTCAGATCATTTATTTTCTCGCATATAATAAAGACACATTTCTAGCTTCATAAAAGAGGGGGTAATTATTGGACGAATAAGACACATAAGTGTAGCAACAGCAGCTTTACAGTAGCACATATTTTGGCCACGGCGATTATCCAGGTCTATCCACCTGAAACGACATGAAGAATAATATTTCAGAACAATTATAGTGACATTTCAAAATGCAATCTGACAATTAAATATAATTTGCTATCGATAGAGTTAGGCTACTCAATTAATGTGAAAACTGGCATCTTTCATTCGTCACAATGCTTCAGTTGTCAGGTGTTACAGTTGTCACTGAAATCCGCAGGCAGTTCTCGATTCCTCAATTCCTCTCATACGTCTTTATTGCATTCATTGATGAGAAGGCAGACTCGCATGTATAGGTGGAAGGGAACATTGTCAACACATAAAACGCAAGGTTCTTGATTGTGCTGTACTCCTCTGAGCATACCACCCAAAAGGCACTCAGGGACTCTGCAGATCTGAATGCATCTTTGATCAGAGAGGTTGTTATGGAAATCAATTAACTCCATCTCAAATTTAGCCTCATCCAAGGAAGGGACGATTGTTTTGACCAGGGTGGAGAGTTCTCCGCTAGGTCGGGTTGTGAGAGGGTCACGCACGAAAGCAATTACTTCATTCGTAACGGAGAAGTCCTCCAACCTAGAAGAGAAGTTGGCTCGGAGTTGCTTGATGAAGTCTACCATCAGTCCCGTCACTCGTCTTGCCTGTGTTTTTAGAGTACTAAAATGTAGGAGCCTCCCAGTTGATATGTCGGACTCTAACAACCCCAGCTTGACGGTGAATGCTTGGAATTTTTTAACCCTCTGGGGACAGCAAACGCGCCGGCGCGTTTTGCTGTTTTTTTAGGGCTGTGTCACGAAGCATAGGTGTCATTCAGATCCAAATGCAGCTTTATTATAGAAGGGTCGACAGGCAGGGTAAATCAACAGCAGGCAGTACAACGGAGAGAATCACAGAGCAGAATAGAGTTACAGGCAAGGGTCGGGGCAGGCAGCAGAAAGCAAGGTCCAATAAAAAATCCGGGTCGAGGCAGGCAGCAGAACAAACAGGAAACGGTGCAACAATCAAAGATCAGAAAAACCAGAAATCAAACACGGGAAAATAACGCTAAGAAATGCAGTAACAGTACAACAAGACTTCGCGGTGAGTGAATGAATGAACATGGTATAAATAGACTGAGACTAGCAGGATGACAAGACACAGGTGAATACAATCAGTGACAATGAGGTACAGGAGAACGTGATCAGTGATGACCCCTCGGGCGGCCACGGCGCAGGAACAGGCACCGGCTCAGGAACAGACACCGGCTCAGGAACTGGAACAGGAACAGACTCTGGCTCTGGAACAGACTCTGGCTCGGCAGAAGTAACGTGAACAGTCTCTGAATCGGCCATCTTGTCCGTAGACACTGGCTCGGAGGCGGTCATCTTGTCCGTAGACACTGGCTCGGAGGCGGCCATCTTGTCCGTAGACTCAGGCTCAGGATCAGGATCAGCAGAAGTGACGTGAAGCTCAGTCTCTGGATCGGCAGAAGTGACGTGAAGCTCAGTCTCTGGATCGGCAGAAGTGACGTGAAGCTCAGTCTCTGGATCGGCAGAAGTGACGTGAAGCTCAGTCTCTGGATCGGCAGAAGTGACGTGAAGCTCAGTCTCTGGATCGGCAGAAGTGACGTGAAGCTCAGTCTCTGGATCGGCAGGCGTGACGTGAACAGCAGCCTCTTGCTCGGCAGGCGTGACGTGAAAAGCAGCCTCTTGCTCGGCCGTTTCTGGCTGGACGGTCTCTGGCTGGACTGTGATCCTTGCAGATCGTGCAGACCTTAGCGGAGGATCGGCCAAGCTGGAGATCAGCCCTGAACGCCCACAGATCGATCCGGTGGCAGATCCGATGGCTGGCGTGACGCGAAGATTCTTAGGCTCGGTAGAGAAGACGTGAAGGGACTCGGTCTCGGCAGGAGGGGATACTGTGGGTTCACAGAGCTCTTCCTCTACCACGCCCACAGTAAACAATGAGCCGCTCAACAGAAGGGCCAGGTCAATATAGTGCTCCAAAGTCCAGTGAGGATCATGCAAGGGCATGAATGAACTGAGCGGTTCAGATAGTCCTCCCCGAAAAAAGATCATGAGGCATTCTGTGCTCATTGAGGTGAGATGTGCCAGTTCAATAAACTCCTTGACATACTTCTCAATCGACCGATTCCCCTGACGGAGACGCAGGATTTGTATGCCTGTATCCATAGTGGGCATCGCTGCTGGATCTAGGTGCGGCGAAGTCTTCTGTCACGAAGCATAGGTGTCATTCAGATCCAAATGCAGCTTTATTATAGAAGGGTCGACAGGCAGGGTAAATCAACAGCAGGCAGTGCAACGGAGAGAATCACAGAGCAGAATAGACTTACAGGCAAGGGTCGGGGCAGGCAGCAGAAAGCAAGGCCCAATAAAAAATCCGGGTCGAGGCAGGCAGCAGAACAAACAGGAAACGGTGCAACAATCAAAGATCAGAAAAACCAGAAATCAAACACAGAAAAATAACGCTAAGAAATGCAGTAACAGTACAAAAAGTTTTTTTTACATAATATATGTGGGTGCACTGTGTATAATTATTTTATATATATATATAAATACACACACATGCTTGTATATATTTATATAGATTTATATATAATTTATATTATATATAAATATAAATATTTTATATATAAATAATATTTTTTTCTTAAATATACATGCATGTGTGTGTATTTATATATATACAAAATAATTATACACAGTGCACCCACATATATTATGTAAAAAAAACTTTTATTTTGGATGTGATTAATCGTGATTAATCATTTGACAGCCCTACTTAATACTTAAAATACTCTGTTATTTATGGTCATATAAATAAAATCAATACATGATTATAAACTATAGAGGGTCTTCTTTTTTTGTGTACACTCACATTAACATCAAAACCTTGTTTTTTTTAAATAAATAAAATAAACAGGGTGCGCTTTCAGCTCACTCTGTCTCTGCAAAAATCTTTCTGAAACATGTCTGGAATATGAACGGAAACTCCGCTAATACTTATTACACAAACATGAAACATACGTCTAAAGAACACTTTAAAGGATTAGTTCACTTTAAAAAAAACTTTTGCTGATAATTTACTCACCCCCATGTCATCCAAGATGTCCATGTCTTTCTTTCTTCAGTCGAAAAGAAATTAAGGTTTTTGATGAAAACATTCCAGGATTTTTCTCCATATAATGCACTTTACTGGGCACCAAACGGTTCAAGGTCCAAAAGACAGTTTCAGTGCAAACTGTTCAAAGGGCTTTAAACGATTCCAGACGATGAATAATGGTCTTATCAAGTGAAACGATCGGTCATTTCAAAAATAAATAACAAAGTTTAAGTTTAATAATGTCAAATACTCGCCTTGCTCTGTTCTGTGATGCACGTTCGTGACTCTCCTGTTCGAACTCATTCATCAAAATTAACAAATCTTTTTTCGAGTCATTTGGTTCATTTAACGAACGAAATGAACGAATTGACTCCAAAAAATATTCGTTCATTTTGATGAACGAGTTCAAACAGGAGAGTCACACTTAAACTTAAACTTTGTTATTTCTTTTTTAAATGAGCGATCGTTTACTTGATAAGACCCTTATTCATCGTCTGCTGTCGTTTAAAGCCATTTGAACAGTTTGCAGTTTGCACTGAAACTGTCTTTTGGACCTTGAACCATTTGGTGCCCAGCAAAGTGCATTATATGGAGAAAAATCCTGGAATGTTTTCATCAAAAACCTTAATTTCTTTTCGACTGAAGAAAGAAAGACATGGACATCTTGGATGACATGGGATAAGTAAATTATCAGCAAAAGTTTTTTTTAAAAGTGAACTAATCCTTTAAATTTCTACTTTTAAATAAAACAATTCACATTTAAAACAAATATTCTCCTGCAATGTAATCTGTCTGAAACTAAAGAGAAGTACAGTTTCTCCTGTCTCAGCTCATTATCGTTAATTTGTTCATACCCCTCGCAGAGCGCGCTATTCATAAGATAATGTGTTGAGGCCATATGCAAAATAGATAAACGCCCCCAGGCAAATGCTGTAAACTCTGTAAACACACTATATTTTTTAGTCAGATTAAGATTAGTCTTGCGCGGCTATGAGGAATAATCCTGGGACATTTTCCACAGAACAAGTGCTGGTTTATTTTCACTTCGAGGAGGAGCAACAGATTCAGCTGAGAACTGTAAGTGTTTTATGCTTGTGCTTTGTTCTAATCGCGATATAGAATAACGTGATTAATAATAATATTAATGAGAGAGCACGCCTCCCGCGCATAAAGCTTTCTCAAACAAAACACGTCATACACAATCTAAAAGACTTTATTGACTTATCTGAATGAGTAGTCAGGATGATTCTCACATAGTTTTGGAGCAAATATTCTAGACTATGTGATACAATTTTCAAAAGTCTTGTGAAGAAATAATCAATATGTGTTTTGTGGCCTTATTTCAGAAACTTTTATTTTTAAGTTTTTCAATAACCATGCATAAATAATATTCTCTCAAAAATACAAACATGTACATATACATGTTGCTCACATATTATGGTAGCCCCGTTTGTGCTATATAGAGTGAATTTACACCTTTGCCATTAACATGTTTATAAATAACTGAAAAAAGCACAAATGTCAGTGCATGTCAAAACTTTTGACTTTTGTATCACATAGTCTAGAATATTTGCTCCAACACTATGTGAAATTCATCCTGACTACTCATTCAGATAAGTCAATAAAGTCTTTTATAATGTGTAAGACGTGTTTAGTGTGAGAAAGTTTTATGCAAGGAGGCGTGATCTCTCATTAATATGTATGGCATTTCACACCTGAGAAAGACAAAGACCCTCCCATAATGGCCCTATTAGGTGCTATCAGGCCCCATTACGAGGAGCCTTGCACAAAGAATGAGGAGAATTAAAAAAAGAATGGCTTTTAGATTGTTTGGATTTATTTTACAACACAACATAATCCAAAGATACACAACAAAGGACAAAAAAGCACATTAGTAAACACACTGATCTAAAGACAGAGGCTTGCACAGTCACACAGCATTGTCCCATTCCTGAAACATAGTACATACCTGTCATTTCCAAGGTGTTTGATTTTTCATTACAGTCTCCTGTGAATGTCAGCAGGACTGATATCAAGAGAAACTATATGGCTGCACGACTTTGGGCATGCATTGTAGATTTTTCTGGTTAAAATAGCTTTTTAATTATAGGCTATATATATATATATATATATATATATATATATATATATATATATAAATATACACACACACACACACACACACACACACACATACTGCTTAGAATTAGAAGTGAACACACCCATGCTAAAGTTGACTAAAAAGAGGAATAAAAAATCTTAATGCCTCAATTAAAAAATGAGGAAAACTCTAATCTTTATGGACGTGAATAATGTCCCTGAATTCTTTGTGAATGAATAATTTATCGCAAATAATTAAATGTTCTTCTTTAAAATACAGGGTGCATACGTCTGGACACTTCTATCCCCAGAAACTCCTAACAAAAGCTGATGTCTTTATTTTGTCTTATTTGAAGCTTATTTGATGCTTATTTGATTTGAAAAACTTTATCCAAAACTAGCCAACGAAATTTTGTCTTTTATTTTGTCTGTAACAGTGCGTATATGTGCGTTCGTTCATTCATTCATTTACACACACACAGAGAGAGAAACATGATTCACATTTAAACAGTATGCTATTTTTTCGTTTACAGACACTAACGTTATTCTATATCGCGATTAGAACAAAGCACAGCCATAAAACACTTACAGTTCTCAGCTGAATCTGTTGCTCCTCCTCGAAGTGAAACCAGCACTTCTGTATTAAATGTCTCAGGATTATTCCTCAATCATAGACGAAACCGCGCAAGACGAATCTTAATCTGACTAAAAAATATAGTGCGTTTACAGCATTTGCCTGGGGGCGTTTATCTATTTTGCAAATGGCCTCAACACAGTATCTTATGAATAGCGCACTCTGCGAGGGGTGTGAACAAATTAACGATAATGAGCTGAGACAGGAGAAACTGTACTTCTCTTTAGTTTCAGACAGATTACATTGCAGGAGAATATTTGTTTTAAATGTGAATTGTTTTATTTAAAAGTAGAAATTTAAAGCGTTCTTTAGACGTATGTTTCATGTTTGTGTGATAAGTATTAGTGGAGTTTCCGTTCATTTTCCAGACATGTTTTAGAAAGATTTTTGCCGAGACAGAGTGAGCTGAAAGCGCACCCTGTTTATTTTATTTATTTAAAAAAAACAAGGTTTTGATGTTAATGTGAGTGTACACAAAAAAGAAGACCCTCTATAGTTTATAATCATGTATTGATTTTATTTATATGACCATAAATGACGGAGTATTTTAAGTCTATGTTGCTGCTATGTGAAAAAAAAAACAGCAAAACGCGCGGGCACGTTCTTGGTCCCCAGAGGGTTAAAGGGGTCATATAATGGTACATGCACTTTTTCAAGTTGATTGTACTGAAATGTGTGTTGGCAGTGCCTGTACACAACCATCATATAATGATAAAAATCCATCCAGTGTTTTTGTTTTAATCTCCTTATATGTTTTCCCCTGCCTCAAATTGAGCCGTTCGACCGTGTGACGCCCCTCCCGCGATTGTTGATTGACAGCAGCGTTTCAACACAGACCCACCCTCGCTCGTGAGCCAGCTGTCAATCATAGTCTGCGCGGACCGGCGCGGTCATTGTTGATATGCTGGAGCACTGTCTATGAGCAGAATGGCGTCTAAGCGATTGTGGTGTTCTGTTCTTGGGTGCAATAACGAACACAGCAGTCATTTTAATGTTCCTAAATCCGAACCGCTGAAGACGCAGTGGCTGAGTTTGTTTTCGAAGGGAATATTCCCCACGAGCAACGTCAATGCTCTCATGTTTGCGCGAATCATTTCTCACCAGACTGCTTTATAAACGAGGGTCAGTATAAAGCTGGTTTTGCTAAGCAGCTGCTCCTGAAAAAAGATCGGTACCAGATATTCGTGTTCCTGCTGAACCTCTAGAACAACTGAAGTGAGTGTAACGTTTTATATTAATATATCTTTGCAAATCGCTAGCTGCACGCTTCACGATGAATGGGTCTAAGGTTTACACTCAGGGTACATTACTGCATGTTTTCTATGTACGACGTTCTCAATATAATTCATAATCCCACGTTTATAATGAACAACGCGTTATGGTTATTGTGTTACAAACGGTGTAGCACAGAACAGAGAGGCGGGGTGGGCAAAGCTCATGATCATTTAAAGGCATATGCACTGAAACGGCGTGCTGAAAACAGAGCTGTTTTTGACCAGATAAAATAACTGTTTTCTTACAATACTAATGAGAATTTTTAATTAAAGTATATTACAAACTTTTAATTTAGACCCTAAAGAATCATATTAGCTTGTACAAAAAGGGCATTATATGACTCCTTTAACACTGTCAGTCCAAATTCAATTATTTGTGTCTGGAATCTGATCTAAAATTATTGATGTCCACTCTGTGTATCGCAACTGTTCAGATCCGATTTGTGTGTACATGCAGCTCTTTCATTTTCCAGAATATCTGTATTGGTTTCTATGGCAATGACATTGTGTTGGTAGGTATAGGTCTACGGCAAAAACAACACCAGACACCACAACATGGAGGGGTGTGCGATACAGATATTGCCTTGTTTAAATTTTACAACATGGAAATGTGTATCAATCTGCAGGGTTTCAAAATATGTCTCCATTATATTGTCATTTTCTGCTCGTCTGGCACTTTGCAAAAACACAGCCTTGTTTTGGCAGCGACTTCCAGCATGTTTCCTATAAGAACGTCTGACGTTTTTTGTGGCGTCAGAAAATCACATAAACCGCATGTGAAATCCGATCAGAGCGGTCAGACTGAAACGGATTTCCAGAAATGCAATTTGAATAGGATTTCAAACCTTATATGATTGTAGCTTGAAACGGATTTGTAAAAATTGCATTTCATGTGATTTCTGGCCGTTCACACTACCTAAATCTGATTGGATTTCAATCGAATATGGGTAACACTTTATTTTGATAGTCCATTCGTTGCGACTCTATTAGATATTAGTAGCCATTCCGTAGCTTGTCAACAGTGCATCAGTTGACATTCAATAACACTGTTTCAAACGACAAGTAAAACGTTCAACTAACTGCCTATAGACTAAAAGGTACATTTCAAGTGTTAATCTACAGATTTTACAAAAAGTGCCTGTTGACTTTCAATGTTATTTTGCAACAGGTTATTAACCAATTGTCAACTAACTTTCTGTAGATTGAGTCGCCATCTTCTAAGATGTCTACTTAAAATCAATCTGTCAGTGGAAAGTCAACTGTCATGTCAGCATATGATCTGTATATGATACTGTATATCCTACTCAAGGGGTCTCAAATGCATCAAATTAATGATTATTTCAACTGATTAAAAACTGTTTAAAAAAAAAATCTAGTTTACCATTTGTTTATAATCTGTTGATAGTCAACTAAAGATTAGTTGCTTGGTTAGTTGCTACTGTTGCTTGTCAACAAATATATTCACTGTAACACTTTTCACAGCATTATTACTGTAAAATGAGCAAATGCTTACTGTAGAACCTGTATACAGGATGTTGCTGTAGATCTGCAAAGCATTATGGTCAATCTTCAATGGCGGGTAAATTCTACAGTAAAAATATTTTTTCTGTGAATCAGAATACAGCAATTTCTAGAGGAATTTTTTTCAGCAACGGAAAGCTACGAGATTCCACACTTTCGGAATTTTTACTTCAGAAAGGTAACTTTGCTCATTTATTTCCTCATTCCTCAAATTTACCTGTTTGTTCAACTTTAAGAGTGCACTGAGAGAGAGAAGTAACGTTAACGAGCGGCACACTTCCTAGTAAACTGTGTCCTATGTGCATTTTATTACCAAAAAAAATAAAAAAATCTATAGCCTATTTGCGCATGATTTCGATAGATTTTCTAATCTGGCAACATTTGATAAATGTCATCAGTTTAGAGAAGGATAGCATTGTTGAATAAAAATTAAATTGGAATTGTGTATGTAATGTGTTGGTGCGCTAGCCGGAAATATGATGAGTCAGTAGAAAGAAAACGCAGCTAGAGGTAAGACTTTACACATTTTTCATAGGATCATGATTTTTCTGAACTTCATAGCAGGTCAAACCGCAGAAACGAGATTGTTGATAGCCTAATTTGATGTGCCATTCCCGACTTGTGAGAGCATACTGTATTAAGAGGTGTCTGGCAACATTACATTTATAACGTTTTCAATTTGATTATAGAGTAAAATTAACATTGTTAAATAAAATTAATTTGAAATAGTGTATTTGATGTGTTGGCGCGGTGGCCGTTTGAATAATCTCACTTGGTTTTTTTTTTCTTGCTTGTTTGTTATTATTGCCGCCTGAGGAATCAGACATTTAGGCGGGCCGAGTCGAAAGAAAAAACTTTAAAAACGCAAAAATTTTCAAAGAATCGCAAGCTGCAGACACTAGATTTTTGCCTAATTTAAGTATGCAGGAGTTTTATTCACGACTCGTGGAAGCATAATAATATACTCGCACTGTATTAAGATTTTTTGAGATCTTACTCGTTCTTTTATTTACCATTTGGTTCTTTTCTTTCAGACTGCAGCAAAAAAGCCTATACAACCATTCCAGGTACATAAGCTACAGTGGCTACATGAACTACATAGGATAGTTAAAGAGCACAGAAACCGCGCAAACTTCAGATATCCATGTGGGATTTCCAAATGTACTTGTAATTTCAAGACATTTTGTGCGTTACAGACACACATGTACCGAAATCACTTAAAACCTAAACCAGCTAGATCTCAAAGTTGTGTGGATTTGAATTGTCAGGTTGAGGAATGCACTTTCAAATCTTCACATCTTACAAGTCTCTGTGAGCATTTATATATGTATATTAGGGATGGGGAAAAGATTGTTTGCCCTATCAGCACTTATCAGAAGCTTTTCAGTGTCAGATCTTCATTCACCTCACATTTAAGCAGGAAACATGCAAAGGATTTGGTAGCATGTAGAGATGGAGGTGTGAACAATGATGATGCAGCTATGCATGATGATGCTGTTGATATGGGAAATGATGACATGACTGAGACTGTAGAATTTCCTGAGATTGGTAATTATTCAGGAGATGTTGAGCGAGACAGGAATGTTTTTCTTACCAATTTGGCCCTTTTTTACTTGAGAATGCAAGCTAAGATGCTTTTACCTGCTTCCACAATATCCACTCTGATAGAAGAGTTTCAAGAACTATGCACAAATGCAATGTCACACTTGTTTGTTCGACTTCGTGAAGAACTGTCAAACCTTGACATTCCTGATGAAAGGATTTTTAATATCATAGATGGACTGTCAAAAGATAACTTATTAAAGATGTATAATGAGGGCATGTTCAGATCAGATACAACCCGGAAGACATATTTTAAGAACAATTTCCGTTATGTGGAGCCTATACAGGTTCATCTTGGTTTTGATGCTTCTGGTAAAGAGCGGATTTGCCAGTATGTCCCAGTGAAAGGCACTCTAAAAGCCCTGTTGAACCTGCCATCAGTGAGAGAGCAATATAATGTGTCAAAAATGCACTTGCCAGTAGATCCAAATGTGCTTGAGGATGTGAGAGATGGTAAGACTTACAAATAAAATAGCCTTTTACAAGAGTTTCCTTCTTCAGTTTCTGTTATCTTGTATCAAGATGCATTTGAAGTAGTGAATCCTCTTGGATCTGGCAAAAAGAAACACAAGCTCCTAGCTGTGTATATGACACTGAGTGAGATATTGCCACATAACAGGTCATCAATTGACCCAATGCAATTAGTCATGCTGTGCAGGCAGTGTGATTATCAGTTTTTTGGACAAGAGAAAGTTTTCTCCTCCCTTGTGAAAGACTTAAAAGACATTGAGAAATCTGGTATTACTTTAGAGAC
Source organism: Rhinichthys osculus (assembly GCA_029959095.1). Taxonomy (NCBI): domain Eukaryota; kingdom Metazoa; phylum Chordata; class Actinopteri; order Cypriniformes; family Leuciscidae; genus Rhinichthys; species Rhinichthys osculus. Next base: position 41,324,107 of record JARWKJ010000007.1, read on the forward strand.
AGGCCAGACTGTGAACGGGGTAGTAATTGCAATTGCAGGTGACAACCTGGGGTCGCATTCACTTGGAGGTTTCACTGAGAATTTCAGCAAGAGCAAAAACTTCTGTAGATACTGCCTTATAGCCAGAGACAAATTTGAAAATGAACCTACTAAGCTAGGCCCAGCAAGGACTGTGGAATCCTACAAGAGCAGTGTGGCAAAGTTGTCTACGGGATCTGAAAACTGTGTAGATGGAGTAAAAACAGACTCAGTTTTCAATTCTTTACAGCATTTCCATGTATGCCTACCAGGACTTCCTCCATGTCTTGGTCATGATCTTTTCGAAGGAATTGTATCTGTGGATCTTCAACTGTATCTTAAACATCTTGTGGCCATTGGGAAGCACTTCACATTTGTGCAGTTGAATAGGATGGTCTCTCAACTAAAGTTGTGCTTTAGTGAAGAAGTGATGCTAATACCTGGCCTTGTGTGATTAGAGCTGATGGAGAGAAATTGGGAGGAAGTGCAGCACAGAACTGGTGCTTGTTACGTCTTCTCCCTATCCTTGTTGGTAAACGTATCAAGAATCCACTTGAAGACCAAGTTTGGCAGTTGTGCCTCAAGCTGAGGGAGATAGTAGAACTTATCTGTGCAACCAAAATCCATACCAATCAGGTAGCCTATCTGAAGCAACTTGTTGAGGAATATTTGGAGTCTAGAGCAGCTATTTTTACAGACTGACCATTAAAGCCAAAACACCACTTCCTCCTCCACTATCCAGACCTTATAATTAAATTTGGCCCTCTCATTCGCCTCTTGACTCTCCACTTCGAAAGAAAGCACACATATTTTAAGCAGTGTGCACGGAAGCTCCATAATTTCAAGAACCTATGTAGCACTTTGGCAGAAAGGCACCAATTACTACAGGCCTATTTACACTCAGGGAGATTTTTTCCAGCCATTCTTCAAGTAGTCCAAGCCAATGAATTTGATGATCAAATGTACAATAGTGCTATTCAAGAAGCTGTTAGACTAAGTGGTATTAAGAAACAAAACACAGTAGAAACAGTTTCTGCCACATACAAGGGAACTACCTACAAGAAAGGAATGGCTGTACTTCTCAATGTTAATGATGGGTCATGAGTTTGGTAGGATTGTTGTTCTTCTGGTCAGTGAGGAGAAGGTTTATTTGGTTTGCGAAAAGTCTCAATCAGTGCCAGCCTTGGATCTTGGTGTTCACATCTTGCAACATGACACACAGGTGTTAGTGTGGAGACCCTTGCTGATTATTACCAACTTCCAGTGTACAATTTTGATGATCAACTTGATGTTTTTGCGCTTCATCATTCTGTTTTTTCAGGTGAAGTATAATGGAAGCCAGCATTAAAAGTGTCCTCTCCTTACTGGAAAATGAGTCACTGGAGATGATTCTACAACACTTGTCAAGCATTGGGGTTAGGACAGCTGATGACATGGAATTCATAAAAGAACACCTCCTGACACCAGTGGACTGAAGGAAACTACTGCATGCCTTCAAAAGATTAAAATTATATTTCACGCAAAAATTTAAATGGTCATCAATTACTCACTCATGTCGTTCTAAACCCATAAGTAGTTTGTTCATCTTTAGAACACAAAGGAAGATATTTTAAATGTTCTGTTCTTTTATTGAAAGTCTGCTTACCCAAAACTCATAAAGCTTCATCCTTCAAAACTTAAAATAAATCCATATAACTGGGGTGGTTCAATTGAAGTCTTCTGAGGAGAGACAATGGTTTTATATGATTAACGGATTTAATTCAGAACGATTAATGAACATGCACTCAAAATTTGTAAACATAAGCTCAACTGTACTTGCTTGATGCATGAGAACACAACTCGTTGGTTCTTTTGCATTAACCAAGCGTGCTTGTGCGTCTGTTTACCAAATTTGAGTGCTCCATGTTTTGTGATCAATGTTTTGAAATCAGTTCTACATATAAAGTGATAAAGTCTCTTTAGAAGACCCTGGATTAAACCACTAATTTATTTTACCATCTCTTTATGAACATTTTGGGTAAACGGACTTTCAATGGAGGGACATATCTCACAGATTTCATTAAAAAACGTCTTCATTCATGTTTCAAAGAAAAAAAAAAAAAAAAAAAAAGTCTTACGGGTTTGAAACAACCTGTGGGTGAGTAATTTATGACAAGAATGTTTCATTTTATGGTGAACTATCACTTTAATAATTTCGGTTAAATAATTAAATCCATTTTAAAAAATACAAATGCAAATGAATTCCAAAACCAGCAAATATTGACTATACATATTTATTAGATACAGCTATATAAAAAGTTTTTGACAAGATGTATATATTTTTATAAAAGCCTTGTATTGTTGTGGTAGCTACTCCATGCTTTTTGTATTTTAGATACACAGCACAACACTCAGCAACGTGACTGTACCATGGAAACTTCTGAACCTGACATTTTTTTTACTCTTCCACCTGTACCTTATCTTGAAACCTCACCCAATTCAGAGCTTGCATTGGAACCTTCAAGCCATGTTTCTGTGCAGAATAGCACTTGGGTATCAACATTTGCTGTGCCGTGAGAGAAAACACATGAAAGTTTGAGATGGTGTCTTGCACAGAGGAAACGACCAAAAGCTGCAGATAGACGGCTACTGGTGAGAGTCATTGCAGAAGCAATAAGACAGGTTTGAACCCCCCATTCAGACAGTGTGCTGAAGTGGCTAAGAGCATTGTGGATAAATATCCTGAGTTTTGAAGACGGAACAGAAGAGGGAGAACAGCTGGGCAATGGATATTACACTTTAAGCAAACAACTGAGGATAAGGATAGACTTTTTAAACAGAGACAGTGGCTCAATCTTAAGTTTATCAAGCGGCGATAATACTTTTTGTGCGCAAAAAACAAACAAAAATAACGACTTTATTCAACTATTCATTTCCTTCTCTGTGGGCCTTGAGATTTCACGTTGTGTAACACTTTTTTACGTTGTTTAACTACAATTGTTCGGATTGAGCTGATCTGCAACGTGCCGGTGAACTACGCCATCACGTTGAAAGGTAAAATTTCACATTATACTTTTTACAGTGTTGTTTATGATCAGAAATTAAAGAGAAAAACAGTTAATATCAGTAGAAAGTCTATAACCTATCAACAGATTGCATACATGTTTCCATTAATTATATGCAACATAATTACCATTTAAAGCGAGAACAGTTTTGAATATCTGACTGAAGTAGTACAAACACTATAGGCAGCACATCAGAGAAAAAAAAATCATTTTTATTAAATTAAATGGTCATTACTATTGGAAAATATTCAGAGAAAAACACCTCCGAATACCTCACAATTCAGACCTAAACACTTTTTTCAAATTTTTTTTTTTTGCAAATGTGACTAGTCAAGTGCTGATAAAAATTGATTTAGGACTACAATATTGTTCTCCTTTGTATTAACTGTTTTGGAAGGAGTGTATTTGTGGGCTGGGCCAGAGTGGTTAATTTTACATGAGAGTAGAGCTGTTGTCTAACATCATCCTATTCTCTGTAACAATCTTTCGTACCATGCTAAACACCCTTTCTCGTGCTGACATATAACGTTATATCATTTCTTCCCCGTGTGGATGCTAAAGTCGCAGTTACAAAACGTACAAAATGCGTGTCCCCCACCCTGCTCCTCTTCAGAAAGTAAATTCGCTATCCCATTGATCGCGGTATTAGTACATCAGGGTTTTGGTTTTTTGGCAGGAGTGCCTTGCTCTCTCATAGCGTTCATCATCCGACTCTGTTTTTGTTTGTTTTTTGTTTTCCCCGCGTTGTCACTCATCATCTGACCTCACACACTAACCTCGCGATAACTGCCACCTACAGTACCTGTAGTTATCTCGAGGCTAGTGACAGAGCTCAGATTGGGAATGTTTTCGTTTTTTTTACTCCGCCCGGGGTATTATTATTTTTCAATAACGCAGGTTACAAAACGGGAGATTTACGGGAAAATCTGTAGATCTACGGCAGTTCAAGTCTGAGTTTGGCCCATATTATAGCCTAAATATTCTGTTACTAATCTGAATCCATGGCCACTTCTGTATGACCATCAACAGAGGAACAGGCTTTTGCACAGAAAGGTGTAGCATCTACTAGCTGGGCTAACTGTTCATGCTAACCAGCCAAACCTTAATCCAGCAGGACTGAGAATTGATATTTCAAGAGCTATTGATGATTCGTATCATTGTTTTGATTAAAAATATAACTTTAAAGGTAGAAGAACATTCTTCTGATGCTATAAGTGAGTTTTAGAAGTCTAACAACAGCTCCGTAATGAATGACAAAACAAACCATATAACTGTGGGAAAGTGTCTTCTGTCCTGCCCTCTGCTGGACACAAACAAGTGCTGTAAAAATGGGCTGAGGAGCGACTCTGCTTCATTGGGATTCAGTGCCTCTGAAAGCTTGTGTTACAATCCAACACAGACATGGAAGCAACTCACATGAGACCAACCAGATGTCTTCAATGGAAGAGAACGTGCGGATCTTTGGTAGGTCTTGCTTTTATGTAATACATAGTAATATATAGTATTACATTGTTACCTTAGTTCATGGAGAAATTCTTTGTCTCGTAACAGTAAGTGTCAAAAGTGTAAATGAAAGTGTCATTCGATATGTTCATACATTGGGCCTATTACCGAATATATAGACATATTACATATATACATAAAAAGGTAAAATATAAGCATTAGCTTTATAAGTCAAAAACAATAATATTGCCGAAACAAAATAAAGTTAAAAGAAAATAATTTAAATTATTTTTATTCCCTAAGGTGTGATTTGAATCATTTAAACTGCAATCAAAATACAATTTTAATCCAGATTCAAATCCAAAAAAAAGTTCATTGCCTAATTAGAAAAGAGACTTACAGTAGTCTTAACTGAATTGTATATTTGTCTCATATCTCATTTAAAAGACCAGCTGAATAAAGGCAAAGAAAGGTAAGACTTTTCTCTTATTATATATTTTTTTATTCTACGATATTCTTCATTCACGTTTACATGAAAAAGACATTGTTATAAAACAAATTCCCTAAAACTAGACTTGCTTTTAAAATCTATTAAGATCGTTTTCATATTATTTTCAAAATAAATTATGTTCTAAAGTGCATATAATGCAATGATACATACTCAACATTCAAAACATAAAGTGAAAAAACTATATGGATATATTTTAGCTTTAACATAATAATTTGTCTGTTTTCTGTCAAAATCACAGCTTGCATCCCTTTGCATTCCCATAGAACATGTAAAGCCTAAAACAACAATGTGATAACAATGCTGAGTCAATAATCTCTCATATTCCCTTATAATTCAGGTATATTTCAATTATTATATTAGGCATATTCAAAAATCAGCATACCACTGAGGAAGCTTGAAAACCATGATGTTCCAGAGATGGAGCTTGTTAAAGCATTATTGTGTTTGTTTTTTTGGAAAGAGGAGGTAAAGTGTGCTGGTCATAGAATGTTTACGTAAACTGCTGAAATTCACAAGATATGAAAACCATAACTAAAAGCTGTGTGCTGTTGAACTTACATTTATAATAGTCAAAAGCTCTGTTGTCATTATATGCCCTTAATCAAACTTTATGATTTATATCGCTTTATGGTTCAAGTATGTTTTTTTGTGCATATTTTCTATACTGCTTATTTCCTACATATATTCCTATTCTATATATATATATATATATATATATATATATATATATATATATATACACTCACCTAAAGGATTATTAGGAACACTTGTTCAATTTCTCATTAATGCAATTATCTAATCAACCAATCAGATGGCAGTTGCTTCAATGCATTTAGGGGTGTGGTCCTGGTCAAGACAATCTCCTGACCTCCAAACTGAATGTCAGAATGGGGAAGAAAGGTGATTTAAGCAATTTTGAGGGTGGCATGGTTGTTGGTGCCAGACGGGCCGGTCTGAGTATTTCACAGTCTGCTCAGTTACTGGGATTTTCACGCACAACCATTTCTAGGGTTTACAAAGAATGGTGTGAAAAGGGAAAAACATCCAGTATGTAGCAGTCCTGTGGGCGAAAATGCCTTGTTGATGCTAGAGGTCAGAGGAGAATGGGCCGACTGATTCAAGCTGATAGAAGAGCAACTTTGACTGAAATAACCACTCGTTACAATCGAGGTATGCAGCAAAGCATTTGTGAAGCCACAACACGCACAACCTTGAGGCGGATGGGCTACAACAGCAGAAGACCCCACCGGGTACCACTCATCGCCCCTACAAATAGGAAAAAGAGGCTACAATTGGCAAGAGCTCACCAAAATTGGACAGTTGAAGACGGGAAAAATGTTGCCTGGTCTGATGAATCTCGATTTCTGTTGAGACATTCAGATGGTAGAGTCAGAATTTGGCGTAAACGGGTTCAAAAAAGGGGGTCAACAAAAAGGGGGTCAAACACAGTATTAGTATGGTGTTCCTAATAATCCTTTAGGTGAGTGTATATATATATATATATATATATAGGCCTTTGAACTGAACTTTCCAGTGCCTTAAAACAAGTGAACGGGCATATTCAAAAATCAGCATATGAACCTGGAATCTGCCAAATCTAATTCCACCTTCTCTTCATTTCAAATTCTGGGATAGGATCAATTGCATGTGACATATAGCCTAGTTGTAGTTTAAGAATTTTCAATAAGCTAACAACATGTTAATGGGGAACATATAGTGAAATGGCAGTTTATGAAATACATCTGTATATAATATAATGTCCAGTAATCCTCATGGTTCCACAGCAGGCTTGGTCCCTCTAAAAGAGGAAACCGAAAAAAGTGGTTAAATATCATAATGTCGCTTCCGGACACAAAAATAGCATACATTTAACGATATATTCTCTAGACTACAATATATTGACAATGGACTTACATTAACTCTCTGGTGGAGGCAAACAGGAGTTTCTGCGCGAACGGCACATATTTTTCTGTTAAGAAAACCAAGTCAATCTTAGAAGCCCAAAGAAATCCCTTAATTCAACAGAACAATGTGAGAATGAAACGCAGACTGTACCTTCTCATGCAGGCGGAAATGGACGGTTGCATCCGACAGCCATGGGTGCTTCAACGCTTCTGTTGCTCCTATCCTCCAACTACACAAACACACAGAAAGAACATGCATGGACATAAAAGCAAGGGTTAAGGTTCCAATCCATGAACTAATGCCATTATCTTATGAGACAGTGGCTCTAAACTAGCTGAATGCAATCCAAAATAGGTCACAGGTAGCCTAGAAATCTAGACGCACCCTAGCGGCAGCAAAAAATTATTGTGCAGCAAATTGTGGTCTAGCAACTCTCTATAGACTTTTGAGCTGGAAAAACCAAAAACTGGTCCGGCCAATCAGATCATGTAGAGTTGGTGGGCGGGCTTAACATAATGACGGCAGAGTTATGACGGTTCCGCGTGATTTCCATAGGTGATTTCCATAGGTGATTTCCATAGGTGACTTCCCTCTGCTTGAAAACAAAGAAGAGCTGCTGGCGAACAGTGGTCTTTCGAATCGGCTTTGCCCGCGACTCTGGAGGACTTGGGAGTTAAGAGAACGTCACTTAAGTCATTCCTAAAAAAGCAAGATGTGTTCAGAGTTTTGACGACCGGATACGGCAAAAGTTTAATATACCAACTAGCTGGTTCACTGGTGGAAAAACGCATGGGACTCACTCAGCCACAGCCGTTCGTTGCTCTGGTTGGTTGTAGCGCTATCCTATTGCGTGCCGAGGGATATTGAAAGACAACCGTTTATCCCGCCCCTCGGATTGAGGTATGCCAATTGTGAGTTCCCAGACCTAACATCTTGATGTAGGTCTGGCTTGCCAGGCTAGGTCACAGGTATGTTCTGACATGATCGGAGGGAATAACGATGCATATAATAACGGACATATAATCATGCATAGGTAAGATGAGGTCACATGTAGCGAAGGGGCATGAGGGCCTAAAAACCTTTTTTTGCTTGTTTTCAAGTTGGTCATGCGAATTCGCCATGCTGACTAACAGAAGAATATTTCCCTAATGTGACTGCACCATTAGGATGGCAAAATAATGCAAAACCAGTTGACTGTCTCTTTAAAGGGGCTATAAGTAGAATTCAGAAACCCTTGTTCATACCTGTCAACACTCCCGTTTTTCCCGGGTTTCTCCCGTTTTTTAGCCCTATCTCCCAGACCCCTTCCGGTTTGTTATTTCTCCCGGGAAACTCCCGTAATTTGCATGGCCCAAACTCCTTTATGAATAATCGGACCAATATGTTTGTCTAATGTTGACCAGTTGCCAGATCTTGTATTAAATGCATTATATTCACGCAATCCACACATCATATACAATTTCAACCTGTTTGTCATCTCAACCTGGCAACCTATACCCCAGTTGCGCAGTCGCGGAAAGCTCAACCCGAAAGCAAGCACCGTCCCAAACGTCCCATTTCATATGTCATTGAACGAAAGAGTGTCTTTTAGGAGGGTAAACGTCACATCCTTTGGATTTTGCCCGTGAAACAGAGTCCTTCACATAAATCAGTCTACAGGGTTTCATAGACAACCTAGAAAGTCGGGGGAAAGGTCTCGTTTTTTAAGCTTCGTTGCAAGCTGTTCACACATTGGCAATACAGCGATTAATACATGCAAATTCTTACATATAGCCCCTTTAATACACGTACGACTCTCTTGTATACCTTTTATCTACCACGAGGAGTTTGGAAATGAAATCCTTGGCTTCTGGCGAGACTTCTGAGAATTCATCCTCCTCAAAGTTCCACTGGCAGGCCAAAATGTTATTTAGTGTCTCATTCTCATTGTCCCCAAGGAAGGGTGACAAACCACTGAGCCTATAAAACACAATTTATACACTGAAAAAAAGGTGTAGGATTTTCTTTGAAGCAATTTGCACTTACACACAAAAAATACAGATAAATGGAAAATAACACATTGAATTAACCCTGAAGTTTTGTAGTACTTTATTTAAAAAAAAAAAAAAAAAAAAAAAATGTATAAACTGAAAATTTTCTAGCTCAATTAAAATGATCACTTTATCAAAACTTCCCCTTCGTTTTATTTTTAAATGATTCACTTAAAAATTTTTTTTTTTTTAGAGTATACCTGACAGCATATGCAACTTACAGCATGTACGTAATAACGCCCAGACTCCACATGTCCGTGTTGAACGACACAAAATCATAGTTGACCACCTCAGGCGAGAGAAACTCCGGCGTGCCGAAATTCACTCGTAACTTTTCCCTGGGCTGATACCTGAAGAGGATTAATGTTTACCAATTTAAAAGCACACTACATTCTATCCATGATGTTGCACATATTTGTATCAAAGACAACAGTGCCGTGACCATACTTACTTCCTTGCAAGCCCAAAGTCGATGATCTTGACTTTATTAGTTACTCTGCTGATACAAAGAATGTTTTCTGGCTGTCGGCCACAAGAAACAACATGGGTTATAAAGGTTACTGAGGTTATTTGTTTTAAAACTAAGAGGAATGTCAGCTGGTTCTAGGGTTGCCAACTATGTCCGATAAAAAACCGGGACATATCGATTACCCGCCCAACTGGGGGGGGGGGGGGGGGGGGGGGGGGGGGGGGGGGGGTGGATGGGGGATGGGGGGGGGGTGTTTGAAGACCAAAAATGAACGGTTGAACACCAAAATTTAAATTTGAACTGTAGGCCTATACACCGAATGCTGCGCAAAAATATAGCCTATATTCACGTGTTTTTAGATTTTTGTTCATGATTTTTTTGCCCCTTTATTAAGCATTTAAAATATTCACAAATTATATGGATAAAATGGTTTTCTAAGGCCAAACACTATATTTCTAAGGCTATAGATGATTTATAGGCTATTATAAATGTTTCTGAAAAAGTAACGAGGCATTTTAATTGTTTATTAATAAACTAGTATTTTCTAAATCGGCTGCAACATATCTCCATCTCCGCTGTAAAGCAGATGCGCCTTTAGATAAGAAATTCATATGGATTACATAATCAGACTGTATTTTCTTTCGATTCGAATTTGTTCGTTTAAAAGTGGACATTTCAAGCTTTAGCCTACATGGGCTTGTTTATTTTGAGACGCGATCCAGTTCACGGAGACCATAAAAGAGCGCGACTGATTGTTTTATTTTATTTTACAAAAGCACAACGTTTTCTTGTTATTGTGAGTTTACACAAATAAAAGTAGTTGCGAATGATGTATTGTTGCGAATGATGTTTATTTTCTATGACCAGAAATGATAGAGTAGTAGGCCTATTTTAAGTTGTTTCCACTGTTGATAGAAAAACGGAAGTGCTCGCGCCCGCGCCTCGTGCAGCAAGCGCGCTCCACACTCCGATTACATGCGCTTCTTATGCGCTTCTTGAGGCAGACTCACACTAGCACACACATGCAAGGTCTCTCGCTCTCTCCCTCTCTGCCGTTGCGCGCGCTACACAGTTTGAACATACATATTCACGTAGCCTTTCGAAAACCGGGACATTCAGTGTCCCGGGAGAGTGCATACATTTCCCGGGACAGGTTATTAAAAAGAAGGACAATCCCGGTAAAACCGGGACAGATGGCAACCCTAGCTGGTTCCCTCCTGCGAGGGCCATATTTTAAGATTGAAGTGTTTTTATTGTTGCATTGCTTTGGATCTGTGGTTGCACCTTTAGGTCCAGATGGAGGATGTACATTTTGTGCATGTAGCGCAAGCCTTCACAGATCTGCCTGATGAACATCACTGTGTCGAGCTCCATCAACTTGTAGTTCTCGTCAATGATTCTGTCGAAGAGTTCTCCTCCATCAACACTGTTCAGGAGAAGGATCACCAGAAAATTAGCTTTCCAATCCTTACTTTTTTAAACAACAGCCACTGTGGCTAGCGGTTTTCCAAAGTTACTAGCCACTCAGCATTTTCACTGGCCATCGATACCATGGGGAAAAACTATCTATCCCAAATAGATATTTTTAACCCTTTCACACGCAAGTTTAAAATATTATAACTGACCCCCCAGCGTGAGTTTTTCAAGGCGACCGTTATTTAGAACTTGTCACTTTAATGTTTCCATGGTGACGCGTCATTGCTTGTCACGTGACACAGCGCAACCACAACACAGCGCTAAATGAATGATGATCTGCTTTTATGTGATTTTTCCTTTTTTATTAAAAATATTCACAAATGTATTAGCTATTGCATGAAACACTGATATTCCGATTGTCAAATATGTGCAAGTGGATGGGTTTTGTTGTTTAAACATCTTTATAACGATCGCGTTAGTTGAGCAGTATGCACAATGGGCGGCGCCATTTTAGCAGTGGTGTAGTCTACGTGATACGCAGGTATACGCAGTATACCCACTAGAAAATGTCAAGGATTTCCGTATACCCACTAGGAAACGTCAAGGATTTCCGCATACCCACTTAAAAAAGCGCGAGGATTCGTAACAACATCGTTTTGTGACAGAACTTTCATTCATAAATTCACCCCGCCGTCTGTGTTTGCGCAGCGACACGGATCGAATCGCGGAATCCAGTCACAAATGTTATTAGCTGCAAAGCGGAATGTCACGCAATTTGGCCATTTTTGAATGAATAAATCAAAAGTAGGGATGTACAATGAATCAAATCTCGATATGTACTAGTGTGTATGAATATCAAAGCTCAAAAAGACTGCTATTGACTCGGCATGTCTGTGACTGTGTGTCTCTGTGAATGAGCGCTGAATGTGTGCTCTACGCACACTGAAGCACTAGTGACACTCGTGGTGTTTTCAGCGTCTATGAGGACATGGACACATTTGAACTTCATCGCAGAGCTTTTATGAGAGTCACTGCACAAGAATTTTACCATTTCATTTGATAAAACTATCATCATTCCTTAGTATCATATACACTCACAAACTTTAAAGTATTTGATGACAACCTGTCAAAATAAAAGTTTTGTATAACTTGAAGAAAATATAACAGAAATATATTACTATTGCACAGTAGAGCATAATTCAAGTAGGCCTAATAATAATAATAATAATAGTTTATTAAAACACATTGAAACTCAAATGTCTTTATGACAACCCACCAAAATAAAAGAGAGTTTGTAGAGAGAAAGAAAGTAACTCGAAGAAATTACGAAAGAAATTGCGTAGTAAGATGTACTTTTTAAAATAATAATAATCAAATCTATTTAAACATTATTTTAAAGGAATATCACAAAGTTTTTATACATGTTTTAATTTAAACAGTGAATTTTTGTTCTTCAACACCATTTTAAGAAGTAAAATTGTATTTGTGCTTATAATGTAAAGACATTTGAGTTTCTGATTGTTTTAATAAACTATTATTATTATAATGTAAAAAAAAAAAATTGGGTTGGTGGACGGGGGATATTATCACAGTATACTCACTACAAAAAACTAGACTACACCACTGCATTTTAGTTTGTTTTACAGTTCAGAGAATCGGATCCGTTGGATTTACAACACGTCAATTCCTCCACTTCTCACGAAATACATGAAAGTAAGTGGCTGTTGAACTGGGAGGAGAATAGGGTCAAATGTAAAGCTACTTACACAATGTCTATCTGATATGAATAAAACGTGTCGTCTTATTATAATGGAAAGGATTGTTATTGCCGCTTCCATAGACATCAGTGTGTATTTTACAAACTCAAAATCATTGTTTTGCTAGTACTTATGTGTATTTAAATGACTGAAACCTAAAATAAACATTATGTGGTTGAAAACACTCAATAGTTGTGATATATATGACAGCACTGAGGGCGTCTGTCTCTGGCTCAGCGCCAGCCAACACGCGAAAGCACGTTTGAATTTAGCAGTTGATCACGTGATGCACTGACCGTTCTAATCACACCAGTGTGATCGTACGCTCCAGGGACCAGCCAAGACTGATCACACCGGTGTGATCGTACGCGTGAAAGGGTTAATATGATCTCAACAGGTATATTAGGCTGTTTATGATTTACAGTTATTATTGTCATTACTTCAATTTAGTACTGAGGAACGGCTTTATGTGCTGCACTTTGGGTGTGAGCACAAAATCTGCGGGAATGTGTAAAATTATGCGCAATACGAGCAATCCCACACTTCATTGCACTTAGTTTATTATTTCAGATGCTTTTTTAAAAGACCACAATTGAAAAATGTATATATTATATATACAATTCAACCTGCCAAGGTGGCTAGTAGGAGTGACTGATGAAATTCATCAGCATTTGGTGAGTTGGTGGTTGTTAATGTCAAGCCATGATTATGACAGTACATTACATTAAATAGTGATTAAAGCTATAAATAACACAAATGAAAGCGGATGAAGGCGAAGCTTCAAGATAAGTAGCATCTCTACAACACTTGGAAAGACTATATATATGTTTAATAACCCACAGCTTATCAAAATCATATTACAGCCTAGCAAAGGTTGATATCTAAAGTTGATAATATCTTTCGATTGACAAGCTGCATTTACGCCAGTGAAAATCCCACCAAACCCACTGCATTTTGTTTCAATTGCATGTAATAAGAACCAGCCATTAAAGGAGAACGCCGATCCAAGTGCGCTGGTGAGATGTGAACGAGCTATAAGTTGTGATAAGGTGAGCGCGAACAGCAGGCTTGGATCGGCGTTCGTAGATCGACTGGTAGAGACTGTTTTTCAAAGATGGCTTCTGCCTGTATACGCGAAGTTGACTGTATGTATTAAATATCTTCTTATAAACTGTCTGGACACTGAAAAAGTTCTCAATGCTTCGGTTTGAAGGTAGGGACCCTCATTATGCTACCGTGCTAGTGTGGGGCTATTTTGAGCCTTGTTAGTGGTATTAACAAGCGATTTTTATTTGTCATTACTCTATGCCCTATATACTAGCGTTATACTAGCTTTATAGGCTAAACTGTTTTTAGAGATAAAACTATTTACATTCGATAATCATGAAAACAAATCTCAGATAACGGTTGACTAGGTAACAATGTGTAATTAGACCAAAGGTTCATTTTGCGCCGGAGTTCTCCTTTAAGAATGCACCAATAAAAAGTACCTACTATTCAAGTACAAGGATAATGTCGTTCCTGGACTCATAGGCTGCGTAAAGCTGGATCAGGTTGGCATGGTCGAGCTGGTTCATAACCTGAATCTCATTCTTCACCACATCCTATCAGATAAAGCACATGAAGCTATTATTTTACAACTGAGCTCTATGTGGAAAAAAAAATGCTGGTTGGTTCTTTGTACCTTTTCTTTTTGACTCTTAGCTTTGATTATCTTGGCAGCCAAAGTAAGTCCAGAGGAATTTTCCATGCATCTATGCACCTGACCGAATCGACCTCTGGAAGGAGATAAAAGCAGTAATCAATGACAATTAAGACAACAAGAAGAATCCAAATTTTGAGAATCACATTTATCCCCCCACTATAAAGAAACAGTGAAATTGACATTAGTTCTGAGAAAAGAGATCTTGCAGCATGTGAGCGCAGATATAGACATCTGCAATGACATTCCCACATGTGTAAGTGTGGCTTAAGTGTCCAAATACTTTTTTGAGCCACTGTATATTCAAAACGACATTTTAAAAGACTTAGAGGTGCAGACCAGTAAAGACTTCAGGGACACTTTTGTAATGCAGAGGGTGTCATATTTTTCAGATACTATTCCATTAACAACAAGAAGAACATTCCCTTTGAAGAGATGGATTAACACCTAGTGATTAGTTTCCAGCTGGCGTGGAGGTACAATTTCACATACCCTGAATTCGCTATGTAAAAATAACTGGCTTGACTCTGAAGTTATGAATCGGGTGAGTGGAGACTGACTGCAATGTTACGCAATTAGCCTTTGAGGGGTTTAGCAGACTACACTGCCTGAATTTACACTGTCTCTAAAACATTCTGTTCTGAGAAATTGGTTCCAATTTCAAGAAAATACTTCTACAGACCCTCCGAGAACCTCCTGTCGGTTGATAGTGTAGAAATTGTTAATCTGGTTGGGTTTGGCAGACACAACACGGTGTTTGAAGGGTGCTGGTGGAGGTGCTGTGCAATCTGCAGGACAGTAGAAGATGGAGAACAATGAATAGAAATGTCTGGAAAAGCATGAAGGTTAAACAGTTGACATGCCGACCAGTCACATATGTTATGTTTTTGAAAGCTGCTCCCCAACATGAGATGCTTAACTAGTTTTCAAGACTTTCTTGGTCAAACAGCGATACCTGATAATGTGGCCATTATTTGCGATTATTAGAGATTGACAGAAATTTTAGGACCACTTTGTGACATTTTGAATGGCATCAGCCATTGAAAAAGCCATATCGGTCGACCACAGATAGCTAGCTAGCATAAATCAGCCTTAACCAGCATAGAACCAACAGGATACTGTTTGAATATTAGTATTTTCGGAAGAGATCTCACAATGATGTCTTAAGGCTGGTTTACACTATGATTTTGTACATTTGCATGAGACACATTACTCCTTAAAGAATCCTCGGACCCTAAGCCAAAATCTGAAGTCTCTGATTGCTAGTTTGACATGTTAGCCATCGTTGCGACATGGGGGGAATCATCTGACAAGCAACAGTTGTTAAGGACTATTATAAATCGTACAGTTTGCACCAGGCTTTAGATAATCAAAATATGTTATGACCTTGGGCCCTATTTTAACGATCTGAAACGCAAGTGTCAAAGCGCAAGTAACTTTGTGGGCGGATCCCGGCGCTGTTGCTATTTTCCCGGCGGGAGAAATGCCTCTTGCGCCTGGCGCAAATCTAAAAGGGGTTGGTCTGAGTAGCTTCATTATTCATAGGTGTGGTTTGGGCGTAACGTGAAATAAACCAATCAGAGCGTCATCTCACATTCCCTTTAAGAGCAGGCGCGCTTGTTCTGAAGCGGATTCCTATTATAACGGTGGATTTGCCAGGCGCGCGCCAGCAGCGGTTCACAGCCGAGGAGAGCAACGTTCTCGTCAGGGCCGTAAAACACAGAGAAGTGACATTGGGGATGGAGAAACCCACCCAAAATTAACTTCTGTTAAACAGGCGTATGAAAATTTGGGTAAATGTGTAAGCTACATGTATGCTTTTATAATAAATTTTCTATCTATCTATCTATCTATCTATCTATCTATCTATCTATCTATCGTAATAATGTATGATTTGCAAAAATGAAAACTGCTGCTTAGATGAGAGAATCAAAGTGTATGCGCGTTGTGCACACGCTTCATTGATTATGGCCAAGCATGCGCCCTTAAAATAGCATAATGAACAACGCGCAACGCACCACTGACTTTAGACTAGTTTTTTTTCTGGTCAGTGGCGCATTTGTTTTATAGAACAGCAAAATAGCATGAGGGAAAGTTTGCGCCGGAACACGCCTCCTCTTTGCGCTGAACCGCCCCGGGGAGCGCAAGTGTATTTCTTAGTTAACCGACGTGTGTCTGTGGAGGGAAAAGTCCGTTTTGCGCGTTTGCAAAATAGGAATGATACATGCGTCAGTGTACAAAGTCATTTGCGCCGAGTGCAAGATAGGGCCCCTTGTGTTTATATTATCAACTCCATACTGTTAATTGCAGGTCAATTTTAACGTTACTTTTTTTCCCCCCGGTTTTAGTTCATGATAAAGAACCCTGGTAATTGTTGTAGTAAACTGGTTAATAGGACAGGAATGGTGGATTATGTGATTATAAGATATATATTCCATTATTTTTGGTGGATTATGTGACTGTAAGATATATATTCCATTATTTTTTATCAATTATGCAATTAACCACTGAGAATCTTACCGATGAAGAAGTGATCGTCATCTTCATCCTCATCCTCATCCTCATAGCTCTCTTTCTTTAGTTTGCTGAAATCCAACTTAATTTCCACACCATCAGCTTTGAAAACACCATGGAGATCCTCAGGTTCCTGTGGCTTCTGTGGCTCTTGCTCACCCTGGTCTTGACCCTCATCAACCCTGCTCTTCTTGTGGTCCTCCAAACCCATATCTTCTTCTGTTACGCGTCGTTTGCTGCTGGTCGTCACCTCGTCCACCTGCTCAGACTCATTGCTGAAACAACAGAATCAGAAAGGAGGGTGAAGACATCCGGTCTCATTCACGCTCTCATTCTTTATATATATATTTAGTCACCCACATTTTACCAATGAAAACCATTTAAAAGAGGTTGTGACTACACCCCGTAACTCCATTGGGTACTCAAACTGTCAGTCAATCCTCTTAACTCCACCAGCCTCAATTGTGAGTGAAGTGGCACACGCAGTTTGAACCGTCTCTGCTTGTTTGCAATGCAAGGGTAAATAAAGAACTGATGTATGAGTAAGGACAGCATGAGTAAGTAATGTCTATAAAGGCTATTGTTTTTTGTATATTTAAAGAGCAGAGAAGAGTCTTCAGCCCTATTCGGACAGGATTAGTTTTACAAGGGTAGATGAAGTAATGTAATTTTTACCACAGGGAGTTTTTAATATTAATGGCCAATTCGCATGGGATAAGAAATCTCAGTAGAACTAGCAGAAGTGGGAGGGGTAATTCGATTTAAGCACCGCCGTCACCTCCATGTCGTCATGTGCGTATTATGTTGCTTCCTGATATCACGTGCGCAAACACAATCTATATATATAACCTATATATAACAGTTAGGTCCGGTCGAATGATTTATTAATCAAATTAATTAAATTCTGATTGGATTCTGTTGGTTAAAGGCACTTACCTAAAGCTAAAAGAAAGTTTGTGCCTCTAACAAGTGCTTTCGACCTTTTGATCTGAATGGTATGCGGAAAGCCAAAGACTTGTCCCACCCCCTAGAACGCAACCGAATGTTTTTTCATGCGCCTCCATACTTGAAAAAACCACGGGAAACTACTTTTAAACAGGAAACAACTGAATATTTACAGCGGGTCTATTCACACGGGATTAGTATTGCCTGAGGGAATTTTTCCGGACCTTTTTACAGAAGGTAAAAGTCGCTGTAATCTTTACTGGCATTGGACTAAAATCACTAAGAAGCTCTGGTAATAATTACTTTACCCAACCTCTCCATGTTAAACTAAACCCGTCCGAATAGGGCTTTAGTCTGGCATTTGCCGTCTTGTTGAAGCAAATATACTGATCCCTGTCATTCGCTGGTAAAAATCTTTGTAACTACATATAAGCTCGATTTTCATAATATGTTATTATATGACACATACAAGTGTCTGACCATATAAGCCACAATACCAACTTTGACGATACGTTGTTTAATTATATAAAAAATACGAGGTTTCAGCCTGACTTAGTGACTCAGCCTAAATTAGTTGTTTTATCATCACCAACGTCATAGCTACTTATATGACCTTATTGTGTTCCTACCGGACTTAAGCTCAAGTTTCACCTTAATTGTGAGTACTATTAATATTATATCCAGTTTTAATATGCCATTTAAAGCAATGCATGTCTGTGCAATTTAGTTATAAAAAGGTTGGGAAACTGCTTTAGAATGCAGTAGGATTGAGGTTTGTAATTATTTGAATTATTGGAATAGCCAAACATGTTACTTAGGCCCCGTTTACACGAGAACGATTCCGGGTGAAAACGTAAAAATACTTTATCGGATGTGCCTTTCGTTTACACGGCAACGGCGTTTTGGGGGCTTAAAAACGAGTGAAACCACCCTCCAGAGTGGAAATCTTAAAAACGCTCCACCGTCGCGTTCCCGTCTAAACGGTAAAACGCAAATCTGCTCACGGTGGCTCTCGTCGCGTACACGTTTACGTCACATGCATGCGCCAGTACAGGAAAATAGCAACCAACATGTCAGATTATTTCCATACGTCGGACCATCAAGTTGCCCTAGCAGCTCTGAAAAATATACAAGAGTCTTTTCAGCAGTTGTACAAAATATTCTAAGATATTGGTGTTGGTGTGTGGCAGTGCTTCACATTGCCACCTAGCCGCCTGGAGTGCATACTACATCGAATTTCACACACTTTTGCATCACCATATACACGCGGATTTCCCAACCATAACGCTCGTCTAAACGCAGAATAAAAAGTGATAACGCAACGCCACTTTTGCATTTTCTCTTCAGATCGTTTCCGTGTAAACATAGCCTTAGACGGGAGTTTCCACATACGTTTGGTCATGTGGTGTATGACATGGAAACCTCACCAGATTCACAGCTCACCTTTGGGCTGAGTTCTCAGTTGGTGTAGGCGGATCAGTTGGTGTAGGTGGATCAGTTGGTGTAGGTGGATCAGTTGGTGTAGGTGGCTCTGTGTCAGTAATGTCAGGCTCTGTGTCAGTAATGTCAGGCTCTGTGTCAGTAATGTCAGGCTCTGTGTCAGTAATGTCAGGTTCTGAAGGAACCTCAGTAGACGTCTGGTCCCCCATACCCTCTTCCTCCTGATCTTTGAGTATGTCAGTGGCCTTTACGGGCATCTCCTTAGTCTCTTCTTCTGCTAATTGTTGTGTTTCAACTTGGATCTCCTCTATCTTTGGCTCTTTGTCTTTTATCTCATCTTCTTTCAGCTCCGGAGTGACCTCCTTCTCTTCTTCTGAGTTATTCTTTTGTTCAGGTTCAAGCATCTTGGCTTCTTCCAGGATAAGTTCTTGCGGAATGGGAGTATATAAGCCATCCTCAGATTTCTGCACGTAATGTTCTTGATGTCGGGATGCTTCAGAGCGATCTATATTCTCTTGATTTAGTTTCTGAACCTCTTCAAGCAACAGTGTCTGTTTCTTCAAAAAGATTGTATCAACTACAATATGAACATAATAAAGAAAAAGAGAAAATTGAGTTAAATGTGTCACACTTTATTTGCATTTTGTTTTGTGCTGTATTTACCAGTTGAATCAGGTGGTTTCTTCTTCTTCTGTGCTTTGAGGCCTTTGAAGCTCAGATGAAACTTCCCATCTTTACCTTTGTGATCTTTTTGCTTTGGAGCAAAATGAAAACATTGCAAAGAAATAAGATGAGAAAATAAGTTTAAAGTGCAAAAGTATTTGTTTTTCTCGTCAACAAAATGATAATGTGTACCGAATGTATGCAATTCTTCAGGGTCGCTAATAAATTGTGTAAAATGCATGGTTCATAAACCTACAAAGTTAGTACATTTGAAGCAAATATTTTGATCCAAGATGCTTGAGGTTGTAAGTAGACTCAGAATGTTGGGGGCAGATTTCCGTGTCCCTTTAGAGCCTTTAGTAGAGGTAGTTTTCTGTCATAGACACAATATAAGTGGGATGGGTGGTTAGGAAGTACAGTTAGTCTGGGATAGCCAAATGTTACATGAAAATAAACTCTTGGCTTCTTCTTTTTGTGCAATGATGCAGGAAGCAACTATACAACTATGAATACAATAAAACAGTAGTAAATGAATAATAAAATGAATTTATGAAACAATCAATAAATATATTTTTCAAAATAATTACAAATGCACAACATGTCACTTATAAAATAGTTTTTCTAAAAGTGTTAGGGCATAAAAGTGCAGGTTTCATTTGACTGTCGCATGAAATACCAATAAGGAATCCATACATGGCATAGTTCCCCTAATGTGGCACCATCAGTTGAAGCCTTTCCCTTACATAGCTTGGCTGATGATATGTGGGCTATCTACAATAGCTGTATATATAATACCAAAAGTATGGGGTGGGGTTTCATCTAGTTGAAACTATAGTCCAACACACAAATCCAGCGGACTTTATCTATTTCCCTTTTCTAGGTAATATTCTCCTTTCCAACAATCCACATCATGAAGGCCAAATTAGTCATGTGCTTCAAAGTTAATCTAACTTCTGTGACTGGTGTAATGACCATGCGAGTGTCTACATTTTAAAGACCTTTCAAAATGGCACCATACCTTCTATGTCTACTTGAGAAAGATTCTATGTAATAAATGGAAATGTTTAAATCACGACATGGCTTATTTGACTATATTGATGATGATGAAACTTTATTCATGAAATGCCACTATTTCACCTCTTTGTACTGTTTATACTCAGACAATCGAGCATCGTCCAATCTTCCATACTTGAGATTTAACTCACCTTGGTAAGGAGAGGCTCGCTGTTATCTGACGCTTGGCATTTGGCGATCAGTTTGATTTTACTATCCTTGGACCTGAGGGCCGTTTTACTTTTTCGAGAAGCTGGGCCTTTGAACATAATATCCATGATTTTGGAAGTTTTCACTGTTTCTCCAATAAAGCTGACAACCTGCTGAATGCTCGTCACCAGTCTCTCCATTCCCTCCAGCTTTTGGGTTTGCTGTTCTGAGCGTTGATTTACTGCCAACATGATGCTGTTCATTTCTTGGCACATTTCCTTCATCTCATTGGCTGGTCCTGTACGGATAACTGGAGAAAAATGGATCTCCTCCTTTTCCACTTTTAGAGTTTCTACATCTTTCTCAATTCCATCAATGTCCTGAGACATGCCTTCGAGTCGGCTAAGCACTTTTTCCTGGATGCTTATGAGCCTGTCCATTTTGCTACTCAAGGACTCAATCCTGACCTGAAGCAGGTCAATACCTGTGCTAGAGTCAGCAGAACTCATGGTAGTACTTAAAACCAGCTCAACTAAAACCAGCAAAACTTCTGGAAAACCTAACAGAGATTCACCTGGAGAAGATGAAGCCAGCTCAATCAGGGTACTCAAAAAGACGTCAATAATCCAACAATGAGCCAAGCAGAAAACTCAGACGACATCAAAGCTGGACAAAAACAAGACATTTAAAATCCCCCAATAACATCTTGATCCGTCCATCTCTTCCTCTCCATTGAACACTCTATGTACCTCTACAAAGGGGAGGTCATATTAAGAATGGAATGAGCCGGTCTCAGTAAATGTAACTGGTATGGGGTTTTGCGTCAGCAGCTCCCTGGGAGGGGCTATGTTTGGCTCAGGAATTGCTGTGTGATATCTTAGAAGCTTTGAGTGCTAAAGCCATGGCAGATGCCTCCCTGCCAGGTGTCAAAGGGGCCCCGGAGACACTCAGTTTCCAGAAAGGGCTGCTCAGAAAATGAATGGAAAGAAACTTGAGTACTGACTTCTCTTTCACCTTGAGAGGTTCGATCAGAGACATCATGTTATTTAAGATTTCATGTAGATGGAACTTCCCAGAAATTCCAAGGCCTCGTATTCTGCAGGAATGAAGCCAGGAGACGGGAAAGCCAAGAGCACATGAAGATGTAAAAAAAATAAAAAATAATACGGAGCCCCCTAAAGGGGACATGGTGATGGAAAAAATAAGTAAAAATTATTTTTATCGAATAAGATCATGTATCATCTTATGTACAGAAAAACTGGTAAATGGTATCACACTACTATTGGAAAAGAAGAGTATGTGAAAGACTTTTAACCCTCTCTCGATTGAAACTAGAGCTAGTGCCAGTGTTCTGACCAATTCACCCTCTCCCAAGGCTGCCAGGTCTGTGCAACAAAACTAGGCCAAATGCCAATCAAAATTAGCCCAATGCGATTTTCTCTATCGGTGGGTTGGTCGAAGCACCGAATTTGTACGTTCAGGGGGTTTGGAGCGGAAACCCAAAAAAAACAGGAAAGCTTACTCATCCACAGTTAAAACAGTTACAGATCAATTTTAACTAAGAGATTGAAATACGAAGCCCCCCTCCACCCTCTGCCCCATAATACAGTTCACTTGACCTAGTTATAGTGTAGTAGTCCCCTGTGCATTTCAAATCGGTGTTCCTTTTTTATATTTCTTACATGCCAATTCTTACCAGACTAAAATGTCTCTTCCCAGAATAGTATTAGAACACTCAGAGAGTGTCAACCATAGTCACCGTTTCAAAGTCACAGGGATAATTTGACCCAATAACTTGCAAAATAGTATGTTTAAACCAGGGCTGGGCGAGTCTCAAGAGAAAAAGACTTCTGTTGTCTATTTTCATAATGTACTGGCAGTGGACATCTGACACTTGACAGTGCTGTGAACAACAGGATCAAAGTGAGACCAGGGTGTGCATCACCTGTCCTTGGACACTAACAGTTGACAAAGTAGAAATGTAGACGGCAGTCACTCCATGTTGTCTAAGACAAAATAGATACTGTGTGACAATACAGCACGAATGTGTTCAAGGACAACTCAAGGAACTAAATTGCAGTCAATCGACACCTGCTTTATAAAAATGATTAGTTTAATGCACCCTTGTATAGGAACCTGGAATCATTGTTAGGGCAAACTAACATATTAGAACTAGAAGGGAAAAAATGTTCAGCATAGTTAGTAGACTTCCATCTTTAAATGAGAGACTGTCACAAAACTATCACTTTCTCATTGAATAATACGCAAGACAAACATGGCAAGGTAAAAGTCACCCACAGTTTTCAAAAATATTTATTGACATAAATTATTGTTAATGGCATATGATTTAGCAATGGTTACAGAAATAAAATCTAAATGTTGGTGCTGTCAGGGTTAGCAATGTGCGTACTATGCGTACAGGCAAGGACGCCACAGTTCCAGTGTGAGTTTGATTGAAAGCAAATTTTGATATATGCAGCCCATCAGCATATCCAAGAAAAATACATCAGCTTTCTTAGCCAGAGTATAAATTTGGACAGTCGGAGTCAGAGTAACACAAAACGGCAGAGGCCAGTACCATTTCAAGACAACAAAACCGTAAGACTGATGAGTAACCAGGAGCAAGCACAAGAACTCTCTCGAGTTTATATTACTAGCAGTTTACAATGAAACTTGATAGATAGGAGGTAATACAGCCATACTGAGAATGAAGCCAAGTCTTACTGTGCTGTGCTGCGGTGAGCAAGTGACAAACACGGCTGCGCTGCTAGTTATGGCAGCGTGGAGAGAAAAAAAAAAGCTTCACAGCTGCCCAAGATGACATAAAGTGCATTCAGGCCATTCATTTACTGATATGAAAGCTAAATAACACATGTTGTGCAGTAATGAATATGTAGCTACACAGATTGAGGCATACTGTGTCACCTGTTGGACAGGGTGATACAAATGTCACCTGTTGGACAGGGTGATACAAATGTTTTGAAGCTTGCACTAGGGCTGAACCCACACAGGTCCAAGCACGAATTGTTCTTTTGGCAAGATGAAAAGTTTAAGTTGGGTAAACGGATACACACAAGAGGGCTATTGCTACAGGACGATGGAAGCACATGAAGCCCCTGTGCTAGAATTTTTTTTCCGAGTGCCTGTTTCGTATGTCACCCATCAGACAACATCAATGTTAAAGTTTTTTTTGAAAACCTGGTAAAGATGACCATTCCTATTAATGTTTTAACCATTAACATTACTGTACAGTTTATGCACTAATTTGATACTGTACACAATAAAACGCCAATTACAGTATATTTACAATGACACCTTCCAAGGTATACCAAGGCAGGTGTAGTCCTGAAATACAGATTAAAAAATATTAAACAAATATTTAATCTCAGCTTTTAACGGACAACTTAAATAAGTATTACATAAAATGTCTTTATTTTTTTGAGTTTACTGTTATTTTTGGTCATTTATTGCCACTGAAAGCAAAATTAATTTGGCCCATTTTAAATGTCCCTCCGATAAATTGACGAAATTTTTACATCAGTGCATGCGCTCTATACCCAAAACCCATTGCTAAGTTTGACAGTAATTTGTGGTCGTCAATTAGCTGATTGTGGTACATCTTAGTTGTAGAGTGTTCCTACACCATATAATGATGTTCTTTCTTCTGTGAAATACAAAATACGTTCAGCTGCTTTGTCCAAACAATGAAAATCAATGGGGTCCAAAGGTTTCTATCTCCAAAAGGTAGACCTACATAAAAGTAGAGGAAAAAGTAATGATACAACTCCAGTGGTTGAATCTTAGTCTTCTGAGGTGATACAATCACTTTGTATGCTGAAAACAGGTAAATGTAAGTGGTTATTGACTCTTAAATTGAATATTCACTCTTAAATCTCTGTACTAATCTAGCTAATACTTTAAAGGGGTCATATAATGGTACATGCACTTTTACAATTTGATTGTACTGAAATGTGTGTTGGCAGTGTCTGTACACAAACATCATATAATGATAAAAATCCATCCAGTGGTTTTGTTTTAATCTCCTTATATGTTTTCCCCTGCCTCAAATCAAGCCGTTCGTTTTTGTGACGTCAATAAAACGGACGCCCCTCCCGCGATTGTTGATTGACGGGAGCGTTTCAACACAGACCCGCCCTCGCACATGAGGTAGCTGTCAATCATAGTCTGCGTGGCGCGGACCGGACCGGCGCGGTCATTGTTGATGTGCCGGAGCACTGTCTATGAGCAGAATGGCGTCTAAGCGATTGTGGTGTTCTGTTCTCGGGTGTAATAACGAACACAGTCATTTTAATGTTCCTGAATCCGAACCGCTGAAGACGCAGTGGCTGAGTTTTGTTTTCGAAGGGAATATTCCCCACGAGCAACGTCAATGCTTTCTGTTTGCCCGAATCATTTCACACACCAGACTGCTTTATAAACGAGGGTCAGTATAAAGCTGGATTTGCTAAGAAGCTTTGCTAAAAAGGATCGGTACCAGATATTCGTGTTCCTGCTGAACCTCCAGAAGAACGGAAGTGAGTGAAACGTTTAATTAAACTTTATATTAATATATTAATCTTTGCAAATCGCTAGCTGCACGCTTCACAATGAATGCGTCTAAGGTTTACACTCAGGGTACATTACGGCATGTTTTCTATGTATGACGTTCTCAATATAATTCATAATTCCACGTATATACTGAACATCCCGTTATGGTTATTGTGTTACAAACGTGTACGTACAGAACAGAGGGGCGGAGTGAGCGCAGCTCATGATCATTTAAAGGCATATGCACTGAAACGGCGTGCTGAAAACAGAGCTGTTTTTGACCAGGTAAAATAAGTGTTTTCTTACAATACTAATGAGAATTTTTAATTAAAGTATATTACAAACTTTTAATTTAGACCCTAAAGAATCATATTAGCTTGTACAAAAATGGCATTATATGACCCCTTTAAACTTGGCATTGTGTACAATAGATATTGTTGGCTCTTATGACAAATTGCTTGTGAACTTCCTTCAATTTGTGTTCTACAGAAGAAAGAAATTCATACAGGTTTAAAACAGAATGAGGGTGGGTAAATGTACTGTATGTATATGGATAGATAGAAGATCAGTTTTATGTTGTTTATAATACTTGATTTATGAATTACAGAGAGTTCCAAAGAGAGTGAGAGATGGACACATATAAACACAGTGTGAGTTAGTTCAGTGTGACGTCGCAACACCCGTTAACAGCAGGGGAGCCTTGAGCAGCCCCCTCCATCCAGCCAGAACACTTTGTCCCAGGACATTTGGGGGTGGTTTGCAACCCCTTGGCCCTCAGTTCCAGTATCAGTTTGCCTGCCAAACACTCAACTTTCCAGTGACAGAACCAAGGCATGACACGTGCCCAAAGGATAGGTAACATACGATCTGTGCTCAGGGCTAATGTAGTAGTCTGATACAGTACACATACAATCTCTGTATGCTTTTCTAGTAGAAGAATGGAATTTAATATCAAATAAGGGGAGAATAACTGTATTCACATGTCATTGCACAGTAGTTAAAAAGCTTGCGCTAATTGACTTTTAGTGCCTCAATACATTTGTGCTGTTGAGATTTGTAGTGGACTTTTTTCAGCAGAAAAAATCTAAAATTTGGATGAAAACCCCCAAGTTTTGATAAGTAGCTAATGTAAGGACCACAAATGGTTTATAACTGCATTGCACTACCAACAGTATATAATGATTCTGAACATTATATTTTATTAGTCTGTTCAGTTATTGCTTCAACTGTCCACTTTACAATAGTTTTATTTGAGCAAAAGCTTAACTAAAACCAAAACAAGAAAATCTGAAACAGATGCTACCACAGATTAAACAAAAGTATTAATTCCATTAATTGTACAGCTAACCACCATCCAGGGGAATACAAACAACATCAAATCAAATTTTACTATGGTGTTTAATCTATTAAAAGGGGTCCTATTATGCTTTTTTACATGTTCAACTTTATTTAGTGTGTAATGTTGCTGTTTGAGGATGAAAAAGGTCTGCAAAGTTACAAAGCCCCTCCAGCGGAAGTTAATCTCTATATCAGAAACACAATATTCCTCATTTGAATAATTTCACACCCAAATTATAAGCAAAATAAAGGGGTGGGGTCTGGTTGATTTAATTACTTTGTTGAAACTGGCGGTTATGGTAAGGGGAAGGACATTTCCAAAACACGCTCAAAGCGATTGACCAATCACAACACACTGCTCCAGCCGACCAATCAGAGAACATTGTGCTTTTCAGAAGGAGGGGCTTCATAGAGACAGGAACTAAACAGGCCGTCACTGACAGACTGGGAAGAGAGGTGCTGGAACAAAAAGTAAAATATGAGAAAAATGATCTTTAAAATAAATATATTTTTAACTTTCAATCATGAAAACTTACAAGTAGAGCCCAAAAACAAAATAAAGACTTTTAAAAAAGGACTTAAAGGGGATGTCCTTTTTTAAAAGTCTCGATTTTGTTTTTGGGCTCTACTTGTAAGTTTTCATGGGGCTGTGAATCTTTGAAAGAGTTTAAGAGTTTAAGAGTTGTTTCAGGCAATCATTAACAATTAAATGCCTCAATTGTTATTGATTGCCTGAAACAAAACTCTTGAACTCTTTCAAAGATTCACAGCTCCCAACCGGACAAACTATAGACAATGCAGTGTCAGGTTCATTCTGAGGAGAGCTAATTATAGCAGCCAAGTACCTGGTAACAAAAGCTCCTAATGGACTAATAAAAACCTGTGTGCTCTGACTCTGTATGCAAACTGCATAAAGCCAGCCTTTCAGACTGAACCTGTGGATTTTTTTTGCCAGCTGTAACCATTTCATTACAAGTATCATTAAAACAAAATATGCCTGGAAATAGCATACAAAACATAAGGCAAATATGCTACAATGCATTACCGTCAGGAAACATACACTGAGCAGGATGGTAAGTGGATCCAGATAAAAACATTTGACACAGCAGGTGCAGGAAGAGCAGGTGGGTAATAATAAATAAAATAGTTTGTGGGTGATAATGAAATTCTTTTTTCTTACAGATGGCTGATGGAGAGCTGACAGAGCTGGCAGATGAAGCACACACCTCAGTCGACTGGCATTGGAGCATTGAGTAGGTAAGTATAGCAGGCAAATACACACTTGGAAGCAGAGTTAGAAACGAGATCTAATAAACTAGTTTTACTTGGCACTTGGATTCGCATGGAGATCGCTGAGTTGGGTCCGTGTCCTTACTCAAGGCCAGATAAAGACTGAACTGAGGTGTGTGCTTATAAGTGGTGACTGATGAGGTGAGCAACGATTGACAGGTTTTGGTGATTAGTTCTCCGGTGACAGGGATCATTCTATGATAGCGAGAGAACCTGGTGATCCCATGACAATTATATTGTACAATGTTTGGAAAAAACATTTTGTAGCACATTCCATTGGCGGAATTATTGGAACATAACGAATCCCTCTAGACAACTCGCGTTGTAATTGTCATCTTAAGCCTATTTCTAAAAGATCTAAATCTACTTAAGATGTACTGTATAGCTTTGTTGCATTACTCATTTTGTAAGTTGCTTTGGATAAAAGCATCTGTTAACTGAATAAATGTAAATGTAAACCCCTTTTGTTTACTATATAAAAACCATACGGTGGAATGTTGCATCTGTGACTCTACAGTTATAAATAAATAAATAAATTGGGTGATGGATGGTGCAACTGTTTGTGAACATCAGAATAGGTGACTATTTCAAATTCAGCCGCATGACAAAATAGGGTGGCCATCCCATTTATCCTAGTTGCAGACAATGAGCATACCAACTGTCTGACAGCACAAAATCACCTGACACCACATAGCTCAGCCTCCCTTTGGTGGCCCTGGGAGAAAAAAAATATAATGGCATTCGCCATGCAAGCTAAAAATGAAAACTCAACAAAATTAGCTCAGAACAAACAGATAAATAAATATAAACTAATCAAATGCTAATCATATAGCCACAATAAGTGGCAAATAAAACATTTGGAAAAGCACTGTTCTTTAAATTACATAATTTGTAACATTAATTCCCACCCAATATGATTTTCAATTATCATTTTACTATCCACATGGTAGACCCTGGTTTTGAATGGCCATGCTATTAAAATTATTTATATAATTCATGTTGGGTGGTCATGATTATTTTCCAAAGTGGACAAGATAATAGCTGTCATCATGACTCAATGTCTGACGGAACAGATATATAGTCCGGAAGTAATTTTTGTTTATCTACAGCTCAGATCTAGAAATCTGAAGTGAAATAAAGTACCCCTGTAATATATATATATATTTTTAATCAATTCGAATGAATTAACCAGAGAGAGAGAGAGAGCACAAGTGACCTAATAGTGAAACTTGTTTGTTTAATTACAGTGAAGTTATCACCTCATTGCTGAGAAATATAATGTAGCTTTCAGTAGCGAAGCTGTATTATTTATAAAAGCCACGAGCAGAGGTTGAAAACAGCTCCTGAATATTTATTTTCTTTACAAAGATAAATATAAAGTTCCCACCTCAATAAAATGCTGTGAGCGAGTGCATACAGGCACTACTGCCTCATAATACAACAGTAAAAATCTATCTTTGTGAATAAACGTGTCGTCCTCACCTTGTGGTGGCTTGGGATTCAAAGGGGAATTGTATATGCGTGTTTAGACGTAGGTCGGATGTCCAGATATCGGATATGTATCTGATTTAAAACCACATTTGGAAGTGGCTCAGATCGGATGCCAAAAAATCGGATCTTGTGCAGATTTTTGTGTTTACACGTGTGTAACAAATTCCGATCAGTGTCAGATGTGAGTAAAAGATCGGATTTTTTGTGCCAGTATAAACGCAGCTGTAGACATCTGTGTATATCCAAACTATAAACTTTAAATCCCAGTTTTTCTGTATCATTTGAATATTTGTAACATTGAAATAAGGATACTGTTGAAAAGACCGTTTTCATATATAGATAGTCTAACTGCTTTCTCTGAGACAACGGCAACACAGATTTTAATGTTCCGGTATGATTTTGTCAAAGGTTTAATAGACACAGGTGAATCATGGTCATTTACAAATGAGATCACATGGGTGTTTGAATCGAGATCGCGATTTTTTAACGGTTAACCCTCTGGGGACCAAAAACTCACCCGTGCATTTTGGCAGATTTTTTTCACATAACAGAAAAATAGACTTAAACTACTCCATCATTTCTGGTCATACAGAGTTATGAAACATATTAAAAAAAAACTGTTAAATGTCTACTTTTTTATGTGCCCACCTACAATCGAAATAAAATATTGTGCTTTTGTAAAATAAAGAAAATAAACAGGGTGTGCGTTCTGCCTCTCCGTGTCCGTGAACTTTTTTTCTGGAGCACGTCTCTAAACTTAAACAAAACTCAGCGAATACTATTCACCCAGACATGAGCAATATAGGTTTATGATCATTTAAGTTTGTACTTTTAAATTATCTAATTTAAAACTAAAGTAAATATTCTCTGTTTATGTAATCTATATAAAAAGAGAGGTGTCAGCCGTTCTCATTATCGTTCTCGCATCTCATTATTCCGCTAATGTGACACGCCCACGGAGAGCGTGCGCTATTCAAACGCTAATGATCTGAAGCAACACATTGAGACGTGTAAACACCCATATAAACTCTGTAAACAGACTATATTTAGTCAGATTAATGTACTGTCGTCTTGCGCGGCTGTGAGGAATAATCCTGGGACATTTACCTACCTCAGAACAAGTGCTGGTTTATTTTCACTTCGAGGAGCGAGCTGAACTGTAAGCAGGGATTAAAGTTCTCCGTCGCTACGACGGATTTCCGTTTATTGCAGCGAGTCTATGACGGATTTCCGTCAATTGCAGGGTTCCCGTCTGTCCTTAATGTCTTAAATTCACTTTTCATAATTTTAAGGTCGTAAATAGCCTTTCCTTTATAAAATAGTGTCAAATTTAGTTTGAATAGGTCTTAAATTAAGGAAAGACGGAGGTGTATTCACCCTGCTGATGGGGGTGTGATAAAGCCTGGAGTGGAGCAAATGCACGTTCCTCTCTCCACTCTAAGCATGCTGTAATCACTTCGCTCATAGTCCGCTCCGGGTTTTTTAATTCCCGCTCACGAAAAAACTGCTCCGTGTTCACTCAATTAAGCTTAGTTTTGGAGAAGTGAATGTCAGGCTACAGTTGAGCGCTGAGGTACACAACTATATTTCAGTTAACGTTACAATGGACACACTTATAATGCAGGAAGGCTCCGATGTATCGGAGATCGATAAAAATGTAAAAAATAAATGGAGATGGGCTTGGCTTAGCGAAATGGGGGAGAATGGCAAGCCTTTTAGTTCGTGGGCTAAAAAAATCAAACAGCCAGGTACGTGTCTTTGCACAATATGTCACAGGAGGCTTCAATATGGCAATAATGGCAAAAAAGTGCTAGCTCGCCATCAATCAGAAGCTTGTCACAATGCTGCCGTTCGTGCTCTACAGTACACATGCTCCCTGCCTGGTGCGACAAGTACCACAACGGAGGTTCATGCATCTATGGCCGACCGTGTGTGCGATCTAAAAGTGCGCATATGTTCTTTCATAGCGGAGCATGACCTGTCGTTCACAGTCTCACAACCGCTAGTTAATTTAATGCAAGCAGTTGTCAAAGACAAGAGTGCACTTTCAAGATTGTCTGTGTCTAATGCACACGCCTCCTACTTGTGCACACATGGCATTGCTGTTCATTGGAAAAACGAATTGTCAACTAAGCTGAAAACGAAGATGTTTTCTTTAAATGTAGATGAGTCAACAGATGGAAACATGGACAGGATTCTGAATGTTCTTGTTCGATACTTTGATGAGGATATGAGTAAAGTGGCAACCCAGCATCTGGCCTCAAGGAAAATGAATATTGCAGATGCCTTAACAATCACACACACATTGACAGATATTCTCCAGTCATATAGCCTGAACTGGAATCAGGTTGTTGGTATACTGTTGGATAACTGCAATGTAATGAGAGGGAAAAAGTCTGGAGTAGAGACACTAGTCAGGAAAGAAAATCCATCACTCCTGGACATCAGCGGAGACACTGTCCATATGGTCTCAAATGCAGCCAAGGCCCTTTTAAATCCTTTCCAGGGATTTGTGGAACAATTTTGCTCTGATGTATACTATGACATTGAAAAATCACCCAAACAGAAAGAAGTTTTTTCTGAGTTTCAGTCCTTACTTCATTTGGCGAATAAGAGCCTAATCCGTCCCATCAGCAGCAGGTTCCTGCAAATGCTAGATGTGTGCAACAGAATACGGGAGCTTATGGATCCATTGATTG
Organism: Rhinichthys osculus; assembly: GCA_029959095.1. Classification (NCBI taxonomy): domain Eukaryota; kingdom Metazoa; phylum Chordata; class Actinopteri; order Cypriniformes; family Leuciscidae; genus Rhinichthys; species Rhinichthys osculus. The sequence continues at coordinate 41,356,533 of JARWKJ010000007.1, forward strand.
TGCACTTCTACAGCGTCCTGTCTCCTCATGATCAACACAAACACAGGTACATGGCAATAGCATTCTCTTTTTTAATTATTTAATTTCTGTACTAGTAGGCCCAGTTTGCAAGATCTCATTAGCCCTTGAGCGTTAAAGAAAAAAAGGAATGGATTTTTTTTCTTTCTTTGGGGCGATAATCAAACACGATATATATAGAATATCTGGCAAAAGTTTGTGTATTTTAGCAATTCAAATTAAAAGGTGAAAATAATATATTTAGTATACATAACTATATACATATGCATGATTATACTTTTCAGAGGGCCGGCATTTCTGTATTTAAAATGCTTTTTTTTTTTATTGATTTCATGTAATATTCTAATTTTCGGAGATTTTGAATTTGTGGTTTTCATAAGCTGTAAGCCATAATCAATAAAATTATAACTTTTGCACGATATTCTCATTTTTCGAGATTCACTTGTGTGTGTGTGTATATATATATATATATATATATATATATTAGTAAAACATATTTTAAATAATATTTAAAAATCCAGACATTTAGTGGAATTTTTTTAACATACATCTAAACCGAGTGGTGGAGATGGCTCAAAGTCAATGATCAATCAGGTTATATCAAGTTATAGATATACAGTAGTGACTCAAAGGGTTAAATATGTTAGAACAAAGATTGAAGCTCGGCTTCATTACAGATGCAATCAAATTATTAAATAACCTTCATACGAGGGATGGAAAGTGCCTTGACCTCTAAACACAAAAATTATATCATCATGACAAATGAAGTATTGGCAATTAGAAATAGCAATGTCTGTTTTCTCTCCTTAATCCTTGTGTATATGTTTTTTTGTGATGCAGATGGCTCCTAAACCAGCTTCTTGATAAGCATGCAGTTACATCTGATGAGAAGGCCAGGATAATTTTTCTGCAACAGCAAATGGCAAAATCTGCGAAGATCGGAAGTGATGTCAACAAAAATCGGAAGACGCGCATCTGTCTGCTTTTTTCAGAGTTTGACAAGCTCACAACCATGATTGATTTATATCGAGGTATGTTCACTTTTTATTCACTTTAAGTGGTAAGAAAAGTACAGAGATTTCTTATGTATTAAAATCCCTTTATTGGTATATTTATTATATGCTTATTTTTCCTGGAATCCTGGAATGGAATCTAAGTTAACCATAAATGCAGTTTTTAGATCACTGTTAATCAGATCACTTTGGTTAATTATACTACTACTACTACTTAACTTTATTTAAACAGCACATTTCAAAACAAAGTAAAATAATACAGATGAAACTAAACAACAATAAAGCTAAAAAATATATAAAGGGTTGTACAGTAATATTCCAGGAAGAGTATGTTACATTGCTATGAATGTGATAATGAATAAATGGATAAAATATTCAGACACATTTCTAATCAGGTTCTATTGTGATTTTCAGGTGTACTTCCAACTTTCCAGGTGTTCCTGAAGAAGTTGCAGAATGAAAAGCCCATGATTCATGTCCTACATGCTGAAATGCTGCTACTGGTTAGGGAACTTCTCTCCAAATTTATGAAGCCTGAAACTATCCCCTTGAGTGCAAAGGGCTTGTTGAAGCTTAATGTTCACAAGAAAGACCTGCAGTACACTGACAAAAGGTTGTCTGTGGGGAGGTTCAGTTTCTTTGCCTTAAACAAGGCTAGAGTGGAAAAGAAGCCCTGGGTGCAGAAGGTCTACAGCTCTCTCAGAGAAGGCTACATAAAGGCAGCAACATTCCTCCTGAAAAACCTTCCCCTCAACAACAACATCATCACCTCTTTATCTGTGCTGACGCCATCATTGATTCTCCACGAATCAGTCCGAGGTGCATTCAACACATTGGCCAAGGCCTTGCCAAATGTTGTGAAGTCTGAGGAGTTGGGTCAACTGGATGAAGAGGTGCGCGCCTACCAGATTGATACAGATCTAGGAGCACTGGCCAAATGTTTTGAGGAGAACATTGCACGAATCGATGTTGACTGGTGGAGTAAGATCTTTGCAATGAAGATGCCAGGAGGAGAAATGAGATTCCCCATCTTAGGGAAGTTGGTAAAGGCTCTTCTGTCATTGTTCACTGGCCCTCTTGTCGAAGGATCATTTAACATCATGGATGACATAATTGAGAAAGACAGGGTTAGGCTGAACATTGAGACTTATGAAGGTTTAGCCATTATGAAGTCCCACATGAAGGTAATTGGCAAAACTGCATCCAAAATGCAAATTACCCCTGCATTGAGGAGATCGTGCCTGTCTTCTTACGGGACATACCAAAATCAATTGAAGAAAAAGAAGGAGAACCTTGACAAGCAAAAGGAAAGGAAACTGAGGGAAGCTGTGAAGGTCCTCTTAGCAGTTAGGGTTAAAAAAGTAAAGAAAGGTTCCACCTCTTCTATTTGTGCTACAGCCTCCACCTCCTCCATCCCTGGAGTTAAAGGCAAAACTGCTGCTGCTACAGCCTCCACCTCCTCAGCACCTGGACTTAAACGCACTGCTGCTACAGCCTCCACCTCCTCCATCCCTGGAGTTAAAAGCAAAACTGCTGCTGCTACAGCCTCTACCTCCTCCACCTCCGGACTTAAACGCACTGCTGCTACAGCCTCCAACTCCTCCACCTCCGGACTTAAACGCACTGCTGCTACAGCCTCCACCTCCTCCATCCCTGGAGTTAAAAGCAAAACTGCTGCTGCTACAGCCTCTACCTCCTCCACCCCTGGACTTAAACACACTGCTGCTACAGCCTCCACCTCCTCCACCTCCGGACTTAAACGCACTGCTGCTACAGCCTCCAACTCCTCCACCTCCGGACTTAAACGCACTGCTGCTACAGCCTCCACCTCCTCCATCCCTGGAGTTAAAAGCAAAACTGCTGCTGCTACAGCCTCTACCTCCTCCACCCCTGGACTTAAACACACTGCTGCTACAGCCTCCACCTCCTCCACCTCCGGACTTAAACGCACTGCTGCTACAGCCTCCACCTCCTCCACCCCTGGACTTAAACACACTGCTGCTACAGCCTCCACCTCCTCCATCCCTGGAGTTAAAGGCAAAACTGCTTCTGCAACAGCCTCCACCTCCTCCACCCCTGGACTTAAACGCACTGCTGCTACAGCCTCCAACTCCGGACTTAAACGCACTGCTGCTACAGCCTCCACCTCCTCCATCCCTGGAGTTAAAGGCAAAACTGCTTTTGCTACAGCCTCCACCTCCTCCATCCCTGGAGTTAAAGGCAAAACTGCTTCTGCTACAGCCTCCACCTCCTCCACACCTGGACTTAAAGGCAAAACTGCTGCTACAGCCTCCACCTCTCCTGGAGCAACTCCTGCACATGTAGCTAGTCAAACACTGAAACGGGTGTCAGGTGTAGCCAAGCTTCAGGAATATGGTTTCACAGCCAAAAGGCAGAAAAAGTGAAAAGCACTCTAGAGACTTTTGCACAAGAATAGCACTTTAATGGTGGTGCTGTTACTTTTTCTTTTCTTCTTTCTGTTAATTAAGAGTTTCACAAAACATTGTTTGGTCTTATAAGATAAATAAAAACATGCACTGAAAAGTTATGTAGATGGTTGATTATTTGTCATGCTAAGTAATTTTTTTTCATAGATTAAAATAGCTTTTAAAATTCGTAAACTGGCAATATTAAAGCGGTTTAAAACCTCTCCCCTTAAAACGCTATTGGTCTCGACTATTTATAATACTAAATAAAGTTAAAGGAATAAGACTTGGCCTGAAAAAAAATTTCAGTCAGAAGAATTTTTTTCACTTTAATCCCTGTGTAAGTGTTTTTATTTTTGTGCTTTGTTCTAATCGCGATATATAATAACGTTAGTGTCTGTAAACGCAAAAATAGCCAACTGTTTAAATTTTAATCATGTTTCTGTGTGTGTGTGTGTGACTAGTTTTGGATAGATTATAAAGTTTTAACTCAAATAGACATCAAATAAGCTTTTGTTAGCAGTTTCTGCTCTTATGTTAAATATATAGTATGTTTTGTCAATAAACTAATCAACTAAGAATAGTGTTTGTTCCCATGCAAGCTATATCAAAATAATGAATCCTTAACTTTGAAATATGTATGATAAAATGTATTGGCCTACTAAGACATTTATGGAAAAAGACAATTTTCTTTTCAAGATGTTTCCAACTCTAACTTTGAACCAATTCTGTAGAATGGCCCATATAACCTATTTGAACAGGATTTGTTTCCAGGTATGACTAAAAATGTGCTTTTGACTTTCATTAATATTTTGATTTATATATATATATATATATATATATATATACACTCACCTAAAGGATTATTAGGAACACCTGTTCAATTTCTCATTAATGCAATTATCTAATCAACCAATCACATGGCAGTTGCTTCAATGCATTTAGGGGTGTGGTCCTGGTCAAGACAATCTCCTGAACTCCAAACTGAATGTCAGAATGGGAAAGAAAGGTGATTTAAGCAATTTTGAGCGTGGCATGGTTGTTGGTGCCAGACGGGCCGGTCTGAGTATTTCACAATCTGCTCAGTTACTGGGATTTTCTCACGCACAACCATTTCTAGGGTTTACAAAGAATGGTGTGAAAAGGGAAAAACATCCAGTATGTAGCAGTCCTGTGGGCGAAAATGCCTTGTTGATGCTAGAGGTCAGAGGAGAATGGGCCGACTGATTCAAGCTGATAGAAGAGCAACTTTGACTGAAATAACCACTCGTTACAACCGAGGTATGCAGCAAAGCATTTGTGAAGCCACAACACGCACAACCTTGAGGCGGATGGGCTACAACAGCAGAAGACCCCACCGGGTACCACTCATCTCCACTACAAATAGGAAAAAGAGGCTACAATTTGCAAGAGCTCACCAAAATTGAACAGTTGAAGACCGGAAAAATGTTGCCTGGTCTGATGAGTCTCGATTTGTTGAGACATTCAGATGGTAGAGTCAGAATTTGGCGTAAACAGAATGAGAACATGGATCCATCATGCCTTGTTACCACTGTGCAGGCTGGTGGTGGTGGTGTAATGGTGTGGGGGATGTTTTCTTGGCACACTTTAGGCCTCTTACTGCCAATTGGGCATCGTTTAATGCCACGGCCTACCTGAGCATTGTTTCTGACCATGTTCATCCCTTTATGGCCACCATGTACCCATCATCTGATGGCTACTTCCAGCAGGATAATGCACCATGTCACACAGCTCGAATCATTTCAAATTGGTTTCTTGAACATGACAATGAGTTCACTGTACTAATGGCCCCCACAGTCACCAGATCTCAACCCAATAGAGCATCTTTGGGATGTGGTGGAACGGGAGCTTCGTGCCCTGGATGTGCATCCCACAAATCTACATGAACTGCAAGATGCTATCCTATCAATATGGGCCAACATTTCTAAAGAATGCTTTCAGCACCTTGTTGAATCAATGCCACGTAGAATTAAGGCAGTTCTGAAGGCGAAATGGGGTCAAACACAGTATTAGTATGGTGTTCCTAATAATCCTTTAGGTGAGTGTATATATATGTGTGTGTATGTGTGTGTATGTATGTGTGTGTGTGTGTGTGTGTGTGTGCGTGCGTGTATATTGTCCTTGCATTCTTTCTTGTGTGACACACCTGAATGAAAGGCTCATTAATATCTGGGTCTTTGTCTTCTCAACCACCTAATTATTCACAATGGGGTTGGGCCGTTCACGCCCATTCGCATATTGCCTTGGCTAACAAAATAATGTTTTTCACAATTTAAAAGAATCTATTGTGTTATGTCAATGATTAGAAAGGATGATTTTCAGATCATTTTGAAGCAAAAACTCTAGGCCACAACTTCCATTAGTCAAAAGTCTTGTGGACATATTTAGTTTGTGTTTTGTGGCTTTATTTCAGAAACTTTAATATTTAGTTTTCAATTACCATGCATAAACAATATTCTCTCAAAAATACAAATATGTACATACATGTTGCTCACATATTATGGTAGCCCTGTTTGTGCTAAATAGAGTGTAATTTCACCTGTGCCATTAATATGTTTATAAGCAACTGAAAAAAGCACAAATGTCAGGGCATGTCAAAACATCTCAAGGACCCCCAAAACACCTTGGTCCCCAGAGGGTTAATCGTGCAGATCTAACCATGAGTAACTGATGATGAGAAATTATACCAAACAACAGTTTGCAACTCCACTTTTCGTGCAAGTAAGGTACATTCAAGAAATTAACTTCAACTTGACTAGAGGCAAAGAAAGTCTTAATTTGTTCTGTAACTTTTTACAGATTGAGCCTGATGTTAACTGATGAATGTGCTTGAAATAAAGGCGCTAACAAATGGACTATCAGATACTCAGATCTCAGGGATCAATGGATTACACATGACTCCAGTTCATAGTTGTATGAAACGAGAGACTTTTCCGACCTCCCCACATGGCATTTGTCAACATGTTGTAAAGTCTTAAAGCTATGTGACTCACTGCATCAGGTGCTGACAACTTCTTTACGTCACTGCTGCTCAACTTCTCTCTGGGAAACAGGTGAATGAGTTTCTGCGACTATTACACATCTAGTCTGTGATGAATTGACATGGTGTGCACTGCCAAATGCTTACATTGTTTCCAGAGACATGACTACACTTGATATGTTTAAATATAGCATTGTAGAATTTAGAAAAGTGTCTTTTGCACTAACTTCTGTTAATAAATCAAATATTGTATATATTCATTATTAATTAATTATTTAAAAAAATGATCAAGTCTGTACTAAAACATTTGTATGTCTGCACTTATTGTTTACGCTCGCTCAAATATCACTGCATCACATTGAACAAGCACAACGTGTTTTGAAGAACTTTTTCCATCTGCCCAATGGCACAATGTTGTTTATAAAGCACTGTTTATAATGTTGTTGCTATCTTGAGCAACCATTAAAAATACAGCTGGCAGGTTGAGTTCCTGTCCATCTTACCCTGAAAATGATTTGCTTAAGCAGCTGCAAATGCATTAGATTGCAAATTGAAGCTATAAAATGAACAGCAAATACAGTTGTTCAGCTTTTACAGTTACAGTAAAGAAAACAAACAAACATTTACCAGTTCGTTGATGGAAGAGGAGGATCTGGCTTTTCTCCGGTATGAGAGTAAGTCCCAGATTTTATGCCAAAGATACGATGCCATAATACACACACTGCCAACAATCCAAGTTTCTCTGCCCTTGATGAAACAATACATTGTCACTGACTACTTGTTATTTCTTCTCATAGGACTGTTATGTGTGTGTATATAAGCACAGAACGTGGCTTTTGCAGTGTGAGGGCCTCCCTTAAATCAACGCCCCCTTTTTTCCCCAACCTTGTGTGACTACTGGAAGGACCAAGGGGACAAACCCATCCGTCTCTCGTGACACAAGAGTGACAGGTGGAGAGATAAGGCTATTTGAATTGGCTGCCCTCTTTTCACTCTCACTTACCATCCTTGTGATATCTAAACAACTGTTATGCAATGAGCTCATGCTTGACAAGGCACCCAGTTCCCCTCTACTTGAGACACCGATGCTACAGTTAATTGCACATGAAATGATAAGCTTTAGGTGCAAATGAAGCGTCATATCTCAGCTCATTCAACAGAAACATATTTTTATCATTCACAAAGTATGCTCTCAACATCATTCTGTGAACACCAAATATACACAGATTGCAGTTCTTTGTTTGGACATTTAATGTCATAAAAATACAAATACTACATAGACACCGTTCAGGTTGAGCTATAATAAGTTGTCTTTTGGTTATTTGTGGGGAACCCCTGTTACATAAAACAGACTATTCTATCATATTCACCTTTTTCATGGGAAGCGAAACTACCCGTTATGGTTTAGTTTAGATTCTCAAAACTTCCGGTTCGCAGCTTGACTATGGTTTAAGGTAGGCGTTATTGGATAGCTCTGAAACGAAGGTTGTAATCTGTTTTACTTCATTTTAATGACTATAAAGGCAACAAGCAATGGGAACATTAGTTTGCGGTGGCAGCACGGGCAACTATTTAACAAAGACCGTAAACAACGTAACTTTGTCTGTCAATCATCCTACGAAGTTGACAAGCGCCATCTCCTGGATTTATGATATGAAACAATGGCCAGCAGTCACATATGTTGACATATTCAAATATCTTGTTTTGTCTGAGGATGTCGATGGCGAGGAGCTTAGAAATTATAAAAGCAAGGAAGCATATAATTACTTACACAGTATTACAATTGGACGAATTCATTGCCATAAGAGAAGGTTGGTGGTTCAATACCTAACCCCAGCTGCTCCCGACGAGCTGGATGGCGCCTTGTATGGCAGACACCGCCGTCGGTGTCTGAATGAGTGTGTGAATGGGTGAATGTGAGGCAAATGTAAAGCGCTTTGGTGGCCATTGGGTCTGTGAAAGTGCTATATAAATGCAGTCCATTTACCATTTACCAATCATCAGCAGTTCACATTCTTAAAAGCGGAGGTAGAGCCGAGTCAGACTATAAATAAACCCAATCACATTGCGTGGGTTGTGTTACAAAATAAAGGAGTAGTTTGAAACAGCCTGATGCTCCTGCGTAAAAATATAAAAATATGCAATATAGTACACATATTTAACAAAACACTCTCTGAACGTAATTTTTCTAACCAACTAACTTGCTATAATGGTCATTAAATGCCTTTCCTGAGGTAAATGTAACGTTACGTGACATTGTTCTCCAGCTGTTTTATTGACCTCTTTCCGCGGTTGAAAAACACTGATTGATCGATATTATCTATGAGGGAGATACATTTCGGTAGGCTACTGTATCTTTCAACATAGGCTACTTATTGTTCATTCGTGTTTGTTGACTAATTAGTAGTTAAGAAGAGTGAGATCGGTTCACCTGCCGCTACAGCGATCTGTCACGTCACATTTACAAGTGCCAAAAACGGTATTTATTGTTTGAATTTTGTAATAAAATAGGCAGAATCTGAGTGCTGAGAATTTGTTTAATATCAAAAGTAACCTGCTCTGTCTTGTCTGTCGGTGCCCTTTTTGCGCCGCGATTTTTCTTTGCGTGAGAACATGGATGTGTGGCGTGAGAACTTGTGAAAAGTGTCAATTGCTTGATTCTCACGCTGAATGCCTGAGAGTTGGCAGCCCTGGAGTAGCAAATTCTAGCAGAGCCTCCACTATTTGCCATCACCAGCAACGTCATCTAGCTGATGACAATTGCTAAACGGAAGTTGAGAGCATCCTACCGGAAGTCACTCACCGCTATGGCGCCCCCCACGGAGAAGTGAGGAAAAAGGTTAATAGTCCCAATCAGACTCCCAAATTAAGCTCACAGACGGACCATCTGATTCCTTTTGTACACTGGTGACAGGTCTTTATTGAACATTTGGGAATCCAGCGGTGCACAGGGTTTTATTAGTCTCCAGCGAAACAACGTTTTGTTCACCAGTTGCCAGGATTCACCTAAGTGCTGTCGTCAGGAATTAGGCTCAAACGGATCTTTATTAATGCAGGAAGATGGCAAGTGGATGGAACAAACACATTGAGGAATATCACATTTACAAGGATGGGATTAGTGGAGGACCAGCAATGATGAGTAAAGCCCAGTGCAGATTGTATGATTTTGGTCTGTCCCAGACGAAAGATAACCAATCGTGGTGATTTCTGTGGTCGTGGCTCCTAAACGCTGGTCCTACGTCGTACAGTGAGAGAGGTTTAAAGACGGCCGTCACCACGGTCTTGAGACCAAAAATAGCCTTCAATGATTTTCTGACAGTGTAATCAATTTAGCATGATCATCTCACCGTGTTTGCTGCTACACCCTACGTCTACTGCCTAGCCAATTGTTCAATGCGACATGGTGCTAAAACTGACAAATATTTACCTCAAGCTCCATTTGCAGAATTGTCATGCCAAGTTATCCTCTTTTCCCAGCCATGACCATATTCTCCTCTTTCGCTTCCTCCATTAAAAGTCTTTAAATGTTCACCGGTTCCAGCCTCCTCCTTCCCATAACAACAAACTTTGCTACAATCGTAGTCTAGATGTCTACATGTCGTACCCAAATTTATTAGATTCATGTCGTACAGTGTGATTTCTAATGATCTTAAAGGATTGCTCTAAGTAAGACTTAACAATGCTGACTGTTGAGTGGTGAAAATATATGCAGTCCTTATGATTGTGCATACTCAAGAATCCCTCAAGAACTGCATTGCAGAAGAAACCAGAGTCGGCAGAGGACCACCAGAGGGACGGTTAATGAGCTTTGAGGAAAAGACCAAGGAGGAGGACGTACATCCCGGCAGGTGTTGGTGGTGTCAAGGATTCCTGCTGAGCTTGTGTTGGAGTGGCAATGAGGGCAGAGGATAAGGTTAGGGTAAGAGAACGGAGACGCTGTTGAACCAGAGCCTCGAGTATGTCAGTGGCGCCTGAAAGGTGAACTCACGCTGGGTTCGTGTCATTGAAATATTCTGTCGGGAAGGCACACACGGATGGAGTTCATGGGTCGGTTGCATAAACATAGTCATTATATCTTAAGACTGTGTCTAAAAAAAATTGTCGGACTAACTAAAGTCACTGAAGAAAGACCATTGCATGATATAAGCTCACAACTATCTTTTTTTTAAAAGACAGTCTAAATCGCATTGCTATGTGGGGAAAAATAAGACGCTGAACAACTTAAACAAAATGGCCGACAATGCGCGCTCGTCACAGTTTTCCTTCGCTGAAAACATTTGCATATTAGAGGAATACAATGCTGCCAAATCGACTTTAATGAACAAATTTAGCGATTACAACACGAATAGCAAAAAACACAAGGTTTGGACCACAATAACTGAAAAAGTTAACAGAGTCAACGATTCATCAAAGATGTTCAGATGTTCAACGGTTTAAAAATATGGTTCAAGAGGCAAAAAAGGAAATACCAAGGAGACCAACTCCTAAATCGAAAAGGAGAAATTGAGAAATTATATCTCCGATGGTTTGGGGAATCCCCGGGGGGAGGGAGAGCCAAGCCACGACCAAACAACACAAAGTGAAGGTAAAGCTATGCTTACAATCGTACAGCTAGTAAGTTAACCCCTCTTCTATTCCTTACAATGATGTTTTTAATTTAAAAACAGATTAACAGTGTTTAAGCACACACTCGTTTGGGCTTGCGAGCCGGCCAAATAGTTGGTTAACGTTACGGTTTGAGTGGATGACGAGTGCGAGACGCCGAAATGGATGCCAATAAGATTCTGAATGGAAAGTTTACTTTTAAAAAGTTGCCAAATGGTTCCATTGACAAGACCAAAGTGATCTGTGTGTTTTGTCGCTGTGAACTGAGTTATCATCATCACAGCACGTCCAGTCTGAAATACGACTTGATGATGACCAAGCACACACACACACACACACAGCTGATGCGAATTCTCCGCCCCCTCGTCAATATCAGTCCCTCGTCAGTATTTCTTTCACCCTTTTATTGATGGACAGTGTTACATTGTGTGAGAGATTATTTGCTCCAAGTGAGAATGTTAGTGTGAAATTGAACACTGTATATGCCAATGTTGTTTTCAATAAAAAAACATTTACACAAAGCAAGCCGATCCACTTTTCCATGTTGATAAGAGCAGTAAAATGAGAAAAAAATAATGGGACAAAAAGAAATCAAGAGACATTTTGAATAGATAAAAATGTGCGATTAATCGCGAGTTAACTATGACATGAATGCGATTAATCGCGATTAAATATTTTAATCGTAAGGAAAAAAACGTCTTCATGCTTTAAAATAGCTTTATTGTAGCTCGACACCCTTGCCTCATTTAGCATTTGTGGTTCTATGAATATGCAAATGAGCCCTGCCTCCACTCACTCACCCAGCTCAGAGATCCACTGGTTGACGATCACACGTTGATCTGATTGGTTACGAGGTCGTTTGTGACGTCAGAAACACCAGCGATTTCAAACCGTGTTTTTGAGACTGTCTTTGCCGAGTATTTTCTCCTTAAAACTGCAGTGAACCAATGGTGTTGATTTATGAATTTACACATGGTTTGTCAAAAACACCACATAGGCATACAAAGCTTAATTTTCACCACAGGGAGACTTTAAAGGGGACCTATTATACTAAATTAATTTTTATAAGGTGTTTGAACACAGATGTCTGTCTACAGTTTGTGTAAACAACCAGCCTATAATCATAAAAATCCATCCAATACTTTTTTTTATAATCCTCATAAATAATTAACAATCTCTCCAAATGCTCAGATCCATATTTCCCCCTACTCTTACGTAAGAGAGAGAGAGAGAGAGAGTTTATGGATAAGACTTTATTTCACACTTCTTGTACTGTATTTATCCAGCTCTTACGGTGATTTTCTGCAATAAAACCGATGCTTCATGTTTTGTGTGATGTACAATAAACTTCATCAAACTCAGCAGTAAAGTTTTGGCCATCATTCGGACGGGTCCGCTACAGCATGCGTGTAGTGGATAAAAGCAAGATGACAACATAAGTTATAACCGTAATTAAACTAAACTATACCTGTTCTATCTCCATCCAGCATATATTCTCTGGCTCTGGAGGCATTATTGTCCGACTCCGGTTTGATATCAGAGACTTATTGTACATCTCTTAAAAAGGGGGTCCCCTTTAAGATGTTGCATGGCTCATTCCTGTGTAATAGTTGCATTTCAACAAGCATTTCTCCACTTCAACTTTGTTTATATGTACAAATCAGTCTCGGTTACTTTCTTCATTTATTACTCATTAATCTATTAATTAATTTCTCATATATTTTTAAGAATTTATTATCAACTATGTATTCATAACAAGCCAGGAACAACAGAAATATGCAGATAAATGCAGTCAACTGTTTCTTTCAAAAAAGATTTATGATAAAAAAATGTCCAGACTTCTAATACGTTTAATTTGTGCAGATGTTCTACAATGCATAAGTGCAATCTACAAAGTTAATCTAACAATTATTTAAGTTTATCTTATTACCATTACAACCTGTTTAATACCTCTGCTGTTATTTGGATTGGAATGCACTCTTACTCATTGAAAATAAAATAAAACAATGAAAAAATAGACCTAATACATTTATCAATAGCTGATTTCCATGTATTCGCATTTATCTTAATGTGCTTAATGTAAGTGTAGTCATTGAAGTTGCACAGCCCACTCCACTAGATGGCAGCCGTGTGCCATGTTTTATCATTGTGGAACCAAGGTTTGAGAGACACATCTCAAACTATATGGTAAATACACATTCATGGATTGGCAGATGCTATCTGAAGCTAATTGCATTTAAGTTAAACATGTTATAAGATTCAGACATTACTGTTAATGGGGCCATGCTATAGCAGTGAGTACAGCTAAAGGAAGACAGGGCATGACTGGCATGGATTTCAAAAGCTTAAAGCTGCAGTCAGTAGCTTTTTTAAGTTAAAAATAATCCAAAATAATTATATTTAAAAAAACTTATTCTGCCAGTGGTCAAAACTATCTGCTTGCCATAGCTAGATTCAAAACGGTTAGCTTGTAATAATGATTTTAATTCCAGTGGTACTGGTGGGTTTCCGCGGGAAATTCGAGCATGTCTTTGCGTCATGACGTCACACCCGTACACATAAAGAAGGAGTTTCGGCTAGCCGGCTATACTGCGCGTGACGAGATGTTTAGATGTATAGGCTTTTCTCGCAGCATTTACATAATTAAACTTATGGCATCCAGAAAGATCCAAACAACAATCATCAGTGTCAACTGGAGATTCAGCAGTTATAAAACCCAAAAGACTTCGTACTTCGGATTTAAGGTGGCTAGAGAAAGAGAAAGAAACCGTCTCATGCGAACACAAGGATTAAACATCGGCGGGACTTTTGAAAAGTGCTTGAACTCCGTGTTTTGAAGGGGTTCAAAACGGAAGAAGAGACGGCTTTTTTCTGCTGAACAAGTAAGTTAAAGGGCATATTGCAGGTTAGAGGACCCAACGAGTCAATGTATAGAAAAACAATGTAGTAATTAGATTTTCGTTAAAATATACTTATAAATACGTTACATTGGCTTCTGGAGTCGTTTTTGTGAGAGAATTTTACTTTCGCATCTGAAAATGGGCGTGACGGGCGTGACGTAACGGGCGGGAGAGCGGTCGATTCAAACCATTCAAACAACAGGAAAACAATGGATCCAATGACATTTCGGACTTACTCGTATGACAGACCACGGACGACAGCCTTACAATTATGAGCCTGCTATGCTGCCGAGAGAGCAGGGACAGGCCAGGATTAATGTTAGACAGAACAACGGTCAGAGGAGACACACATTATTGCAAAAGTATTACCGGTATTATAAAAAAACTTGCGTGGAGTGAGTGTGCGCAGCCGCAGTTTATTGCATCACTTAATCGCGCGTATTTTTGATTAGCCTAGCTGTCAGATACTGAGTAAACATTAAAAGAACAGGCCTATTCAATCTTCCCTGGATGTTTTTTTAACGAAGAAATTAAATAATAGCAATCAGGAGAATGGAAGCAGCAATAAAAAAATGAGGACTGTAGTGCTGTCGGCAAAACATTATACCACTGCAATAAAAACTGCACTGCAACAAAAAGGTAAGGCATATGTGTTTTTATATTTAATGCTGTTCACTGTGAGTTTTAATTAATAGTGTAATAGAGTTAATAGTGCATCGTTCATTCTGTTTGGTAAAATGTGAGGTGTATATCGATTATTACCATCGTATATCAGTTAATAGCAAAGCTATTATTGGTCATCTAGGAGTATTGGAATTTACCAATAACAGAATAAACTATAAGCTTTGATCAGGCGCGTATGTCATGCTCATTATATCCGTCCAGACACGTTACGTGATATAACTTAGCGGTTTCTCATCAAGAGACAGATAGATATTTTTATTCCTGATATACACGTTTTTGTTCCTCAGATCTGGTGTACGCTACACACGATCGCGTTTTTCGAAGCCGATGCGGAAGAGAAATCCTGTCTCTACAGCTGCACAAACCGCACACAGGCACGAAAGATATACAGCACCGTCCCTTTTCTTGTTAGGAAACCTGTGGACTCGATGTCCTGACAGGCCGGAGTTTTTGCAACCTCCACAAACACAATAATTTACCATGATGACGATGATAAATTAAAATACAAAAACTACCGAAAACACTGATTCACGACCGCTCTTACTGACTTTTTTTTTTTTTTTTTTTTAAATTCGATGCCACAAGAACATGTACATATTCACAATATCACATTAACATTAGCTGCCAGGAAATAAAAAATACAAAAAAAGTTTTGAATAAAATCCAGTGCATTACATGTTTTCATTGCTTTTTTGTTTTTGTTTGTTCCAAAAGATGTACACATAATGTGAAGTCATTTATAAAACGTGAAAAAAGCCCAATTCTTTTTATGTATATGGTATTTTCCTAATAAAACAAATAACTGTATAATATGTTGTTCTTTACATTCCAAATTGTCATTCTGAGTATAAAAAGCAAATTTACCCGCTTGTACTGAATACAAACCTATCTGCGCTGCTGATGCTCCCTCCCTCTGGTGACGTAAAATGACGCGATGTTGAAAAAAAAAAAAAAAAACGTTTTTTACGAGTAGTCAAAGAAACGCTCACTTTACTAAATTTGTGCCCTTATGTCGTTTTAAAACATTTTAAATCCTGCATTACCTTTTCATATGGTATTTTCATACAAGGTTATATATTAATTTAGATTTTTTTTTTACCTGCAATATGCTCTTTAAGACATTTCAATAGTTCAATCGTGTAACAGTACGTTTTCTTAATTCACACAGTTATGGAGTTTCCTTTGTTGTGCCTTTCTCGTTTTGCTATTATGGAGAATATGAATTCTGAACTACACAGGTAATCATAAAACACATTAAATTTAACATTAGTCACGCAATGCTGATGTTGTTAACATGAACAATTTGAGAACAAATATAATTTGCACGGTTGCTGTAAATCGCGTTGATTAAATCTAACGAAGCTTATCATGTCGAATGCTTTTCCCCCCTTAGTTGGTCAGAACAAAAATAGATGTTACTTTATTATTTTCTTTATTTTCTTACAAAAATTATTTTGTTGGTCAAACTTTCAAAAAGTGAATCTGTGATTCTGTATGCCAGTATCCACACAGCGCGGTGACTGACAGCAGCACTCGCCTCAAAGCACTGTGTTCATCCGCGCTGTTTCATGCCGATTTACATCCCACGTAAAGATGATAATTCCGCGAATCACTGCAGTTACAGATTTCGAACAGAGAGATGGCGACAAAGAGGAAAAGCTACGGACTGCAGCTTTAAGATAAATCACATGTAAATAATAACATTGTCTGAGGTAAACAGTCTTTGTGTGTGTGTGTGTGCACAGCCTATACCTGTTCGCCCTCGAGCTGAATATGCTTCAGCTCCCAGAAGCAGCGCATGGTCTCGACCCTCTCCAGATAGTGGAAAAAGGCCAGTTTTCCCAAATGTATGCTGGCCTGTTTGAATTGAGCAGACTCATCTGGAGTCTCTGTGTTTTTGAGCAGGGTCACTTCAATCACTGGCCTCTCGTGGCTTGGTTGCTTTTTAGGGCTAGATGCATAAAAAGAAAGTTGAAATGAATTAGTCCATCAATAAAATTCTGCAGCAGGAAGTGAATGCACTCAATTCCAAATAAAGAACTTAAAAAGCAATCATATGTTGTTGTTATTATTATATCTTGTTCTAACGCTAGCTGTTAGACACGAGCCATGATGAAAACTGTAATTGTACAATAGGCTACTTTCTGTTGTTTAATAAATTCATCAAAGCAGACAACAAGAAGACAGTCATGCCGGACAGGAGACCCCCGACACCAAACCAACACTATTCGGTTCTGTACCACCACTGACACATTTTCTATAGCCTATTGTAATCATTATGTTCACAACTTGTAATAATTACTTTCATAAGCTCATTGTTCCTTCCTAAAACGAATGAATGATGTTATCTAAATGCATGGGTTTGTATTATCTAAGAACTGAACATTCGTGATATATGGACATTACGTTGACAGTCACCTCTGATAAAAGATTACTCTAAATTGTAATGTATTGTAGACACATGCGTTTTCTGTAAAGCTGCTTTGACACAATGTATTGTGAAAAGCTCTATACAAATACATATCAATTAAACTTTTATTAATCAGATATTATAACTTGACCTAGTTCTTAAGCTTATGGTCATTAAAACCTAGTTCTTAAGCTTATGGTTATTAAAACATGATGACTAGACTACACATGGGTAAGCATTTGTAGGGATTTTTTTTTTAATTTACAAAAAACGATTTTTTTAAAATTGCAAAATAATATTTAATTGCAACTTGTCACATGGCTCATATAATTGAAATAGGTGTTGTTTTACATCTTAACTTTGACTAATGAAGTTGGCTACTTTAATTTAAATTTCTTCCGGTAAGTCTACACCGTTTCCGGCTCACAAGACACATTTCATTACGAATCGAAGTAAACTCCGTCGAAACAGACACCGTGCAGTGTGTTTCTTTCGCGAATGAAGAGCGCCCTTCTAAATTCCAACTTCGAACTTCACGTGGAAATGGAACACAAGTTAACTTTCCTGTCACTAAAGAATCTCGCGAGACGAGATTTCATTCTCCCGCGTCATAATAACCTCTCGGAAGAGCGCTCTTTCCCCACATGTGGGTGAATGTCAACAAGAAGGCACGACAGGTGATATATACACCACATTCGGGGAATAAGCAGAGGTATTCAGTGTGGGCATGGCGGAGAATGCGTCGGATGATCGTGCCGTAAAGTGTCCGGTTTGCGCGTGTGACTTTGAACCGGGCAGAATTAATGCGCACTTGGATGAGTGTTTACAGGGCAATGATGTTCATCATCACACATCTGGACCACCCTCCAAAAAACCTCGCACTGGCACTGCTGACACCCGCCCTTCTGCAGTGTTCTCCGTGTTTCAAAGCAGATCTAAAGCGACTGATCACCAGAAGCAGAAGCCCGCATCTTTGGCCACAGAGAGTAGCGTTACAGAAGTGTCCATCAGTCCAGACGTGAAGCCTGAGTGTGCAGATGCACCAGCTGCTTCTTCACCCAGAGCATTGCGTCTGAACAATGACAAACCCCTGGCTGAAGTCCTGAGACCCAGCACCCTGGAGGAGTATTTCGGGCAGAATAAACTGCTTGGAGAGCAGACCCTGCTGAGACCCCTGCTTCAGTCACAGGACATCCCATCTCTGATACTCTGGGGCCCGCCAGGCTGCGGAAAGGTCTCTGGTTTGTAGTTAATTCACCCATTTGCACTAGATACCTTCAAGCCTTATGCTCTCCAAAGTCACCATGAAATCAAAATGGACACATTTTTTATATATATATTTTTTTTATTATAAAATATTGCATTCTTTATTATCACACACATCATTATTGTATTGTTTTTGTTTATTAATGTGCCCATAATCTTTATTTAAAATAACTTCGCCCTTCCACTTTCACTGGCATGAGATCTCAGCAATAGAAAACAACAACGATCACATAACCTAAGCTACAGGTGAAACTCGGAAAATAAGAATATCGTGCAAAAGTTAGTGTATTTCAGTAATTTAAATTAAAAAGGTGAAACTAATATATTTAGTATATATAACTATATACACATGCATGATTATACTTTTCAGAGGGCCGACATTTCTGTATTTAAAATCCTTTCTTTTTATTGATTTCATGTAATATTCTAATTTTCTGAGATTTTGAATTTGGGGTTTTCATAAGCTGTAAGCCATAATCATCAAAATTATAACTTTTGCACGATATTCAATTTTTTTTTAGTTTCCCCTGTACATTTCCCATAGACAAAACCTATTTTTTTCTTTTCCCATGAGCTTTTCCCCAATTGGGAAGCAATATCGCAACTTTAATTTCATGCTGACTTTTTAGGGAGATTCTCACAAATGTGTGTTATCGAATGTAATAAAACATCATCAAGTAAGACATTTTGTTTATAATGTGTTTCAAAAGTCCTTTATCCTGGTCTCTGAGACTCCAGATATATGTTAACGGATGTTACAGACCCTCAAAAAATCATTTTAACAGCTTGAAAATATGCCAAAGAATAGTTCACCCTGTCATGTTAATCCTGTGTGGATTTATTTCTTCTGCGGAACACAAAAGAATGCTTTTTTTTTTTCCTGTTTCCCATTTTTCAGAATTATTTTGTGTTCCACAAACAAAAGTCTTCCGTTATAAATGTCATTCCATAATGATGTAGCATTTAACATTTTTGGCTGAACTCTATAAACTCTTTAAATATCAGGCCGAACCTTCATTATATTTCCAAAAAAAAATAATTTTCAAATATTTGCATTTATCAAAAAATAAATTAGGCTTTTTACACTCAATTTAGTTTTTACATTTACAGATTCTTTAGCTGGAATTTTATAAGAATTATTCTGTACACGCGACTGTGATTCATGTCACAGCAGAGGGAATGATGCTTTCCAAAGGCCTTGTTGTTTCATTCTGCTTTCTGTTTAATATCTGACTCTTTCCATTACTTGTTTAGTGCCGTTGTTGTGGATGGAAATACTGTATGCTGCCTAGTTGTGATGATCTTATGTTTAAGAATATTGCACACGTGATAGTCACTAAATGAATGCGAACCTGTCCCAGGAAGTAGGTAATATTCAGATAATATACAGCATATGTGAGTACATCTCACAGTGGAATTGAAATAAAAATAAAAGGACATTTTTACTTGAAGAAAAAGCAGCTTTATTAATAATAACAGACAAGCATAATTCCCCCAGACAGTCTCATTACAGTTACACTCTTAACGGTTCTTCATTTGCATTGATGGTTCCATGAAGAACATACCTGGAACCTTCTCATTGCACTAAAGGTTATGTAGATTTTTAAAATGTTCTTCATAATACTAAAAAAAAAAGTTCTTCTAATGCATTGCTACCAAACCCCCCTTTTTGAAGCTTTGAATTTATGGCCCTGTTTACAGCTGGTGTTAAGATGTGTTTCGGTCGATGGGATCACTAAACACAGGTGTAAATGGGGTTTAAGAGGCTTTGAGCTTGTCCACTGTCGACCACTTCCAGAGGAAGTTGAAAACACATTCGGCCGGATTGCTTTCGTAGTGTAAACACTCATGTGATCGAATGTGTTCAAACAGGCACTAAAGAGCGTCTTCTCTCCGTCTACTGATCTAATGCGTGACATTATGAGAAGAGCGATAGCCAGACGGGGTTTAACTGTCGGCTGGAGACCCAAGTTTGGTTTGAAGATGAAAAACGTACCAAACACAATGTTCTCTCATCATTCCTGATCTCTAACACACACTCACAGCGTTCGGCTGGTCTTGTGTCTGTCAGAGCAGAAACTAAAGCTCAAGCTCTCGGTGTTTTTCCCGTCGTCTCCGGACACGTTCATTCATTTACCCGACCATGGACCCTCCCCTCGAAGAATTCAGGACAGAAGTGTGTGAAAGTGGACAAAAGAGACGGATTAAAACTCCTTTTTTAAACGGGAATGTGTCTCTCTACTTGTAATCCGATCAACCAAAACACATCTTAATACCAGGTGTAAACAGAGCCTGAGAGTTTATAAAAATTCATGTGTGCGTCCATGTTTTGGCCATAATAGAGCATTTAATGTCTTCTATACAGTAAAGATCTTTAACCAATGTCATTGGTTTCATTTGAGCTAGTTGACCCAATTATATTCTATTCTAAAGTGACTTGTTAAGACGAGTGAAAAGGGTCAAATCAGCTGTTGACAGGTGCAGAATAATGTCCCTGGGGGTCATTATGTGAACTTACTATTCTGAAAAGATAGTGGTGGGACAGGATGATTTTCACTACTGCATTATAGCAATGAGAATGTAATGTGCTTGAATGTCATTTCTGTATATTTCCCTTTGGATTTTTGAGTGGCTCAGACATTTCTTTGTGACATTCACCCTGTTATTATCTTGCCTTCAATACTTGTACGGATGTCGAGAGGTACTCTTTTCAGTGTAGACTAGAAGCTTATTTTCGATTGCTGTGATGGATAGTTCACTTTGTGATGTGTAATGGAAAACTAACTTGGGGGATTCAGAAACGGGGACCTTCCTGTGTCAACTATCTGGTTTCACTCATTTATTTTTGGTATTTTATAGATTGTCACATGGATCTACAGCAGAGCCAGTGTCACATGTTGGGGGTCTGTTCCCCTCTACTTGAGTTCGCTCATGTCAAATTTAGTCGTTCTAAACTATTTCAAATGGAAGTGATACGTTGCAAACAACAAACTTGAGTCAAAAGTGATCACATTTGATGCAATCATGAGAAGATTCTTGTAAATATCACCATCCCATCCTGTTTGTTGTTTACAGACCACCCTGGCCCATATTATTGCCAGTTCTTTTAAGAAGAAAGGTACAGGACGCTTTGTGACGCTCTCCGCCACCAGCGCGTCAACCAGTGATGTGCGTGAGGTCATCAAACAGGCCCAGAATGAGCTTCGTCTGTGCAAGAGAAAGACTGTTCTGTTCATCGACGAGATACATCGCTTCAACAAATCCCAGCAGGTTCGTTACCTTACATTAGAGATACAGTCTCTGGATGCTAAAGCCATAGAATTTATGAATGTAACCACATTAGGTAAAAACACTAGAAAATCAAACATAATAGATCTGTTTTTGAAATTGAAGACAAGACACTTGTGGTTGTAAAACATTAGCGGGACATGATGATAGTTCATGTAATTCGGAGAACTGACTTCATATGGTACATTTTAGATACAGACACTTGATTTGAAATTCAGATGTTTTTGCGTGTAGCTCTCCAAGTACTTTTGGTGACCAATGCATGTCATTAAATGTAAGTTCACGTTTGTTTGAGGTCTTGTGTAGGTACAGCTGGCACAGGATCACCCTGGAAGCATGTTTATTTGTGTATGCCAGACAGCCAGTACAGTGTATCCTTCACGACAGCGCCAGTGGCCTTAACATACACCCATAATTATATTTCTAAATGCAGCAGACAATATGCCAGGCTCAGGATACCCTTCTCATTCCTTCTTATTTAGCTTGGATTCAAAGAACCTGAAACATACCCCCCCTCCCCGGACAAAAAAAGGAGCGACGTATATTTATATGGGAATTTATTGCGCCTCTTTATTGTGTGCTGCCAGAATACCAACGTGAGTATGAGGCTTTCAAGCTGGAAATTATTAGACCGAAAATATATGGTAAAAAGATGAGGTCAACAGGAAGATAAAGATAATTGTGTACCTCATCCGTGTCACCGGGTGCAAACATGTCCAGTTAATCAGACAAATAGTTCCTTTCAATACAACCATCTTTCGTTGGAGCATTTTTTGTTCATTCAATTTGAATACAATGCGAAATTTGTCATGGGGAAATCTTTAGCTCTGAAGCGAAATTCCAGAACTTGATTCCGACCACATAAAATTGCTGGACAAGTCTAAATGTGACCGAACCTTGACCCAATGTTGAGTTCTGCATAATTCGTTATGGCCGTTTTCTCACCTGGCTAGTTTGGAACATTTGTTTTTGGAACATGCCACGTTTTCTCCCTTAGTTTGTGTCGTTTAGGCATAAAAGAACAAGGCATAACGATCGATCTGAACAAGGTGGTCTCGCCCCGATTGAAAACAAGTTCTGGAGGGGTTCGCTTGTGGTGACAAAGCAATCAGACCCAACAAACCAATGAACCGAGCGATATTATAATTCATAATGGGAAATGTGTTCCGTAAAAAGCAGCAGTGTCTGATTCTCTGAGTGAGCACATTAGTTATCATGGTTGAAAACCAAAGACAGCCTCCATCTTAAAATGTCATGTAATTGCAACCAGTGCATTACAACAGTGCTGTCCAGACAAAGCCTTTATTCCCACTCTATACATCAGTTTGAGAGGGTATAAATGCTTCTATACATTTGTACAAGTCAGTGTAACGACAGCTAAAGCCACAACAAACATGAACAGGTGCACTCTGACCAATGAAAGCGCAGTTTTACTCGCGTCACCTGCATAAACACATTTTGGTGCTCTTTGAAATGTTGCCTTGTAGAAGCGAACCAAACCAAGAAGAAAATGCGACATCGCAAAAATGTAAGTCCCTGTTTTCGGAACAAAACGAACAATCTAGAGCTGCATGAGTAATCCATACAGTATCACATCATGATTATCAATTTATCCAGAATCGTGCAAGATCTAGAACAATCTATAGGTCTGGAAAATTTTAAAATTCCAGAAGCAACTTGGTACTTAAGCCTGCACTAGTCTGAAAAAGTGGCTATTTAAAAAGAAAAATTGAGCTTTTAAAAGACAGAGATATCAACACTATCATCATTACTTCTAGAACAGACTCACCTTTGATATTTAGCCATTTTTTTGGATTGCTTGGTGTCTTCTCTTTCCCCCCAATGTTACCTTACTTCAATATTCCTCTTCCCGTTCTGGCATCAGGACACCTTTCTGCCTCACGTGGAGTGTGGGACGATCACTCTTATTGGGGCCACCACAGAGAACCCGTCCTTCCAGGTCAACAGCGCGTTGCTGAGTCGGTGCAGGGTTCTGGTGCTGGAGAGGTTGTCGGTGGAGGCGATGGGCTTGATTCTGCGTCGGGCTGTAGACTTCCTCGGACTGCAGGTGTTAAATGGGGAAGCAGTGGAACGGGACTCTTCGGAGATCTGCTCAGAGTAAGTGTCAGCTGTGCTCTTGTTATCACAGCGTATCACCTGAAACAGAGATGGGTCTTCCACCCACCTTAATGCCTCATTTTGATGATTTATTGGCTTGTTAGTCATTGGGAATGGTAAGTAGGACAAACAGTTGTCTCTAACCCTGACCTCAAGTGTACCAGCTGTGAACTGCTCCGGATCAGGTTTTAGGGCCCTTAGGAGTCATGGAAGCGTCTGCCGTAAACACAAACGCTTGGAGCCGGTGTTGAGTTTCAATGAACCCAATGTTCTCATTGTTTTATGAGACTCGGTCTGAAGAGCAATCTGTGACTCGGATCTTACGGATGAGAATACAACATTTGATGAGTAGGACCACTAGTGTAGAAATGGAAATATCTAGTATTGTTTAATCGCTGTTATATCCCACGAAAACTCTCCAGAGTCTGCTGGTTTCTGCTCTCCGTCAAGCCTAAGACCAACCCTTCATAATCTGCAGCATACTGATTTATTGACCTATTGCTTTATTAGTCAAGTTCAAAGCAGCCTTATAGAAAATCATGATGATATAGATATTATAAACATGATTTTCTATCAATGCTTTATAGTTTGGGAAGGTTATGCTTCATAAATTGTTCTATCACTTTGCATGGCATCGCTGTTAGAGCCCTTTCCCTTAAAGGAGTCGCAAACAATTGCGAAACAAGACGTAAGGAGGGTCGCACACTGTGACTGTTCAGAATCATACCGCACCACAGCGTCACTCACATCGTTTTCCATTAAGATACAACAATTTAGGGCAAATATATGTACGTACTGACTTCACCATAGGAGATTGTGTATTAGGCATTTTTCAGTAACAGGTTTGTTTTTGTGGCTTGAATAAATATGCTTCATTTAGAGAAATAATATGGATCACACTTTCTCTTTACACAGTTTTTTCCCCAAATACCTTAATTCAAACTCATTGACGCCACTTTATTCATTCTTGATGTGAGCTTTTGCCTATATTGTGATTAGATTCACTGTTTTGGACTGCCTCCTTGAACTTGAGAATGTGCGATAAGCCTGTGAGATGTCCTAGAAGACAATTAAGAGGACACTTTTGGGCAAAAAGTCTTTATTGCTCCGTGCATGTGAACTCAGGGGGACTATGAGAGAAGTTACAGAGAATTTTGTTTTTGTTTCCATTTTATTTTATTTAAATGGTATCCCCAAACAGTAATTGACTGTCGTAAAGCTGAAAGCAATACAATTAATCAGAATAAGATTTAATAATAAATATAGTAGTCCTGCATGTGTGGACGGACGCTGTCATAGATGTGGGTAAGATGAGATCTCCAGTTAAACATTAGGGCAAAGATCCAGACTCCCTCTCTCGTCTGGTCTTGTAGGACGCTCTGTTCTTGCATTCGGACAATATTTTAATGTCAGAACTGCCTAAAAGAAACCAGCGCAGCAGTTCGTTAATGATGGGTAGGATTAGGGTAGGTCAGGGTAGGATTTGGGTGTTACAGTCCCTTCCTTCACCCATGCTGGTGTATGGTTTAAGGACAGACAATTGTAAGTTTTAAAATTGTAAGTAAAATAGCAATGTCTCAGATCTTAAGTTGCAACTGCTTAATTAAATAGATTGTCTGACTCCACCATCACTGGAGCCAGGGCTTTACTGTGTTGTTTTAGTGGTGATTTGGGTTGTTGCCTGTTTTTAGCTTCATGGCATCAAAAGTGGTTTGGGATTTGGAAAAGCCACTGATAAGTTAACAGAGCTTTACAGCACAGCGAGTAAATGCCTAGTGTTTTCACTAGGGTTGGGTATTGTTTGAATTTTAGCGATTCCTATTCTTCTTATCAATTCCAATTCTTATTGTTTCCCAGTTTCGATTCCAGTAAGGTAAAAACATTTAGTCAAACATTTATATCAAACATATTTATTCTGTGTCTTTTGGAAACATTTGTTGGAGCTGATTTTCATGAACAAAAATCAGCAGCCTAAAGATCACTAATATTTTTTCTATGGTTTTAACATAAATACCACAACAAAAACAACTGGACTAACTAATATAAATGTCAGAGATTAATAAAGACAAGTAAACGGTAATAATAAGAAGAAATAAACAAATTGGCAATATCACAAATAAATACAGCTGAACAAAGTTCAGGTACAGAAATTGAAATCAAACGTAAAATAAATCTGTATTAATAAAAGTTATTCAGTCAAGATCAGTGAGTGAGATTCTTTTTCATTTGTTCTTTGATTAACATTAAAGGAATAGTTCACTTAAAAATGGAAATTTTGACATCATTTACTCACCCTCAAGTTGGTTAAAACCTGTATGAATTTCTTTCTTCTGCTGAACACAAAGGAAGATATTTTGAAGAATGCCGGTAACCAGACAGTTGATGGACACCATTGACTTCCATATTATTTTTTTAAACTTTTTTTCTTACTGACATTCTTCTAGTGTGTTCAGCAGAAGAAATAAATTCATACAGGTTTGAAATAACTTGAGGAACAACTATTAATTTAAAGGAGTCATATAATGGTACATGCACTTTTACAAGTTGATTGTACTGAAATGTGTGTTGGCAGTGCCTGTACACAACCATCATATAATGATAAAAATCCATCCAGTGTTTTTGTTTTAATCTCCTTATATGTTTTCCCCTGCCTCAAATCGAGCCGTTCGAGCCTGTGACGTCACACGCTCGCACGCCCCTCCCACGATTGTTGATTGACAGCCGCGTTTCAACACAGACCCGCCCTCGCTCGTGAGAGCTGTCAATCATAGTCTGCGCGGTGCGGACCGGCGCGGTCATTGTTGACATGCTGGAGCACTGTCTATGAGCAGAATGGCGTCTAAGCGATTGTGGTGTTCTGTTCTTGGGTGTAATAACGAACACAGCAGTCATTTTAATGTTCCTAAATCCGAACCGCCGAAGACGCAGTGGCTGAGTTTGCTTTCCAAGGGAATATTCCCCACGAGCAACGTCAATGCTCTCAAGTTTGCGCGAATCATTTCACACACCAGACTGCTTTATAAAGGAGGGTCAGTATAAAGCTGGATTTGCTAAGAAGCTGCTCCTGAAAAAAGATCGGTACCAGATATTCGTGTTCCTGCTGAACCTCCAGAACAACTGAAGTGAGTGTAAGGTTTTATTAAACTTTATATTAATATTTATATTAATCCTTGTAAATCGCTGGCTGCACGCTTCACAATGAATGCGTCTAAGGTTTACACTCAGGGTACATTACGGCATGTTTTCTATGTATGACGTTCTCAATATAATGCATAATCCCACGTTTATACTGAACAACGTGTTATGGTTATTGTGTTACAAACGGTGTACGCCAGAGCCCGCTCTGGTGTACACAGAACAGAGGGGCGGAGTCAGCAAAGCTCATGATCATTTAAAGTCATATACACTGAAACGGCGTGCTGAAAACAGAGCTGTTTTTTACCAGGTAAAATAAGTGTTTTCATACAATACTAATGAGAATTTTTAATTAAAGTATATTACAAACTTTTAATTTAGACCCTAAAGAATCATATTAGCTTGTACAAAAATGGCATTATATGACCCCTTTAATGACATAGATGGCAGCAAGTTTATTAGGCTGCTGTCACTTTAAGACCCCATGCAGGATCCAATCTACTGTTGCACGTGTTCTTTCTCAACTGTTTCCGCTCATTTAAGACGTAACTGACTGTGTTTATAAAGATATTTGGACAATTGTGTGTGTATTTGTGGATTCAAGAGCAAGAAGACATGGACAAGAACTAAATTCAGTATCATGTTCTGTATGAGAATTGGCTCACCACACAGCGCGAGTGCCGAATTGAGTTCTCTTTGTCGTCGTCTTGCACTTGAAAAGGCCTGAACTCAATGTGCTGTTTGTCTTCAGATCTCAGGTGTGTGTTGAGCAGAAAGCCCTGGACACTGTGGCGCACCTGTGTGACGGTGATGCCCGAGCCGCTCTGAACGGCCTTCAGCTGGCGGTGCAGGCGTGTGTTGTCCAGGTGCGCGCGGCTTCCTCCAATCCCAACGCCGGCCCTCAGCAGATAATCGTGCGTGAGCAACACATTAAAGAGGGCCTTCAGAGATCCCACATTCTTTATGACAAAGCAGGTATGTGCGGTTTGCACTGAAGTTATTATCCAATAACCAGTCCATTTCATCTAATGCAATTATTGTGGCTAAACTAACCTGTGACGACATATCTCCAGTTGTTGCACTTCCACGAATTAAGCTACCACAAATTTGCAACCGTTTCCCATTGTGGTGTTGCTTTTACGGTCTTGAATTTGTGTGTCATATATTTTTAAGCTTATTAAAGTATTTTGTCATTAGCTTATTAGTTTAGCAACATGCTGATGTATTTATTTATTTATATATTTATAAGATTTTGAAAAAATATATTTGATTTAATCCCTCAGGAATGTGTAGTTGCAAGAATCAATGCAAGTTCAAGCAATCCCAGATTATCCCTACATTACTTGGAATAGTTTTCAGAATATTTCCGAACATTTTTATTAAAACGAATACATTCCAGGTAAGTGAGCGTTACTATGAAGGAATATATTCTAGGAATTTATAAACATGAAATGTATATCAATAGGACTGGTTCATGAGAGCGGTTGAGCGTTTTGTTCTCGCATGTTTTGTCTTCAGTAAATTATTGCCAAAACCTTCTATAATAATGGTAATTGTCCTCAGTCAGTGTAATTCACGGTTCACTCAGTCAGACATCACTTACTTAAGCTGGACTTTTTCTATCTTCTAATAAAAAAACGTTGCATTATTTTCCTGTTATCACTGTAAAGCTGCTTTGAAACAATCTGTATCATAAAAAGCGCTATATAAATAAAGCTGACTTGACTTGAATAAGTCATTGTAACTTTGTTCACAGAGTGATCATGCTATAAAATGGAGTTCATGTTTGTATGAACAGTCAGTCTTGAGCTTAACCTTTATATGTTTACTGCATATTGTCATAATGCACATAAATGTTTACAGGTAGTTGTACTCAAACTCTCACCGACACACAATACACGGACTCAGATCCACAGTTCACTAGAAATGTAAACTCTGTGACACACAGGTGAGGAGCACTATAACTGTATCTCAGCCCTGCACAAGTCAATGAGAGGATCAGAAACAAATGCTGCCCTCTATTGGCTGGGAAGAATGCTGGAGGGAGGTGAAGACCCCCTGTATGTGGCCCGCAGACTGCTCCGGTTTGCTAGTGAGGATATTGGTAAGTAGCTGCTCCTTTGTTTTCCAAAACCTGTGTTGTTTTACCATAATAGTAAATTCATAATTAGTGTGTGATCCAAAAGTGAACGTCTTGACAGACTGGATCTGTTGTGGACTCTTCTAAAGGTCTGGCGGACCCTGTGGCGCTCACTCAGGCTGTCTCGGCGTTCCAGGCCTGTCACTTCATGGGCATGCCCGAATGTGAGGTACAACACAGACTAATACACTGCAATTGCTGCTAGTGGTGGGAATCTTTAGGCACATCTCGATTCGATCCGATTTAGATTTTGGGAGTCACAATATGATACTAAAACAATTATTGATCTACATTAGTTTAACTGCTTTTAACTGTTATTTGAGGGTGGTCTGATTGATCGGGCGCTGATGGTTAATAGCCAATAATAGCTTTATATGGTTTGACCGGTGGTCTCTATAAAGGCCAATCAGATGACAGAAAACTCACAAGACAAGTGTATGTGTAACAGTTAGTGCTGTCAAACGATTAAAATATTTAATCGCGATTAATCGCACTAATGTCATAGTTAACTCGCGATTAATCGCACATTTTTATCTATTCTAAATGTCCCTTGATTTCTTTTTGTCCCATTATTTTTTCTCATTTTATTGCTCTTATCAACATGGAAAAGTGGATCGGCTTGCTTTGTGCAAATATTTTTTTATTGAAAACAACATTGGCATATACAGTGTTCAATTTCACACTAACATTCTCACTTGGAGCAAATAATCTCTCACACAATGTAACACTGTCCATCAATAAAAGGGTGAAAGAAATACTGATGAGGTACTGATATTGACGAGGGGGCGGAGAATTCGCATCAGCTGTGTGTGTGTGTGTGCGTGCTTGGCCGTCATCAAGTGGTATTTCAGACTGGACGTGCTGCGATGATGATGGCTCAGTTCACAACGACAAAACACACAGATCACTTTGGTCTTGTCAATGGAACCATTTGGCAACTTTTTAAAAGTAAACTTTCCATTCAGAATCTTATTGGCATCCATTTCGGCGTCTCGCTCTCGTCATCCACTCAAAACGTAACGTTAACCAACTATTTGGCCGGCTCGCAAGCCCAAACAAGTGTGCGCGGCGTGCCTGTTGTTTTGTTTCCGGTCTAGCTAGATCCGCTTGCGCTTTGGTCGACGCAACAACAAAGCGTCCTGTTGCAAAAGCATGTGAAAAAAACTACAAAGTAGGGCTGGGCGATATGGAGCAAAAAATATATCTCGATATATTTTGCTATATCTCGATATTCGATATATATCTCGATATCTTTACAGGAAAATGGATGTGAATACAACTCAAAATATAGGCCTACAATCAATAGAAAATTAATTTTCCATAACAGAATGTAACCAAATGAGAAAAATTAAACACAGGGCCTGAATTTCGTCATCATTATTAATCACGTGATTCATATACAGAAACTGAATAAAGTAATCAAATGGAAAATAACACTGAGTAGTATTTTAGTCCTGAATAAATTAAATACATAGGTTATTAATCCTGATTCCTTTAACTTAAAGCTATCTTTTGTTGTATTGACAACAAAATGAATGACACACATATGGCTGCCGTCACTTTAAGAGGTAGTGCACGGATCCTGTGTTCATTATACTGGCATGCTTTTATGCTTATTAAAGACAAAACCGACTATGTTTAGAGTATACTCACGACGACCGAAATTGTGTTAAAGCAATATAATCCGCGAAAAATAACTTTTGTTACTGGCCAGCTGTTCTTAAGGCGGATTTTCTATGAATGAGCGCATAGAAAATAATCTCTCAGAGAGCGCGCGAGCACCGATTAGTTTAAAATCGCTTGAATGTTTAAACTGTTAAGACTTAAAAAGACGTGCAAATGGTAAACTTCAGTCACGATGCACTGCTGGCCCGATTGTGCGAGTGAATATCCATCATGTCCCGACTCCTAAACGCGAGTGTGTTTTATCGCCGCAGCTCTCGATGCTTGCCTTGCACAACACATTATGAGAGACGAGAAAGAAGCGGCACCGCTGAACACTCACGCTGTTTGTGAAACTGCGTCTGGCAGATAGTTGTTAAAAGAATGATTTGATTTTATAATCTGTGTGGATTACGATTGCGGGAATTTCCCGCATTATAAATGGGAGACCTGCGGGAATGATTAGAATTATGCGCAATACCGAGCCCTGCAATAGTTTAAAACAAGACGTTTGTAGTAGCCTTCTGATTACTGGAGTCCATTAATCGAACTTCCATGCCTCTTATATAGTAATTATATATTGTAGTATGTAGGCTACCAATTTACTAATGGAATTAATGCTCACACTCGGTTTCTCTCGTGCTCTGTCGCTCGCGCGCAGACACACTCGGAGTTCTGTAGCCTCCGGGCTGGTTGCGGATGAGACAATTGTTGAATGAGACAACACGCGAGGTGAGGGGGAACAAAAGCAATGGAGGCGGGGGCGAGCACAGCACAGAGAAGGCAAACAAGCAAAGTGGCGAAATCAGGATTAAATATAAACAATATATCTCTATATACGATATGTCAAAATCCATATCGTGTTTAAAAAATATCTCGATATATTTTAAATATCGAGATATCGCCCACCCCTACTACAAAGTTTGCTAGGCCAAAAAGACCGTTAATCGCGCGATAAAAAAATTAACGCCGTTAAAATGGGTTTGCGTTAACGCCGTTAATAACGCGTTTAACTGACAGCCCTAGTAACAGTACATTAGATCCGTGCATTCGGCCTTAAAGTGACAGCAGTCTAATATTCCTCAAAAGCCTGAGTTTCTCACAGCGCATATCCTGTGCAATAAAAACCTGCAATTCGCTTTGACCCTTTCTGAACTTTAAGGAAGTTCTGACATTTTCTTGCAATTGCGAGTTCATATCTTGCAGTTCTGAGAAAAAAAAGTCAGAATTGCAAATTTATATTTCCCCTTTTTTTCTCTCAAATTGCTACTTTCTCACAATTGTGAGTTTATAACTCGCAAATCGTTAGCCTCATAGCATTATTGACTATGTCATTTTGTGTTTTTTCTTGTTTTCCAAAGACATTGAAATATGACTTAGGCAATTATGCTATCAGGCTAACGAAATGTATGTTTTTATCTCACAAATCTGAGGAAAAAAGTCAGAATTATCTCACAATAAAAATAAAAAAAAGGTGAGATAAAAAATTTGCAAATACAATTACTTTTTTTTTTTTTTATTCAGTTGAAGAAACAAGCTTCGATAAAGTTTATATACTTGAAGTAGTTTTTTGATATCCCTGATCTTTCTTACTAACTTTTCACCTGCAATCTCACCTACATCTTTTCTTGAATTATTTTAGGTCATTCTGGCCCAGTGTGTGGTTTATATGGCCAGAGCGCCCAAGTCTGTGGAGGTGTACAAGGCCTATAATAACGTTAAGGCCTGTCTGAGAAACCATCAGGGCCCGTTACCGCCCGTGCCCCTCCACCTACGCAACGCCCCCACCAAGCTAATGAAGAATCTGGGCTACGCTAAAGGATACAAATATAACCCAAACTTCAAAGGGCCAGTGGACCAAGATTACCTTCCTGAGGAACTTCATGGTATCAACTTTTTTAACTGGACGCCGTCCAATCAATGACTGTTCCCCTTTTGGCTGCATGAGAAATGGACATTTTAAGTTTGCAGTTTTTCTTTTGCCTTTGTCATTGCTGTCGTGTCTTCCACTTCTTACAATGAGATTTCACAGAATCTTCAATAAATCTGCATTTTCTTATGCTGCTAATAATGGGTTAATATTATTCAAAGTTTTATATAAAAGTTGTAAATTGGTTTGCGGTGTGTACTTTGATTCTAACACCTTTAACCTTATTATTTATTATTCTCAGGTTAGGTAAAGTAAATTGAGTCTGGCATAAATTATAAGCATTTTAAAATCACTTATAATTTGATCAGAAGACTTCTATGTGGTATGTTCTTATTAAAAGTCTTACAACACAATAAATAGAAGCCTCGGTAGGAGGTTTTTAATTGGTAACTTTTCTTTATATAATAAACAAAAATGTAAAGGCAAATAAAACATAATTAAAGTATAAAATACAATAATCACATTTGAATCAAAGTTGTAGTCAGCTCTGGGCTTCTTGTCTTCCGCTTGGGATTCTTGTCCTCAGCTCTAGGCTTCTAGGCGTCGGGGGTAGAGACGTATCGGTATCCAAAGAGGCAATCAGCTCATCGGTCTTTAATACTCCTGTTGTTTACCACAGGCGTTAGGTTCGAATCTTTTTGATTGACATAAGTTGTGACTTTTCATAGTTTCTCAGATCCTCTTTAGGTGCAAGCTGTCCACCTCTTCATGTCCGTGAACTCCAGTAAACTTAACCAAGATGGCTGATTTCCTTTTAAGGTTCTAGGAGTAGAACCACAGTTCTTTGTGTTCTTGAGCACACACACATACATAGCGAACAATTACTTTACATCTATGCCAATACAATATAAGCCAATTTTTACAAACAAAAATAAATAACATTGAATCCAATGCATTATATTCAATACTTTGGCTAAATATGTGTAACAAAAAGGCATCTACAATAAACAAGGAGGCAGGCAATTGCATTTTCTTGATATCATCCTATATTATAACACCCCCTTCATGCAATTATCCCGACTTATTATCCTTTCGTTCTCAGACATAGTTGTGGCACAAACTTTATTCACTTCATCAAACTTTACCAATAACATGGACATTGGTTTGTTACACATTCTTGTAATATTTCACCCAGTGTTGTTTTCTTTTTCCCATAGCAAAACATAATTATATTTCCTATGTAATTATATTAGAATTATTTATGTATCATCAAGGGGCAAAACTTTGTGTTCTTGCTTGATTATCATGTAGATCAGGCCAATTTGGATCTCAAAAAGAATCCATTACTTCAAGCACCCTATAGGTCTTCCCCTTAGAGCCGCGGGTCCTCTCCTGAAGCCTGTGTGCTGACAGCGTTCGCTGGAAACTGATGTGTCCCGAAGCGCCACTGGCGGCGGGATACTGACACCAGTTTCATGAGGGCCCAACGCGAGTTAGGACCTCTTTTCCGATGCCTTCCCGGTCCTCGGATCCGTCTTCTCAGGAGGCTGTGGCGAGAGTCCCAGGCTCTCTGAGGGGGAGCTCTAGAGGCTCTGCTCAATCCCATTTGCTGTTATTTATATATTATTATTGTTACACTGTAATTTCTATAAATAGCTTACCAGGCCAATACAAGGCCACATTTCAATTACCATCAGCAATTAGGATAGGTGGTTCATGGCCACAGCAAATACAAGACAAGTCATAGCTATATCTGGTCATTGCCCAGAAATGAAAAATTGCTTTCCTCAGGGTGTTTTGGTGGATTGTCACTTGAAGAAGGTCCTCCATCATTGACAGAAATCGCCCAATGGCCGTGTTTGTCTTTTTTTTTTTTAAATATACTGTAACGGACAGAACTTGTTACTTGTATTTTATTGTTGCTGGGCCACTAGTGTGATGTTTTGTGTCACATGTAGTTACAACAAGAGCCACTTGAGGGTGCTATTGCCAGGTGGTAACCTAGTATATAAACACACCTACCATAGAAGAAGAGAGTTCGTTTGGTAGAGGGAAATCCAATGTTTGATTGAACTCATGCTACCTACTGGCTTGTGTTTATAGTCCTTTGTTGAGAACCCTGAGTTTCTGCTCAACTGTAAGTATGGATGATTTATATTCTTGATGTTGTATTTATTTCTTAAGTTCTCTGATGTTAGATGTGTTTTCTTTCTAGAAAGGACTTTTTTATTCACATGTTCTGTTATGAACACTGAGCAGAGAAATGGACAGTAAAGCCAAGTGGAAACTCCATTGGCAATGAGGCTACAGCACATGGACAGCATCAGGGCACAGGGAGCAAACAATTCACTGGCTACTGTGATGTAGGATCATTTCTCACATTGTGGATAGTTTGATTAAAATCATTGCATCGCACTCAAAATTTACCTTGTGGATTATATGCTCATTTCGTCTTCATCATCATCATCAGCATCGGCATCATCATCATCAACGTAACTTCTCAAAACATAGGACATTTCAGAGTTAAGTTTACTTCATTGAATTGATTCATTGTTGAAGAGACAGAGATCTTGAGAGTGCTTGGTAGTTTGTTTATTGAGAGTTTGGCACATGGATTTATCACAGTGGTGTAAATAAAAGAGGTTTAATGTTAACTTGTTTGTGAGGATATTTCTTGATCAGTACAGGTTCAAAAATTTCTGTTGAACCCCTCAGAGTAACATCGTTAAAAGAAATGAGGTGTTACAGAATGGCGCCCGAACAGGGACTCTACATTAAACTTTATGGAGTCTTTTTTTAAAAAGAAATATTTTTGACTGTACTGATTAATCTTCACAAGCAGGTAATATAAACCATCATCCACTATGACAGAGGGTATAACGGTCACAGATTTCTCCGGTGAAGCTTTTGTTCAGCACAGAGATTCTGTAGTTAATCTCATTGATACCTTAAGTGAGTTATACATAGACTCTGAGGAAGAGAAAGAATTCCAAGATGTAGCCACCGATCAGAGAGCTCATCCCGATGACGTGCCATTACCTCCTCCTCCACTTGAGTTTCATGAGGACCGATTGCAATCTGACAATGAAGAAATTGCCCAGCGCATGGGTAGCATTGAGGAGCACCTTGCTGATCTTGAACATCGTGTTAGTGGACTGGTTACCACTGAAGCCATGAATGCAAAGTTTCAAGCATGTGAAGACAGAATTGACTATTGTGTGCATAGAGAGGTGGATCGCGTTAAGCAGCTGTTCCTTTCAAAAATCGACGATTTGGGTCAAAGTATGGTGGATTGCTTAAAGCGACGAGACCGGCAATTAGAGCAACAATTTAAAACCATCAGACCTCTTATTTCGACTCCTATGCACTCCAGTACTTCTACTACTCATAAGATGTCCCAATCTCCATCCAAGACTGACCCAGTTACACAAAACCGCTCAAAGCAAGTAACATATTTTTCCTCATCTACTAATCCTCCAGTTAAAATTGAACTACCTACCTTCAGTAATCTTGATGCAGAAGACCCAATTGAGTTCATTGATCGATTTGAAGAATATAAGGAGCTGAGACCATTGTATTCTGAAGAGCTGTTCGCATCATTATCTGTGAGTCTGAAAGGTACTGCTAAGAGCTGGTGGAGAGCGGAGAAACACAAAATAAGAGATTGGTCTTCTTTCAAAGAAAAGTTCCTTTTTTCCTTTTTGAATGAAGATCATAAAGAAGTTGCTGCCCAAAAGTTAGCAAACTATCGTCAAGGGGTAAATGAGAATATTAGAGATTTTGTTTTCAATTACAGAGCACTGTGCCTGAAGAATAATTCTGAGATGTCTGAAACTGAGATAGTTCAAGCGACTTTAAGAAATTGCAACCCTCGATTGGCTTCGTTGTTAAGGGGAACAGTGAAGACCGTTGATGATCTTGTCCGACTCGGTACTCAGATAGAGAAGGATTGGATTGAGAGTAAAAAGAGATGGCATCAAGGAAAAGAAGAGGAACAGAGGAAGAAATCATCTGGTGAAAGAGGGCAACAAAGTCACCTCATGCTTGTTGATCCAACTCTCAACTCTCAATATAATAATGTGCTGCAAAGTTCAATCATTTTAAATCACTCTTACTTTAATGCTGTAATTGACACTGGAAGCACCTTCTCTTTGATACAGTGGAAAGTTTGGCAGAGGTTGAGAAGAGATGATGAGCATCTGACCAAAAGTACTCAAACTTTCATGCTTGCTAATGGTCAGAGTCAGAGAACTCAGGGAAAGGTTATCTGGGAATGTGAGATATATGGAGTGAAACTTGCTGTAACATTCTACGTGATGGATGATGTAGACTTGGCAGTTCCTGTCATTCTGGGACTGGATTTCCTAAGGGAAGCCAAAGTAACCATTGATTTTAATTCTTCACGTGTTTACCTGCCTGTTTCCAACACCAGTCACCCCATTTGTTTTAATGAACTTCAGGAGAACGCTGCCATCCAGTTTTATGCTGCAAAAAAGGATGTCGAATTGATCCCAAAAGAGGAAGACTTGAAGCTCGTTGATCAAGCGGTGGAAAATTCTCATGCCTCCATCAAGGTAAAGAATCAGTTGAAATCTCTGATGTATGATTGGTCATCAGTTTGCACTCACAAGCTAGGACGTACAAACTGCATCAAACATGAAATAAAAACAACTGATGAATTTCCCCTAAGAAAGAGACCTTATCGAGTCTCAAGAGTCAAGAGTGATTTTATTGAAGGACAAATCAAGGAACTGCTGCAACAGAATATCATTAGACCTTCCACGTCTCCGTGGGCCTCACCTGTTGTGGTAGTAGATAAGAAG
Organism: Rhinichthys osculus; assembly: GCA_029959095.1. Classification (NCBI taxonomy): domain Eukaryota; kingdom Metazoa; phylum Chordata; class Actinopteri; order Cypriniformes; family Leuciscidae; genus Rhinichthys; species Rhinichthys osculus. Next base: position 41,393,892 of record JARWKJ010000007.1, read on the forward strand.
GATGGTGGATCTCGTTTATGCATTGACTATCGTGGTCTTAATTCTAAAACTCACCTCGACGCATATCCAATGCCCCAAATTACAGATATACTAGATTCTTTGCAAGGAGCCAAGGTATTTAGCTCTTTGGACTTGAAGAGTGGCTACTGGCAGGTAGAGATGAATGCTGCAAGTGTTGAGAAGACTGCATTTGTAACCGCTTCAGGGTTATATGAATTTTTGTGTCTTCCCTTTGGCCTTAAAAATGCAGCTGCCTCTTTCCAACGTTTAATGGAACAAGTTCTCAGAGACCACAAAAATAGGTGCTGTATGGTATACATAGATGACATCATTGTCTACTCACCAGACATTCAAACACATCTGCAGGATCTTAAACAAGTCTTCAACAGTCTGCACACTGCTGGTCTCACTCTTAATCTCAAGAAGTGCAAATTCATCTGTTCATCCCTGGACTACTTGGGTCACACCATCACTGCTGATGGAGTCAAAGTGAATTCTGACAAGGTAGATGCGATCAAATCATTCCCTACACCAACTTCCCTGAAAGAATTACAACGGTTCCTAGGTCTTGCGGCTTGGTATCACCGTTTCATCTCAGATTTCTCTACGAAAGCAGCACCCTTACATGCACTTAAGAAAAAAGGAGCTAAATGGATGTGGACAGATGAGTGCCAGGGTTCGTTTGAACTTCTCAAAGATGATCTGACTAAAGCCCCGGTGTTAAGCACACCCGATTTTGATTCTCCTTTTAAAGTGCAAACAGACGCAAGCAACATTGGTTTGGGAGCAGTGCTGACACAAGAATGTGATGGACAAGAGAAAGTGATTGCGTATGCATCTAGATTGCTTAGGGGAGCTGAGAGGTCATATTCCGCATCAGAGAAAGAATGCCTAGCGGTGGTTTGGGCTGTGGAAAAGTGGCATCATTATCTTGAGGGCAGAGCATTTGAAGTAATCACGGACCATGCTTCCTTGGTTTGGCTTTTTCAACACCCAAAACCTTCATCTAGGTTGGAAAGATGGACTATCAGACTTCAAGGCTATCACTTTATAGTATGTTATAGAAAAGGACAATGTAATGTGGTACCTGATGTTTTGTCAAGGAGATATACAACTGAACCAACGGCCATGCTGATGCACACACCAGCAAAACATGTTCTTAATCCTATCACTTGTGAGCTGCCAATGGACTTGTCTCAGATTGCTGATGCACAGAAAGAAGACTCAGAATGTCAAGAAATTATGGTAGGAGTCAGAAACCAAAATACCACTGATCTTATGAGGACTCACTATGTTTTGAGAAATGATGTTCTATTCAGGAGTGTCCCGATCTCTAAAGGAGGTCAAAGATTCCAGATTGTGGTACCTGCTAAGTGGAAGGAATTATTTTTAACTTATGCCCATGACAGCCCCCTCAGTGGACATTTAGGCACATTTAAAACTCTGATGAGACTTTTAGAATTTGCTTATTGGCCTTTAATGCGTAATGACGTATGGCAACACTGTAAGCAGTGTGGAAAATGTCAACAGCACAAGTCTACAAATTTGAAGGCAGCAGGAGGTCTTCAAAGTGTACCTATTGTTGAGCCCGGATACATGCTCGGAATGGACATTATGGGACCATTCCCACGGAGTACCCGTCAGAATGAATATCTTCTAGTAGTGGTAGACTACTTCTCTAAATGGGTAGAGCTCTTCCCCATGAGATCTGCCAAATCTAACAACATCATTCGTATTCTCATCGAAGAGATATTTACAAGGTGGGGAACACCAGCCTTCATTGTTTCTGATAGAGGCACTCAGTTCACCTCGAACCTTCTGGATCAGTTGTGCAAGCAGTGGCAAGTAACCCAAAAACTCACAACTGCTTATCATCCACAATCAAACCTGACTGAGCGTATTAACCGAAATCTAAAAACCATGATCGCATCATATGTTGACAATAATCATCGTACCTGGGATCAATGGATCTGTGAGTTTAGATTTGCTTTGAATACAGCATGGCATGAAAGCATAGGATTTTCACCCGCTGAAGTTGCCTTGGGACGTCAATTGAAAGGTCCGCTACAAAGAGCTCTACAAAATCCACCAGATCCAGATCAACTGAGCTACAGTACCATTGATCGCCAGAAACAACTGTACGAAGCTGTTAGAGAAAATGTTGAGAGAGCACAAGCCAAGCAGAGGAAGTATTACAACCTCAAGAGAAGAACCCAAGACTTCCAGGAGGGTGATCTAGTTTGGGTGCGTACACATCCTTTATCTCGTGCAGAGGATGGTTTCATGGCTAAAATTGCCCCCAAATGGCGAGGGCCAGCTAAAGTAGTCAAAAGGCTAGGTCCAGTAAATTACAGGGTGACAATGTTGTCTGATCCTACCCAGATTGACAGTTACCATACCCAAAACTTAAAAATTTGCCATGTATCAAATTTTAACAATGAAGGGCGGGGTATGTAACGGACAGAACTTGTTACTTGTATTTTATTGTTGCTGGGCCACTAGTGTGATGTTTTGTGTCACATGTAGTTACAACAAGAGCCACTTGAGGGTGCTATTGCCAGGTGGTAACCTAGTATATAAACACACCTACCATAGAAGAAGAGAGTTCGTTTGGTAGAGGGAAATCCAATGTTTGATTGAACTCATGCTACCTACTGGCTTGTGTTTATAGTCCTTTGTTGAGAACCCTGAGTTTCTGCTCAACTGTAAGTATGGATGATTTATATTCTTGATGTTGTATTTATTTCTTAAGTTCTCTGATGTTAGATGTGTTTTCTTTCTAGAAAGGACTTTTTTATTCACATGTTCTGTTATGAACACTGAGCAGAGAAATGGACAGTAAAGCCAAGTGGAAACTCCATTGGCAATGAGGCTACAGCACATGGACAGCATCAGGGCACAGGGAGCAAACAATTCACTGGCTACTGTGATGTAGGATCATTTCTCACATTGTGGATAGTTTGATTAAAATCATTGCATCGCACTCAAAATTTACCTTGTGGATTATATGCTCATTTCGTCTTCATCATCATCATCAGCATCGGCATCATCATCATCAACGTAACTTCTCAAAACATAGGACATTTCAGAGTTAAGTTTACTTCATTGAATTGATTCATTGTTGAAGAGACAGAGATCTTGAGAGTGCTTGGTAGTTTGTTTATTGAGAGTTTGGCACATGGATTTATCACAGTGGTGTAAATAAAAGAGGTTTAATGTTAACTTGTTTGTGAGGATATTTCTTGATCAGTACAGGTTCAAAAATTTCTGTTGAACCCCTCAGAGTAACATCGTTAAAAGAAATGAGGTGTTACAATACCTTAAAATACATACTTTAAAATCAATTTGACATGCTGTTCATATGGATTACAAATAACTTTTTCTTACCTTTAGGCCAGATGTCATCATTGCACATAGATGAGTTGTCAAAATAATACTATTGTTGAAATTATGAAAATCTGCTGTATTCTTGAAACCTGGCTGGTGTCTTGCGGATCAGGCAGTATTTAACACACACTGTAACACCTTTATTAGGAGAGAGAACAACTCTTTACAACAACTCAACATACTTAACTGTGGCATTATCACACATTAACAAATGTTTTAATTTTTTAATTTAATGTACAAACCTTTCTTCACTGAATCTATGTCGTAGACTGACGCATTCTTTGTGGCAACCACTGGTTCTGTTAGACCTGGTGGGGTTGGCCCAGGGCAATAAGGACATGTTTCCTCTGTGGGCTCAAACCTTATCGGGACACGACTTGCCTGAGTCCTTAATTTCTGTGGCAAAATTCTGGTATTCTTTTGTTTTGCCAGAGATAGTTGGTCTTTGCAACCAGTTGGTGCTCCTTTAGTCCTTCCCCTACAACACCAAGTTCAATCTCTTCATTTTCAGAGGGGTCCCCTGACAAGTCACTGTCTCCTCTGAAAAACTCAATTAATAAATCTTCTCTTTCTTGGAAGAGCCACCACATTGCCATATAGATATGGACGCATCGATACGGTTCCTTTGTGCTTTTACAAAGGCAATACCAGTCCCCCGACAATTTGTCAAAGGACACTCTTGTCCACCCAAAGAGGCACCATCTTTATTTCTTTCCTGAATAAATGGAAAAGTAAACAAATCTGCCAGAATATCCATGTTTCTCAAAGAAAATGGGAAAAACAGCAGATTCCCTCTAATGACGCTAAACTGTTAAGAAAAGTCTGTAATAAAAACTAATAATTTAGTGAATAAAATGTTACAAAACCAACATATGCTCACCAAAATCCCCATCTTTAAAGTGCATTTATAGTGGCATATGCGAATATAACATTTTACGATACGACTGTAGTAGGCCTACGCTCTTATACTAACACTATAAGCTAGGCTATACGACTGCATATTATACATAATATAATAATGGAATCTACATCATTCTAAGTTATTTATATTTAAGGGTATTCCGTTTTCGGGAATTTTTATCTCGATGTTTTGCATTACATTGACTAAAGTTACTCATCCTCAGTAGCGACGAAGACACTCACCGTTCATGGTTGACCGAAAGTAGTACAACCGTTCATTATCTGTAGTTTATTTATATCAATATCAGACTCTGCTTACTCTTTTTTTTTTCATTTAATTTTTGCTACCGTCTTACTCACAAACAAATGACAAATACTCTGCCCGTAGATGTTCCTCCACTGTCGCAAGTTTTAGGTTATTTTGCACTGGCCAGTGTGGATTTGCTGACACCTACTGGCGTCCATGCAGCATCATGGAGAAATAAAGGTTACAGTAACGGATGCGACTCTTAATGCGCTATTCGTTGTGACTTCTGATTTATTCCTTGAGTTTCATAGGATGGGCAGTTTGCGTGATCAACAACATTGGCATTACATGTTTAACATTCAGTGGCTTATATGCCAGTCAGGTAGGCTACTGATGTGTCTCAAACTGACATGTTTTAAAACAAAAAATTTTTTTACTGACTTTAAAACGTTTAATTGACATTTATTTAAAAACCATCACTAAAATAGGCTGTTTATATAGGCTTTTGTTTCACAATTTCGTCAGTATAGCTGCTCAGCTCATCTGTCAGTCACTACTGAGGTGTCACAACACGGCAACCTGTTCCGCGACACAGTGTCAGTGTTACACGCGACACAGTGTTATGTTCCGATAATGCCAGTGGCACGTCACTATCTAACGGCTTGTGTCACAAAATTTTAAGTGACACATGCCACTCTCCACTGGCACATGCCAATGGAGACCGGATGTGCCAATAAGCATAGTGACGTGCCATTGGCTTCTGTGCGTCAGATGCCATGTCACTTAATGTTAATACCGTCTCTCCTCTCACGCCACACATCCATTTTCTCACGTAGAGAAAAATTGCGAAGCAAAGAAGACACCGACAGACAAGACAGCAGGTTACTTTTGATATGAAACAAATTCTCAGCTCTCAGATTCTGTCAATTTTATTTCGAAATTCAAACAATTTATACCGTTTTGGTGACAGATCGCTGTAGCGCCTCAGTTTAAGCGGCACGTGAACCGATCATCTAGTAAATAAACGCGAATGAGCAATAGGTATGTTGAAAGACAGACGAAATGTATATCCCTCATACATAATATCGATCAATCAGTGTTTTTCAACCGCGGAAAGAGGTCAATAAAACAGCTGGAGAACAGTGTTACATTTACCTCAGGAAAGCCATTTAATGACCATATACTAAAGCACGTTAGTTGGCTAGAAAAATTAGCTATAGAGAGGAGTATTTTGCTAAATATGTACACTATATTACATATTTATTGTATTTTTACTTATTTCATTAAAATATTATAACGTTGTTATTATAATAAAAAACACATTATATTTAATTGAGTTGTAATTTTTAACCTTTAATAATAATACCAGCTGACAGGGCTCTCTGTATAGCATAAGGTGAGAATATTTTTTCTATGGAAAATGTACATGTACTGTATCTACTGTACCTATTATTTATCATACATTCGTATGCAAATCGTCATATTCAAAAATAATCATACAAAAAACAGGAACAAAACAAAAGCACTCGCTCTGAGCGTGTCTTGAATGGGTTTGGGGTGAATAATTGTAAATGTACGTACAGCGGCCACAATGGAAGACTTCCGGGCTTGATTTACGTCTGCGTCATCCATTGTCTGTCTCCACATTGGTCACTTAATTTCATTCATGTGAAAGCAATTAAAAGGTGCGGGTTCGTCACGAAATCGTTACACCTGCTGGCCTGTTGCGCAGAATATCATGTACACAGTCATTTTGATCTTCAAAGTACCAATTTATAGAGACCAAACATGGTATAGGTGACCATTGATTCTATTGTAAAATACACAGTATCAACAAACTAGTAGTATTAAAAGACATTACAAGACATTACACACAAGACAGTAAATCATTCACAAAATGCTCTGGGATGCATGCTCATTTATAGATCAGTTCTTCGATAAATGAATGCAGGAAAGTCTGTTTTAATCTCTGTAGGACCTATGGCCGAGGTCCTGACCACATGACCACATTTTTCACAGCAATAAAGACATCTTATCTGATCGTCGCCCCGGTGACTTAAACCTTTCCTGCTCTCTTGTCTCTTTTGGGGGGATGTTTCATTCCTAAGAGTGGGCTTTGAAGCGTATTTGTTAAATGTCTGATTGTCTCAGTCGTTACAAATGCAAAGATATAACAATATATAAAACAAATATATAGCAGATATAACCACAAATCATGTACACATTTTAAATGCATGGGATGGGAATAAGAGTAAATTATGTACAAGTAAGTGAACTTGGAATCCTGAAGTCATTTAATGTTGTTTCAGGGTGTTCTCACTCCTCATCCTCCACAACTTTGCTCACAGGCAGTGAACACGAGAAAGCCCTCCTGTTTGGGGGAATAAAGGGACATAGTTTTTTGATTACTTCGTTCTTCTTAGCCTCTTCAATCCCCCGGTCATGTGGTCTCAGGAGAGAGGGCACCTTCAGCTCGAACTTAGCCCGGAGGAAGTCCAACTCGGTAAAGTGAGCATCTACGTGGTTTAGTTTGAAGAACAGGCTCCTGGAGCCACAACGCAGCTAAATCACTGACATCTTGCCCAACTTGGATGCCTTGTTGATCTTAACACAGGAGTGCCCACCCCTCCAATTCATCACATCTACATTCTTCATTTCAACCACTTCCACCTTCCTGGAGTTTGAGCTTGTCACAACACCCACAAAATCCTCAAAGTCATACACCACACCTCCAGGTCGATTTTTCATCTCCTGTTCGACACCATGGTGAAAACTGTCAGCACTCATGAACGTGTGTCCCTTTTCAAAATATTTCAGTGTGATATCCTCCATGGAGGTAGTATCACCATTTACAAGGCAGACCAGGGAGGATAGCAAGCACTAATTCTTATTTTGGGCAGAACAGTTGTCCACCCAGAAGATGCAGTGGCATATGTCCCTTTCTTTTTTTAGTGCAGTCACATAGGTCGAGGTGATCTCTGCTGCACTGCTGTGCCCTCAAGCCAGACCACAGAGATTGTGTTTTTTTATTTTTTTTTATTTAATTGTCTACAGAGGCAAAGGTCTCATGAAATTCCACAAAGCGCTTTGTGAAGATTGATGTCTTCTGACCAGGCATACGAGGCAACATGATGACTTTTTGAAGGTCCACACTGTTCACTAGTGTGTCCTCTGGCCAGTCCTTCTCTGCATCAGCCTGGTATGTTTTCCTGCTCTGCACGGCAGACTCTTTATGTCCATGCCACCTCTGCCACTGCAAGCAGTCCATGTCATGCATCCCCATCATGGCAGTATCCACAGGAATCAGCTGCAATGTTTGAGGTTCAAGTTTTCCCTGGTGTCTGCATGTGCAATAAGTGGGCGGGCAATATGCTAATGTATCGTCTTGACGTCACGACAAAACGGCTTATGACTCGTTTGAAAACGATTAATTTTAATGATTTCAGAGTCGACTCTTACTTTTGAAAGACAATAACTTCATATACGGTGCACTTTCAGATTAAAAACTTTTCAGGATGTTTTCATTCACTTAGAGCTGTTACACATTACATGAAAGGTCATTTTCCAAAATCCACAATAGGGGCCCTTTAAGTAATGATTACCTTTTTTTTCATACTACATGAGAAAAAAAGAGGTGAAACCGTCAAATTATAATGCAAGAAAGTGATTTAATGGGTAGAACACCTCAAAAAAGTTTAAACAAGAACTCAAACATTCTCAACAACAGAGAGAGAGGGGGTGGGGGGCTCGGTAGGCCTAGTCAGTGTCACAGTTGTGGTAAGTGTAAAAATCCCTTCCGTCTGTGCTGTCCTTGTGTGCCCAGGCTTTACAGGACCAGGAGCTGGAGCCAGACCTCCCTTGGCCTGGAGATGCTTTCCAAGCACACAATGTAGAATTCATTTTCATCATCAGATGAGTCCCGAATTTTCTGCTCTTCAATTTGGATTTTTTGTTGTTGCCGAAATACATTTTTCTTTTAGCAGCAGACCTGCTTTTCTCAGCCTCCAGTTGTTTTTTCATGGGAGTATCTGTAAGGACAGCGGTTTCCCTTCTTTTCCTGCCCTTTGTCGTCTGCTTTCTTTGGGTGTGGACGGATTGATATGGACACAACCTTTTTCACCCGTATCCGAGGATGATGGCTCAGGCTCACTGGCACTGAAAATATTCCTATTAAAAGGCCAAATTCCAGTGCATGCAAACCCTGCTTGAATATTTGCCGGTGAGGCAGCATGGGGAAGGGCACTCTTCACAATGCCTGGCAGATCATAAATGGTCATTGCTTGTACTAAAAGAGTTTGTAAGTTAGCGTTAGACGTATTCTGCAAAAAAAATGACAAGTTAGCTGTCATGTATGTACACATACCTGCTCAATTGCCATCCTCTGTTTATGAAGCTCTTCAACCCTTTTGAAGTCCTCCCGTGACAGGTCAGCGAGCAGACTGCCACGGCCTCTAGCCCGACCGCTGCCTCCCCCTCTCCCACGGCCGCCTTCTACACGCTCTCGGCTGGTGCTGGCTCTTGCGCCCCTGCCCCGACCTTGTCTCCCTCGGCCTCTAGGCGCACCTGGATCTTGGTCGGAATGAACAGGGCACGGGCTCGTAGTCAATATCAGATCCCACAAGATTCTCTTCTTGAAGGCTCTAAACGCAACAGCAATAAAATAAAATAAAAAATAATTGATGATAGACGATAGCTTGTTTATTGGCCTGTAGCATGCTAAAGTTAGCTATAGAAATGCTTGTCATACATAGATTTTCACTTACCGGTGGTGAGTCTGACCAGAGCCCGTCTACGGCTAATGTCCTATTAGACATTCTCTGGTCTGACATAGTGGAAACGACGTGCACGAGGTGAACTAGGCTCGTGCATGCTCTCTCGTGCACACGTTTAATAGGTGTTCCCTCTCGGGAGCAAATAGAGTGTTGCGCATGTGCATTTTTTAAAAAATTGGAGAGGGCGGGTCTTCTCTAAAATTCGGAAAGATCCTCCGCTATACCTTTAAGTCTGCCCTGTCTGGGGAAAGGAAGGGCAAGAGTTTTTTCGGTCATTCATGCAGATCAATGAGCAAGACTTACAGCTGGCGATGCAAACTAAAATCACACAATAGTTGCTCTAAATTATATATCAGAAATAATTGCACCGATTTAAAACATAACTTGTCTAGTGTACCTACTCAGTGGATATCTGTCCATCTGGTCCCTCCGCTATGGGTCGAGCCTCCAATTTATTTTCGGGACATGGAAAAAAAGTTGCAAGTACAGCCTTGTTTATCAGAGCGGGGAAATCTTCAGACTGTACAAAATGCGTTCGGGTGTACAAAACTCTTGGGTGTCGCGACTCAACAGGTCCCACTCCGTGCAGCACAGTCAGTCACTCCTGTTCGGTGTCCATAGCTTCACAATGTCCGCAGGTACACCACTAGTTTCCCGAAGTACGAGGCTGTGTTGCGGCATTGACCACCAGCAGCTCTCTCTCTCTCTCTCTCTCTCTCTCTCTCTCTCTCTCTCTCTCTCTCTCTCTCTCTCTCTCTCGTAGCCCTTTCACGGAGCTCCTGCAGCTCTTGCGTCAGTATATTCCGGCTCGAAAAGATAAGACCGTCCATCAAACATAATCGGTTCTTCGGTTGAATAATCCACCATCACTTTAGCGTGTATCTTGTGGAACCACTAAGTCTCTTTTTTAAATTATTTTTATTTATTTATTATTTTATTATTTTCTTTGTTGCGTTCAGTTGCGTTTCTTCTGAAAACAACGGACCATTTGAGATTACAAGTCACAGATCAGCTCACTTGGCACGACGTTCGTGGTTCGACTGGTCGAGACTGTTTTTCAAAGATGGCTCCTGCCTGTATACGCGAAGTGGACTGTCTTTATAAAATATCTTCTTATTGTATCTGTCTGTACACTTACAACGTTCTCAATGCTTCGGTTTGCATGTAGGGACCCTCATTATGCTACTGTGTTAGTGGTATTAAATAGCGATTTTTATTTTTCATTACTCTATGCCCTATATACAAGCGTTATAAGCTAAACAGTTTTTAGAGATAAAACTCTTTATATTCGATTATCATGAAAACAAATCTCAGAGAACGGTTGACTAGGTACCAATGTGTTATTAGACCAAAGGTTCATTTTGCGCCGGAGTTGTCCTTTAAGAGGAGCTCCTGCTCTAGTGTGAAAACCCTTTCGGAGTCCAGTATCCAACTCTGGGTTATTATTATTGTGACGCGAATTCACAACTTGATCAAGTTATGTGCCATTCAGAATGACTCAAGTTGTGGAAGCTCTTCCTGAAGCAACACGATGAAACACTGCAACTAAACCCAAATAATTCACAATGTTTTATTACTAATATTGTTCTCTTTATAAGGTTGTGTAATATGACAGTCCCAATCATAGTCATTATTAGTCGTGCATTGCCGTTTGAGCTGCGTGCGCTTGAAGCTGATCACCGTACGCTTTACTACAGCGTTAGCCTAATTCTTAACCAAATGCATCCTATGTGAGATAAATATTATAAACACAATATTACAACTTACATTTGCACAAAACAAAAGGCTGCGAATGCACACACAAACTTATAGTCATGATGAAGTTGTAAAATGGTCCCAAACATAACTTAATCAACGTTTGCAGTGATTAACTGCAACCTCTGTCCAATATTGCAACTCAATAAATTGGAGGCTCGACTCATAGCGGAGGGACCAGATGGACAGATATCCACTGAGTAAGTACTGTCAAACTTCGTCAGGTGCCGCGCAATCCAACGGACCACTGAGTTTGGGAAGTTGAGTCAGTGTGTGTGTTTGCGGGGAGGGGCGGCACCATCGTTACTTTCTAGCGCAATTAAATACTCTTGTTCCGCCTGTTTTGTTATATACATACCTACAATGTGCCTTTTCACGCCACGCGCTGTGCGTAGGCCACCAAGTGCTGAGGGGGCACCAAAAATAGCCTGATGAAAAATCAATCATCATACTCATAATAATTATAATGCCGATATTATTTCAGTATAGAAATATTATTAGGCACTTTTTAGGGATGTATATAACAAAACAGGCGGAACAAGAGTATTTAATTGCGCTAGAACGTACCGATGGTGCCGCCCCTCCCCCCCAAACACACACACTGACTCAACTTCCCAAACTCAGTGGTCTGTTGGATTGCGCGGCGCCTGACGAAGTTTGATAGTAGGCTTTCAACTTTTTTGGAAATGGCCCCGAAAAGACAGCAGGAGTCAGGATCAGAGAAAAAAAAGAAGAAGAAACTGCAAGATGATGCCCGTACATCACTTGAAAGTAAGTCCATGTTTAATAAATTTTAAATACGGAAAATGTGCTGCTAATTTAATGCCTATACATACACCTCGAACTAGCTGACATTAACAAACTCAAATATGTTGTTATAACTTAGGTGCAAGCTAAATTGAGATTTTACTGTTAAACATTATCTATGCATGTTACAAATAACTGATGCCAGCTAGCTGTTACTTTCTTCACTTTATATTGAGCAGTAGTTTATGGTTTATTTTGACGTGACGTGGTTAATTAAGCAATAATCCCCGCGAAGCCGTGTTTAGCTACACTGTAAAGGGGCTTGCTTTTATTAAACGGTTACTCCATAAAAATATTTTAATATTTATTTTATTCATAAAATAAACACCAGCAACAAAAAAATATAACGTTATAACACATGTATTCCTCCGCCAAGCAATGTAGTTCCAAAGAGGTTACCAAGCAACAAAGCATCACAAACGGCAGTTGCGCAGTAATACTAGTGTAATGCGCTCACAAGTGTGTGTTTGTTGAGTAATTTACAACGGCTTCAAACGCGGCTCAAACAATCAGAATCAAGGACTGGAACTATCCGTTTTATAATACTTTCTCAGTAACAGTTACGCTAACAATTCCCCTTGCTTCAGTACCATTTTGCTTTTATTCCTGTAGGTAAGATATAAATATAAAATGTCATTATGAATGATATAAAGCAAACATTGTTGTTGAATTGTGTGCAATATTGCAACTCATTCTATTATACTTTTATATTAGATTAGATTAGATTAGATTTATCAAATAGTTGATAAATAAGGAATAAAGGGGGAGAGCTCCTTGGCTGCATGCTTTCAGTTTAAAAATGTTTATAATTTTTCCGCTATAAGATTCTTTGTTTGAATATTTTGTCTCTTTCTATACTGATCCTTTTTCTTCGTTTTTTCTAAATGAATGCAGGGGGAATGCTGAGATGTGTACAAGGAGGAGCATGTGGCCAAGAGGAAGATACAGACGACGAGCAACCATCTACAAGCGGTTCAGGCACACATCAACCCCAGCCGGCCAGCAGTTTAGGGACAGATACACAGTAGAGAACCACCACCTCTGTAAGCACAAGTCCTGTCATTTAGAGTCCATCAGCAGGTGACAATGTAGAGACCTGTGTACCCCCTCTAACTGATCCTGCTCTTTGGCCGTCACAGGATTTAGACGCAGATCGTGTTGAAATAGTACAAAGAGGCCCATTTAAAGTCCCATCAGACTTTAATTTTCCAAGGGCACTAGATGGCAGAGTGTTTCATAGTAGCCTACAATTCAAAACACTCTCAAATGGAGAGAAAATAATAAGAAGTTGGCTTATTTACTTGTTCACAATGCTGTGTTCTGTTTTGCGTGTAAGCTTTTCAGTTTGAAAGCTGTAAAGAGGGCCACAGTGACTGGTCCAACGTCAACGGTAGTTTGAGGAGTCATGAATGTAGCTCAGACCATGCCCAGTGCATGTTTAAATGGAGGGAATTGGACATGCGTTTACAGACAAATGGAACTGACATTGCTGGAGGCAGAAAAAAGAAGGTGGCGAGATGTTCTCAAATGCTTACTTAAAATAACCCTATTTCTTGCCTCAAGGAATTTGCCATTTAGAGGCTCTTCACAGTGTCTGTATGAGCCAGACAATGGAAACTTCTTAAAGGAAGTGGAGCTTTTAGGCAGTTTTGATCCCGTGATGGAGAACCACCTGACCAAGATAACCGATAAAAGCTCCCGAACGCATTATCTTGGACAGCAGACACAAAATAAACTGATCCAGATCATCACCACCAAAACATTACAAACAATCCAGACACAGATTCAGGAAGCGAAATATTTCCCCATTATTCTTGACTGTACACCTGATATAAGCCACAAGGAACAAATGTCCCTCATTGTGCGCATTGTTGATTTGGTGCCAAAGCCAAATATCAAGGAGTATTTCCTTGGGTATATGGATGTGGTTGAAACAACTCGCCTGAACCTGTCTACTGTCCTTCTAGACAAGTTGAAGGAACTCGACATTCTGTTTGATAATTGCCGTGGACAGGCCTATGACAATGAAGCAAACATGAAGGGGAAAAAGCAAGGAGTTCAGGCCTGACTGCTACAATTTAATCCGAGGGCGTTGTTTGTTCCTCGCACAGCTCATTCGATTAATCTTGTCATAGCTGATGCTTCCAAGTCGTCCAGGGATGCCACTGGCTTTTTTGGCTATTTGCAGAAGCTATTTTGTTTCTTCTCAGGAGCTACACAGCGATGGAGCATCTTTTTCCCGAAACATTCCAAACATTTCAACCTGACTGTGAAATCATGGAGTGATGTGAGGTGGGAGAGCAGGCTTAAGAGTGTCACAGCTGCCAGAAGCCAAATTAAATAAATCAGAAATGCACTCATCGAGGCTAGGGAAACTGTCAATAAATCAGTCGCAAAAATAGAGGCTCAAGCCCTAGCAGAAGAGGTGGCCTCTTTTAGATTTCTGATCTGTTATGTTGTCTGGTGTGAAATTCTTATGACCACTAACCAAGTAAACAAGCTTCTGCAGACTAGTTCAATGCAGCTTGACATTGCTGTCAGGCTCATTGACAATGCCAAAACCTCCCTCTCCAGATACAGGCACTCTGGGTTTGCTGAAGCAGTGTCGACTGCCAAGGACCTTTGCGAGGCCATGAACATAGACCCAGAGCTCAAGGAGAAAAGGCTCAGGAACACAAAAGGCAGTTTGCATATGAGACTGCTTACGAGCCCTTCAGTGATGCCCTCAAAAGGCTTGAGGTAACATTTTTCAATAGTGTTGTGGACTCAGCTTTGATGTTACTGCAGGAGCGTTTCGAGACCATGACCCAGGTCAGAGACAAATTTGGAGTGCTGCTTGAGTTCAGCAGAGTGCACGGAATGTCCAAAGAGGACTTACAAAAAAATGCATTGAAGAGCAGAAGACACTGAATAAGAAATTCTGATATTGATGGACTTGAGATGGTTCAGGAAATCATCAACCTTCCTCAACTGTCACCACAGACAACTGCCTTGGACTTGCTCACATTTCTCCATGATAATTGCTTTCAAGAGGTGTATCCAAATCTATGGGTTGCTCTTAGAATTGGATTAACTCTCCCTGTTACAGTTGCCTCTGCTGAGTGAAGTTTTTCAAAACTAAAGCTCATTAAAACATACTTGCGTTCAACAATGGAAGGAATCATAAAGGAATTAGCTGGTCCTGAAAAAATAATCGGTACCAACTATTCGTGTTCCTGCTGCACCTCCAGAAGAAGTGAGTGTAAAGTTTTATTAACCTTTATATTAATCTTTGCAAATCGCTTGCACGCTTCACGATGAATGCGGCTAAGGTTTACACTCAGGGTACATTACAGCACGTTTTCTATGTACGACGTTCTCAATATAATCAAAGTCCTTTTAGGCAAGTCATGCCACTCGGCCGCCATCTTGGCAACGCCTCCGGGCAGCTATTTCGGACTAACAAGACCAGGCTCCTATCTAAATGAATGGGCAGAGAGTCAGAACTGCACTTTCACTGGTCACCGGGACATAAAAACTGCATGTATAGAAACAGCAGTAAAATATGATAAAAAATCGCTGAGAAAGTTTGATGACTTTGCCCCAAAATAAGGTTTAAAACGCCTTTTTCCCCACAGGTTAGACTTTTACTACGCATGCGCAAAGGTTCTCTCCCTCTCTCTCGTGCGCGTGCTACACAGTTTGAAGCACAGTATGTGCGAGCTCTTGCTCGCTCGCTCTAGATTCCGGGAGATTTGAACTAATTTGCGGGCATCAGGGAGCCGCTATCAATCTGCGGGAGACTCCCGAAACTTCCGGGACACTTGGGATGTCTGATTTTTACACAACTCACACATACACTGCATATCAAATCTGCCGCCTTTTCAAACAGCAACACATTTTCCGCTGTTCCAAACCTCAACTGTGCGCATGCGTCAGTGGAACCAGACGATAGGCTTAAATGTTTCCCGGCTTGACTGATAAAAGCAGACGATTGGCTTTCCAGCGGGAGGGGCGGGACATGTGCAGACAACCGCCATCTTTGGCGTTACGGGTTTTCCCTATATAGTTGTATTAAGGATTGAGGAAGTGGCATGTCTCTATATAAATAGTCTCTGATATAATTCATAATCCCACGTTTATAATGAACAACGCGTTATGGTTATTGTGTTATTACAAAGAAACTGTGTGCGCAGGTGTTAAAGTTAACATGGCAACACTACACTAAGCTTACTTTTGTAGATGGTTTATAATGGTGTCTGTTACTGATTAAGAAGTAATGTAAAAAAAACAGTTATAACTCATCTTGTTCTGGGTCCGACTCCGGTTCAAATTGATACGGTTGCACAGATGTGTCCTCAGAGACTCCCGCTGCCATTTTTTTCTCCAAAATATACCTTCAACTGTTGTCAAGCAACACTCCACGTGTGTTGTGCCTCACCTGAAGCCTCCACGTCTCATCCGCCAGCCTCGCCTGAAGCCTCCACGTCTCATCCCCCAGCCTCACCTGAAGCCTCCACGTCTCATCCGCCAGCCTCGCCTGAAGCCTCCACGTCTCATCCGCCAGCCTCACCTGAAGCCTCCACATCTCATCCGCAGCCTCACCTGAAGCCTCCACGTCTCATCCGCCAGCCTCACCTGAAGCCTCCACGTCTCATCCGCCAGCCTCGCCTGAAGCCTCCACGTCTCATCCGCCAGCCTCACCTGAAGCCTCCACGTCTCATCCCCCAGCCTCGCCTGAAGCCTCCACGTCTCATCCGCCAGCCTCACCTGAAGCCTCCACGTCTCATCCGCCAGCCTCGCCTGAAGCCTCCACATCTCATCCGCCAGCCTCACCTGAAGCCTCCATGTCTCATCCGCCAGCCTCACCTGAAGCCTCCACGTCTCATCCCCCAGCCTCACCTGAAGCCTCCACGTCTCATCCCCCAGCCTCACCTGAAGCCTCCACGTCTCATCCGCCAGCCTCACCTGAAGCCTCCACGTCTCATCCGCCAGCCTCACCTGAAGCCTCCACGTCTCATCCCCCAGCCTCACCTGAAGCCTCCACGTCTCATCTGCCAGCCTCGCCTGAAGCCTCCACGTCTCATCCGCCAGCCTTCGCCTGAAGCCTCCACGTCTCATCCGCCAGCCTCGCCTGAAGCCTCCACGTCTCATCCCCCAGCCTCACCTGAAGCCTCCACTCATCCGCCAGCCTCGCCTGAAGCCTCCACGTCTCATCCGCCAGCCTCACCTGAAGCCTCCACTCATCCGCCAGCCTCACCTGAAGGCTCCACGTCTCATCCCCCAGCCTCACCTGAAGCCTCCACTCATCCGCCAGCCTCACCTGAAGGCTCCACGTCTCATCCCCCAGCCTCACCTGAAGGCTCCACGTCTCATCCCCCAGCCTCACCTGAAGCCTCCACTCATCCGCCAGCCTCACCTGAAGGCTCCACGTCTCATCCCCCAGCCTCGCCTGAAGGCTCCACGTCTCATCCGCCAGCCTCGCCTGAAGCCTCCACGTTTCTTCCACCAGCCTCACCTGCTTACTTTTCTTTAGAGGCTATCCGGCCACATCCCAAAGCAGGGCCCAGAAAAATGACCACCAAAGGCAGAAAACGGCGCTCCACGGCCATTCTGATTGACACGCCAGAAAAGATAGCATTGGAGATCGAGAACAACAATGTTCTTCTCAAGAAGGCAAAAAAAAAGAATTGGAGAGAAAAAAGTTTAAAAAAAAGTTACAAATAAAAGGGGGAAAGAAGAGCAAAAAACTGAAGAACATAATGCCTGAATCAGAATCAGACGAATTCTGTATCGTTTGTCTCGAGAGTTATTCAAGTTCGAGGGAAGTGCTGGAGTGCTGGAGCTGTAAATCCTAGGCACACCAGGATTGCACCCCTGGAGGTGCTGTGTACACATCTCACAACTGTGACTCTGACTGAAACCAGAGTGTTATATTATTGTTGATTTCACAATTTTAACAGTTGCTAAAATGAGAGTGATTGCCGTAAAGTTACTGTCGTTAAAGTAGAAAGTATGCAGTTATATTGTTGACATTACATTGTTTACCTTTGAATTGTTAAAATGAAAAATGATAATATAAAATATAGTTTAAAAAAAATGTTTTACATGACAACAGACTAAATAAAAGTTAATTGCCTCACAAATTCTTCCATTCTTCCTACGTCACTAAAAGCTTACTGTATTTTATATCAATTTGAACATTTGACATCTGCACATAAGGCAACCCTGCTCCTGAAGGACCCCCAACACTGCATGTTTTCATTAATGAGCTGATGAGTTATATCAGGTGTGTTTGATTAGGGAGACAAAGGCCCAGTCCCAATTCTCACTTGAGCCCTAAGGCCTTCCTGGAAGTGGACACTTGTTGAAAGTGCACTTAGCGGAGTAAGTGCGCAAGGGCCCGAAGCTGTGAAGAGCAGAATTGGGACAGTTTTGCACACGTCACTTCTGTTGTGATCAGGAGAGCAAACACCATTCATTTGGCTAATGTGTGTGCTGCTTATAATAGAGGGTATGAGCATGACGTCACCGTCGGCCGGAGTGAATGCGGTCACGCCCACAAGTGGCAAAAAGACTGAGCGGCAGCATTTGTTTTCAGCTTGAATGCTGTGAAAATCACACAAAACACATCTAAAACGGGAAAGAGCTTTGCGATTGACTGTACAACTAGATTTGACCAGAAATCTGAGGTACTGTATATTTTTACAGACTGCAAAAAGCTACAGAACAGACTATATTCTGCATAATTGGATGTTTTTAAATAAACACTGACAAAAAACTATACAAGTTTTAGGGCTGGACGATATGATGATATACAGTATAACATTAATGTAAGTGATCACTCGGATTTAGACCTATCTATATTGTATTTATATAAAACGTTTACAGGCAAATTGTCTTCATTTATTTCCCCGGCGTCGAAATCAGGCACATATAAATGTCAGGAAACACGATTCCTGGCTGCATGTCAATATCCATGGATCACTGGATCTTTGATAAGTTGTAAGGAACACTATATCGAGTCCAACTTTTAGTTTAAACTGATAATAGTTTGTTTTACTCGCGTTAACGCAGTTTCCCCTATTAACTCCAGTCACGCAGCAGCTCTTCTGCCACTCAGTCCCGCTGAGGGGGGCGTGTTCCGGCGGGGAAGTGACGTTAATGCATTCCTTCTATAGCTGTAACATGACACAATCCTTTGAATGAAAAAAATAATATCTTTTTTTACTCTTAGCTACCAACCTTTCTGTTAATGTTATTAATATTAAAACAGTTTTTGGCTAAGATAAATTGTGATTGGGGTTTACCTGAGCTTATACTGCCTTACAGTATTCACAGCGATTCGAAATGCAATTTTTATTATGTTATTATGGAAATTGATATATGAAATTCTTCCCATCCCATACATGAAAAAATCCATGACGTGTTGGTGATATATTATATATAGGCTAAGGCTATATATTAAAAGTCTTACATAGGCTATATGTTTTATTGATCAATAATAGCCATTATTAAATTATAAGTAGCCTAAAAAGTATAAGAATCTATATAAGTCAAGAAATAAAGCAAGTTAAAAGATTCAGTCAAACATAAGTCACCAGGCTAACGTTACAACGTTACAGTTAAATATCATAAATATATAAAGTTATGTAACTTCACTTTGCCCTCAGCTAAAACGATTTGCCAGGGAACAAACCATACATTAATGAGACCAAAGATCGCCCAACATTTCTCTGGCCGCGCCGCTCTCACTATGGAACCGGTGTTACGGATCAACTGGGGATCATGTTATCTGGGGGAACGCGCGTGCACGCAGATAGTTTTACATGGATTTCCAGCAGATGTTAGACGGCTACAGATTCGTCACATGACATTTTTCACGGATCACTGATTAAAAACGAATGTTTCACCAGTTGTATACACACTGCGATGCATAATAAACCAATTTATTTTTGTACTGTATATTCCTGCGTATTTGACGCAATTTCAAAAAAGTTTAACATACTTAGTGTCAAGCTCAGAAACCACGCCTATGTTAACATGGGGCATTCAGTTTCAATGGATGAGCCGACTTGTGAACGCACTTCAGAAGACGTAAGAATGTCTCATATACTGTATCATATTGCGTCCTTGTGTTGTCATCTGTTCACAAATAACAACAGATGTAGATTAAGTTAAATTAGCAATAGGCCTAGGCTACCTAAAGAAAACATGAAATGCAAGGTCATTTACATTTTTTTCAACAAGTTGTAGGCCTATTAATTAATCTGTGTATAGCATATAATGGATCTATTATATTTATATAAAAACATTTATCAGTTTATTTTACTTTGCTGATTTTATTATCTTAGATCTCTTGCTTGTACAGCCAGCTCTGACGCATTTGTATCCATTTCCCTGGACATAAAGCAGCTGTGCTTATAGGGTCATGCACTTGTAAAATTTTCAACAGATTTATCAAATAAAATAAAAACTAATTTTGACTCTGCTCTGTATGACTATTCAATTAATTATTATTCTATCCTCTTGTTTTTGTTCCAGACTCCAGTTGAATTAAGCCAATAAGTCTTGATAAAATTCAATCTTGAAGAGGGAATAATTCTTGTTCTTATAATATTGTGATTGCAGGGCTTCTTTGGAATTATACAAGTTGTGATTATGCCAATGAAATCCAGTAATGTTCATTCTGGTTGAGAAGCTTCATCCTGGATTTTTGTCTGTTCTGAAATCAACATTTTGTATTGGCTGAATTATAAGATCAAATAGTTTCAAATTATGTTTTATTCTTTCAAAAACATTCAAATGGAAAAAGAGAACACTTCTGTATGTAACACTGCATATTCTTAGAATCATATAATCATTTAAATTAAGTTAATTTTATATAAATGCTTATATAGTAATATTGTCTTTGTATTGTAGATTATGCTCAGTTAGGAGCATAGACTTGAATGTCGTAAATATAATGTATTGTAACACAGAACAGCATTTTCCCAGAACTCATGTGAGTTATACAGGTCCTTCTAAAAAAATTAGCATATTGTGATTAAGTTCATTATTTTCCATAATGTAATGATAAAAATTAAACTTTCATATATTTTAGATTCATTGCACACCAACTGAAATATTTCAGGTCTTTCATTGTTTTAATACTGATGATTTTGGCATACAGCTCATGAAAACCCAAAATTCCTGTCTAAAAAAATTAGCATATCATGAAAAGGGTCTCTAAACGAGCTATTAACCTAATCATCTGAATCAACTAATTAACTCTAAACACCTGCAAAAGATTCCTGAGGCTTTTAAAAACTCCCAGCCTGTTTCATTACTCAAAACCGCAATCATGGGTAAGACTGCCGACCTGACTGCTGTCCAGAAGGCCATCATTGACACCCTCAAGCAAGAGGGTAAGACACAGAAAGAAATTTCTGAACAAATAGGCTGTTCCCAGAGTGCTGTATCAAGGCACCTCAGTGGGAAGTCTGTGGGAAGGAAAAAGTGTGGCAAAAAACGCTGCACAACGAGAAGAGGTGACCGGACCCTGAGGAAGATTGTGGAGAAGGACCGATTCCAGACCTTGGGGGACCTGCGGAAGCAGTGGACTGAGTCTGGAGTAGAAACATCCAGAGCCACCGTGCACAGGCGTGTGCAGGAAATGGGCTACAGGTGCCGCATTCCCCAGGTCAAGCCACTTTTGAACCAGAAACAGCGCCAGAAGCACCTGACCTGGGCTACAGAGAAGCAATACTGGACTGTTGCTCAGTTTTGCATGTCATTCAGAAATCAAGGTGCCAGAGTCTGGAGGAAGACTGGCGAGAAGGAAATGCCAAAATGCCTGAAGTCCAGTGTCAAGTACCCACAGTCAGTGATGGTCTGGGGAGCCATGTCAGATGCTGGTGTTGGTGCACTGTGTTTTATCAAGGGCAAGGTCAATGCAGCTAGCTATCAGGAGATTTTGGAGCACTTCATGCTTCCATCTGCTGAAAAGCTTTATGGAGATGAAGATTTCATTTTTCAGCACGACCTGGCACCTGCTCACAGTGCCAAAACCACTGGTAAATGGTTTACTGACCATGGTATTACTGTGCTCAATTGGCCTGCCAACTCTCCTGACCTGAACCCCATAGAGAATCTGTGGGATACTGTGAAGAGAAAGTTGAGAGACGCAAGACCCAACACTCTGGATGAGCTTAAGGCCGCTATCGAAGCATCCTGGGCATCCATAACACCTCAGCAGTGCCACAGGCTGATTGCCTCCATGCCACGCCGCATTGAAGCAGTCATTTCTGCAAAAGGATTCCCGACCAAGTATTGACTATTGAGTGCATAACTGAACATAATTATTTGAAGGTTGACTTTTTTTTTTTTTGTATTAAAAACACTTCTTTTATTGGTCGGATGAAATATGCTAATTTTTTGAGACAGGAATTTTGGGTTTTCATGAGCTGTATGCCAAAATCATCACTATTAAAACAATAAAAGACCTGAAATATTTCAGTTGGTGTGCAATGAATCTAAAATATATGAAAGTTTAATTTTTATCATTACATTATGGAAAATAATGAACTTTATCACAATATGCTAATTTTTTGAGAACATTTACATTACATTTATTCATTTAGCAGACGCTTTTATCCAAAGCGACTTACAAATGAGAACAATAGAAGCAGTTAAACTAACAGTAGGACAACAATACGCAAGTGCTATAACCCCTCTCAGTTTAATTTTAGTGCGGTTTTTTTTTTCTTTTTTTCTTTTTTTTTTAGAAGAGAAGAGAAAGTGTTAATTCTACTGAATCAAGTGCTGCCGAAAAAGATATGTCTTCAGCAGTTTCTTGAAAGTGGCTACTGAATCAGAAGCTCTGGTTGAGTTAGGCAGATCATTCCACCAACAGGGAACAGCCATGGTAAAGGTCCGAGAAAGAGATTTTGTGCCTCTTTGAGATGGTACCACAAGACGACATTCGCTAGCAGAGCGCAGGTTTCTGGATGGCACATAAGTCTGGAGTAATGAGTTTAGGTAAGAGGGAGCAGTGCCAGTGGTTGTTCTGTAGGCAAACGTCAGTGCCTTGAATTTAATGCGAGCGGCAACTGGCAACCAGTGCAATTGTGTGAGGAGAGGAGTGACGTGTGCTCTCTTCGGCTCATTGAAGACTACTCTGGCTGCAGCATTCTGGATCAATTGTAGAGGTTTGACAGAGCAAGCTGGAAGACCAGCCAGGAGAGCATTACAATAGTCCAGTCTGGATAAAACAAGTGCTTGGACAAGGAGTTGTGTGGCATGCTCTGTAAGGAAGGGCCTGATCCTCCTAATGTTGTGCAAGGCAAATCTGCAGGACCGGGCAGTTCTAGCAATGTGGTCTGTGAATTTCAACTGATCATCAATTACAACCCCAAGGTTCTTAGCTGACCTTGATGGAGTTATGGATGACGAGCCTAGCTGAATGGAGAAGTTGTGATGAAGTGTTGGGTTGGCCGGGACCACAAGTAGCTCTGTCTTCGCAAGGTTTAGTTGAAGGTGGTGGTCCTTCATCCAGCCAGAAATGTCTGTCAGGCAGGCTGAGATACGAGCAGCTACCGTCGGATCGTCAGGCTGGAATGAGAGGTAGAGTTGCGTGTCATCAGCGTAGCAATGATAGGAAAAGCCATGTTTCTGAATCACAGATCCTAGTGATGTCATGTAGATGGAGAAGAGGAGTGGTCCAAGCACTGAGCCCTGAGGCACCCCAGTAGCTAGATGTTGGGTCTTAGATGCCACACCTCTCCACGACACCCTAAAGGACCTACCTGAGAGGTAAGACTCGAACCATTGGAGTGCAGTTCCCGAAATGCCCTTCATCTTTAGGATTGACAGGAGGATCTGGTGGTTAACTGTGTCAAAAGCAGCAGACAGATCCAGCAGGATGAGGACTGAGGATTTGGAAGCTGCTCTTGCCAGTTTCAGAGCTTCAATAACTGAGAGCAGGGCAGTCTCAGTTGAGTGTCCACTTTTGAAACCAGACTGATTGTCGTCCAAGAGGTTGTTCTGTGTAAGAAAGGAGGAGATCTGGTTGAAAACAACTCGTTCAAGTGTTTTCGCGACAAATGGAAGAAGAGATACCGGTCTGTAACTTGTTAGATGTGCTGGATTTAGATTGGGTTTCTTAAGCAGTGGGGTTACTCGAGCCTGCTTAAAAGCTGTGGGAAAGGTACCAGTGTGAAGAGAGGTGTTTATGATGTGCGTTAATGTGGGTACAACTGAGGAAGAAATGACCTGAAGGACCTGTATATGTCACATTTATGATGTTTTCATTTTCAAGGTGACATAATAAAGTGTTTAACACGCGTTTAATAAATAAAAATAAAATATGCTGTTGGATCCATCTTACAGACTTCTGGGTTCTTTTTCAAGCTTCCACTGTCTTTTGTATTAAAGGGGTCATATAATGGTACATGCACTTTTACAAGTTGATTGTACTGAAATGTGTGTTGGCAGTGTCTGTACACAACCATCATATAATGATAAAAATCCATCCAGTGGTTTTGTTTTAATCTCCTTATATGTTTTCCCCTGTCTTAAATTGAGCCGTTCGTTTTTGTGACGTAAATAAAACGGACGCCCCTCCCACGATTGTTGATTGACAGCCGCGACAGCCGCGTTTCAACACAGACCCGCCCTCGCTAGCTGTCAATCATAGTCAGCGCGGACCGGCGCGGTCATTGTTGATATGCTGGAGCCTGGAGCACTGTCTATGAGCAGAATGGCGTCTAAGCGATTGTGGTGTTCTGTTCTTGGGTGTAATAACGAACACAGCAGTCATTTTAATGTTCCTAAATCCGAACCGCTGAAGACGCAGTGGCTGAGTTTGTTTTCGAAGGGAATATTCCCCACGAGCAATGTCAATGCTCATGTTTGCGCGAATCATTTCACACACCAGACTGCTTTATAAACGAGGATCAGTATAAAGCTGGTTTTGCTAAGAAGCAGCTCCTGAAGAAAGGATCGGTAGCAGATATTCGTGTTCCTGCTGAACCTCCAAAAGAACTGAAGTGAGTGTAACGTTTTATTAAACTTTATATTACTATTTATATTAATCCTTGTATATCGCTAGCTGCATGCTTCACAATGAATGCGTCTAAGGTTTACACTCAGTCAGGGTACATTACAGCATGTTTTCTATGTATGACGTTCTCAATATAATGCATAATCCCACGTTTATACTGAACAACGCGTTATGGTTATTGTGTTATTGTGTTACAAACGGTGTACGCCAGAGCCGGCTCTGGTGACGCATAGAACAGAGAGGCGGAGTCAGCAAAGCTCATGATCATTTAAAGTCATATACACTGAAACGGCGTGCTGAAAACAGAGCTGTTTTTGACCAGGTAAAATAAGTGTTTTCTTGCAATACTAATGAGAATTTTTAATTAAAGTATATTACAAACTTTTAATTTAGACCCTAAAGAATCATATTAGCTTGTACAAAAATGGCATTATATGACCCCTTTAAAGTCCTGTGAAAAACACTGAGTGGCAACCACACATTTTATTACTGAAATAAGCAGAACATATGATATAGAAATGATGAATTATAAAAAAAATATGGCTGGTATTCTATGCAGCTAATATTCACATACATCACTAATCTTTTAATAATTTGTCACCTCACATGAATACCATGCATCTCTCCCAAACATAATTAGAATAAGACATGCTTTATTGTTTACTTTTTTGCTGACCTCTATAAAAAATATGACACAATGGTCTATCAGTTTAATAAATAAAATATAATGGATGTGGGCCTCTTTTTATGTAATATAAATTAGAATTATGCCAGTTCTCTTCATTTGACTGGTACCATGAAACTCATTAACATATTAACTTTCCTAATTCATCTCATTTTCTTTCATTGATGTCGTCTGCTAACAATTAGGAACAGATGAAAAGGTCTATAAATTAGGTGTTATTATTGTAACTGTTGTTGTTATGCCATACTGCCACAGCAAATGGATGCAATTAAAGTTCAAGAAATCAAAAACTTTTTGCAGGATAACCAATATCCTGATAGCTGCTCAGGAAAGGAGGGCTATTACATAAAGAGAAGATGTGAAAATTTCACAATGAAAGGTAATGGTGTATTAAGTTGGTCTCAACATAAAAAGGTAATACAACTGTGACCTTTATTTACTAATATAACATTATTACATTAGATGGAGAGCTGCATTACATCTGCAGGAGAAAAAAAGACAAGAGTCAGCATTTGGCTAAAGTGGTCCTTTCACCCGAGGAGGCAAACAATGTTTTTATGGAATTCCACGCAGGCCCTCTTGGTGGACATTGTGGAGTTGAGAAAACCCACAATGCCATAATTCTCAGATTTTACTGGCCTGGCATGGAGCAGGACATCCGCAAGTGGGTAAGTTAATTCTTAAAAAAAAAAAAATTCTTACTACACTAACTCAATTAAAATGATCATGGCCCACCTCTCTTCTTTTAGCTAGCTCAGTGTCCTCAGTGTCAGGCTAGGAAAAAATCAATAAAGGAGAAGAAGGCTTACAATCCTATAGTTGTATGTATAAAAATGCAAATACTGTATAAAAAAACTTCTAATTTGTAATAGCCTTAGTCCTGAATGTTTAAAACGTTGATTTTCATTTCAGGTCACAGAACCACTGGAATTGATTGGGATGGATTTAGTTGGCAAGTTAACTCAAACTGAAAATGGCCACCAATATATATGTTTGATGGTTGACTATTTTATGAAGTGGTCTGAAGCTTATCCACTTAAAACAAAAAAAGCAGAAGAGGTCATGGGGTGCATCCTAGATTTTTTTTTTTTACAAATTTGGAGCACCGCAGCGTCTTTTAACAGATCAGGGAAGAGAGTTTGTCAACAAGGTTGGTTCAACACAAATCAAGTCGAAATAAATGGATGTGACCATAAGAAATATCGGATTTTTATTTTATTTATTTTTTAGGTAAATTTTAGCTTGTATGAGAGACTGGGCATCACCAGGAGTCTGTGTTCTCCATATCATCCCCAGACTAATGGCCTTGTTGAGAGACTGAATGGCACAATTCAAAGGTAATTTACATCTGTAGATGCACAGGTTCTGTAGTTTTTGAACATTTCATGATTTTCTTTTTGATTGTTAATGTCCAGAAGCCTGACAAAAATGGTTGGGGAAAATCCATCCACATGGCACCTGCATCTAAATGCAACAATGTTCGCATTAAGAACTAAAAAACAACTAACAACAAAGTTTTCCCCTTACTATTTAATGTTTGGGAGAGAGGCACGGTATCCATGTCAGGTACCAAATGACTATGAGGTTAGTGATTAGCGTAAAACTTTTTTCTAATGACACTTGATCTTGAAATATGTGAATAATTATTGTGAATGTCTTACTTAGATCTGTCATGGAAAGGTGGAAGCCATGGTTGCAAGTGAGCAGCTCTATGAGGGGTTGAGCGATAGGAGGGAGACAATGGAAGTTGTAAAACAGAACATTGCAAAGAGCCAGGAGAAAGTACAGAAGCGAAATATGGAAAAAGGGCAGGAGGACAACTTCATGGCTGGGGATAAAGTGTTGGTTAGGAATGTGAGACAGGAGAACAGAAAGGGTGGAAAAATGGACCCAGGCATGATATAGAAGACAAAAATCTTGATGTGGTTTCAACCAAAGGAAAGAAAAAGTTGAAATTCAACGTAGCAATCCTCCTCACCCTGCAACACTTCCACCACCAGGCAATCCTCCTCACCCTGCAACACTTCCACCACCAAGCAATCCTCCTCAACCTGCAACACTTCCACCACCAGGCAATCCTCCTCACCCTGCAACACTTCCACCACCAGGCAATCCTCCTCAACCTGCAACACTTCCACCACCAGGCAATCCTCCCCACCCTGCAACACTTCCACCACCAGGCAATCCTCCTCAACCTGCAACACTTCCACCACCAGGCAATCCTCCTCACCCTGCAACACTTCCACCACCAGGCAATCCTCCTCACCCTGCAACACTTCCACCACCAGGCAATCCTCCTCACCCTGCAACACTTCCACCACCAGGCAATCCTCCTCACCCTGCAACACTTCCACCACCAGGCAATCCTCCTCACCCTGCAACACTTCCACCTCCAAGCAATCCTCCTCACCCTGCAACACTTCCACCACCAGGCAATCCTCCTCACCCTGCAACACTTCCACCACCAGGCAATCCTCCTCAACCTGCAACACTTCCACCACCAGGCAATCCTCCTCACCCTGCAACACTTCCACCACCAGGCAATCCTCCCCACCCTGCAACACTTCCACCACCAGGCAATCCTCCTCAACCTGCAACACTTCCACCACCAGGCAATCCTCCTCACCCTGCAACACTTCCACCACCAGGCAATCCTCCTCACCCTGCAACACTTCCACCACCAGGCAATCCTCCTCACCCTGCAACACTTCCACCACCAGGCAATCCTCCTCACCCTGCAACACTTCCACCACCAGGCAATCCTCCTCACCCTGCAACACTTCCACCTCCAAGCAATCCTCCTCACCCTGCAACACTTCCACCACCAGGCAATCCTCCTCACCCTGCAACACTTCCACCACCAGGCAATCCTCCTCAACCTGCAACACTTCCACCACCAGGCAATCCTCCTCACCCTGCAACACTTCCACCACCAGGCAATCCTCCTCACCCTGCAACACTTCCACCACCAGGCAAATCCTCCTCACCCTGCAGCACTTCCACCACCAGGCAATCCTCCTCACCCTGCAACACTTCCACCACCAGGCAATCCTCCTCAACCTGCAACACTTCCACCACCAAGCAATCCTCCTCACCCTGCAACACTTCCACCACCAGGCAATCCTCCTCACCCTGCAACACTTCCATCACCAGGCAATCCTCCTCAACCTGCAACACTTCCACCACCAGGCAATCCTCCTCACCCTGCAACACTTCCACCACCAGGCAATCCTCCTCACCCTGCAACACTTCCACCACCAGGCAATCCTCCTCACCCTGCAACACTTCCACCACCAGGCAATCCTCCTCACCCTGCAACACTTCCACCTCCAAGCAATCCTCCTCACCCTGCAACACTTCCACCACCAGGCAATCCTCCTCACCCTGCAACACTTCCACCACCAGGCAATCCTCCTCAACCTGCAACACTTCCACCACCAGGCAATCCTCCTCACCCTGCAACACTTCCACCACCAGGCAATCCTCCTCACCCTGCAGCACTTCCACCACCAGGCAATCCTCCTCACCCTGCAACACTTCCACCACCAGGCAATCCTCCTCAACCTGCAACACTTCCACCACCAAGCAATCCTCCTCACCCTGCAACACTTCCACCACCAGGCAATCCTCCTCACCCTGCAACACTTCCATCACCAGGCAATCCTCCTCAACCTGCAACACTTCCACCACCAAGCAATCCTCCTCAACCTGCAACACTTCCACCAAAAAAATAAGTGGTTTGGTTATATTTCACTGTGCCATGGCTCAGAATTTTAATTTATTGTGCTTATTTTAGTGATACATGATATATGGGAGGGCAAGAAACAGAAATTGCTGTGGAGCAAAATGGGCCCCTACAAATTGTACACTAAGAACCTGATGGGTCTGGCACCAGGCAAATGGTTACAAAGTGAGGTAGGGTTGCATTCTCTAATTGTGTGGTTACCTTTTTGTTTTGGTTCCTTGTTTTACCAATCCAATAGCCCTTATTTTGATTATTTTTGTAAATAGGTTGTGAATGGTTTTCTACATAATCTTAAGAACCGATTAAATGTGTCAGGAATGAAACGGGCATATTTAATCGATTCACACCAGATGACTGCAATCTGGAAAGGAAGCCAAAAAGGGCTTGAAAAGGGTTTTTGCATTTAAACACAAACTTCAAAGTGGTTTAGTATATTGACAGTTTTTTAAAACTGCTATTGTATTGTTTGTAGCTTGATCCATCCAGTTATGATGTTCTTTTCGGGGCTGTTTGTGTCAACGACAACCATTGGACTTTTATAGTAAGTAACTGTCTAAACTGACACAGAAGTAGATGCAAGAATAGATGGCAAACTTAATATTAACCCTCTGGGGACTAAGCCCTTTTTGGTCCGTTTTCTCTATTTTTACATTTGGGCTTATAAACCATATGTAATGGAGATAGAACACTATGTGTTTGGTATTTATGGATTCAGAAGACCCTAAGCTAACATAATCATGCATGCAATGTGTTTATAAAGGAAGTATGAGTGAAAAATGTACTATAAACTAGTGAATTTCAAAAACGGAAATTAGATTTTTGTCATTTATTTCTGAAAATCACACATCACACAATAATAGTGAACAGTTTTTGAACAAAAAATATATTTGTCAAACCCTTTGCTTGACAGACATGTGTAATTGTTAAATAAAATGTGTAAAGAACAATGAAAAATTTAACTTTATTTACAAATAGTCCTAGGCGTTTTTCTTAGGAATGCTTAGAATTTTCTAATCAATGCGATCTCCTCGTCACTCTCCAGTAATTGTTCCAGAGCTTGTTCCACCGTAAATCTTTACTGCTTGCCATCATAAAAGTGCTAAAACAATAAATAATGCTATAATTGTATGTGTATATATATATATATATATATATATATATATATACACACTCACCGGCCACTTTATTAGGTACACCTGTCCAACTGCTCGTTAACACTTAATTTCTAAGCAGCCAATCACATGGTGGCAACTCAGTGCATTTAGGCATGTAGACATGGTTACCTCAAATAGCACCTCAACTTAAAATACCCAGCAGGCATGTAAACAAAAAATAAAAAGTCTTTTAAAAAAATAATGAGAATATATATATATACATTAGATTAGGGGTGTAACAGTTCACAAAATTCACGGTTCGATACAATACAGCAAAAAGAAAGAAATGCCAGAGAAATTTCCTATTTATCAAAAGAAAAAATATTTTTAAATAAGTTTAAGTTTTCCTACATCTTGAAACTTTCAGGTTTATAAATGGGGGTAATCTTTGAAGGATGAACAAATAATGTTTTGGTAATCACATTAAAAATAACATTTAAATATATATTTATATAATATTTGAATTTTGAAGTGCAACATTAAATCCATGTTCATTCACGGCACAATGTTTCTCCTGGTTCCCACGTCAGCGCTGTTTGATCTAATAGAGATCTACGGTTAATAACAGAGAAATGTGAATGCTTCTCACTAGATCTCGCAGCGATTATATTATTTCAGTGGCGAATTCAAATGTTTTCTTCACTGGATCTCTTAGCACAGTGTCGCTTGATCTCGCGCTGCACAGATGTTGCTGGTCCGAACTGATAAATGCTCCGTTAAGCACAATATAATGAGTAGCGCAGTTTCATTCCGCTTTCATTCCGTTTGCCATTTGATGTTGCGCAACGTTGTGGTGATCGCGCCAGCGCGGATTTTGTCGGCAGAAAAATGGTCCTAGGAATCGTTCGGTTTGTATGCGTACCAAACTGGAAGCCTCGTACCGAAACGGTTCAATAATTACGAATACATGTACCGTTACACCCCTAATTTACATATATCCGAGTCCTGATCGGGAGGTAACGTCCGATTCCGATCGAGTCTGAAACCACGTGATCGGGCCCGATTTCCGATCGCGTGATCGGATCGGGACATCCCTAGTTCCTTTACCACAGTGCATTGCTGCTCAATTTAAATTAAGCCACAAACCAGGCATCATAAAAAATAATCTGCGAATACACAGGCACTGCAAAGACACAATGTAAATACTTTGTTTAATGTTGCTACTTACATTGTCATTTAGATACGAATTCCATATAAACGAATGTAACAAAATGATGTGGGCGTGGTCTGTGTGTCGCGAAATCAAAAACAAAACAAAAACACAACTTTCCTTAAACAGCGTCTGAAACACACAGCGGGGAAGCGACAGAGGAAACAACAGAGCCCTGATATGATACAAACAGTAATTTACCAATAATATGGAAATCTTTTAAATCTGCTCATTGGAAAATTCGCTGTGACGAATCTGTAGCCGTCTAACATCTGCTGGAAATCCAGGTAAAACTATCTGCGTGACGCGCGTTCCCCAGTTAACATGATCCCCAGTTGATCCGTAACACCGGCAGGAATCAAGCGCGTCTCGAGGAAGTTCATGCAGTCGTGTCCTCATATAGGCAAATAAACAGCTCGAGCGTCACGCGTGCTTCAGCGTGTGTTAAATGAAACTGCACGTCAAATAGTATTATTGCGGGATATAGTATTATTACAAAACAATGTAAGTTGAGTTATTTGCAACTCAAATAAGTTATTTGCAACTTGTGAAGCTTGTGAACATATTAGCAACCCAGCTAGTAATGACAGCGTTCGGTTTTATTGTTGTCATCAATTAATACGTCTTAATTTACATTTCATTTGGCTGACGCATTTTTACATTAATACATTATGTTGTCAATAAATTACCTTTATCGGTAAGTTTTGGACACTACCTGACATCATCTACCCAATGTTCCCTTTCACCAGACATTTTCTTTCATGAGCAGGATCCACTTTCATTGAAATGTCATTAGAGAGCACCGGCAAGTGTCACACCGTCACCCTTAGCAGGCACGCAGTAATGGCGGCAGGCAAGATGGCGGCGCCCATTGAGTTCGCGGCGGATTTGTGTATAGGTGTTCCATAGTGATTCAGGATAATACAAAAGCAAGGTTTGGAAAATGAATAATTTTTTAGTGAACTATATTTGCGAATACAAAAAGTTTTTACTGTATATATGTTTTACAAGTGCTGTCTGTTAAAATAATGATTGCCTTAACAAAATGGATGGTCAAAAATTGAGATATTAAAATATCTATATGGCAGTATACAGAATGTGCCAGTTGTCCCCATGATACTGACAATTATAAATACTAGGGATGCTCCGATCAGGATTTTTGCAGCCGATACCGATTGCCGATTTCTTGTCATGGTGATCGGCCAATACCGATCCCGATACCGATGCTTAATATAAGACAAAGATAAATACAAACAAAATGGAGCAGTCTGATGCAGCCCACAAGGTTTAATTAAACATTGTCCAATAGTAAACTTTGGAGGACAAAATAAACATTTAAATACCTAAAATAGAGAGTCTGATGTAACTTAAACCTGGTCTAATACAAGTCTAAGCAGGACAAAATTAATTTAATTAGATTAATTATTAATTTAATTAGAACAAATTGGAGTAGTTTGATGCTACTCATTAGAAGGGATGGGCATTTCAAGCAAAAATAATATTCGAAGATTGGGTATTATTCGCTTATTATTCGAAAATCGCACCCCTCCCCCAGGGGGGGGGGGGGGGGGGGCGGGGCAGCTGGGGCCAGTTGGGGCCAGTTGTACTGTTAGAGGGGCCAGTTACATTTAGACCTTATTGTTGTCATATCATTTTCTGCACTGCTGCAGGCATTAACAGGCAAAATACCGTGTTTATAATCATTCAACAATGTATTTGCATTTCCATTATATTTTTACATTTGCATTACATATTCAGTATTAGTCACAGTAACTGTAATAGACATGATGTCCTTCTTTCTCTTCATTTTGAGAACTATAGAGCAAAAGCAATGGGGACCAAGAAGCTTATTAATTCATTTACTGAAAATAACTGACTTGATATGTCTAACCGTTTACAGGGTTCCTGCACACTTTTTAAAGTCAAATTTAAGGCTTTTTAAGACCTAAAGAAATCAAAATTAATACCTTAGTGCCTTCAAAATTAATAGTACATTAGGGGTGTGCAATATTGACAAAAATATATTTCAATATTTTCAACATTTTGTTAATAATTAGATAATATTTTACTGATTGTGTTTTTGTGCTGGTGCCATGGCTGGTTTAGGCCTGTTGTTGACAGCTGACTCACGAAGATATTAATATTTTTCATATTCTATGCAGTGGTCAGTTCACAGCAGTGACAGAAATACATTTTTTAATTAAGGGGCAATATTTGCCACCTTAAATAGATTTCCAGGGGCATTTTCACCTATGGACATTTTTTCTAAACTTATTTAGAGTTATGCATCACCTTTTATGTCAAATACTAACATTCAAATTATACAGTAATTATACTTATTTATACAATAATACTTAATTATGCAATAATTATACAGTACCACTGTTAGTCAAATTAATTAATTCAATCAAAATCCATCTTTGCAGTGCAGAGGTGACACAGAAGTGGCATTAATATATTTACACTCCATTTACAATTGCATAAATAAAGCTATGAGATTTTTTTTTAAAATCAATATTTAAATATGAAATTATTTCTAATTTTAACGTTTTAATTAAAGGGTACTTTAAATATGAAACTAAAACCGCCAGTAGGCGGCGGCAAGTCCCTGTAAGAGGGATTCATTAATTCAAACGATTTGTTCAAACGGCTGATTTATTCGGGAAAGAAGCCAGTGATTCGTTCAAAACGCGGATTTCAGTCAATAAATCATCGCTGTGTTGCATTGAGACTCACTACGGTTTCATTATGAAATTCTAGTCGGCGAAATAAAGGGAAAACAAACAATATTGTGTCTAAAAAGTAACTCCCAATGTTAACTTATTGTTAATTTAACTGTTGTATAACATAAATATCACAGTTGCAATTGTGCACGGAAAAACGGCACTCTTGCTGATGTGATATTCTAATATAAGAACATAATATGATATAAATATAAGACAAAAACTAATTTGGGGACATAGCCTACCTATGAACTGCACACAGCAGTGAAAGGACGATAGACAAATGCTATGTCAGCTCACAGTGCCTCGTACATAGTTAAAACAATGATTACAATATCATAATAGACAATACACATCGCACACCCCATACGCACATAAAGAATGAACTTACAACTGAACTGACATTTACCAGCTTTCTCCTTCTCTCCTCTCTCGCGTGCAGGAGACAGACGTTATTCTGCCGCGATTCCCGCGAATGTGATGCGAATTGTCACGTGAAAATGCAAATCCACAAAGATAGAAAAAATAATAATAATACGCATACAACGATAGCAAAAAACAGTTTTGTAAAAATTATTTCAAACTCCACATTTAGGGGGGCTACAAGGGGGGCCAAGCTTTTTGTCACAGGGGCACGGGCCCCCCTGGCCCCCCCCCTCTAGAACCGCCACTGCACACACATGAGAAAAGCGGAGTGGTGTGACGTTTAAATATAACTTAAAAACATAAATATACGTTTCATATTTATGTTTTATAGTAGGCTAATATAGTGTTCTTTTTAAAAAAAAAAGTCATATATGTTGATTATGTTAAAAGGGAACCGCATGAGATGAGTAAGATAGGATCATAAGATGCCCAATATATCGGAAAACATTTGGAATGGGTCAGACATGATTTTGACCACTTAATTAAGTTTTGTTTTGTAGAAAGCCATTCTTTAAAGTGAATTTCGTTTTGTAAAAATTGTATCTTAATTTCAAACTATGTTTCATCAACCATTTGCCTGGATTTAATAAATAATAAGCGAAATATAGCAGACAATATAATCAGGACACGGACACGCCGGCGCGTGAACTGGAGCGCGTCTCATAAGTGAACCGAACCTCAAATTGCCTCACATACCTGAGAACGTATAGTTCAGGCTTGAAATGTCTACTTAAAAAAAAAAAAAAACTATTTAAATCGATAATAAATGGGCTACTCTCTGCTTAGGCTAATCCGTATGAAGTGTGCATTTCTCTCTATAAGCGCGTTCACTATGCGAAGATGGCGTCAACATCGCCAACTGTATCTTTGCAGTTTATTAATAAACAATTAAAATGTATCATGCTGCATAAACATTACTTTTGCCGGTTCTTTGTGGCAAGCTTTATGCATGCGCTTGATATGCGGAATATAGGCAATATTACGATAACACTCATTATGGTTTAGTATTTTCTCCCATATATAAATTAATTAAATTAATATAGATATGCGATTAGACTAATGGCTTAAATGAACTCCTACTAGTCGACTAGAAAAAAACCTTAGTCGTGCACGGGCAGCCCAACTTATTTAACATATTTTCTAACCAGCATGTCACTGCGGGCGTTCTGAGCGAGTGGCGCTGTGGACTGAGCGAGCGAAGCATACTCTTCAGAAAGGCGCTCTCTCTGGAGGACAATGATCCTCCATGTGAGATTCCTTTGAAACATACACGGCAAATAGCAAAAAAAATTCATTGTTTCTCGACACATCATAGCAGCCTAATTCCACACCGGCGATGACATGACTGCCAAAACATTTAAGTCCCCACGCATCATATAGGCTACCTCCTCACGTTTTGACGTCATCAAATTGTGATCGGTTTGTGAGATCGGCCAAGTTGAGTGAGTACCGATCGAGTCATAAAATGTGATGATCGGCCGATACCGATCTCCGGCCGATCGATCGGAGCATCCCTAATAAATACTGAATATTTATATTTTTCAAGGTATCATATTGAAGTTATACCACTAATTCAAGTTCTTCGTCAAAAGTAAAATATTTTTTTGCTGAAAGTAGCTATTTTCTACTATGATTTGATTAAATATTTATTGGTAATTTATTAAATATCACCACCTAAAAAAGTTTGTATGACAAACTTTGTTTTTAAAGTTTATTCAACCATTTGACATAAAAAAGTTTAGATAAACAAGTGGATGAAATCAAATTTAGACGATTAGTGTGGCCAAATTAATATTTAAAGTTGGGAGAACTAACAACTTTTACTTTGTTAATAGGATAGACCACACAGGTTAATGAGCATGCGCAGTTCGATCACTGTTTTTCTTTTTCTTTTACACGGCGGCGCCACTATTAGCATGTCTCCCGCTTCGTCTTCGAGTTGCCTCAGGCGGCGCCCATTTTTTCGACACTGTGGTCACTTTGGTAAGTTTTGTTATATTTATTTAATTTACGATAGATTTTGAGTGACATGTGTTGACAAAATGTTCTTCTCTATAACTGTGTAGGCGGCTGCAAGTTGGTCATTTCCATTTCTCCCGCTTCGTCTTCGAGTTGCTTCAGGCGGCGCCCATTTTATCCAACAGTGTAAATCACTTTGGTAAGTGTTGATATATTTATTTAATTTACGATAGATTTTTAATGATATTTGTTTACGATATGCATTCATTTTGTACAATTGTGTAGGTGGCTTTGAGTTTTGGACAACGTAATTCCAATTCTGGAGGTGCTTTGATTAATAATAATAATACATTTAAAAAAAATCTTTAAATGCTCTTCCTCATGCATAATTCTGTCAAGGTAATGTGCTTCAGTTCTAAGTTAAATGTGTAGCTCTAAAGTTGCTAAATTAAAATAAAAAAATAAAAAATTGCAACAAAAAAAAGCTCTAAAGGAAAAATGTTTTTTATTTCAAAATGTATATAACTAAAGAGCACATCATTAAAGTGTAAATTGCAGGTTACATTTTTCACGAAGATAATGCAATGTGCTTACTAAACATAAAGATAAGAACTGCCCACCATTGTTTTGTATGTTTTTTATACCAAAATGCTGAATATAATATGAAAAGTTGGTACTTTTTACAGTGGTTTTAAGCGTTCCCCCTCCCTTCCACTAGGCTGGGCATGACGTCATAAAAAGGACTCCAAGCCTAGAGTTACCGTTAGTCTA
This sequence comes from Rhinichthys osculus, assembly GCA_029959095.1. NCBI lineage: Eukaryota > Metazoa > Chordata > Actinopteri > Cypriniformes > Leuciscidae > Rhinichthys > Rhinichthys osculus. Next base: position 41,431,394 of record JARWKJ010000007.1, read on the forward strand.
ACGGCAAGTAGGCTAGCAGTTATATTGGAGACCTAGCTAGCAAAAATGGTTAACTATTCAAATGGTTACTATGGTTAACTACATCAAAAACGGGGGAGAGGCTCCACAAGTTACCCCAAGGACAAACGGCTGATTCGTGCCTGGGTGAGGTTTGTGGCTACGAAGCGAGCAGATTTTACTGCTGCCTCTTTGACTAAGTCAGCTGTCATATGCGGCGAACACTTCACTGCAGACGAAAAGACTTTGGCTTGTTCCCTAATGTTATCCGGGCTAGCACCAGGCTAACCTAGGCTAGCTCTAGCTACTCACCAGGACACCTGGCCAACCCTCCACTAATTTTCCTCACACCAAGCATTGATAACTCTTTGAGGGCCATGACTTCTGGCAATTTCCTCCCCTCTCTCATGCCTGACTGGTTCAAAATTGTAAGGCTGTGGTCCATCAAGAATTTGATGGTTTCCCACCTCCTCAGTCTCCCAGTCGTTCTCCATAGTCAAGCCACAAACAGTATGAATCTAGCAGCGTACGGGTTGCTACTCCCTCTTATGACGTCATCACCCAGTTACTGTAAAAAACATGCTACCTTTGAAGAAACCCCAATAAATGTTATATTAACGCATTTTAAGACAGAAATGTACGGCGCGCGCATTAGAAAATGGGGATCACAAGCTCCTTATCAATAACGATCATATTGGAGAGCTATTAAATATGAAGAAAAAGACTGTGGACTTTTGAAACATCTCGGAATAGTTCATAAGATAACAGACAAATTGTCCTCTTGTAATCTGCTATTGGTGAGTATCTAACACAGGCTACCCTGATCTTTTTGAAGATTCACTCACGTTATAAACGTCAAATAATATAGATTTTAATTTAAATTCTTGCAATTTGTTTGCCCTAGCTAGCCTGGTGATGGAAACAAAAGGTTGAAAAAAGAGAAAAGGTTGTTTTAGATCTAAACAGATCAATGCGTTAAACAAGTGTCTTTGACCATTATTGTATCTCTTCTGCCTTTTCAGTTTCTCGCACCATGTTTTAAAATGCCGTTTCAAGTTAAAAGTTCAACTTTTGTAAACACGTTTTGACACCCGTGCTCTTTTCCATTTTATTTGCGTTTTAAAAGCATAAGCGCGTTCCTTAATTTAGCTTACTGCAGTTTTAAAGTCCTCACTATCTGTTATAATATATACATGGACATAATACGTTGCTACGCCTATAGGCTATATGTCTATGGCTGCAAGTCGACAAGTTATAGCATATGCCTGTGTAGGGACTAATTACATGCTTGATTAGTGATATTAAAGTGTACTTTACACTTTAAAGAGTAAAGTGTAAGTTTACACTTTAAAGTGATTTTAATAGTGATATTAAAGTGTGTTAAAAGTTGTATTGTGAAAATAGGTAAAAGCATGATGCTAATATACTTTTAATATATTTAAAGATAGTACCATTTTTGTTAGTATATTTGTAATGTACTATTGAAAAAGGGAATATATTTCAAATACAATAAAGTATCCATTTTTCATTAGGGATTGTTTATTCTTAGCACCCCAAAGAAAAAAACTCTGGAGCCGCCACCGTTGCCAGCTGATGTAAGAACACTACTTAGGACTTAACGGTCAGAGTCAGTGGTTATCTAGGAAAGGCTGGTGGGACATACCATTACTTTGGAATCCTGAAGTCAACCAAGACCACTTTGGAGGCAAACAAGTCCAGCTTGGCTAGTGGTGTATGCATAGAACTTCAAGCGAATGTAGATGGGTTGCCAGTTTTTAATAGTTCTTCCACCCGGTTCTGGCCCATTCTTGGAGTAATCAAGAACCTCCCCCAGCATCAGCCATTTGTGATCAGGCTTTTCTGTGGTACCAGAAAGCCATAACTCATTGAGTATCTGGAAGATTTTGTTGGTGAAGTTATTGCCTTGGAGAAAGGATTTACATTTCAAGGAATTACCATGAGGCTCCAACTGTGCTCAATGGTCTGTGATCCACCAGCCAGAGCTTTTCTGAAGAATGTTAAAGGACACACAGGCTGCTCAGGGTGTGAGAAATGTATGCAGGGGGGGGAATATGTGAACAATAGGGTGATATTCCCTCAAACTGATGCCCGCCTCCAGAATGACAAGAAATGGCTGATGAAGGGCATCATCTCGGATATTCACCTCTGGTTGCCACATCTTTGGGCATGGTCAGTGGGTTTCCATTAGACTACATGCATCTTGTTTGCCTGGGTGTCATGAGGCGACTCTTGCTCCTGTGGCTCAAGGGTCCACTGGCTTGCAGGCTCTCAGGTTTACAGGTAAAGATTCTCTCTGAGAAGCTCTTGAAGATCAGAAAAAGCGTGCCAGTGGAGTTTGCATGAAGGCCAAGATCTTTGAATGAAGCAGACCGATGGAAAGCCTCTGAATTCCGCCAGTTGCTGCTTTATACTGGTTCTGTGCTCCTTAAAGATTTCCTGGATACTGCAGTATACCAGAACTTCTTACTTTTTTTTGTTGGAGTGTACTATCAAACTAGGTGCTGCTTGAGGCGTACACTGATTTTGCAAATGATGCGCTTGTTCAGCACTTAGGAAAGCTGTATGGTGACATGTACCTTTCCTACAATGTGCACAACCTTGTGCACCATGCATAATATGTCAAGGTGCATGGAAACCTGGATTCCTTCAGTGCCTTCAAATTTGAAAAGGTCATGCAAAAACTAAAGAGGCATGTCAGGAAACCAGAATCTCCCTGCTGCCAGGTTGTAAAGAGGCTTGCAGAGAGAGATATGGTGAGATTGAAGGTAGTATTTTTTTTTTATCTTTACCCAACTGATTATTAATTAATTAAGTAAAATTATTTTGTATTATGTGAATATGTACCTAATAGGACTATTTCAGAAGGAAAGCAAAACTGGCCCGGTGGCAAAGGAGTGGTTTTCAGATGGCCTTGCTTGGTGGCCCCCGTATAGTGACAAGTTCCAGATTTTGAGAAGTGTTCAAAAAAAATAATTGCCCCCAATCCATCGAAGGCCTGGAAACAATATACTGCACGTGTCTACGAATCAGGTAGTTTTTTTACGTAGAAGTATGCAATTGAGTAGTATACCATCTGGTGTTGCTTTGTTATTTATTTGTTCTGATATTGTCAAATACTATCACTACATTATATTATACCTAGTTTATATTATAGTTGAATAGTTAACAGGCTAAATCTTGCTTACAGATTCAATTGAGAAAATAAGAGAAAAGTGGGAAAGGTCATGTGTAACATCAGACCTTAACACAGAAAGAGAACAAGACGTTACGTCTTAAGATGTCATAAGAGATATGACATAGTGTAGATATGGTGTATGTAAGAAAATCTCTAACTCAAGCATTTCTGATTATATTTGTGAGACATGTGTTACTAACATCGATAAATGATTTCTTATTCAAAGGCATGATATCAAATTGGTGGCAAGAATGGGAGGCCAGACCAGAGACAGACTGTCATCAAACACCATATTACACTGAACGTAAGCATCTTTCAGAAATGATGGCCAGTAGGCCTTTGAACTTAACGTAACATGTACAGAGTTACTAGATTATTTAGGATCCTTTCACTAATCCCAAACATGAGGTAATGATTTTTTATTATTATTTCCAAGAAACAACATTTAGTTGGAGGCCAGACGAAGTGGAGGAACGGCATCCCAACTCCATTGCCCGATGAAGGGCTGGGCTTTCCTGAACGTAAGCTATTTAATCCTATTACCTCATTGGGGTCTGTGCAGGGACGGATTATGACTTGCAAGGCCCTGGGGCCAATTATCTCAAAGGGCCCCCCTCCCACTATTTTTTTCCTGTTATTTTAGCTGCGCGTTCACAGTATCTAATAGAAAGTGAAAGTTATGATGATCGTGAAACCGTTCTCACTCTGCGTCAAATGTCTGCGCTACCCCTGCGCTAAAAATATAGGCCTATAGGGTTTACAGAATCGAGGCATAGGACTAATAATACATTTTTCTGATATTTTTCTCTCTACAAGTTTAATATTAGCTACACAACGAATAATCAACAATACACCACATTGAGGCGTATGAAACACGTATTTAATGAATTAACTTCACATGTACACTAAACACTATACACAATGAATTAAAATACATTTACAATGAAAATACAATTAAAATACATACAATTAAAAACACATATTTAATGCATCACATGAATCAAAAAAATATTTGTCACAATAAAAAAAATAACATGCCTGTAAAGTTGAAACATTAGATCATCAAGCAAGAAAATGCAATTTAAGAAAACACACAATTAGGCTACAAACAAAATGTTTGCAGGTCCTGGCAATTCAAGCATCCAACCCGGGCACACTAAATTTACAGGAGTTTCTTTCGTGTCTTCCTCCTTGCAAAGTCATCCACCACTTCATCGAAACTGAGCTCTTTTAAGAGTTCGGACTCAATGGCCATAAGCGACAGAGAGTTGAGACGTTCGTGGCACATTCTCGTTCTCAGTTCATTTTTAATTCGAGACATTTTAGAAAATGAGCGCTCTCCCTCGCAATTCGTAACTGGCAGTGTTAGAAAAAGTCTTAACGCAATGTACACGTTTGGGAAAGTTGATTGTAAATTTAGATTAATCATTGTTTGAGGGGAATGTTTTCTTCATCTTGCATAAATGATCTTCGTCTTGCCAGGGTCTTACGCCGCCTTCACACTGGCAGTTGAAATCAGCTCCGATAAGGCTCCGAAACGACCTGAAGTCATTCATTTCCTATGGAGATTCTCAGACCGCATGCGAATGAGTCCAAAACGGGTCCGACCGAGTGCGGTTTCGAAGAAAATCGTGTCCGTTGGTCATCCGGATGCGTTCAAAAAATTGAACTCTTGCGAAAAGCTACGGATGGTTTCTATCCGACAATTCCCGCGGAAGTTAGCGTTGCTATGATACTGATAAACAAACCTGAATTCTTAACTTTTAATAAAATAAATAAAGATTTTATAACGATAAGTTGTCATGTCATTTTTTATTTTCATGATTTTCTAACGTTATTAGGGCAGTTAATACAATTAAATTGTAGGCAGACATCGAACTAAATGTGATATAGTGGTATAAATTATACCACTATATCACATTTTTTAGCCGACCTGACATGTCAACGTCCTGAGCAACTTTCCTCACGCAGCAGCCTTCCTATTAATATCTCTATAACCCTCATCATAGAGATCATACAGAACTGACAGAATCAACCTTTCTAATCTCTCTGCCATTTTTGTTCTACCCGCTTCCGACACTTTTCACTGTGTAGTACACCGTCCGTTGGGTCCGTATTGCGTATTACGGAGCTGATTTCATCTGCCAGTGTGAAGGCGGCATTATCCAAATCCAGTGGGTACGCAGCTGAGAGCGAGTCAGTGCTTGTGTCAAAATGTTAGGGCATGAAAAGAGCACCAAACAGCTCGGTGAGATGTTTGTAAGCCTCCAAACGATTTTGAAGACAAGATGTAAGTTTGTCAATTATGACATTGAATGTCTCAACTCTAAATTGATCCCTTCCATCAAGCACCACATCTGGTTCTGAACTCTCGTCTGCCATCGTTTTGCGCTTTTTTATGCGCTGGATGTCACGCTTGTAACAATGAGAAACGCCGGAAACATGGCTGCTCTTTCAAATGCTGTTAGTATCACGAAAGACCTTTCCCCAGCGGTGTGTGGATGATGCGCAAAAAGAATAAAGGGACTGAACTAAATAAAAGAATTACCAGCTACTTTGCAACTATCTACAGCGTTAGTGCCAACCAAATTGAATGAATGCGCTGCGCATGGCACAAAATGCATTAAGGGATTTCTCCGTTTGAGGTGTGCCTGGACCCCTTTGTACTTCCCCGACATGTTATTTTCATTGTCGTATGATTGCCCCCTACAATTGGACAGGTCAAGCCCAAGACTGTCAACCATAGCCAAAACGCAGTCGGCCAAGCTCTTCCCGGTGTGACTTTCTATTGGTTCGAATGCCAAAAAACGCTCCACCACATGTCCATCAGAATCAACAAAACGAAAAATAAAAGTCAGTTGTACAACATGAGAGATGTCTGGAGTGGAGTCTACAATTACTGAAAAGTATTTCGCGTTTTGAATTTCCTTGGCGATGGTTTGTTTGAGTTTCTCCTCCATTAGCTGCAAAAACTCTTCACACGTCGTTGATGATAAATATGACACAGTGCCCTTTCCCTTCCACCCAAACTTTCTGCTAAAAATGGATCATACTCTGCCAAAAGTTCGAGGATGCCTAAATAATTTCCATTATGAGCTGAACCCAACAACTCATCATTTCCTCTGAATGCCAGCCCTCTCTCCCCTAAAAACTTAATGACTGATACAACTCGCCGTAATACTTGCTTCCAGTATTCCCTCTCTGAGTCCATTTGTTTAATTAAACCGGAGTCAATTGTTTCTGTGCCCTTTGAGCGCTGATGTAACATTTGCATACAAGCCCTGTGCTCCGCGCTCCTCTCATGTTCCCCGATCCTCTCCGAATGTTTCCAATCGCAAAATCCGTCAACGAACGCATTGTTTAGTGGAAAATAATTTGCACGAGTAAACCGTAAATACAACCATTTGACGGGGAGTACAGTAACCACTGACACGAAACAGTTTGTCCATTTGGCAAAGAGCAGCTGAGTAATGCGTTGGTAAAACTCCTAGCCTTCCCACCGATTGTCCTATCCCTCAAAGACGCTGGGTATTTGCTGCATCGATTTTGGAAAGGAGCTGCTCCTCTTCTGATAAGAATAGACTTAACTGTATCACTGGAAGTGTTTTTCCATAAAGCAGGGTCTGTAATTGTGTTGGACCATGAATTGGGCCCCTCGTCCTCCTCACGCTGGTGTTTGGCCTGCTCCGCCTGTGGGTCTGAAGCAAAGCTATAGTACAATAATAGTAAAATAAAACACAAGAAAAAAAAATAGGCTACTGAAATCAAATTTAAAGACATCAGCAAGCCAAGGACGGGCCAACAGCGATTTAGTCTTTTACAAAGTTTATAGGCTAATTATAAAAAAATAGAAAAATATATATGATTATATATATATATATATATATATATTAGGGGTGTCGCAATATACCGGTGTAGACGTTAATTGTGAAATTCAAACCATGAAATATCGACATCGTATTGATTTAGAGTGTGGCAATATACCGGTACCGGCACACCGGACGAGAAGCGCAGCGCCACGACTTTAAATTTCAAACACATTTTCTCTTCGATTGTACACACACCGGCAGTGCCATTCGGCGTCTGCCCGCGGCGCCCAGCAACGACTCTTGTTCAAAATCCTGCCGCGACACAAAGCGCCATTTACATAGTTTTATATTACATTATATTTGTCTCAAATCATCGTAAATGTCTTCACCCTGTGCTGCAATATACATTTAGTTTTACATTAATTTACAGAAATCAGCTGTTTGAATGAAAATTGCTGATGTTATCGGATTTTCAGGTGATATTCTCAATTCATTCAGTAAATGGATGCTCTGAGTCTGAGGTAAAGTGTTCAGATCACAGACTCAGCAACTATTGTATTTAATTGTACAGTACAATCATAACATAGTACAGACATTATCTTAATTTCATAATGTCCTTAAATATAAGAATACTGCTGGCCATAAACTGAGAAAGTGCGCGTCCGGCGTGCGATACCTCGAGTTGTCCTACACGCGGCGCTGCAGAATGTGTAGCCACCAACCTTTTTACCCATCTCCGTCTCCACCCTGCGGATTACGCAATTTTACAGAGAATACGTTGTGATTATTTTACTAGTCATGGAATGGGAAACGTGACATTAACCTGTTAACAGGGGGTTTCTGTGTTCATACATTTAAATGCCACGGCCTACCTGAGCATTGTTTCTGACCATGTCCATCCCTTTATGGCCACCATGTACCCATCCTCTGATGGCTACTTCCAGCAGGATAATGCACCACGTCACAAAGCTCGAATCATTTCAAATTGGTTTCTTGAACATGACAATGAGTTCACTGTCCTAAAATGGCCCCCACAGTCACCAGATCTCAACCCAATAGAGCATCTTTGGGATGTGGTGGAACGGGAGCTTCGTGCCCTGGATGTGCATCCCACAAATCTCCATCAACTGCAAGATGCTATCCTATCAATATGGGCCAACATTTCTAAAGAATGCTTTCAGCACCTTGTTGAATCAATGCCACGTAGAATTAAGGCAGTTCTGAAGGCGAAAGGGGGTCAAACACAGTATTAGTATGGTGTTCCTAATAATCCTTTAGGTGAGTGTATATAGCCGCTCTAGAGAAAACCGTGATATCATCTTCCAGCTCAGTTCAGTTCTCAAATAATGCTGTCAGTGCAGGCAGATCAATATTATTGTGGAATATTAAATTTAATGGGACACAAAAGAAGTGTCCTCAAAGCCACATGCTCGATGGAAGAGGACAAGGACCTGTGTAAAAAAGTAGTTGAACTTTATAAAAACAGTAAAAGATTTATAAATAATATAAGACTTGAAAATGGCAACCAGTACTGTATAGGGATTTTGTTTGCACTTTATAAACTTCAACAACCTCCTCTACATAAACTTAATGACTACAGTATTTATTCACAAACACTAATTACAATTACAAAGAGTCAAAAGCTTGAAACCTTACCTTTAATAGCTATTCAAACCTGTGTGTGTAATCTTAAGCATTTAATGAGGCCAAACATTCAAGGGATTTTAAACAGGGCCATTTGAGTGTTATTGGAAACAAAAACAAAAAAAAGGTTTAAAAGTTAAATTTTACATCTACTATGTGTTATCATATTTGACTTGAAACGGATAATCTGCTGTAAGGTCATGGATGCCTATATTTACTATCCAACAGAGAGGTCTAAAGTAATGGATTCATTTTAATTGAGCAGCATAAGGCAGAGGAAAATAGCAAAGTGAAGGTTGGTGGATGTTTTTTCTTTTTCATTTTAAATGACACTGAAATATACATATAACACCTTTGCACATTGGAGAACTGCATGTAAGATTACAACTATTAAAAATTTAGAAGGATCCAATGCTGTACAAATCTTTGGGATCATCTATGATGCTCATCACTGGACTCTGTTGGTAATATTTTATACTTATAAAATCCATTGTGGGTCGTCTTAGTAACTTTATATTTAATATATACAGTTTAAGTAATAGTTTTACTTATAATAGACACACTTAATATGTTTAATATGTGTGAGTAGGTGGAACTTTTTTGTGGCTTTTCTAAAAAAAACATTTGTAATATTCCAATTATTAAGGTTATGATCCCAAAGGAAAAGCAGGCTCTGTATTTGGACCCCCTAGGGGAGAGGCACAACAGCCTTAAAAGATGCCAAGAAGTGACAAGGTAATCCAACCTTTTAAACAAGTCCTATGACGGGGCATATGATCAATGACCATTGGATGGAAAAAATTGTGCCGTTCTGAGCTTTTTCTATTGATTACAGTTCATTTATGAGTGAAAAAGTGTCCAGATGGTCATATGACACACTGCCACACCCACAAAAAGGACAGCGCTTCCTGTGAGGCCTTTGTCCTAAAAGTAAGTCATAGGGAATTGGCCAAGAGTACATTTACAAAAGTATTCAATGTCACTTCTGTATGCCCAATAAAGCTATTTATAATAAACAGATTCAAATCTAATCTTAAATGTGTGTTTTTTTTGCACACTCTAGTGACCAATAATCTACAGCTAATAGTAATAATTTGTGTTATTTTTTCTGTTCAGTAAAGCACAGTCCACAAGCACTTTTTCTCCTATGTTAGAGCCACAGACCTTCGCATCTCCCAATAATAAGACCATCTCTGCATGCCTGGCTTCTGGACGTGGAACTCCCTCAAAAGGAAATTCTGGGGTAGCCATGATGAGGGATGAACTTGAGAACAGGCTTAATCTCAGCAACAGCTGGAGACTCGTAGATTTTATTTATGGGGCTACTGTGAGGTTAGTATGCCCAACATTTTCAGTTTCAATCAAGAATTGTCATTATTGTGCATCACAATCAATACCCAATTTTCAGTTAATTCACCAGTTATTGGCCACAAGAATTTTTAAAAAGGAAAGAGCAGAAAATTCGATTGATTTTGATTTGATTGTGCACTTACAATCTCAAGTTTTTAGTGAACCTTTTTTCAGTAGATGTAAACACTACTTCACGTTCATGACATTATTCATTTTTATGACATACAATCATCTCACTGTAAATGCACATTACTGGCCTTGGTTGCAAAATATATCTATGCTATCTCCACAGTTGTTGACTGGTTACGCTTCTTACAACACGGCACTTCTATTCTTATAACAATCTCATTGCAAGTTTAGATGCATGCCAACCGCAACCATGCAAATTAAAAATTGTATGACATTTTACCTTACGTGGCATTTCACAGAAACAGCTATTTTCTGATATACTTCAAAATTTTTTTTTTTTTTACCAAGTAAACATCTAATAAGTAAATCGAAGAAGTGACGGTGGAATTGAAACAAACCAAAGATGAATAAACTTAGAGCAATGCTTTTTTTGTACACAAGTCAGCAGAGTATGTGACTGTGCATAACTTTTTCCACATGGAGGAGAGGCGTATCTCCAGTATGAACTTTCTCATGTTGTTTAAGCTTTCCAGACTCAGTAAAACCCTTTCCACAATGTGTACATGCGTATGGTTTTTCTCCAGTATGGATTCTTTTGTGTATTTTCAAGCCGCCAGCTCTAGTAAAAGCTTTACCACACACAGTGCACGAATGAGCTTTCACACCACTATGCATTTTCTGATGATGAGTAAAATTACTAAGCCATAAGAAAGTCTTGCCACAAAAAGAACACAAGTAGGGCCTCTCATTAGTATGGATTTTAAGGTGGGTCTTCAAATGTCTCGGCAGAATAAATTTCTGCCTGCACTGATCACAGTTAAACGGCTTTTCTCCCGAGTGAGAACGCAGGTGATTGTTGAGATACGCCGCCCGGGTAAAACCCTTCCCACACTGGCAGCATGTGAAGGCCTTCTCTCCAGTGTGACTCCGTGTGTGAGCATTAAGGTGTCCTTTCTGTGTGAAACTCTTTCCACACTGAGAGCATGTGAAAGGGCTTGCGCCCGAGTGTACTCTCAGGTGATCTTTAAAATATCCTTTATGTTTGAAACTCTTTCCACATTGAAGACATGCAAACGGCTTCTTCCCAGAGTTAACTTTCATGTGATCTTTAACGTATCCCTCATGTGTAAAAGTCTTTCCATCCTGAGGGCAAGTGAAAGCCATTTCTCCAGCGTGAATTCTCATGTGATACTTAAGGTTTCCTTTACGGGAGAACCTCTTTCCACACTGACGGCACGAGTAGGGCTTCTCTCCTGTGTGAATGCGTATGTGGTCTTTGAGATTTTCCTTACACGTGAAGCTCTTTCCACACTGAGGGCATGCAAAACGACTCTCTCCGCTGTGAACTCTCATGTGATCCTTACAGTATCCTTCCCGTGTGAAACTCTTTCCACATTGAGGGCATGTGAAAGGCTTCTCTCCAGAGTGAACTCGTATGTGACCTTTGAGATTTCCTTTACGCCTAAAACTTTTGCCACATTGAGGACATATGAAAGGCTTCTCTCCAGCATGAATTTTCATGTGATCCTTAAGGTTTCCTATACGTGAGAACCTCTTTCCACACTGATGGCACACGTAAGGCTTCTCTCCTGTGTGAATGCGTATGTGGTCTTTAAGATGGTCTTTACACGTGAAGCTCTTGCCACACTGAGGGCAAGCAAAACGACTCTCTCCGGTGTGAACTCTCATGTGATCCTTACAGTATCTTTCACGGGTGAAACTCTTTCCACACTGAGGGCACGTGAAGGGCTTCTCTCCAGAGTGGACTCGTAAGTGATCCTTAAGATTTCCTTTACGCGTGAAACTCTTGCCACACTGAAGGCATGTGAAAGGCTTCTCACCGGTGTGGATTCTTAAATGAACCTTAAGGCTTCCTTTTTGTGTGAACATACTTCCACACTGATGGCACGTGAAAGACGGTGTGGCTTCTATTCTTTTTTGAGAGAAACTGTTGGCAAACAGTGAGCAACTAGAATTTTCTCCAGTTATAAAATTATGCGTTTTTTGATACTGATGTTCCTCCTCCGCATCATTTTGATATTGCCTTTCCTCTTTCACTCCCATCAGGTCTAAAATGAACATATTAAACTGTTATATATTCAGTTAAAAAGAGGGACAACCGTGAAATAAAGTTACAACACTTTTTCAGAAAGCAACAGTGGTCAAGTTTCTAATTGTATGAGTTTTTTTTTTTTTAAGTCAGGACTCTTCAGCCTTCAGTTTAGTTAATCAAACAGACCTGAACAATCTACTCAAGGTCATCAAGATCTGAAAATTACAGGTGTGTAAGATCAGGATAAGAACTTAACTTAAAGAGTTTGGCCCTCCACACCAAGAGTTTGGTTGCAGACTACAGTTAGGTTCAGTCGTTTGCAACATTTAAAAAAAAAAAAAGTTACAATACATGAAAATGTGACCAAGATGTAATTTGTTTGTTCAGAACAGGGCCCTCGTGTATAAACCTTAGCATAGATGTTATAATAAAAATGTATGTATGCAAAAAAAGAATAGTTTGCGCATGCACAAATGTTTTCAGATTTGTAAAATTGTACAATAAAAACAGCAGGTTGAGAGCCAGTAGCCGGGCTTCCATTACAGATTTGCGCAAAACTTTTGCGAGTTTTTCTAAATGTTGATTAAAACTATAGCAAAATGGCAGCGTTTCCATTAACCGATGTTATCCGACTAAAGCGTAATTTATTCCTCTCGCGATAAGTCATTCCAAAAATCATGGCAACTGATGTTGGTAGGTTCACATATATCTCAACTAGCCATTATTTTTAATGGAAGGAGACGTAGGCGTGTATCTAAGCATTAAAGGGTTAGCGCTTCTAGGCTTCCTAGGGCAGCGCTTCTAGGTTGTACGTCACGCATCACACACATGACCAGCGTCGGCCAATTAGTGAGCCTGCGTGTGACGTGCAACCTAGAAGCGCTGCGCAATATCACTACGTGAAATATCACGGCCGTACAGAGAAGGAAATGATTAGTTGAATAAAGTCGTTATTTTTGTTTGTTTTTTTGCGCACAAAAAGTATTCTCGTCGTTTGATAAACTTAAGGTTGAGCCACTGTAGTCACTCGGACTATTTTAACAATGTCTTTCATAACTTTTGGGCCGGCCAGTTTCGATCCCTTAAGAAGCCTATGGAGGAGCAATCCAGCTCTCAGATTTAATCAAAAATATCTTAATTTGTGTTACGAAGATGAACGAAAGTCTTACGGGGTTGAACAACATGAGGGTGAGTAATTACTGACAGAATTTTCATTTTTGGGTGAACTAACCCTTTAATGGCAAGGAAAACCTTATACTGGGTTATACACATATGAGTGTTTCTGTGTGTTTCTCCCTCATTTCTGCTTCGAGATCTTGAGAAATTGTGGCATTTCTTTGTTGTTTAGAGTTCAGTATTCCTGTAATACTTTTGTCTTTTATGAATTTAATAAAGAACTCTGTCTCGTCTTCTGTCTAAACACACTGCGCCTTCTTTAAAGAATGATAAACTCTTACGTACGCCAGGAGACCTGGAAATGTTTTCATTGCAGTTTTGCAAAATATTCCTTTTTCGAATTGCCTGAAAAACCTCCTTATGCGAGCTTGAAAACTTTTTTTAGCGATATATGGGAGTTTTTGGGTAATTGATGTGTTTCCATTGGACGTATTTACACTTGCAATTTCAGTTTGCGCAATTTGAAGGGTAATGGAAACAGGCTACTGACATGTAGTAGTTTGAAGGGCAGCACTGGGGAAGATGTGGACTATTCAATTAATGGATTAAATAATAATAATCAATGATTGATTAAAACAATTTCCACCATAAGATCGCATAGTGTACAATTAACTTTCATCTCAAAAGATGAAGGACAATTGGATTCTCCATGATATGACAACTTTAGAGAAGGATCAAGAATGGATACCAACCTCTTTGTTCCTCAATATTTTCATTTTCCACTCTGGATGGTTCTTGATCACTCATGTCCCCAATTTCCACTTTAATAAACTCCATGATTACAATAGCATGTCATATAGAATCATATAGTTTCATCTGAGGTAATTTCTACAGCTTCTTTATATGCGTTCTACTTGTTGAATGACAGGATACTTCCAAGCATTTATCATTGAACTGCTGTGAAGAAAAGGAAAAACTATTTATACATTCTTATTTAAGCATTGTGCACACTGATAAAGAAAAGGTTTCAAAAACATTTTCACAGGTTTTAGTTATAATACAGTGGAGAAAATAAGTAGTTGATCCCCTGATGATTAGTTGATATTCTGTCTCTATCTGTTAAAATAAACCTACCATATAAATTATTGACCCTTTTTTTTCTTTGTAAGTGGGAAAATGTACAAAATCAGCAGGGGATCAACATATTAGGAGTTTGTTTTAATGTTTTGGCTAATTGGTGTATACAATAAAACTGACTGCATCACACTTCATTGTTGAATTTCCTTTTTTTTTGTGGACAAAATAAATCAAATAAAAAATAGCAGAGGCTATCTGCACTAAGTGTTAAATGCAAACAATGAAAAAAAAAAGTATTATTTTTAATCACAAGTGTAAATAGTGTTAGATGTTATTTATACTTATTATATTATTATATTTGCAGTGTATTGTAGTACATCACAGGGCTCCAGACTATTTTTCCACAACTTTAAAAGTTTTTACACCATTTTTATAATAATCACATTTATTTGGATACTCAAAACATCTCACAACCATCTTATCTGTCTTATTCTTTAGAACATCCTCCAGTAAGTTCATATGTTGGTGTGTGAGAGAGAAGTATCTGAAGTAGGGCTATATATGTTTAATTTATCATGTAATTATTTTATTTTGTTTAATTGATAAATTTGCATTAAATATTTTAGTAATGTTGTGTCTTTTTAATAAAATTATGTGATATCGTCACTGGTCATTAAAAACAGAACAAAAAAAAATCTGTATAGCTGATTATTAAAGAACTCAAACAGCACAAATATCCTCACACACACACACTTGAACCAGTCTATTAGACAAAAGCTATCCACCTATTTTTATGCGCATTTTGGAATATTGCATAAACAAGCTGAATAAATATGCCAAGATGTGCATACATTATAAAAAATGTTCATAAAAAACATATGCACTCAACTGAGTCAAATGTTTTAACCGATAAGAAAACATGCACATAAACTACGATGGAAACATGTTTACCGAATAAATTCCTCGATGCGCATCAAAAAGACATGTGACTTTGCGATGGGACGGCATGTTTATGGCATTTCGTCTGCACGCTCTGAGGAGTAATATATTATATATGAAAATTATTATAGGCTACAGTGGCTTCTCCTACTGCATCAACTTCCATTTTTCTTAGTGATATTTATCGACAGTTTATCAGGAAGTGACGATTTTATTCTCTTCGCTAAATGTCTTATGCAATTTTCCATACATTTGCAACGTTGGATGGAAACATGTCTAGAGCGATACATGCGCAACTTTGGAAATATGGCTAGAGAAGAAATAAGGAGAAAATACTCACATCTTTATATGATTTCTTGCAATACACCATATCTTCAGATATGGCAGTGGAACTCCTCGATATCATGGTGGAAACTGATGCGAATAAACACAAAGATATTTTGTTACACTTATTTGATAAAGTAAAGATCCAAGCATAGGCTACCTGCATCAAGTGTCCAAAATGCCAAATTACAGTAGAATTGACATATGTTTTAGCACACCAGGGTGACTAGGAACATTAAATTATCCAATCGTGACTTCTTTTTTCAAAGGACTATAAATATGAGGAAACACAAAGGCCAAATTCCCTTAAACATACATCACAATGAGTAAAACACATAATATAGTTCTGATGTGCAGCAAAAGATCGTTGAGCAATAATGAATTAGTTCCCATCAACAGGAACTGTTATACATCTTCCAGGAAGAGGACGTGTTTATATCGTCCTATTGGACAGCGAGGAGGACGGTCTGAGTGGCCAAAGACTCTCCGAGGATCACAGATGGAGAAATGCAGAGATTAGTTAAAGGCCATGTTGCAGGTTAACCACCACTGTCGATTAATGGGTACATAAATCACTCAGGATATGTATATCCTTTTTAAAATGTCTCAAAAATGGTCTTAAAGACCCGTTTTTTTTTACGTTTTTGGTATTAACGTTTTTTTTTAACGCGATTCGGCGATGACGTCACGTTGGGGAGAAGTGGAGGAAAGGTAGCCTCAGCCTAGTATCAGAGCCCGTATTAGACATTCTCAGCCTAGTATTAGAACTATGGCGTCTGACTGGGATGAGGAAGAGTTGGTGAAGTGTCCTGGTGAGTTGCTATCATTTAGCACCGCAGCAATGAGCACTGGAGCTAGTCTACGAGCAGCAGTGCACAATAACGACACATATATATATATTGTTACTGTCATTGAATAGGACCGAGTGAAAAATCAACGTTTTCTTTATATCTAGTGGCAGTGATCATGACGTTAGTTCATATAAGTACCGGTAACCTTTGTCATAGTGTCGTAGTACTGGTAAACTTGGTCTTTGTCATCTAGAAATAGAAGGCATCATGCTAGCTATATTGGCGTTTCTAAGTGTTTATCTCTTCCTTCGGTGAAAATGTTGTTGCAAACGTAGCCGCCGCGTGTCTGTCGCTGTCCGGTCGCTGTGTTTGGCAAGTGCTTGTGTGGGCAGTATAGAGAGAGATAGGCAGACATCCAGATAGCATAAACGTTAGCATAGATAGCTAGCAGCTAGATAGATAAATAGATAGAAATATACATAGTAGGTAGATTGACAATGTAGAGTTGGCTCATTGGTCGCACGTGCCGTCGGATGTGCAGTTGCCGCATACTAGCCTATCTATCTATATATCTGTCTGTCTATCTATATCTAGACTATCTATTTACCTTTATCTATGTATTTATCTATTGATCTATAATCTGCGCTATCTGAATACTCTCGTCTCTACTACTCGTCTCTCTAGTCACTCTAATGCTCTCAAGGCGGGCTTTGGTAAATTCTCTCCCCAAGGTGACGTCATCCAATGCATTGTGGTGGAAAGGAGAATCGTTGCAAACCGCTGTAATTTTTCGTATTATATTACGTTTTGTGATACCCAACAACATAAAATACAATGGATAACAGTTTAAATGTGTATTACCAACAAGCAAATTGCACAAATTAGTTGAAAAATTAACCCTGCAACACGGCCTTTAAGTGTTGGGGTCAGAAAGCCTTAAAACATATATCAAACTGCACCTACATTGCCACAAGTTGTTTGTGAGGGTTTTGCTCTCATCCAAAAACAAACTCCAGCATATTCAGTTGCCGGACACGACTGGAGTACAAACGTGACTCTGTGGTCAGATGAAACTAAAAAAAAGTGCAGCAAACCCACCAGATACAACATATTCATCTCCAATGCAACCCTAACACTCGTAAACACACGTTGGAGATTCATATTTAGTAAATAAAGTGTTTAAAATAAATATATAAAGGAGAATCCATCCAAAACTGTTTGTGTTTCATGGGGAAACCCTGAATAGAAATAGCTATTAATATAATACAACTTTACTAAAGTTGAACAAAATCTATTTAAATTAAATACTTTTGAATTATGATCTGAAACAAGATCATACATTAACTATGGACTTGATGACAAGCAGCTTATCATTCAGTGATTATATTACAGAATTTATGTCTTTTTCCATCCACAATTTTGACGTAATGTGATGACAGATGCACAAATTCATCATATCAACCTTCATGTAAAAACAGGAATGCATCAATATGATCAGCAATAAAGAAAGGAACGTAAAATTCATAAATGTGCGATTTATGATGAGATCAGCCAGCTCTGCGAATGAAGCAATGCTGTTATTACATTCACTGAAAATAATGTCCATTCATGTCATCATACATCGCTAAATGTTTTCAATGACAGTATTAAGACAGTAATATGATGTTGTTGGAGCGCATTTATACGACTTCTAACGGATTATGAACGCGTTATGTTTGTCAATAGACCTTAATACAAACCTTCTCGTAGCTGAGGCGCGTCCATGTGACCGAGACGTCACATCATGACCTAAGCGCGCGGCGCACCATGGCTCTGGCGCGCACACAGGCAAAATAAAAGTCCGTGTACTCAAACATTTGATATAAACATATATAAACTATCAGTGACTCAAATCAAAATATTAATATAAAAATATCTATAAATATATAATATAAAAAATAAAATACAATCTGTTTTGGTGAAATTCAAAATGATTGTTATCTGAATTTCACACACACTCTGTCCAATTTACTAAACAATGCAATGCAATTACAATGGCATGAGCTCAGAGAGCAGTGCAGGAAAAATACACTGATATCCTGTGTTATTTCTTATGTGTTTCATTAATTTTCTATTATTATTTTTATATTGTTGATTGTGAATGGGCTTTTGAATAGCTTGATTTGCTAGAGACAATAATGCAAGTAAACAAATAAAAAAATAAACATTTTTACAAATGACAAACAATATAACAATAACAATTCAGTAGTCCTGCCAGATGTGTGATTGTTCATTTCATTCTGTAAAAAAAAAGAAAAAAATCAAAGTGAAAACCTTATGCCAAAACATTTTGATTGTGTCAAAACATGTGATGCAAGCTCTGAATCTCTAGCTCTGAATCTAAGCCTAATTTCCATTATTTTAGATTATTCTCATTAATACAGTAGTCTCACCAGCATAACTGTTTTAGCTTGGGAGAAAATAGCTGTCAATGCTTAAGTTTACATTTTAATTACTGTTATACAGTGTTGGGTGTAATTAATTACCAAGTAATCTAAATACTGTAATTCAATTAAAGGGATTACTCTAAATTCTTCTGTAATTAAAAGTAAAATCTGATGTAATTGCATTAAATACTGCATAGACTATAGAACAATTCTGTAAAAAACAATAGTGAATTTAATATACATTTTTAAACGGTATATTTTTAATGTTACCTTCTCCCTCTGCACACTTTGGTCAATTCAAGAATAATTCATGCAATTGTATATTGTTCATTTGAAAGCGTTAAAAGTGCAGTGTCTTGTCTCTCCTTGTATTGTTCAAGTGGTTGAGGTTGATATGGGATTTAGAAAGTAATTAGTAATAAGTAGACCAATACATTCTAGAGATAGAAATTATTACATTAATCTGATTACACTGTTGAAGATGTCATTTGTAGTTAGTAATTAATAACTATTTTAGAGTAATTTACCCAACTGTTATAATATTAGAGGTGAAACTGGAAGAACATTAGCCTATGTTATTCAACCTAATTTAAATTTTCATGTAGGTGCAATCCTGCAGGCATCAAAATAATGTGGAAAATGAAATATAAAAACATAATTCAATCAGGTAAGGCTTGAGCATATCATGGGTGTAGCTATCAGGGTTGAAGCTAAACTTTGCAGGACAGCTGCACTCCAGTCCTAACGTTGCGTATCCGTTATAGATTATGATGCATTGCTGTAGATTAAACTACCCAACAGTATCTTCTTTGTCCTAGCGTGAACACTGTAAAAAGTGAAACATTGGATTAACCTAATAAAATTGAAGTAACCATTCACAATAAAGATTTTACATTGGCCTAATGTTCAGAAACCATTCAGTTCAAACTAATTTTCTGCATTTCATGCAAACTCTTTTCTGAATTTGGTGTAAATCAATATTTTAAATTGGCTTAATTGGAAAAAAGAAGGTTTTTAACAGACTTGATTTCATGAAAACTCTTTTCTGAATTTGGTGTAAATCATTATTTTAAATTGGCTTAAATAAAAAAAAAAGTGTTTTTAACAGACTTGATCTAAATTGAGTTTTCTTCAATCTGAAATATTCATTCCAAATAATACAAAAGGCTTCACAATTGGCATAACATCAATGAGTCAGATCAAACGTTCTTTTAAATATTTATTAAGTCTTGTATGAAAATCACTGTTTTTAAGATTAGACTCTTTTTTGGCAAAACAAACTTACACTTGTAATTCTTAGACAGTTCAAGTAATCAGTTCATTTCAAGTTGAATTTCATATATAGCAGTATTAAAATGTGAATATATCATAAGAACAAGAATAAGAAAAAAGAACAAATACCTAAAAACAATTGGTCTGGTTCTCTCAGAAATTTTTGTCAGAAGAAATAAATGTAAATCAAATACAAAACATAGATATTGCCACATTCAGTAAACAACAAACAACTACTGAACTACTATTACGATGTAGTTGAGACTGGGGTGAAGGCGTTTCTCCCATCCTGTGTGTGTGTTCATCAAAGCACTGAAATGGAGGCTGTCAGTCAGTCATTGACAATGCAGCAGAGTGCAGAGGCGACATAGTTAATTTCAGTTCTTTTGGAAATTTGAGGTTTAGCACATGCAGTCCAAATAAAACTGTTACAGCAGCTGCGGTTGAGGGCACGTTACTGAGGACCTCTGTGCTCTCAATGCTCTCCCTGGTGTCTGTCTCACTGATGAAGATGGCCATTGGTTGCTCCGGCTATCACCTGGCATATCCTGGCGAGACAATACATAGTAATGAATAAAGAGTGCTGACCAAACAGTTGATGGAGTATCTCAGAAAATTAAAATATCACATATAACCAATAAAAACAAGGATTTGTAATACAGAATGTATGCCTTTAGAAAAGCATTTTCATGGTCAGTCAGTAATTGGTTGGAACACTATTTTTTCCACGTCAGTAATTGTTTGGAATACTATTTTGGTTTTGAGTGGTTGGTAGCACTGTTGCGGTCTTTTATTTTTTGGGTACAGATCTCGTAGCCTAGGCTGCCTACAGACACGTTTTTTTTTTTTTTTTTGACGGCCTGCTTATGGGGCGTGCAGTTAGCGGATCATGAGGATGAATGATCATTTATGTTTGTGCCTGCAATCACTGATACAACCTTTAAAACAACCTGGGCATTCAGCAGTGCCACATGCAGATTGCCTCCATACTGATGCAGCAAAAGGAGGCCAAAATACCAGGTATTTAGTGCATATACGTGAACATAACTATAAGCTGCAATCAACAGAAGTAGCACAAATAATTGCGTGAAATATATGCATGAGTTACACTTTTTTGTAACTTTTTTTTCTGAAATTACTGAACTTAGACTACATTATAATTTTTTTGTACAGTATGGAAGTATGTGCGTGGATTGCTGAGCGATGTACGTACCTGAATTTTCTTGATGAGATGGTGAACAGATTCACCAAAGTAGATGAATAAACATTTAAGAACTGATTCCCTCCTTGTGTTGTCCACGACCTGAACAAAATGCATTCATTAAAATTACATGCTCCTTTTTTATCACATACAGTAGAAATATGATTTGAAAAAGACAAAGTATAATAAAACATGATAAAAAATTTGCCCATTCATCATGGAGCATTTTTTTATAACGCCATGCCTGCCTGACACATTTAGCCTAAAGGTGCAAAAGGCTCACAATGTTAGTGTTAGGGGCTAAAACTAGGAACCAGGAACCATGCCAACCAAGCAGCAGCTTTCCTAAAATTCAAATCCAAACAGTCATTAATCCGTTTTAGTTTTGCAGTTTCAAAGTGTACATTTATTTTCCTCACATTAATTCCGCCTTCGCAAATTCAATACATAAAACATAACGTTATAAAATCTGCGTTCATATTGAAAGCCGGGGGAGAGACAGTTAGCCTGACTTTAAACTCTGAGCGGGAAACGTTAACGTTAAGTTGTTAGCTAGCTACACGTCACTCCCATATTGAGGCGATTTATTTAACGTTAGCAGCTAATTGTCGTTACTCAAAACTCAGTCATGAATACATCGTTTTTTTTACAACATTCATCATTTTTTCTAACGGTATATAATATTAAGTTCTTGGATTTCCCAGGAAAATCGTTAGCTGTAAAATGGCGCATTAACGCTATAACTTACCACTATAATATCAAAATGAATGTTATAATAACTTCTAATCTGCGTGTCTGTTCATTAAAATGATATGACGTTAATACTTTTCAAGTATTTAAATGCTGAATGGTACCCCCTTACCTGACAAACGTGTCCTGTTCGCTTCGCGTTGTTCATAACCCTCCGGCTCCGACTTCTGCGCTCGGTCTCTTCTAGAACCTTCTCTCGAGTTTTCACGTGTGCGCATGCGCAAACCATGCTTAATCTAATAAAAGTCGTTTGATCGAATGTATAATTTAAAATTCATTGTAATGTTATAATTTTATATTGTGCCAATCTAAGAAAATAGACTGAAAGACACATTCAAATCACAAAATGTAATTTTACTTAACAATCTAATAATTTTAGGCTATTGGAATAAAAAAAAAAAAATCAAACGAAAAACACCAATGTTTTACTTTTTACAGTGTATCCCATATTTGCATAGGGTCCGCTTGTTCGCATGCCTTTCGCCCCTAAGCTCAATCCAGGGCATCATCAGTGGTGATATTGAAGCCACCGCTTCTTCGGCCGGCCGCGTGGTCGTCGTCCAGACGGTGATAGATGATAGGCCGTTTTTACCACCGTCTCATCGCCGCTTCTGACGACATGGCCATACCAGTGGAGTCGGGCTTCACGCATCTTGTCAACTATGGGCGCCACGCTCATGCGCCTTCGGACAACTTCGTCCATGACACGCCAACAGGTCGAGGGACCAGCGGAGCATCTTCATCTCCATAACGTGGAGGGCCTGCTCATGTTTGTTGGTGGCTGGCCAACAGTCGGAACCGTACAACGCGACTGGGCGTACAACGGTTTTATACCCAAACTACCCAACAGTATATAAGGTAAAAGATATCAAAGGTTGAAATTGACTAACCTTAAACATATACAGAAGTAAAATACAACATGCATTGTTAGTGTACTTTTGATGTCTGTTTTTTAGGTCATTTATGTCTGAGAGTTGTACCAAGACAAATTCCTATCAACTTGTTGACATGGCAATAAATTATTGAATTGAATTATTTGATGGCTTGATTTTTGAGTAAGTTAATTTAATTAATTCTTCCCTCTTTCTGAAAACATCTCAGCGACATGGAAGCAAACCTGTTGGTGGACAACACAGTGGAAATATGCACTCATCCCAGATGATGTCACACTGACACCCTGAGCCCATCCATGTCCAGCTGCACCACCAGGTTCTCCCTGCTCGGCTCAATAAAAGTGTACAGAAACTTAGTTTTCTTCCGTACGGTTAATTTAACATTTATTTTGTTTTTCTGATCTTAAATGCAACCTTGTAAATAGTTGTAAAAATGCTGTATAGAACATTTTTTTTTTTTCATTTACGAATTTTAACTCGTATAACAAAATTGTTATTTCTCAACCATTCTCTCAAGAAGAGAAAACAGTCTGTCCATTCTCTCCCTGCGCTCCTGTGATCTCCTCTCCTCGGTCTCTCTCTGAAACTTCATGTCCTCCCTGATTAGCTCGATCAGCTCATCCTCTCGCTCTCTTTTCCTCTTGGCTGGTGTTGGTGCTGGCTCTGGCTCCTCCTCATCTTGGTCATCCATCACTGAACTTGGCCCTGATGTGTCCTCAGGGATAGAGGTAATGAGGACAGGGGGGTTGCTGGAATGCCTCTGTCCCAACACCTCATCCATGAGGACAAACCACGGCCAAGTTTCAGCAGTGGGTTTCCCACTCACTCCCTCACATGTCCCAGGACACTTGCAATCCTAAGGGAGAGCAAATAAACCACACTTGTTAACAACAAAAGCACAACATATACTTCAGCAACGATGTGTCTATTAATTTTTGCATACTTTGTATTTTCTTTTTAAGTTGTCCCATTTCTTTTTGGCCTGCAAGGAAGTGACCTTCCCCAGCAGGCCCATTTTCTCCAGTATTGTCCTTAAACAAGAGAAAAGGGAAACACTTATAAGAAAATATAACAGCAGGACATGCATACAAAATACTCCAGAAATCATATTTCTGGATCCTCAAGTTTGGTTAAAACATTTGTAGACATGTATTGCATGACAGCACTACAAAAAACAACAAAGTGAAAGACTATTGCCTTATCTACTGGTTGTCTTATTGTTGTGAGCTTTGAATAGGGTGAGGGCTTGTTGTTATAATACACAAGAGAGCCTAGTGGAAACAGGCTTTACCTCCAAGCCACGCTGGCTGAGTTTTTGGCCCCGGTAAATAAATCATCGTTTTCGGCCCTCATTTTAATAAATCGAGCTGTCTGCTCCTTGCTCCCTAAAACAAAACGAAATATTAGAACACGTTTTGCCTCAGACCACCTAACAAATGAAGTCGCGCAGTGGTAACATTTTTAATTTAAGTTCACGTTTTTAAGAAAGAAAGACCACTGGCTTTTAACACTGGTTTCACTAGATATTTAAGTTAATTAAAACACAATACTTACATTTATAAGTGTATTCTTCGGCCGCCACAGAACTATCACCCGCCATTTGCTTTTTTAAAAATCCTGTCGTCACAGCCGCAATGAATCTTGGGATAGGCTAGGCTGCGAAGGATCGGCTTATTCTATTTCTATCCTTAGCGGCACGGGGAAAGAAGAACGTATTTGAAGGTGCCTTGAATTGGGACAGCCTTTATTGTGCCAGTGTGACGCAATCGGCCTTCAAATGCAGCCTTAGAAGGATGCGGCCTCCGAATTGGGACACAGATAAGGACGCATTTGTAGGCCGCCTTCGAATTGGGACAGCCTTCGTCGCGCCGCGGTGATGCAATCGGCCTTTGAATGCAGCCTCTGAATTGGGACACAACTAATCCATCCTTCAAAATGAGCTGAACACGAAGGACACGAAATGAAAGCTGCTTTCCAAGAATCCTTCAAATTGAGATGGCCTTTGGTGCCACTTGCTGACGTTGCAGGAGAGATATGCAGCCTTACAAGGACACAGCCTTCCATTCGAGTGTTTGATTAGTGTTGGAGATAAACTCTGGAGGAAAGCGGACCTTGAGGGTCAGAGTTGAGAAACTCTTTCCTACAACATCTGTTAAAGAAGTGGTTCCCCAAACTGGTGGATGAATGGCCAAGAGTTTCTTAAGAAACTTGAGAAAGAATGTATTTCTTCTATTGGGACACTACCACATTGTCATGTTTTTAGATTAAATGCTACAGCCATTTGCTTAAAATGTGAAGTGTAGGTTGAAAAGGAAAACTAAAATATTAAAAGTCAGAAAAAGATTCAAAAGTGTTATGTACACTATGTCATTCGTATAGGGCTTGGTCCATAGTTTATGGAGATTCAGACTTCAAAGTTCTTGATTCTGCTTTGAATTACAGCTATTACAATATCTGTGTGTTTGTGAAGAAGGCCACTGCATCCACATGTAAAACCATGCATGGATTTTTATTTGCAGGGTGAATGAAAGTTTGTATGTTAGTCTCTGAACATATCTAAATTGGGTAGATTGGTAGCAGGGTTTCTACAGGTATCTTCAAATTAAATTTAATGCCTTTTTAATGCCTTTTTAATGCCATTTTAAAATGTTTTAATGCCATATACGACCCATGACTAACCACATATATATATATATTAAATGTTTTTTTTCTGGAACACATAGATGTAAGGACAGGTCGCATGACTGGTGGTGTTTCATTAGTAATATTATTATTAGTGTTTTTGTTGTTATTAATAATTGCTCACACTTGCAATAGAGAAGATTTGACACATGGCACCGACAATTCAACCAAATGCAAAGTATTTATTCTCTTCCTCTTCTACCTGCACCGTCTCCTCCTCTAATGGGCCCTTCTCTGGGCCAGCATCCTCTAACCTGGCCTTTTTAGGGGGCTTTCCTCTCAGGGCGAATGAGAGGATGCTTAATTGCTTTTTACCTGACATCTTTGAAAGACAGATGCAATGATTAATGCATCCATGGCCCAGATATAATTATAAAATATGACATGATTTTAAAAGTGACCTATAACATCGACTATGCAATACACTTTAATTTATTTAGTGTTTATAAAATTATTAAGCCTATTTGGAGAGAGAGATGTTTATAATTTGACAATATGTCAGTCATCGTGTGATAACGAAAATATGATTAGGCCTAGACTACTTGTTCTGAGCAGGTGTTGTCAGTGAACAGGCTGTAAAACTGTTGTCTAAGTTACAGACACTCATGAAAAACTCATGCTAATTATCTGGGAAACGTTTCTCTAGCAGCAATCAAGTTGCCATTGTTTGTGTCAAACAAGTTGTGAATTTTTTGTAACATTAAAACAGGAGATCATGACTTATCTTGAATCTTACCCAGATACAATAGTGCTATTTTCTAATTGGCTAATGTGTAGACCCATTCTTTTTTTTTGATTGGCTGATAAGTGGCAGGCTCGACTAGTAAGAACTGCATGGAAGACGCGCTTGATTCCTGTCGGTTCCATAGTGAGAGCGGCGCGGCCAGAGACATTTGGGGCGCTGCTGCATATTCAATATATTATAAATAGTTTTTCAGCGTGAGAAATACAATGTGTGGCGGGAGTGCGTGACAAAAGACCGAAATGAGTGACTGTCACGCTCAATGAGTGACACTTGAGAGCCCTGCGTCAAAGAGTATAGAAGAACAATATACGTTCTTTGCCTGCGTTCTGTTGTTGTGGCTCGTGCACAACACTTCTCTCGGACGCGAGCTTCAATCCGTTGCGGAGAGACTCTCGATTTTACTCGCTACTAGCAACATATATTAGATCTCATTAAACGAAAAATTAAACGCAATGTACTATTTAAATCTAACGCCGATTTGTGGCCGTCACACTGCATATGGGGTTTTACAGCGCTGATTCCCATTGTCCACAACTTTAAATGCTTTTTTTACAAACGCCGCAAAATCCTTCATCATTTTTACCACTAACGGGCTGCAACCATGTCTTAAAAGTTTTGTTTTCCAGACACTTTGGCTGGAATTTGCACTCATTTTTCCAAGGTTCAGACCTGACCACCGCTGTACACCAGACCCGCGTCACCTCTCCGCATCATGGCACTTTTGCTCCGGCCAGAAGCAATTACCAAACTGGTTCCGCGTATTTATCACACAAACGTACATATTTTGCGACAGCAAATACAAATTATTAATTATGGAGGCTATATTCAAATAAATTTATATAAAATTCTCTTCAAAACTATAAAAAAATTTAATGCCTGTAAGAATCAAATTTAATGCTTTTTAATGCCTTTTAAGGCCTTAATTTTCGCAAAATCCATTTAAGGACTTTTAATGCTTTTTAATGCCCCGCGGAAACCCTGGGTAGTGTCTGACTTTCACAGGGGCTTAGTAATAAAATTTTGGGCACAATTTAAAGCACTTAACACTGGCTATGTTTACATACACAACTTTTGTTTCAATCGGACTGAAATCATTTCGATTGATGAATCTGAATGTAGTGTGTTTACATGAACGCTAAAACAAGTGATCGGGTTGGTGAGTGTTTATATGTTACGCAAGCTGCAAATCGGAACAAATATACACAAATGTACAGAGTTTCTCACTGTTTGCACATAATAACCATTCTCTTACATTAGTTCTTTATTTGTTTTAAACAGCAGACTTAAAGGCCATATTGCAGGTTAGAGCCCCCAGTGAGTCAGTGTATAGAAAAATAATGTAGAAACTAGATTAAAAAGTTTGTCGAGACAAACTTTAAGTTGGCCTGTGAAAGTTTGGACCAATAAGTTTGAAGAAGTTTAAAGTATTTTAAAGTTTAAATTAGTTTGATGTTTAAATTAGTTTAAAGTTTAATTTAGTTTAAAGATTAAAGTAGTTTAAATTTTAAAGTATAGTTTGAAGTAATTTAAAGTTGCTAAGGTGTTCTGGATGGTTTATAAGTGAGTAAGTAACATGAGTCTAAGAGTTCAGAGTTTATTTATTTATGAGTTTAAGAGTTCATAAGTGTATGAATTCATGAGTTTATAAGTGTATGTATTTATAAGTTTAAAAAGAAGTTTAAAGTAGTTTAAAGTTAGTTGATAGTGTTATGAGTATAGCAGATGAACCCAAGCGCAGACGGTTTGCAAACACACAACGTTTATTATAACAGAAAACAAAACCCACGAGGGGGCAAAACAGTACAAGATAAAGTAAACGACTGACCACACTAGACTAAGACTTTGACATAAAACTAAACAGGAACAAGACAGGCTTTTACAAGATCGCAACTCTAAAGACAAAACACTCGACAAGGTACTCACTGGGTATAGACATGGCACGTAAGGCAATGAACCGGCACAGGACAGCAAACACAAGGAGATTAAAAAGGGGAGACACTAATGACAAGGACAGGTGAAACTGACTAGACAATGATGACGAGACGAGGATAACAAGGGGGCGGGGTAACGTAACGAGACAACACAAGCACATGGCTCAAAACACAAGACCATGTGCTTGCACACAAAACATGATTCTGTCATGATCCTGCCTCAAGACTAGAAAATCAAGGACACGAGGGCAGAATCATGACAGAACCCCCACCTTAAGGAGCGGCTACCAGACGCTCCAAAAGAGGACATCAAACACGAGACATGACAGACTGGGAAACAGACACAAACCAACAAAACATGACAAATAAAAGCAACGGCATACAAGAACACACAACAATGGGGTTGGGATGCATCAACAAAAACAACAAACAAGGGAGGGGGGGCGGGGGAACAAGACAGTTCATAGGTGGCTGACCAGGGAGGGTGGGAGGACTGGGGGTCTTGGGTTTACGCGTTGAGGGTTTGGGACGAGGATTCCGGGCGGACTTGGGTGGGGGCACTCGAGGAGAAGCCATAGGGGAACCAGACTGAGACAGGGTGACACGTGGAGAAGCGCTGGGGGAACTTGACTGGGACAAGGAAGGAGACAGCACAGGACAGGAGACAGGGTGAGAAGTAATCGACTCAGACTCAGATGTAGTGCTCATATTAAACTCAGAAGCACTCTCCTGTGCAGTACTCTCAGGAGCTGGAGCAGCGAGCTCGGAAACAGCTCTCTCAGAAGATGGCTCAGGAACTGTTCTCTCAGCACCGGGTGCTGGGACCGCCTTCACAGCGGCGGGCTCTGTGACTGCAGCGGGCTCTGTGACTGCAGCGGGCTCTGTGACTGCAGCGGGCTCCGTGACTGCAGCGGGCTCCGTGACTGCAGCGGGCTCCGTGACTGCAGCGGGCTCCGTGACTGCAGCGGGCTCCGTGACTGCAGCGGGCTCCGTGACTGCAGCGGGCTCCGTGACTGCAGCGGGCTCCGTGACTGCAGCGGGCTCCGTGACTGCAGCGGGCTCTGTGATGGCGCTTGAAGAACGGGAGGCTCCCCTCTTCCTCCTCTTTCTCCTAGGTCGAGAAGCAGAGACCCTCGCCGGAGCTGAGACGGGTTGGGGAAGCACGGCGGAAACCACCGCAGGTACAGCAGGCTCTGCGGAGGAGGACTCTGACGCCGACTCCCACGACAGCCGTCTTCCTCGTTTTCCACGAAGATCAAAAGGGGTGGACGGAGCTCTAGGAGTCATGGAAGAGTCAACCGGGCTTCCAAACATCGCGACCCCTATCCGGAGACCCTCAGGGATAACCGGCAGTTGAGCAGAAGGTGAAGACGATGACTCCTCACGACCACCGCCTCTACTGCGGCCTCCACGGGTCCCACGAAACTTGACCAGACGGGTTCCCTCAAACGAACGTCCTGACATTCTCTTGTTGAGGGGGGAAGACAACCAGACTTCTTCAAGGGGGTCCGGATAACACTTGGCAGGGACGGGCAAACGGTCTGCAGGGTTCGGTCTTGGCCGGTTCATTCTGTTATGAGTATAGCAGATGAACCCAAGCGCAGACGGTTTGCAAACACACAACGTTTATTATAACAGAAAACAGAGAAAACAAAACCCACGAGGGGGCAAAACAGTACAAGATAAAGTAAACGACTGACCACACTAGACTAAGACTTTGACATAAAACTAAACAGGAACAAGACAGGCTTTTACAAGATCGCAACTCTAAAGACAAAACACTCGACAAGGTACTCACTGGGTATAGACAAGGTACGTAAGGCAATGAACCGGCACAGGACAGCAAACACAAGGAGATTAAAAAGGGAGACACTAATGACAAAGACAGGTGAAGCTGACTAGACAAGGACAGGTGAAACTGACTAGACAATGATGACGAGACGAGGATAACAAGGGGGCGGGGTAACGTAACGAGACAACACAAGCACATGGCTCAAAACACAAGACCATGTGCTTGCACACAAAACATGATTCTGTCATGATCCTGCCTCAAGACTAGAAAATCAAGGACACGAGGGCAGAATCATGACAGATAGATAGATAGATAGATAGATAGATAGATAGATAGATAGATAGATAGATAGATAGATAGATAGATAGATAGATAGATAGATAGATAGATAGATGGATGGATGGATGGATAGATAGATTACAGCCTCAATGGTTCCAATTTATTATTGAGCATATTTTAAAATCATAACTTTTATAGCAACAACATTAGAAAATAAAATAGTTAAAAAATTCCCCCTACACAGTCAAAATTAATCTATAACTATTTTCACATTTCACTTCAATAGTGAAAGTCAAGGAAATGTTGCGGCATTAAAGACCTCACGTGGCATGCAAGATTACTTTTTATACTTTTTTTTTTCCAGCGTTGAGCATTACCACCAATCACACAAGTCTCTGTTGAGCTTATAATGCAATAACCAATCAGATTAGTTTAGTTTAGTTTCCGATGAAGAAACAAACTGCGTGTTCGCAGGAGTTTTTGCGTTCAACATCATGTGCTGCTCTCCTCAGTCAGTCAGACACTCTTGCTGCATCCCAATTCGCCTACTTATACTACGCCCTAAAAGTATGTACTCTTTTTGTGAAGAAAAAGTAGCCTATGGCATAGGGAAGCTCACGACCAATAAGCACGTCCCAGCCGGGTTCGTCACTTCTTTGGTTTCCCTGGAAACATTTCCGTTGTGGTCTGTGTTATTTGCAGCGCGTTTTCTGTATTTGGTTGTGTTGTGAACTTTTGCAGCGCATTTCTGTATTTGGAGCACACGTGTGTTGTGAAACTGATGAAGATATATTTTTTTTATTTGCATGCGTTTTTTTTTTTTTTTCATGCGTTTTTTTCTTTTTGCATGTGTTTCCTTCAGTTGCAGCGCATTGAGCTGTCTGGGCCACCGTAGAAAAGTGTAGACACGATGTAAGTAAGATATTGATTCATAATCCTTTTGTTTTTTAATGCTACTAAAATAACAATGTCTTGTTTTCATAATGCGTAAAAAGCATAAAATTAATTAAGCATTAATTAAAGGTGCTATATGGAACTTTTCTTCTAAAATGAATCCTTTTTTTATTGCCTGTGTGTGAAGGGGTTGTAATCACACATTACAATGATCCACTTGTCGGGTTTTGCTATTACCTCTGAAGGCCAATATTCATATTTATATGTGAAGTCTCCGGGTCGGATTTACCGCGAAATCCATTGGATGTGACGTGCATGCGCGCTCCCGAGCCTCTCTCCTTATATACAGTCTATGCGACGGCACTGCAGCTGACGACATGGAGTCTGATAACACCCAAAAACGACCTGCCTCCAGCACAACACACACTCCAACACTAACTACACATAAGTTTAAAAAACAAAACAAAGTTTTATCTGCTGAAGCTCGTCAGGCCAAACGTGATTCTGATCGACTCAGGACGAAAACACGGATCAACATCGGCAGAGCTTTTGAATTATTAGTAAACTCAAATGAAATAGCAAGGTAAACTACATGAGACATGGAATGAATACAAAAGACTGTTCCAGGATAAGAAAAGGTGCTTTAGGATACTTGTTTTATGTACTAGATCTACGTTATAGATCGTTACGCTATAATGTAATTCATCCCACTATCATATTGTTTATAATAAACATTTCCAGACACGTTCAGTACAGTAATGTTACTTCCTACTGTCTTACTGTTACACTGACATTGTTCAGTCTAGTTCACTAACCGTTTTCGTTATCATTATTATACATTCTCCTATGTTCAGTCCCTCCAGGATTTCACGATTTTTTTGTGTGATTTTTGCGATCAAAATGACTGATTTTGTGGTGGTAATTTCCAGAAATTTGTAAAAAAAAATTGAGATTTTTATATTTTATAATTAGGACATCACATTTACCATAATACTATTATGTCAGATGCACAATAGTCATACATGACACAAATGACAAACAAATTGCATAAAGCTTGTTTATTTGGTCTAATCAAATTCTTTTTTTTAAATTGTGATGTAGCCTATTGTTGTTGCTTGCTTGAATAACATTAACAACACTGACAACAGCAGGTAAATTAGGTTACTGTCACTTTAAGACCTACTACAGTAATGACAAACGTCCCAATCAGTTATTACTGATTGTTTTACGTAAATACTTGCCAAGATTAATATTTTGAAGTAATTGTAGCTATGTGTATTTGTTCAAGCGCTATAAAGAGAATTCAATATTCTAACTAAGCCGACAGGCGGTGACACGCAGTCAGTCAGTCACACACACACACTTGCAGTCAGAGACAGACTGTCACTCGACTGGCTAAAATTAGTTCTCTTTCACGGTATACTGCGCTTTTAATAATTCTTTTTAGTACGAGCATATCATACCTTTTGTTATGTCATTCAATCATGTTAAACGCGTTAATAAGTTTGCCATATCCCAATGAAAACCTGGGCGCTTATGTGAGAGGGCAGGAGAGACGCCTTTTCTTTCGCCATGTTTCTGACAGACCGCTCACAGACATCACGCGTGCGCAACATCTGTATCCACGTAAAAATGCATTGAAACTTTAACTAGATACATTTCAATTGGGTGATTATAATTTAATGTTTTATGAGGTCATTTTTTGAATTTTCGTGATTATTTTACGGTTAAATTAGGAATTATGCAGGATCGCAAAAAAATTCAACATTTTGTTGATTTTGCGTTGTATTCAGCGATCGCAGAATCGCGAAAAACTGGAGGGACTGTATGTTGACATTGTTGATTGTGAAAGATACACGAATAGTTAGTGAAATGCCGTAGGCTATGCTAGATAACACCACATGCCGGCTAAATGCAGTCAATGTAACGTTATCATGGTACGAGCATGGAGCATTAGGTCAACGTCAAGCTGATAAAAGTAGCCTATTATTGTAACGTTGCAGTGGGAGTTTACATGAGTTTCCAGCATGTTGTGAGATGCTTTCGCCGTTGCGTTGAAAGTCTCCGTGTGGCCGGTAGTGAATGCTCGCTCCTGAGATCACACACGAGCACGAGCGCTCTTGTTGCAATCTGAAACATCACCACTAGAGGCCGCTAAAAGTTCCATAGAGCACCTTTAACTGATTCCTAAATTGTTCTTTCCATTTGAATAAATCGACTTTATTCATTACAATATCAAGAGCAATAATCGGAAATAATGTTTTTTCAGTTATTAGTTAAAAAATTGCTATCATAACAGATTCAATCTTTCTGAGAATGCTGTACTTATGTGTGCATCATCTTTTGTGTAACATTCTTACAATTTAATCAGTAATTTAGAGTAACAAGACACAATAGAGCTCATTAATTCAGTATCAAAATTAATCTTTGCAATGTTCACTTGGAGTTAATAATTACGTAATACCTATTAATAATTCATTAACAATGCTATCCCAGCCAACATTACAGGGTGGGGCCAATGTGGGCTTTAAATATGGGCCCTAGATGGGTTTGTCCACGGGTTGCACAATGGCCCCACCTTGATTAGCCCACATAAATATCATATAGAATCTGAATGGGGCTTATGTGGGGCCCCAGCTGGGCAACATACATGGGCAACATACTGCCCCCACTTTATGAAGCCCACTTGTGATATATCCCCAGTATGGGTTTTTCATTGGGTACTAGGATGAGGTTTATGATGCATCTGGCCTAGAAAGTGTAATTATGTATTAATTATACGTTTTATGCTTGATTGTCAAGTCACCTTCATTTATATAGTGCTTTCTACAATACAGGTTGTTTCAAAGCAGCTTTACAGTTAAAAGTGAAAATTTGTATCTATGTGATTAATTTATTTGTTTAGAATAGATAACTGATAAAAGTAACATTATTTCAGTTTGGGAAATGTCAGTTTTCAGCAAAAATATTCCACTGTTCATTCATCTATAACATCACAAAACATGAAAGGTGCAATTTAAAAAATGAAATAAAAAAAACTGCAAAGGTTCAGTATGTCAAAATGTTTTATTACACTTTAATATTTTATAAAACTTTCAAATACATGTTTTCTTATTTATTATAAAATCATCAAAAATCACATTTGAACAAAAAAAAATGTTCAGAAGATGAACGAAGGTCTTGCGTGTGTGCAACGACGGTAAAATAACCCTTTAAAGGAACACGCTGACTTTTTGGGACTTTAGTTCCTTCACCTTATTCCCCAGAGTTAGATAGGTCCATACGCACCCTTTTATCTCTGTGCGTGCCGTAACTCTGTTTGACGCTCCCACCGCTAGCCTAGCTTAGCACAAAGACTAGAGGTAAACGGCTCCAGCTATTATACTGCTCCCAATAAGTGACAAAATGGGTGCGTCAAACAGAGTTACGGTACGCATGGAGATGAAAAGGGTATGTATGGACCTATCTAACTCTGGGGAATACGGTGAAGGAGCTAAAGTCCCAAAAAGTCAGCGTGTTCCTTTACAATACTTAGGCTTAAAAACAGCACAAAAAATATTACTGTACTTGAGATGGTCTTTTCTCCTGTTGTCCTATAATGGCTCTGTTTCCACCCCTGTCTCTAGCACCAGTGAACCATTTGGTGAGAGCCTTATCTGCCTGTTTCTGGTTGACTTCTTTGGTCAATGAATTCTTCTTCAATCCACCGGCATAAAAGTTTACACACAAAATTCCTAATATTAATTCCAAATTATGATCATGATTAAAATATGATTAATCATGCAGCACTAGCGTGTGTATTGTTAAAAGTATTACACAAATGAAATTCACTTGACTTATGCATAGGAGTACAACAATAAAACACTTACCGTATATGACCTCAAAAAGGCGCAGATCTCTAAATCTCTTCTTGCCATGACGGCCAAACAGACTGTACTGGATTGCCACTTCATTTGAAATTAGGAATCTCATCATCCTTCTTGTTGCATCATCCAGTGAAGAACCACCAACATCTGCAACCATTGCAACCTAAGTACAAACAGACAGAATGATTTGTAGATGATATGCGTAAGTCAGCTTCAGAATGATAAAAAATAAAAACCAACAAGCAACATGAACACTGATCATGAACCTACAACACTAGACATGAATCTTGGGTCAAGCAACTTTTCATTCATAGCTTCCACTTCTTCTGTTGTTGTTAGAGGGAAGACAGCTTCTTCAGGAACATTGGGCAATGACTCATGGTTGTGCTGCTTAAGCAAAGCATCCAACATGTTGCTATGCACTCGTTGAGTCTCTTTCACTTCCTCCAGGAGGGTTAAAAGCTTGACGAACATAGCATAATCGGTGGTGGCGATTCTCTGACCGACAGGTCCTGCAGCAGTGAATCCCTGTGTGGCAGGTCCGGTGTTGGCTGGTCCTATAGCTAGGGGTGGGCGATATGGCAAAAATATCTTATCACAATTTTGCCATTAAAAGTTGTTATTTTAAATTGGTGTTATCATCGGCTGCTGTGGAAAGTTTTACGTTATGCTAACGTTACCTCAGGTGAACACAAAAAGCATAATTAAAGCATAAAATCTAAAAAAATGGGAATGTGACTTGATTAATGACATGCAAAAACAAAAGTACACCTTACTGTCAACAGAAATTACCTCAATTTTAAGCCCCACAAACATAATAGGCCTAATTTACTGTTACGTGCCTAAAATAAAAAGACAACTTAACGGCTAAATTTGTTTAAAGGTCATTTCAGGTGCCAAAACAAAGTTCGCTATGGTTAAAAACACAGATAATACAGACATGTTTAGAAAATATTCATTTTACCTGCTTATTTCTTTATCCACGACCTCGTCGAAATATCCAGAAACGATTCTGAAGTGAAGTCTGAAGTGAAGTCGCTCGCTTCACCGGTGCGACCGCTCTACGTTTGAAAGAAACTGTATCCTTGCGCCAGGGCGGGAATTCTTGTAGTTTGAATTTTTAAAATCTTTATAGTTGTATTTTCAATTTCCGATTATTTTCGGCAAATATTATATGACATATGATATAGTGATATGTGGAAAATTCGTAATTAAAAACATTCGAAGCAGGACTACTTTGGCATGCGTAATGTGTCGTCAGTCAGTGACTAGGTCATGTTGAACCCGTAGGTCCCATATGGGACCCACTTAATTTCTGACATTTCTTAATTTCTCTCATTCCCAGGTTTGCAAATTGGAAATAAAATACATGTTTGATAAATTCATAGGCAGTAATAATGATAATTCAAACAAAATAAAAGTCACAATAGAAAATAATGCATTTTATTTAAAAAGTTGTTATCCTGATCAGATCCTATCTATGATATTATTTGTTATTTGCATAAAAGTGACTATCAACCAAATGTTATCATTTCAAAAGTTTAAATGTATAAATATATATATTTTAAGCATGAAATTATTTTGCCCACATTGGTCCTATGAAGGTCCCATATTATCATTCAACATGGGCATACCTATATGTGACCCACATAGTGAAACCCACATGGGACCCACATTAATTGCCCATGTTCAGCCCATGCCCACAAGGAACCCATGCTGCCTGGATATAACCCACATGGGGCCCACATATCAATGTTGGCTGGAACAAAACGTTGAATATTTAGTTTTGAAATAATTAAAGCTATACTTTAAACGTGAAATAAAAACTTCCACTAGGTGGCAGCAAGTCACGTTTTTTGAGTGAGTCATTGAGATTCAATAGATTCATTCAAACGGCTTATTTATTCATAAACGAAGCAGCGAGGCATTGATTCATTCATCAACCAAGTCATTCAAAATGTCAGGAAATTCAGTCATTATTTTTATTTTAAGAAATTTCGATTTTAACCAAAAATTGACAAGCAACATTATGTGCCATTGAATGCACGAATGTTTATATAATCTCTACACTGTATCTGGAAAATGAGTCACAGCCGGAAGTAGGGTTGCCAACTTCCGAAAAGAAAAATGCGGGACATATTACTATATTTTGGCGATTTCGGTTTTGTTGACGGGAGGGGGAGGGGGGTTGTATCTCGCAGGTCTCTCTCTCTCCGCGCTACACGGTTTGGCGCTGACGCACATACAGTAGGCTATGTTCTGTCTGCGCAGCTCTAGATTCTAGGAGATTTGAACTAATTTACGTGTCGTGTTGCTGTTGTATCAGTCAGATCAGCGTAGACCTCAATAATCGGGACAAGAGAGGTCCCGATCGGGACAAGTAAATTAGGCCCAAAAATCGGGACGTCCCGGCTAATTCGGGACAGTTGGCAACCTTAGCCGGAAGACATTACAGTACGTTAACACAGTGTTAATGTGTTGTTGCCATCCTGAGGGTAAGAGAAAAATAAGATACAGGGGATATTTATGAATGTTGATTATGAAAAATATACAGAACATAAACAAGGGCTTTTGTTTCCTCTTTTGTGAAAGGCTGAGGATGTTGGTGCTAAAGCTAGCATGTGCTCCACAGTTGGACATGACTAATTATTGCGGTGATTTTTAAAAGCATATTTTTAAGAAAATATCACACAAACAACTTTTTGAAAACAAAATATTTTATAAAATTTAAAACATTACGAAACAAACAGTTACAAAAATTAAAAATGAAACAAACACAATAAAAACAAAAAAAAACACTTTCAAATAACTACTAAACTAACTTATTACCACTAAACTAACTTATTACTATAAACTAACTGAACTACTACAACTAAATGAAAACTGATTTAACTAATAAATTGAACAAAAAATGAATAAATTAAACGAACTAACTACACAATGAATTTATTTTTTTAAAGTGGAAATCAATTGATAACACACGTTTTTCGGTATGTTTAATTCTGAGGTGGGCTGGCAGCTGGTTGATGAGGTCATCAACACTGCCCTGGTCGAAGTCATTTGGGACACTGAACTCCGTGAAGTCATCGCAGAGGAGAGTGAGGCTGCCATCCTCTTCTGAGACCCCAACCACCTGCACCTCCACAGTCTCCTCCTTCCTCTCAGCAGTCTGGATTTTAACCAAAATACAATTTACATTCAGGTTGGTTTCCCATAGTCTATAGTCTGATTTGACTTAATGGTCTGACTCAAACATAACACTTGTAAATTAATATACATAAAAAAAGAGAGATGTATAACAGCATAGACTGTTGGCCAAAATTTGTTGAAAAATGTTTGATATTGGCAAAAATCTAATATTGTGCATCCCCAGTTCTAGAGAAGCAGCTAATGTGTTTTGCCGTGTGTACCTTCACAGTGGTGTAGTTCGAAGAGTTCAGTTTGCCATTGCCACTATCCCAGACGAACACCTTGAGGTGTGTGAGCTCTACCTCATCTCCGAGCAGAGCTCACACAAGGCTTCATCCCTCCATAAGCTGATGTCCAGGAGCTTACGGCCACACCTAAGGGACAGGTCCAGAACGGGCACCGGGCTTCCCTGGACCTCTGCCATCCTCAGCACTTGTATCTGCAGAATAATAGCCCAATGGTTACGTTGTGTTAGGGGTAAGTAATTCAGGTCAAATTACCCTCATTTAGCTTTGGGACCGTGGTTGAGTTGATCGTTGTGTGAGTAATATTTTTATGGTTCAGCTATATATATATATATGTATTTTTTTTTTTACTAATTTAATATTGTTTCCAGCCAATGTAAAAATTAAACCTTTTTTGTAAAGGTTCTCAGTTATCTTGATTAATGTTGTCATATTTATGGAATTTCCAACTTTGATGAAATACCTTTAAAATTATATCAATAATTCATATGCTTTTAGGCTTCATGAGGGTTACAAAGAAATTATTCTTTATTTTCGTCTTCATGTAAGCACCAGAGGAATGCAGAAGAACCTATTTTTAGATATTCAGTAATGGCATTAAAATAACTCACTTTTTCCACCTGTCCATGGAGTGTTAGGTAGTGTCCCCGAGAAAAGATGTCCTCTTGCTCTCCTGTGACTGGGAGTGATGGAGGACACAGGGCCTCTCTGGCAGCCTTCTCCTGCTCTTCACCAACTATGAGTGGTGCTGCCCTGAATTTTGTGGATGCCCGGCCAAAATATAAATTTTGTTGCCCATATTTGTTACTGATTGTAACAATTTTTTAAAAAGTACGTCACTCCCTCCTCAAAATATGATGTCTCGTTGTTGTTGCTGCATAAAAAAATATTTTTCCCATCGCTTAAGGCGCTAGCCGATCTGGCCTTAAGCAATGCAATTTTAATGATTTTCCCTGCATCTGAAAATGTGACTGCTCTTGAAGTGGTTTTATTTGCAACACATTTACAGTGGATTGGTGCGCCTGGGCGCGTGTTTTATGACCCTGTGTTGCCATCTAGAGGGTAAGAGAAAAGTAAACAAAATACTTAAGAATACTTGTAATAAAGATTATCTATTTAAAAAAAAATCTCCCAACTCAAGCTCTCAACTGTCACCCACAATTTAAATGAATTAAGCTGCATTTAAGTTCTGGCAACCATGGATCATCTTCTGATTAACAGCTAACTCCTGTCTCCCTCACTTTTTTATTGAAAAATAATAAAAAGACAAATCAAATCTGTTGCAGACCCCGTCCTGGAGATCAACTCAATAGATTTGAATGGTCTTTTTATTCTTTTTCTATAAAAAGGTGAGGGAGACAGGAGCCGTTTCTCAATGTCAAGGATACTTCCTTGGTAGGATTGATCCTTCCAAGTCATTCTCCTCATCTCCTCTTTAGCGTTCGGAGAACACGTAAATGTAACAGGCTAGCAAGTGCACGTCTTGCGTCATTACGTCACTGAAAAGGTCCGCTTTCGGCGCTTTAAAAATGGAGAAGCTATTGATTTGGTTGCTGTACAGCATTTTTGCTGATATGGAGATGGAGTGGTATCGGCGTCAGCCTCGCAGGAGGAGAAAGTTCATTTGTCGCCACCTCTGCCGTCAAAGACGTGGGATGGTAAGTAACGTTAACGCTCCTATCATTAATTAAAAAATAATTACATCCATTATGTTATGGGTCAAATTGACCCGCACTGTTTAAACACACTTGACAGTCCTTATTTTGTCTGGTCACCCCTCATAGAAATAAATAAATAAAGTAGGCTAATTAAGTAAGGGATAATGTATAGTGAGGCGGTTGTTATAGAATACAACCCTGCGAACTCCGGGACGGTAAAGTCGGTTAAACTTACGTGTTCTCGTGAAAAGGGGT
Source organism: Rhinichthys osculus (assembly GCA_029959095.1). Lineage (NCBI taxonomy): Eukaryota > Metazoa > Chordata > Actinopteri > Cypriniformes > Leuciscidae > Rhinichthys > Rhinichthys osculus. Next base: position 41,471,897 of record JARWKJ010000007.1, read on the forward strand.
CTTGAATCAGCCTAAAGGGTTTGTATTTCTTACATTATCACATAGGAAGCGCTTTTGCTTCTTTTCTTTTTTTCCATTTTAGTAACTGTCTGACTTTTTCCAGCTGTCAAGCGACTGACATCATCCCTGTTGTAGAACGCACATACTCTATCTTGCAGCCTAATCCACTTAGATGCATATTTTTTTCGTTGGAAAGCCAGTTTGTCATTGTTGGTCTTGCTTTGGTTGAACCTCTTTCTTGACAATCCTAGTGTTTCCTGAACCTTGGCCTGGAATCTGTATTTTCTGATAATTCTGCCAAACACATTTTGTGAAATTATTTGCCTGCTTTTCTCTGATGTGGATCCATGATAATTCTCTTTAAAGGGTCATGAAACCCCCCTCTATCAGCTCAAGTCTAGCTCATAATCTTTTTGAAAAATGCAACTTAAATGGGCGTGGATGGCTTTGAGAAGAAGGGAGGGAGTGGGTGTGGCACGGCAGGGGAGAGGGGGAACTGTCATCAGCCAGCAGTGTTGCCAGATGTACGATAATTATCGTATTTGTACAATAATTTGACCTCTGTACAATGTACGATCAATAATGAACAATAATCTCAGAGTTTTCAGTCGTTCGTCCAAACACACACATCCTACCGCTTCTCTCTCTAAACCCCGAATCATTTCGCAGGCTCGCCTGCCTGCACGTACACACACACACACACACACACACAACACGGTGTCGCCCGGCCCGCACGTCAACACTACACATTCACAAGTCTCCCGCATTAAGCATACAATTGATATATTATCGAAATATCTAAAATGTTCATAACGACCGCTTATTTAACAAAAGGCAAGTAAAATGACCAGGGTTACATTTTAGACACACTCTGAAGGGATAGAAAAGTCCTCAGGACTTGGTACCGCATTACTCACAAGACGTAACTTGCATTGGTCATCGACAAGGCCGAAGTCCTTGGTAACAGAATTGACAGTAACAGAGTTGGCATTTTTAGCATTTTTTACTAATAACACCACATGCTAGCATGAAGGCTAAGAGCACATGGCCTGATACTAAAGATGATTTAAAAAACTTTTAATACCTCCTTTTGTTAATATCTTTGAACTTTGCTTTCCCTATGAGATTGTTGAAACAGTTTTGACATGTTATATAAGAACTCTTGGTGCAAAAAAAGCGGTTTGACCTCTCTCTGGCCTCTGCTTGCCTCCTCTCATCTGCCTCCCTCTGGTATTTAACATCCTCCTTTAGTAGCTGTAGGATTGGATCCTCTAACTCCCTTCTCCTTTCCTTTCCTCTGTGCCCTGTTCTCTCTTTGCTGCTGTCTCTCACTCTCTCCTCATCCTCGTCTCTCCCTTCATCTTCCTCTTGTGCAGTGCTTGGCCCTGGTTTTTCCACTTGGATCGAGGCAATAAGGCAAGGGGGCGAGACTGCTGCAGACTGCCCTAATGCCTCGTCCATGAGGGCAAACCAGGGCCAATTTGCTGCCGTCGCCTTGCCATCCTCTGTCCCTTGACCTGTGGCAGGACACTTACTTTCCTAAACAGTGAAGATCAAAAAGTTGTGATGATATACACTACCGTTCAAAAGTTTGGGGTCAGTACGATTTTAAATGCTTTTAAAAGAATTCTCTTCTGCTAACCATGGCTGCGCTTATTTGATTAAAAATACAACAAAAATCAGTTATAGTATTAAATATTATTCCAGTGTAAATCAGCTGTTTTCTATGTGAATATATAGTAAAGTGTAATTTATTCTTGTGATCAAAGCTGAATTTTCAGCATCATTACTCCAGTCTTTAGTGTCACATGATCCTTCACAAATCAGCAGAGGTGGGAGACTCGAGTCGCAATTTTCTGGACTTGAGACTTACTTGACTAGATCTCTGAAAAGACTCGACTTGATTTTAGACTTGCTCCTTGTGACTTTAGACTTGCTCCTTGTGACTTTAGACTTGACTCAGACTTGTGCCTATTTACTTGAAATGACTTGTGGGAGAAAAAAAATTTCAATTATTGTGATTTTTTTATATATTATGAGGGAGCGCGGGCGGTAATGCACTCACTCTGTGTGTGCGGGTTGAGGGAGAATAAAAGGATTCGCGGGACTCCCGCAAACTAGAAATATCTATGAATAAAACATAAAAACTAATACTTTTTATTCATGTTGCAGAAAAGCACTAAGAACAACTAAAAACAAAATAGAAACGATTTACAGGCCAGATTTTCTATTTATAACATGTTTGCAGCCAGCTTTGAGCGATGTAGCCAATCACAGACATGTGTTGATTTCTTGAACGCAATGGCCAATCAGAAGCATTTACGATAGACTTCCCTCACCGCTCAAAACTGACTTTTTGTTCAGTGCTGAATTCTGTATGCTGGCAAATCCTCTAATTATAACAAACAAAGTGTATATATTATGAAAGCTTCATTGATATTAACAGAGATTTGTGAGATCGCGATGAACTGATGTCAGCTTTTTAGGAATTATTATGGGATAGCACTTTGCGCGCAGTCATGCCAAACCTTGCACGCAGGAGCTCCTTGCTTTTATGTCTAACAGTGGTTTGTGTGTTAATGCTTTAATAACAAATAATTTATCAGTAGCATTTAAGCTGATGTGTATGGTGGCGACACGTAGGCTAACTTGAAAGTATTTGGAGGTACAGAAAAAAGTCTATAGCTATTTTGCAGACGGGAGCGGGACAAAACATAAATGTTGCGGGCGGGAGAAAGTAATATAGAGAGTCAGTTATAACGACCCACCTACTAAAAAAATAGTCGGGTTTAAATCATTTAAATGATTAGATTTGTTTTCTTAAAATTTCCATTTAATATTTTGTGTTATGGGATCAAATCACCTGGATATTTATAGTAAGAACATACAAACTTTGGCATATAGTACTAATTTAGAATGCATTTTTAGTTTTTTTTTTACAAGATGGGAAACGTTTTATTAATTCTTGTGTTCATTTAATTTATTTTTATTTTAGAGCATTTAAAGTGCTTCTTAATGATATTTTATTTATTACACACAAGTTAATTTATTTATTTTTGTAACCCATCAGCCCTCTGTGTCTAAATTAGTAATAAAAGTCCCAGAGTTAAAAAATGTGTAAAACTAGCCTGTGTGCAACTTGGTATGACTTGATGACTAAGTTGCGACTTGACTTGACAAAGAGTATTATGACTTGACTTGACTTTGACTTGCAATGTTAAGACTTGGACTTGACTTGAGACTTGCATTTAGTGACTTACTCCCACCTCTGCAAATCAGTATGAGAATTTGATGCTCAAGAAACATTTATTATTATTTATTATTATTAACAATGTTGAAAAGAATTGTTGGTCTGTCACCAACTGTTTTTTTTTTTTTTTTTCAGGATTCTTTGATGAATATGAAGTTCAAAAGAACAGCACTTGTTTGAAATTTAATATTTTGTAACATTATAAATGTCTTTAATTATTCCTTGATAAATAAAAGTATTGATATCTTTCCTCCAAAAAATAAAAATAATATTTTCACTGACCCAACACTTTTGAACGGTTGTGTATTAGTAATATTGTACACTACACTGCATCTATACTTACTGGAAGCAGACTTAAGCCTGTCAGGTTTACATTCAAGGCTTACTTAAAAAAAATCACAAGTTACATTAAAATGTGCATAGACAATTATTTCCATACTTGTCTCTCAGACTCCCACCTTGTACTTGGTTTTTAAATTGTCCCACTTTTTTTTGCCTGGGCGTGGGAAACCAGGAATAAAAAGAAGATTACACAGCTATCACTTCTGAACATTAAATAATTTGCTTCTCACCGATATCCGTTCGCCGTGGTGTCTCACCCCCCGGTAAACAGCTGCATGTTTTCTACACGGAGATGTATGAACGCCTCCGTTTGTTCCTTGGTCCCTGTTAAAAAAGACAAGAAAGCTATGAATAACGCTGTGAATGGTATACTATTAACGTTAAATTACTTTGTACAACTTAACTAGTTATTTATAAAAGAAATGCTGGTGACTGCAACCAAGCTAACAATTGTTAAATGACAGGTCCGTTTCAGTTAACCATCAGTAACGTAATTTGTAATATAAATACGGTAGTAATTTGAACTGGCATTTAAACGTTAATTTTTACTTATATGTACTATGGTTATAACAAATGTATGGTAACGTAAATATACTTACACTTGAAAGCATATTGCCCTGTTTTTACTCTGACTCCGCTAACGTCCGCCATTTTTTTTTTTTTTTAACAAGATAGCAAACTGCGCGCATAGGATTGTGGGTGATTAAGAGCGCGAAGTCTACACATATGCATCCTTTCCTGTGTATGGGATATTTTTCGAACGAAGGACTGTCACCCAGAACTTAAATAGGCTATTCACACTTTGCAGTCACGTGACTACCATGGATACCTGGCGGGCAACAAACGCTGACAAAATGGCGACAAACACTGGCCAGCCAGGGGAATTGCAGCCTACAATCAATTAACTATTTAGACCATATGTCACCGAATGTTAAAATCAGATATCAAGTAAAGATTAACATATTGTTGTTGGGGTTTTTTTTAACTATGGACCGGGATTCTGTGTCCTTAATAAAGATTGAATGACTACTCGGAACGTGTGATCCACACAGCACCCGCTGATGTTTTCATTGCTTTGAAGCTGGCAAAGTCTCTACCAGACTTGGAGTTTGGAGATATCTACATATATCTTATAGAGAATCCATCACCTTACACCGCACAAAAAATAAAAGCCTACAAAAGTACAGATAGCTATCTTTTTTTCAAGAGTGGATGGGTTAACAACGCTGTCGAATGGGAGGTGAATCATAATCAAAGCAAAGGTCCGTTTGCTAATGTTTTCAGCTATACACAAAGTGACATCTGTTCCATCGTGTGATGAAGTCTTCATCTGAATATGTACACCCTGCCTGCTGGCGAATGACAGCTTGATAAGTAATAAAAAATAAAAACTTATGCCAACTGTATCATATATGGCTAGCAGGATGTCAAACATCCACTCCATATAGCATCAGACAACAGACAAGAGCAGCGAAATGCGTATAATCCTGTTAGCAATCTGTTAGGCTGTAATGTAGTATAGTAATAAGTGTACGATAGTATGCATGCAAAGTAACTGTAAGTAATAATTAGACGCAGTACAACAGTAACGTGTCATTCATTCTCCATGTATTCATCTTCTCATATCATATCAAATCAAATCACGTACAGATGAACACGTTCTCGCCACCTACTGGCGAACGTGTAAGTTAACACGTTTATGTTAAGATTACACGATTGACATGAAACATAACATCAGCGAATCATCAGTCTAAATGCACGTCACCTGTCTCTATGACAGGATAATTTATGACTGTCACTGAAGAGAACCCAGCTGGACGCACAAGTTCGTCTGATTTGTCTACCCACGTGATGCCACATGTAAACATATATGGTAGCCTAATTTAAAAAGTTAAGAAATGTATAGCTTTAAAAAATATCCGTGGTAGGCTACTGTGCTTGTGAATGATAGACTTCATCTACCTAAAACCTTTTTTCTATGTTAGGTCCATCATTCCTACAGCTTGAACGAACCGTTCAAGCTGTACGAACCGTTTCGTTCGTTCCGTTTCGTCACGTGCAAAGTATGAATTAATGCTTCTGGAGTGATTTTTGTGAGAAAATTTTACTTCCGCATCTGAAAAATGCCAAATCGGAAGAGACTGCGGCAATTTTAAACAATACGAAAACGATGAATCGCAATGACAGTTCGGATGCTGAGGAAATTGTAAATGTTTACTCGTAGGACGGACCACAGCCATACAATTATGAACCTGCTATGCGGCCAAGAGAGCAGGACAGACCAGGATTAGACAAAACAACGGTGAGGAGACAAATTGAGTTGTAGTGTGAGGAGAACCAGTGGAGAACTATGGCGGCAAATCAATGACTAAAATAACCTAGCGCAAAACTGATGCTGGCGCGCTCAAGTTAAGGGGGCTTTTACACTGGCAGTTTAGTTCGGAACGGGTCACGGTTCGCATGAAAAATCGCTAATGTGAACGCTGTCATGGGACCCGGGTGCGCACTTACCCCTTTTCCACCAAAAACGAACTGGTTCGGAACTGGTGTTGGTCCAAAGTTGGTTCGGAGTTGGTTCATTGTTACGTCACTGTGTACGTCGCCATACGTCTTAGCTAGAAACGCTTGCAAGTACAACATTACTTTGGGATTATCTCTAACTCGTGATCCAAGAAGGCTTTAAAAACAATTGAAATATGTAAGTGTTTTAATCTTTTCCTTTGATATGTAATCTTTTCTGATTAGTTATGTACTCCTGTCTTGTGTCTTTTTTTTTCTTTCCATTTATTTGTTCTATATTGTGACTGTTTTCTCCTTTGCTTACATAACGTTTTCAATAAAAAAATAAATTAAAAAAATTAGAAACGCTTGCGCCAACTTCAAGCATAACAATTACAATGGCGGACTACATCGTGTTTCTGCAAATGTTTCTCCTGGCTTTGCGATCCTATATTATGTCAGAAAATATGTTATCTAAATCCGCCCCCAGCCCCCGACGTAAGCATGATGTGGTAAAAGAACGGTTCTAGTCCAGCAAAGAGTTGGTGCCGCTTTGGAACCAGTTTTGCTGGCCGAGAACCGGTTCTTTGGCTGTCGAAACACAAAGAACTGGTTCGCGCGCAGGCACCGGCTCCGAACCGGCTCTCAAAATGCGTTGGTGGAAAAGGGGTAACTGAGGTACCGAACCCGAGACTACCTGGAGGAGGTGGTCTGAGTTCGGTAGCTCCCGAACCGTGCCGCAGTTCGCGTGAATGTGAAAGCAGCACGGACTCGGGTGCGCACTTGTTCAGGAAGTAAAGTGACCTGCGCATGCGTTTTAGCTCATTGTGATGTATTCAGTTAAATAACACACTTGTAAGGGATGAGGTGTTTTTACCTTGGATACGAGCAACCTTGGATACGAGCAAGAGTGAGCCTGCAGTGTATTCGTGTATTGCGCGTGAAATCAGGGCACCAAATTTGGAGATCCTCTGTCTCCTCAAAAGAGTCCGTTTGCAAGCAGCAGAAGGCCACCTTATGTGACACACGCAGAGTAAACCTGTATTGTTCACTCAACTGCGCATAATAGCAGCGAATTAATAAAAAACACAATATTGACCCGCGTTCTGTTTTCTATCATGCGCCGTGGACGTTTGCGATGACGTAATATGCACGCAAACGCACCAGGGTTCGATAGAATCAAATTGAGTGTGAAACCAGACCAACGCTGCGGGGGACGCCGGGAACAAACACGCTCGGGCTCGGACCGCAGCAAACAAGCCCAGTGTAAAAGCCCCGTAAGATACAGTACAAGGCCATGGTGACAGCTGAGGAAAGTCAGTGCTGAAGGACTGAACTTACTTTTTCTTGTAAGTAATAAGACTGTGCTGGTAAACTTGACAACCGCATCACCACCGCGGTGGCCTGCCAATACACATTTTTTGTAATAGTGCGGATCGAGCCGCATTTTTCTGTCCGAGCCCAGCTCGCGTCCGACAGGGCAGTAACCGAACCCGACCCGAGCCCGACAGGCATTAAGATATTTATGTTACAGTTAAAAATCTCTTCTTTTTTTTCTTATACTAGTGACACGTACGTTTGTTTGTGTAGAAAGCCCGCTTTTATTTAGCAACTGGAAGGCATTCGGAAATGTTTACAGACGTGCGCAACGCATTAGCGTGCGCCGCACACAGCCAACAAAGCGCATGTTAACACAGGCGCGCACAAGAGGCCCAAACAAACAGCCAATTGAAATTAAATGAACAAAGCTAGGTCTACCAAAAATTGCCAAAGCTAACAGAACAAAACATTAATGTAACACAAATGCAGCTTATTGAAATGGAAATCACTCATACCATTTTTCTCGAAAACTGTGTGGCTAATAAAACTGTAACATGGGATCTATTCACATAATCCATCCTTCAATGTTTAGGCTGGTTTTAAAATCTCCTGAGGCCAACTTATTTTTAACGTCTTCCATCGTTGCGCTGCCAGCCACATGTAGCCAAATATGCAATATTATGCACGCACGTGTGTGTTGCGCGTTGTCACAGCAACATAAACAAATTTCCGCACACATGAAGTTGGATGTTAGAGTGATATTTTACATTTATTTTAATCACAAAAACAAACATTTGCATCCAGTTAAACATTATAATAAGCTGTTTTAATTTTCAAACGTTCAATGCCTTATTGCGCCGACGTGACCGAGCCCGACCCGAACCCGAACGTCATTTCAAAATATGTGTCCGAACCCGGCCCGGCCCGTCGGGCTCGGTTCGGGTATCCATCCTCTAATGTGAATGCTGCTCTTCAGACCATTTACAAGTAGAAAACATGAAGATATCAGAAAAGAGATGGTCTCTTTCCTGCTTGTGTCCCACATCCCTCTCAAAGCGCAGAGCGGTTGGCTTAGGCTATATAACGCGTCTTTGTGGGGAAATATAAAACAAATGTTTTTTTTATATATTTAACTATATTATATTAAGTTACCATTATTTACTGATATGTATTTCAATGCTTTACAGGCTTTTCATGTGTTGTTTCATTAATGGAAGTGCTGCCCGATTGCTCCTGTCTGCCTTGCTGCTGGGTGGTTTGCATCTGTAAGCTCTGTATAGCTTTCGGTTTTGAATCTCAATTTACTATCATTCCTTGTTGTTTCTATTGCTAAATATAACTTTCTCACCACCATATATCATATATTGTCTAATATTGCCTATCACATTAATCTGAGATCGCTAGCTTTTATCTTAATCGTTATCGCTAGCATTTTGCTAGCCTGTTAACCTGCCATCCATGTTTGCCGCCAATTCCACTCACGCCTTTTACGAGTCCATCAAACGACAGTGGTGAGTCGGATCAGTCAACAAATACGGTGAGTCATATAATCTTTCCCTGTTATTTTCACTTGCACTGCCCGCCACATGTACAGTATAGCCTTCACTGTCGGTGTTGAGTGCTTACCATGTGATAAATGCAGAGAATTAGTCAGGCTGATGGAGAAGATTTCAGAATTAGAGACACGCATCCAAACTTTAATCGAGGATAGTAAGAATGCAAGGGCTTTAGATACTTATTTGGATGTGACTAGCTTAGTGAACTCTGTACATTGTTCGGTTCCGGCTGTAGAGTCCGTGCAGCAGGGCAACTGTGAGACGCTGTAGTCGCGGGACAAAACACCGCTCTTAAAAGTGCTGGCTAATTTTAGCAAGATTATTGTTCATGTCGACACTAATGATGTCCCAACTTTGCTAGTCGGAGATCACTAAAATAAACATTAAAGAGGTGTGTGAACTCGCAAGTACGATGTCACACTATAATTTGCTCTGGACCCCTTCCTATTCGCCAGAGTGATGAGATACTTAGCAGACTGTCATCACTCAATGGCTGGCTGGCTAAGTGGTGTCAGCAAAATAACATATGGTTCATAGACAATTGGAAACGTTTTTGGGGCAGACCTGACCTGTTGAAAAAAGATGGTATTCATCCCTCCTGGGTTGGTGCTGCTCTTCTCTCTAGTAATATGGCACATAGTCTCAGAGTTGATCCTAGACTAACTGGGACTCAGGTCAGGAAGCAGACAGACTGGCTAAACCGACCGTCTGCTAGCTGTCTCACGTCACTGAGGTCAGATAAATCCCAACAGGCACTGTCCCCAAATTAATAAATACAAAAAACCTCTCAAACCAATTTAAGGGCAAATTTTTTATTAATGTTCAACAAATAAAAAACGGATATAATACAGATGAACAAATGATAAAGCCCGGTTTGCTGAATATTAGATCCCTTACTACAAAATTACAATTTTATGTGTTGTGCATGGGTGTTCAAATTAATCCCGCTGCATGGTCAAAACTAGTTTAAACACTATCCAGTGAATCACTGAGAGAAAAAATGATAAATTAGCTCTAATAAAATTGGTCACACAGCTTGGAAAAACAATAATATAGCTGGAGTCTGGAGCCCTGATATTTGCTTTGCTCACTGTGACATAAGCTTGTGGCCACATTTTATTCTGTGTATCAGTAAAGTACTTGATGCAGTGAAACTCCTCGTACATATAGGGCAGCGGTGCGGCTTCTCTTCAGTATGCAGTCTCTCATGTCTTTTAAAGGGGTCATATAATGGTACATGCACTTTTTCAAGTTGATTGTACTGACATGTGTGTTGGCAGTGCCTGTACACAACCATCATATAATGATAAAAATCTATCCAGTGTTTTTGTTTTAATCTCCTTATTTTTTCCCCTGCCTCAAATCGAGCCGTCGGACGCCCCTCCCACGATTGTTGATTGACAGCAGCGTTTCCACACAGACCCGCACTGAGCGAGCTGTCATCATAGTCCGCTATTGTTGATACACTGGAGTAGAATGGCGTCTAAGCGATTGTGGTGTTCTGTTCTTGGTTGTAATAACGAACACAGCAGTCATTTTGATGTTCCAAAATCCGAACCGCTGAAGACGCAGTGGCTGAGTTTTGTTTTCGAAGGGAATATTTCCCCACGAGCAACGTCAATGGGTTCATGTTTGCGCGAATCATTTCTCACCAGACTGCTTTATAAACAAAGATCAGTTTAAAGCTAGGGCCTGTACCATGAAGGTAACTGAACAAACTCGGAGTTACAGGATTAGTTTTGAGTTGACAAAACCAAACCGATGCAATCAGGCTTTATTGGTACCATGACGCAGCTCATCAACTTTCTCTGTCAACTCAGGCTTTGATCTTAAGCTATGATTACTCCACGAGCGCGTGCACATACCAAAGTGACGTTGGCTCCGAACAACCAATCGCGTTCGATATGGATAGAGCGAGAGCGATACTTTCTTTCCACGGAGGAGCAAGAGATAATCATTCAGAATTACGATGAATTTAAATATGATGTATTACAAGCTCGAAACAATACGGTCTCTGCTGCCAAAGCAAGAGAAGACTGTTGGAGAAAGAATGCTCATTGTGTTAATGTGTATGCTAAATAAATACGTTCTTTATTCATGTAAAATGATGTATAGGCTATGAATGTATGTGTGTGTGAAATATAGCCTATATTTTTATAATATATAAAAAAAAATGTGCATGTATATACTAATAAAGATTAATATTCATTGATTTTTAGATGCAACTCCAAACGTTCTTGGCAGCTGATAAAGACAAAATATAAAAATATAATTCAAAGTAGCCTAGTAAGTATTTACACACAACCTTTTATTATTTTTTTATTAACACTTGTTTGAGGCAAACCGAAAAAAGAGTGAAATTCAGAAAACCAGTGGAGGGCCACTCCTCCAGAATACACTGAGTTGGCTCTGATAGGAATAAGGGACGGACGATTATGGATGGGATTACAGGTGCTGTATAATCTGACCCTGGTGCCGGCTGCTCGAAGCAAGTAACACTGGGTACGTGTGCGATACATTACTATTTTAAGTTTTAAATATGGCTGACTGTATGTTCTGCAGTAGAGGGAAATGCAGTGTCCCTGTTGAAGCCAGCACACACACACAGTCTCCCACACAGAGGTCAGTATGCAGCAGACAGAACACCATCAGGGAGGAGGAAATGATGAAGACACTCTGTCTGTGTTCTGGGACAGTTGCTGAGGTGAATGCACTGGGCTTTTTATTAAGGCAAACATTTGAATGTTTGGCATAAAACAGGGACTGGCCCAAGTTACACATCTCTTTAATTGTAGGATTTTTCACAACCTGTCCCAGAAACTGAAGCCTCTACCTCAACAGGCTTCAAAAGAAATGTGAACAAGGTAAGGATTTAAAACCCTTGACGTATATAACAGGTGTTTGTCAAGGAACTTTCAAGGAACTTTTTGATTAGCCTCCCAAAAACTTCTAATGATCATGTTTGTGGTGGAATTATGTTTCAGGTGGAAACAGACTCAGTCAGGGCCCTTTACAAAAGGAGCCTATGGAGCTAGACTGCACACTAAAGGAGCCTATAGAGCTAGACTGCACACTAAAGGAGCCTATAGAGCTAGACTGCACACTAAAGGAGCCTATAGAGCTAGACTGCACACTAAAGGAGCCTATAGAGCTAGACTGCACACTAAAGGAGCCTATAGAGCTAGACTGCACACTAAAGGAGCCTGACTGTGAGCTGAGGAGGCTCCACATTTAAAAAATAAATGCAACAGCTAGATTAAACTGATCTCAGCATGTGAACTTATTTAACCAAGTAACACTTTAGCATGAATATTTATTAATGCAACTTTCTATTGCTTTCTGACACAACATACTCACGGAAAGTAGATTGTTATCTGTTAATTTTACTATTAATGTAAAGATTCATCTAACATGAATTTAATAATTTCACATGTTCACATAATCTCTACCTGAACATTAAGGCTGTGAAAAGACTTTCTATTAACATAATCTGCCTCATGTTCTCCTAGAGAAGTGGAGATTGCAACATGTGTGCAGGCTATTGCTCCAATGACTCTATAGGGAATCCTATCATGAGATTAAAATAATGCTTAACATGTACTGTATTATATAGTACATTTGTGAAATTTGCTTTTTGAAAGAAAAAAAATAACGTGATGTCACCCTATCAATATATTTTACCGGCAATTTTATAAAAACCCTCTCTTATGGACATGGTCAATAAATGTCTGGGGGAACACTATTAAACTATTAATGTACTCCTGCAGAGCGAGGACCACCTTGCGAATGGTTCGACAAACCGTGTTTTCCCCTAGATTCTGTGCATCACCGATCATGCAAGTATGTAGGCTACCACTTGCAAAAAAACGCAACGCAATACCATTTATGGTACAGTAAGTGCATGAATTCGATGTGTTAAATTATTTATGTGCGGCTCAAGAAGTTCGCAAAGATAAGATATTCCTTCCGCAGAAAATCTGTATCTTTCATACACTATCAGAAAAGGCAAGGGGATTTTGTCCGGCTAAAAACTTTTTCTCTACGATGTGCTCGTCTAACAATTTGCGCTGAGATGTCCACAGGATTTGAAAGAAAATGTAAAGCCATTGCAACAAACACTGGGAATTAGTTATGTCACCTATATGTTTCTTTGCTCACAGCTGATTGGTCAAACTTCAGTCTGAGATCTCGAATCCAGAACTTAACCTGCCCTGGAGCAGGTTAGCCGTGCAGCGTAAGGTACCATGGCAACAAACACCGATTAAAGCCGAGCTACTTTCATAGTACCTAAAACCCAGGGTTGGCGGAAACTAAGCTGAAACATAGGTGGCTAGCCACCTAAACCGGCTTCATGGTATAGGCCTCTGTTTTTGCTAAGAAGCTGCTCCTGAAAAAAGAATCGGTACCAACTATTTGTGTTCCTGCTGCACCTCCAGAAGAAGTGAGTGTAAAATTGTATTAACCTTTATATTAATCTTTGCAAATCGCTTGCACGCTTCACGATGAATGCGGCTAAGGTTTACACTCAATATAATTCATAATCCCATGTTTATAATGAACAACGCGTTATGGTTATTGTGTTATTACAAACTGATGTATTACAATACATCAGTAAACACATAGCGTTCGTACATCTCACTAAGTTACTCTACCCTGCCAGTACACACAGATAGATCAAAGTGACATTACGTTAACCAACCATTCAGAAACGTCCTGTTCGAGCCTTAATTGTTGAACTTCTTTTCGGCCGTCATCTTGTTCCGGGTGCGACGCCAGTTCAAACGGATACGGTTGCACAGATGTGTCCTCAGAGACTCCCGCTGCCAAAATATACCCTCAACTGTTGTCAAGGCAACACTCCACGTGCGTTGTGTCAAAACGCCCGCAGAACAGAGGGGCGAGGTGACTGAAGCTCATTATCATTTAAAGGCATATGCACTAAAACGGCGTGCTGAAAACAGCTGTTTTTGACCAGGTAAAATTAGTGTTTTCTTACAATACTAATGAGAATTTTTAATTAAAGTATATTACAAACTTTTCATTTAGACCCTAAAGAATCAAATTAACTTGTATAAAAATGGCATTATATGGCCCCTTTAAAAGTACTCGAATGAGTGAAACGCCTTCCGCAATGAGAACACGTGTGAGGTTTCTCTCCAGTGTGGGTTCTTTGGTGCTCTTTCAAGAAAGCGATTGTGGAAAACACATTTTCACACTCAGAACACACATGAGCTTTCACACCAGTATTTCTCATGCTTTTTCAAATACTCAATCATTGGAAAGTCATTGATCACAGTCAAATGGCCTTTCTTTAGAATGAGAGTGCTGATGAAGTCTGAGATACTCTGCTTTGGTGAAATTCTTTCCACACTGATGACACATGTAAGGCTTCTCTCCAGTGTGAATCCGTACGTGAATCTTAAAGGCCGTGTTGCAGGGTTAATTTTTCAACGAATTTGTGCAATTTGCTTGTTGGTAATAAACATTTAAACTGTTATCCATTGTATTTTATGTTGTTGGGTATCACAAAACGGAATATAATACGAAAAAAGTAGGTACTATCTTACAGTGGTTTGCAACGATTTTCCTTTCCCCCACAATGCATTGCATTACGTCACCTTGGGGAGAGATTTACCAAAGCCCGCCTTGAGAGCATTCAGAGTGACTAGAGAGATGAGTAGTAGACGAGAGTATTCAGATAGCGCAGATTATAGATAAATACATAGGTATAAATAGACTAGATATATAGATAGACAGATAGATATATAGATAGGCTAGTATAGAGAGGCTAGTGTAGAGAGAGATAGGCAGACAGCCAGATAGCATAACGTTAGCATAGATAGATAAATAGATAGCCTCAAATCTTGGATGCTGAGTGAGGCACGTCACATCTGGTCGCGGGGTGAGCTCCTCGACCAGCGACCAAAACGCACTCACTTCCCTACAGCACAAGCTTTCCAACGCAGTTTCCATGGGACGGCACCGCTCACACAAGCACCTGCCAAACACAGCGACAGACACGCGGACGTGGCGGCTACGTTTGCAACAACATTTTCACCGGTGGAAAAGATAAACGCTTAGAAACGCCCATATAGCTAGCATGATGCCTTCTATTTCTAGATGACACAGTATACTTTTACCAGTACTACGACACTATGACAAAGGTTACCGGTACTTGTCTGAACTAACGTCATGATCACTGCCACTAGATATAAAGAAAACGTTGATTTTTCACTCGGTGCTATTCAATGACAGTAAAAAAAAAAAATCGTTATTGTGCACTGCTCGTAGACTAGCTCCAGTGCTCATTGCTGCGTTGCTAATTGATAGCAACTCACCAGGACACTTCACCAACTCTTCACTCATTCTCCTCAGACCATGCATTTAATTGGCGTTGACGGCCATCAGTTCTTGGCAATTCCTCATTTGCCCTCTCACGTCTGGCAGGTTCGAAATTATACGGCTGCGGGCCATCATACATGTTGGCTTTTGTCACCTCTTCCTCATCCCAGTCAGTCGCCATCGTTCTAATACTAGGCTGAGGCTACCTTTCCCCCACTTCTCCCCAACGTGACGTCATCACCGAATTGCGTTAAAAAAAAAACACGTTAATACCAAAAACGTTTAAAAAAAAGGTCTTTAAGACCATTTTTGACACATTTTAAAAAGTGATTTATGTACCCATTAATCGACAGCGGCGGTTAACCTGCAACACGGCCTTTAAGCTTCCCTTTATGTGTGAAACTCTTTCCGCACTGATGGCATGTGGAAGGCCTAACTCCAGCGTGAGTTCTCATGTGGTCCCTCAGCTGTGCTTTCTTTGTGAAACTCTTTCCGCACTGATGGCATGTGGAAGGCCTAACTCCAGCATGAGTTCTCATGTGGTCCCTCAGCTGTGCTTTCTTTGTGAAACTCTTTCCGCACTGATGGCATGTGGAAGGCCTAACTCCAGCATGAGTTCTCATGTGGTCCCTCAGCTGTGCTTTCTTTGTGAAACTCTTTCCGCACTGAGGACAGATGAAAGAATCGTTGGCTACGGTTTCGTGAAGGTTTTTTGGTTCCTGATATTGATGCATCTCCTCCACTTCGAGATATATCCCGCAGCACCACCAGTTTCAGAACACAAGCGCCAGAACCGGAAGTGAGGGAGGGGCGTAATTATTGACAATGAGACAAGCATGTCGGAGAGCACGGTGAGTTGTCTTACGTTTTTGACATGTGCTGAAAAATTATAAGTTCTGCATTTATCTGCTAAATATTTAATTTGTGCTTAACTTTATCATCTTATTGGAGCTTGAATATGTTGTCATACTTTATTGTATTAAAC
The DNA here is from genome assembly GCA_029959095.1 of Rhinichthys osculus. Taxonomy (NCBI): domain Eukaryota; kingdom Metazoa; phylum Chordata; class Actinopteri; order Cypriniformes; family Leuciscidae; genus Rhinichthys; species Rhinichthys osculus. The sequence continues at coordinate 41,488,191 of JARWKJ010000007.1, forward strand.
ATTTTTTCTACGGATGGTTCGATACATTTTTGTGTGTTGTAAATGGGCCTTGCGGTGACGTTTTGAAGACGTTTATCTTGTGAAGGTGTTAAAGTGTTTGTTCCACGTTCCTCTGTTATATGCATTGTTTGTGAGTTAATGTTACCTAATAGTTGAGTTTTTTTACGTTGAGATTGTGTGGTGCTTTCATCCCTTGTAGACATAAAACGATTCAGAGAGGCTGCAGCAGTGCAACAAGTGCTGCAGCTATTACCACTGCCCTTTTTGCTCGGCCAGTGTATTTAAGCCAGCCAAGCTAGTAGTCAAAATAAAAAGTCATGTTCAAATCCACTTCAACAAGGCAGTTGTTTATGGAGGTATGAATATCTTGAATTATTTGTTTAATACATGTACACCCAATATTATAGCATAATAGTTTACTGATTTATTTTAGGCTTCACTATACACAGATGTGGACTGGGATCTTGAACAGCACTGCATTACCACTGCCCATACTGTGATACTACAAGAAAGACCCAAATACTGTTGACTGCTGTGTTTTGCATGGATTCAGAGCTTCAAACTGTGTGCTGCACAATGTAACTTCATATTAACAAATCTGTTTTATTATTTGTGTATTTTTGTTGCAGTAAGATGACAGACAAAAATGCACCTGGCACATGGGTGCTACTGAAAAACAAGGTTGGTTATAAAGAAGTCTGCTAAAGTTGGGACTGCTAAAGTGTCAAACTCTTAATAAACTCCTGCTTTTTTTTTAGGATATCCCCCAACAGATTGGTGGTGTAGACTGTGGAGTCTTCATGTTGATGGTAAGACATTATGTTTTGATATAATTAAACCAATTATTGGTGTGGTGTTGTTTTTATTTTTATTTTTTTAAGTTGTTAAATTAAGATTTTAAGATTTTTTATTTTTTATTTGACGTTTACAGAGATGATGTTCCTTAATATTTGCTGTTTTCCAGTATGCTCTACATCTCGTCTTGGGAGCACCCTTTGATTTTACATCTGTAAGTAATTACCAGTTCAAGTAATTTAGCTTTATGATGTTGTAGCAGTTGAAATATCAAGATTTCTCTATTTTTGTCTTCCAGTCAGACTTTCCAAACATACGGAGATGGTGGGCTCTTATTCTTTTGGAGAACTTTGGGCTTTTCTCTGAAAGGTAGATACTGGACATTTACTCCAGCCCACTGTTACATTTGCACCCTCTTCTGATCAATTTTAAATTAACCAAGATATATATATTCTAATTCTAGTGCAGAAACCCTACAAGAGTCCCTTCCATGTGAAGAACCTTAGCAGCAGTGAGGCGGTGTGTATTTAAAATTTTTTTAATGATATTTGTGGTATTTTTCTAATAAAGGGACTGATGAGATGGCCTTTAAGTTTATTCAGCTCCGTATGGAGAGGGATAAGGCTTTCACAGGCATGAGGAACGCATCTGCTCAAGGCTTTGAGTAAGTGTAAAGTGTGTTCAGCACTTTTGGAATCGTATGACATTGAACACTGTTTACACATATTTATTTTATATCTGTTAGGGAGATTGTAGCGTTTCGTGTTCTGGACAAAAATCAGACCAAAGAAGAAGTTCTCAAAACGTCTTTACTCTTCAACATCCTAATACAGACTCCCAAACTACCGAAGCCGGTTTGCTCAGGAAACGTCAAACTCGTTTCTACAATAAACCGTAATGTAATTACTGCATTTGCAATACTGAACCACAAGATGGCAATCTCTACCTGTTAATCTATTACACTCCTTCCCTTTTAGCTTTTTCCTTAACATAGTCCCTTTTAATTTAGCAATAATAAACAACCACTAACCTTTCATGTTACTCAACCAAAATAAATCTACTGCCCTGAACAGTTTATAGATTTTGCAAATGAACGTTCTATTAGCACAACAAAAACAAAAAAATCACTTGGCAACTTAACATTTACTGGAACAAAATAGCATTTCCATACAACATACTGCCAGTTATAAATCCAGTTTTTTAGGTGGTACCCGGACCCTCTCTGGGTACCTCCATTTCTCAGGTGAGCTCTTGCTTTCTGTGTGCGATGGTGACACATCGACAACCTGTTCAGCTGGTTTAATGAGAACCGTAGGCGGCATTAGCTTCACTGGTGTACTGGGGACAACAGCTGGAAAAACACAGTCCCTGGTGACTGGTTGTGCATTCTCAACCACTGGTGAGGGCAAAATATTTGTTCACCCTTTTCTCGCCATGGCAACATGTGGTCGACATGCACTCTGACCCTCCTGTACCATGTATGTGACAGCTCCCAGTCTTTTCAGCACTTTTGCCTGAATCCATTTCTCCACTCCTCCCCTGAAATTTCGGACACGGACAGCTTCCCCATCCTGAAAAAACCGAAGACATGAACCACCACTGTCATGATGACGTTTCTGTGTAGCTTGTTTCTCTTCAACCCGACTGGCAAGCTTGGGCTTAAGCAAACTGAAACGGGTCCGAATCTGGCGCTTCAGAAATAACTCAGCCGGAGTCCGACCAGTCACTGTGTGAGGTGTACTGCGGTACATGAGCAAAAAATTTGCAAGTCTATGACTAAGTGGTAAAGAAGCCTTTTTCTCCGCCTCCAACACATCCTTCGTCAACGTACGTTTCAAAATCTGCACTGACCTCTCTGCAGCTCCATTTGATGCAGGATGGTATGCAGGTACAGCAGTGTGTTTGATACCGTTTCCCTCCAGAAACTGTGTAAACTCCCTCGACACCAGCTGTAGACCATTATCTGATACCAGCTCTTCTGGCAGTCCATACACAGAGAACAGGCTTCGCAGCACTACAATTGTGTTTTGAGATGTGGTGGAAGACATCGGAAAAACTTCTAACCACTTTGAATGGCTATCAATAACCACCAAAAAATACTGCCCAGATAGCATGGTAACATTGATTCAATGTTGAGTTTTGATCCAAACCATCATTTTGGTTGACATCAAAATTTCAATGTTTAAAGTGTGTTGGATCAGCATTGAAATTTTGATGAAAGGGAACAGAACACATGGGTGAAGACAGTGACATTGAACTAACAGTGAGTCTTAGTTTATGAGCACAAGATCTTGCAGGCATGTATCTGTGCAAAACACTACTGGGTGTTTCCCAATCAGTGGGGCGTTTCAGTTTATGATAAGTACTTTCAATGGTGTTACTTATTTGCTCTAATACACCGGGGGTTTGGTTTAGGGGTGGGCCCTCATGATTTTAGCAAGTCTTTTGAAAAATGGTTGAAAAATACTAATTGTTTGAAAATTGTCACTAATTGGTATACGCCCATTTTGGTTTTGCATGTTGGCTTCTCAGTAGTTAATTGATGCTTCCTTATTAGAGAGAATACACAAGGTACAGTATATATGGAAGTCTTGTGTGTGTTTGGCATGCAGGAACTCTCTGAGTTTCAAACAGTGGTGCATATAATGTATTTCTGATTTTGGCATGCTTTTTACTTGCATTTTATTTATTGTTACTAAATCTACTAACATTATTTTTCAAAGTAAGTAAAGTGTTTAAATAAATTGCTCAGATAGCATGGGGACATTGATACAATGTGGTGTTTTCATCCAAAACATAATTTTGACTGAGATTTAATTTCAAAGTTTGATTATGTTGAATCATCATTGATATTTTGATGAAAGGCAAGAGCCAGTGAGTGATGAAAAAATATCTCTAATTTATCTTTAGCCTTGATTAATAAAATTCTACAATATTTAGCTGATCTCTAGGAGCCTAATTCTCTGTTACTCCACAATTACTCCAAGGCATTTAGTAGGAGGGGTTAAGGCTGATGAGGATGGATAATTAGAGAAATGAGAAACACACCCTTAATTATGCTGACATTGATCATTGAGTTGTAGTCCACATCATAACTGCTTGTCACAAGATTGTGTTGTATCCCATCTCCTGCTAGCAGAGTTATCAGGTAAACATTCATATTGACATACAGTGAGTCAGTTTTGATCAAATTGAACAGTTGCACCACTTGCAGCAATAATGACTTCACGGTGGTCAAAGAGGCGTAAATTAAAATCAATGATTACGTCCACAGAGTCAGAAATACTACAACAATTAAATAAAGCTAGTGCAGAGGATACTGTGTCAGAAGAAAAACATGTTGAAGCAGTAAAAGATCATGTTGAATTCCCAAAAGTTGTTATTGACTCAGCTGGTTCAGATTGTAATGATTCAGTCACAGATCAGTTCCCTGGTGTGGTGTCTGATGAGGTTCTGTGGCATCCAACCAATATACACAATGTTAATAATGACACAGTCAACTTATCAGACGTTGACTCTGATACTGAATCAGAAGCTCCAACGAGTAACTTTCTTTTAAGGAGTTTGCGATATTGGGCCACAACCTTCTCAGTCTCACTAGCTGCACTCAGTGCACTTTTAAGTATTTTGCAACTGTTTCATCCAGAATTGCCCACAGATGCCAGGACAATTCTTAAGACCCAAACCCATGTATCTACCATAAAGATGGAAGGTGGGGAGTATTATCATTTTGGCTTGGCAAAGGGGATATTGTCGTGTTTGAAAAGATTAATCCTGCCTGAACAATTGAAAATAGTTAAAGTACAGTTCAATTTAGATGGCCTTCCACTATTCAAAAGCTGTACACTTCAGTTCTGGCCAATTCTTGCCATTCTCAATTGTGACTATACTAAACATCCCTTCCTCGTTGGCCTTTACTGTGGTATGAAAAAGCCCAAGTGTATATTTGAGTTCTTAAAGCCATTTATTGATGATTTAGCTGATGTTCTTATGGGTGGTATTGTTTACAATGGTCAAAACATATTGGTAGAAGTAAGCTCTTTTGTGTGTGATGCCCCTGCCAGAGCCTTTGTTAAAAATATAAAATCTCACAATGGCTACTCAGGCTGTGACAAATGTGTTCAAGTGGGTACGTGGCAAAATAAAATGACATACCCAGAAACTGATGCAAAGTTGAGGACGGATTTTGATTTTAATGATATGATTGATGAAGACCACCACTTGAACCAAAAACTTTCTCCTTTAGCTGGCTTGGTAAAAATGGTTACCATGTTTCCATTAGATTATATGCACTTGTACTGTCTAGGCGTCACTAGGAAACTTTTGAACTTATGGATCAGAGGTAAAGCACATACTACTAGGTTGTCCACTCAGACTGTAGCTGAAATTTCTGAAAAGTTAAAGCTGCTGAGTTCCTACACGCCGGTTGAATTTAGTCGTAAATCAAGAGGGTTATCAGAAATTGACCGCTGGAAAGCGACTGAGCTGCGCTCTTTTATGTTGTACACAGGCCCTGTTGTGCTTCAGAATAGCATTCAAATGCCAATGTATGAGAACTTTATGCTGTTTTCTGTTGCGATGCATTTGCTTTTATCCTCTGGAACCCCAGAGGCGATGATTGATTTTGCTCACGAATTGCTTGTCTCATTTGTATGCCACTTTGGACAACTGTATGGTAAACATGAAATAGTCTACAATATACACCAACTCACTCATCTGGCTGAAGAGTATCGTCTCTTTGGACCTTTGGATAATGTGTCAGCATTTCCTTTTGAGAATTATTTAGGACAAATAAAACGTCTTTTGCGCAAGCCTCACTTACCCTTACAGCAAGTTGTGAAAAGGTTATCTGAGATGCCAAGTCCAGAGTCACCAAAGCCTCACAAGTGCAACTTAAGTCAGGCACATTTTGACGGTCCAGTTCTCCATAGCCTAAGTCTTGGCAAACAGTTCAGAAAAGCTATCACTGAAAAGTACACTCTGTCAATAGTGCAAGGAGATAATTGTGTGCAAATAGTTGGCCACATTGCTATTTTAAGAAATATCATTCAGGTAGATGGAGAAGGGATTTTTGTCCTGTTTCAAAAGTTTCACAATCAAGAGTCATTCTTCTCCTACCCATTTGAGTCAACCAGTATAGGTTGTTATAAAGTTTGGGAGTTGCATGACAATCTTGATATGGCCAGGCTCCAAGATATTAAGCTGAAATATTTCCTCTGTCCTGACAAGAATGTTTTCATTGCCATGCCACTCATCCATATGACATAATTAATTGTTGGTAGGTTAAAACATGATTTTACTGTTGTAAGAAAAGCTTGTACTTAACATAATTAGTTCCTGATTTTCCATCTCCAAGGGAAAGTTTACATTACGTATCTTGTATCTTAGGGGAGTTATTTTGTTTAAAAAAATGAAGCAGTGGTGCATCGTTCAATTTCAAAATGGTGGCACAGAAATTGTGCCGCACAGCTGGCTGATTGAAAATAAGCTTCTTTGGCCACCATATCCACCCAAAGACACAGCCAAGATACGGGCTGCGGTGAAAAAATATGAGCTGCCTTCTGAGGAATGGTTGTCCTATGAACCTGTTAGACACCTTGCAAGTCTGGGTAAGTGTATAAATTATTGAGTTGGAATTTGAATTATTGTGGACTTTGTTATTACACTCACAACATATAACTTGCAGCCACATATGAAGAAGCTGAGAAGTGTTTGAAAAGATATCTACAGGAGAACTGCGACACAAGTGACATTCAGTCTGAAGTAGAAACTGAGAAGTTTGAAAAAAGAAAATCCAGGTAACACAATTAATGAATGGCAAGGGGAAAGAATAATCATAACATGAAATTCCTAGATGTATCTGAAGTTTTATTTCTATATTAGACCCAATCCCATTTACAACACAACATCTGATACAGAAGAGGAAGTTAAAAAAAGAAAGCTCTGCCCAGCTCCTAGAATTCAATATCCAGGTATAACAGTGATGTTATGTTACCAAGACTGAGTGGCAAAGTATATGGAATTGTTCCATTTAGGTGGACGTCCCAAAATGTAATTTTGCTAATGTGTAAAATCTGTTTCACTGCAGTCTCCAATAAAATGCAGGCTCCTGTTCAATCAGCTTCCAGAGTCCAGACCTTTGTCCAGCCCTCCATTCAAATTCTGCATAACCATCCCTCTGAGTCCTCTCACCAGATGTGCAGCAGTTCTCCATACTTGACTGAGTACTCACCAGCCCAGCCTGCCATGTACCCCTGCCAGGAACCATCTTCCAAGGATCATGAGGGTATCAATTCCAGAAGTGCTTTGGCCGTTTTGCAATGAGACCAATATTTGCTTTGATTTTTAATGTCCAGCTTCCTAATTTCAGGCAGTTTACACCAATATACAATACTTTTACTTTATCCTAAAATATAATTTGGTTGCTAATGTGTGAGTCTGTTTACTAGCAATAGTTTTTGTTGTTGCAGATGCAAGGGATTCTGCAAGACAGTTAATGAAAGGCAAGTGCAGAGAAGTTTTCCTATTTTCCTTATACAGTATACATGTTAAATATGTTTTGACCTGTAATGTCTTTTATTCTCCACAAGATGTTGCTTTACAAAAGTTGATCGGAACTGTAACTGAACTTGTAAAAGAAGTCAAGGAACTGCGTGAGGAATGTCAGGAATTCTTCAGACAGTCCGTGTCCTCAAAGAAACCACTGCAACCGTTGCCTGTCTCAGTCCCTCTGCACAATAGTGATGAGCTTGAGAGTGCAGAGGAGATATTAGCATCCAGTGAAGCAAGGACAATAATGGTTTGTGAGATTTTTAATCTATGAAGACCATTTTGTTGTTAACCCCTTTTTTTTTTAATTTTTTTTTTTACATGTTCTCTGTGCTTGGTGTACACATTTTGTATGGCAGGTAAAACACTTCAGCGTAATTGGAGGAACCTCATTGGAAGTTAGGGTCCGTCGCATGCTTTCTTGTGCACTGACCAATGAGCTGGCATCATCTCTAAATTGGGCTGGGAAGATGGTTAAAAAGCAGTCAAGGCAAAAGAGGGCATTCAAGGATACATTCTTGAATATGTGTATATTTGGTGAGTTATAACTATCAATGATTTTAATTGTTGTTCTGCCTTTTGTGTTCCCAAAAATTTACCTTACTTCATCCAATATTTCCCTGTTCCAGTTCCTCCATTAATGTACTCAATTGCATACATTTCATATCCTGTTGTTTTTCTTTTGTTAGATGCTATGACTTTGCAGATGGGTGTGGGAAAAGTTTCCCAGTATGAATATACTCAGGCAGTCCAGAAATGGCTCCGATATGCACCGTACCGTGTGGGTGGAACTGCACTTCAAACAAGTGCTACTGTTCCGTCGGTGCCTCCAGATACAAATTAATTTGTTTTTTTGTTCATTGTTTTTTTATTTATTTTTTATTGGTTTACTTTTGAGTCTGTATGATGTTTTTTTCCCCTTGACATGGAATTGAGTGCTTTGAGTTGAATGAATTAAAAGGACAAAGTCTGGAAAATAAAGAAGGATGTGATTAAAACTGTGTTTTAAATTTTTTTATTAATATGGTTGAATATTGATTCAATGTTATGAGCATGTTTTTTGTCTTTAATATTAATGTTTCAACAAATGTGGGTGCAAAAGTGACGTTGAAACAACATCACTTTGTAATGTTGAAGCCATATTAACACCATTGATTTGTAATTGAAATCTCAACATTATTTCAACATTAACTGAAGGTGCAAAAGTGATGTTGAAACAACATCACTTTGTAATGTTGAATCAATACTATTACCATTGATTTTTGATTGAAATCACAACATTATTTCAACATTAACTGAGGGTACAAGAGTGATGTTGAAACAACATCACTTTGTAATGTTGAATCAATACTATTACCATTGATTTTTGATTGAAATCACAACATTATTTCAACATTAACTGAGGGTGCAAGAGTGATGTTGAAACAACATCACTTTGTAATGTTAAATCAATACTATTACCATTGATTTTTGATTGAAATCACAACATTATTTCAACATTAACTGAGGGTGCAAGAGTGATGTTGAAACAACATCACTTTGTAATGTTGAATCAATACTATTACCATTGATTTGTAATTGAAATCTCAACATTATTTCAACATTAACTGAGGGTGCAAAAGTGATGTTGAAACAACATCACTTTGTAATGTTGAATCAATACTATAACCGTTGATTTTTGGTTGAAATCCCAACATTATTTCAACATTAACTGAGGGTGCAAAAGTGATGTTGAAACAACATCACTTTGTAATGTTGAATCAATACTATACCCATTGATTTTTGGTTGAAATCCCAACATTATTTCAACATTAACTGAGGGTGCAAGAGTGATGCTAAAGCAACATTACCTTCTAACGTCATTTCAATGTAATCAGCATTGACGCATCAACACTGACTCAACATTGAATCAATGTTACCATGCTATCTGGGTGTTTATCCTTCTCTGCAAAATCAATGTGAATTCTCTGCCACACTCTTTCCAGCCACCTCCAGTGGTGCAGCGGTGCGACTGCTGGCATTTTCTGAACAGCTTGGCAGATAGAGCAACCTTTCACCAGCTCTTCAATTTCCCCATCACAACCAGGCCACCACATGTAACTGCGAGTGAGAGCTTTCATGCGGCAGATACCTGGGTGCACATGATGAAGGTCTTCCAGTAAGCGCTGTCGATAACCTGGGGGTAGGATGACTCGCTGGCCCCAAAGAATGCAACCTTGTTCCGCTGACAACTCCTGCCTGCGTATGAAATAAGGCCGCAGTGCTTCCTCCTGAACATGACTGGGCCATCCATTCATTGTGTAGCTCCACACTTTGTTCAGTGTAGGATCTTTTAAAGTAGCTCTCTCAAAGTCTTTCGCACCCACTGGTAGTTCCTCCATGTGTGAGAAGTAAAAAATACCTCCCTCTTCTCCTGTGTTGTCGAATGAGGCAGTGGGTAGGCGAGACAGAGCATCAGCGTTTGCATGATCAGCTGATCTCCTGTACTCAATATCATAGCTGTATGCCATGAGGATGAGAGCCCAGCGTTGCATCCTTAATGCTGCCAATGTTGGAACTGCTGACTTTGGTCCAAGGATAGTTAACAGTGGTTTGTGATCTGTAATCAATAAATTACCGCCCCTACTCCATAGGGTGACGCATCACAGGCAATCCGGAGTGGCAACCGTGTGTTGTAATGCACCAACACCTTACTTTGCTGTAATAGCTGCTTTGCATCTTCAAATGCCTTAGCACACTCCGAAGTCCAAAACCACTTTGCCTCTTTTCTCAACAGGTTGTGTAGAGGGTGGAGTAAGGTGGAGGAATTTTGCAGGAAACGGCTGTAGTAGTTAAGAAGCCCTAAGAAAGACTTCAGTTCCGTGACATTAGTTGGCTCAGGCGCTTTGTTTATGGCTGCCACCTTTTCATCCGTGGGGTGCAGGCCATTCTGGTCAATGCGATGTCCCAGATACTCCACACTGCTCTGAAAAAACTGACATTTTGACAATTTCACATGAACACCATGATTTTCCAGACGTGTGAGCACTTCATCCAGTTTTTTCAAATGATTTTCCTCAGATGAAGCAGTGATGAGAATATCATCCAGAAAGCATGTCACATGCTCAGCCCTTGTAAAATCTGGTCCATTACAGACTGAAACATCGCACATGCACTAGAAACACCATAGCTGAGGCGATGAAATTTGTACAGGCCCTTATGAGTGTTGATCGTCAGATACTTCTCTGATTCCTCATCTAACAGCAGCTGCTGGTAAGCATGAGACAGGTCAAGCTTACTGAATGATGTTCCTCCTGCTAAAGTAGCAAACAGATCTTCGGTGTTAGGCAGTGGATATGTCTGCTCTTCTATACACCGATTAATACTGACCTTGTAATCACCACAAATCCTAATTGTTTTGTCTGCTTTTGGCACAGTTACAATCGGAGAGGCCCACTCACTCATTTCAGTCTTTGAAATCACCTCCATTTCCTCCAACCTGTCCAACTCCTTTTCTACTGCTTCCTTTAATGCGTAGGGAACAGGGCGCGCTTTGCAAAGAATTGGTGTGGTGCCTGGTTTTATGCGGATTTTGGCTTTAAAACCCTCTATGCAGCCTTGTTTCTCAGAAAAAACTGCCTGGTGGCGCTGTAACACCTCGTTGACTCCTGGGGTCCACTCTGCCTGTGGAACACCCTGTGCACTGTGAAAATCTGTTTCCAGTCCAGGTGTAGTTCCTTTAGCCAGTTCCTACCAATCAGAGCTGGTCTACTTCCCTTCACCACAACAAGAGGTAAGGTAACTTTCTGTGTTTCATACTGCACTGGTATCTTGATGTATCCTCGAACAGCGATACATTGGCCTGAATATGATTTCAGCCTTAACTTGGGGGCTGGTTTTAACAGGAATTGGTTCAGATTTGTCTGGTAGTAATCCTCTGAGATCACTGACACCGCTGACCCTGTATCCAGCAGCATTGTTGTGCTCTTATCACCCAGTGCGACATCCACTGTGTACCCCTTCTCACAGCTTGAGGTGGAATATAATGCATACACTCCAAAAAGTTCAGCCTCTTCATCCCCTCTAGATGTATTCCCTTCAGCTTCCACATACTGAGTTTGAGAAATGGCTTTTTCTTTTCTACATGCACGTGCTATGTGTCCAATTTTGGCGCAGGAATGACACTTTTCATTCTTGAATCTGCAGTCACGTGCTGAGTGTCTTCCACCACATCGGTAGCATGTCTGTGATGTTCCAAAATTACTTTTTTCTCCTTTTTGGCCTTTGCTTTGAGCTTTATTATCATTCTGTCGTCTAAACTGTCCTTTCCTCCCCTTTTCAGAAAACCCTCCACTTGACAAGGCATTTACCTTATGAGCCTGGCTGTGTCCAGAAAACTCCATCGATTTCTTTGACGCCAGCTCCATTGCTACTGCAATCTCACAAGCTTTCGGGAAAGTCAAATCCTTTTCAGACAGCAATCTGCGCTGCACTGCATCCGAGCGTAATCCACTCACTAAACGATCTCCCAGCGCGTCATCCAAATACTGTCCAAACACACAAGTAGCTGATAACTGCTTCAAAGCTACCACATAATCAGAGACAGTTTCCCCCTCTCTCTGATTACACTTTTGGAACCGAAAACGTTCCGCGATTACAATCGGTGCTGGCTTATAATGTGTGCTAAGTGCTCTCACCAGATCAGAATACTCCATAGTACTCGGTACGGTCGGCGACACCAGATTTTTCAACAATTTATAAGCATCCGCCCCAATCACAGAGAGAAACACACACCTTCTTTTCATCCTTGATTTCGTTTGCCAACATCCACTGTTCCAGACGTTCCAGATATGACTCAAAATCCTCCTTCGCGTCATTGTATTCATCCACGCGACCGACTGGCACAGCCATTTTAGATTTTTTTTTCTTTTTTCGAGGCTAACTGTTAAGTGTCAAACCACACGTGCCTGGTTCCTCCAAAAAAAAACTTATTTTCCTTTTACCACGACCAGTGTACGGTTCCTTTTACAGTGCAGTGCGGCAGTGGCATTCGTTTAATATCCTCGTCGCCATTTGTAGCGTTTCGTGTTCTGGACAAAAATCAGACCAAAGAAGAAGTTCTCAAAACGTCTTTACTCTTCAACATCCTAATACAGACTCCCAAACTACCGAAGCCGGTTTGCTCAAGAAACGTCAAAATCGTTTCTATAATAAACCGTAATGTAATTACTGCATTTGCAATACTGAACCACAAGATGGCAATCTCTACCTGTTAATTACACCAATCTATTACAGAGATTATTAAGGATCTGGGACTGCAAGGCCAACTCAATCCCCAGCAAGCCAAAAAAAAATGTGAAAACCTTTAAAAAAACAACAACAAGGTATTCTCAACACACACTACCAACACAACTAGTACAGATTTGAGCCCCAAATGAGTTTGAGCTGTACTGTATACAGATTTTGTTAAACATTTGTTAATATTAGTATTAATACTGCTGTAGGATTTGTGCCTGCCCAAGACAGGATCTGGAACAGATGAGGGGAGGTGACAGCAGCATCATGGCCTTTTTTTGAGGCAATGCATGAAGCCATTGGCCAAAGACCAAGCGTGCTGCCTGTGGCCAACTTTTCTTCTGGTTCCAGTACACAAATGTCTACAACAGATATGGCACGTCCGTCAAGTGCTGTAGTCTGCAGCCTCCCTCAACCCCTTCTGATTCAGATCCAGCAGTGGAGGATGCAGTAAATCCAGGGTCATCAGTAGCTGAAGAAAGTGTAGGTCAAGTAGCAGAAGAGATTCCTGGACCATCTGCCAGGCCAAATGGAGGAAAGGGTAAAAGCCCCACAAAAAGAAAGAGGCGAAGTGAGTTTACTTCACTTGAAGTTATAAAGGAATTGCTGAGAAACAGGAACGCCGTCAGATGGAGTCAGACACAAGAGAGGAAGAGCGGTTTGTGAGGGCAGAGAAGCAGATGGACCAGATGCTGACTATCCTAACCAAATTAGTGGACCATGTAACAAAACAGTAAAAAAGTTTAGCAACATTTCTGTTGTCTATGTTCTTAAATTGTTAGGTTATATTACCATTTGAGTCTTATTGTTGTTGTTTTTTAAGTTATTGTTCATGTTGTATTGTTTTGGGTTCTTATATATTAAACAAGCGTTCTTGAGAATAATAAATTGGTTTTATTGTGTTCAATTTACATATTTAAAAGCAGAGCAATATTAATATATATATTATGTGGGATATTAGGAACTATTCTACATGTAACGGTAAAAAGATTAACATGACAGACAAATTTGTTAATAAAATAAATAAAATGGGATAATTTTTTTTAATATATTCTATAATATGTTGTTTGGATGATGATCATTTACATATAAGGACAGCTATAACTGCAGTAGATGTGTAATAACACTCACATTGTGAATTGTGTAATTTATTTAAGAAAAAAATTAAAGAGAGGAGTAAAGGTAACTATAACAGTATAAAAGTTTATTGTAAAATCTTTAAAAAAGTTAAACAATTAACTGAAACAACTTTAACTTTCAACAAGTAAATGAAAATAAAGATATACAATTATATAAAGTGCACAATATTAAATGTTCTTCAACATGTACAATACAAACTGAGGTAGATGTAAAAAATTGTTTTGTATTTTCAACTATTCAAAGGCACTTCAAGATAACACAATTACAGCAGTCATAAAACACATAATACAATCTTTTTTTGCTCAGTCACTGAGTGGCATTCTTCAGTGTTGTAAGTGCAATACAAATAAATAAAATACAACAATGAACAATAAAAAATGATGTATACAAAATATTTTCTTTCTCAACAGTACTATTCTAAGGATTTAACTCCATATAACAGTTAGAACCTAAATTATATAAACTCTCCAACAAGGACATACAAAAATAGCATCTGTTCTGCTCAATCACAGTGTGTAATCATGCTCAATTAGTGGAAGTTGGACATCAACAGGAGCAGAAGCCCGTGCAGCCAGCCTGTCCCTGAACTGGACTCCAGACCTATCCACAACAGATGCTGCATCAGAAGAATATGGGGATGGGGCGTCAGCATCCTCTGCATCCTCAGGCTCAAGCACATCACCATGCGTTAAACCGACATTGTGCAGGAATGCACATGCAATCACAACTTCAGTGCAGAAGCCCACTTTCACCTCCAAAGCTGAGAACAATGTTCTCCTCCATCTGGCTTTCATCATTCCGAAAGCTCGCTCAATAATAGTGCGGCATCGTGAATGGCACCGGTTGAACCTCTCCTGCACGGGTCCTTGTAAAGGCATCTTAAATGGTGTGACAACACGAATGGGTGTATCAATACATGGATACCCACCATCACCTAAAAGAAAACAACCAGGTGGAGGATACTCAGCATTGTAGTAAAGTGGACTGTTTTTAAAAACCCGTGTATCATGAACAGATCCTGGGTAGCCAACAAAAATATTCAGATAACGACCCGTTGAGTCACAAACAGGCTGCATTTGTATACTATAAAACTGTTTGTAATTAAAGTAATCCTCTTTATTGCGTCCTGGTGGCTTGATTCTGATGTGGCAGCCATCAATTGCTCCAACAGCCTTTATGAATGCAGGATGCCTTGCCAGTTGTGCAAATCCATGGCCAACTCCATACAATTGGCCTGGAGAAGGATAACAAATGACCCTGCCTGCGGCCACTACATCCTTTATTTGACGGGCAATTTTATGCACAACTCTGCACACAGTTGATTTGGGAATAGAAAATGTTTGTGATGTAACTCTGTAGGACAATGCGTGGGCAAGCCAGTACAAAAAAACAAGTACTTGCAATTGCTGTCCCCATCCATGGTCCTGCGGTGTCATTTCAAAAAGTATCTGGATTAGACCGTTGATGGATTGTCTGTTGAGACGGTAGTCAGGACGCGTGTCTCTTTCGACATCAAAATAAATGCGAAGCACCGGCATAGCTCTGTTTAATCCCATATATCGAACCAACGGGCTGACCTGTAAATCAAATAATAAAATGACTTAACGCACTAAAGACTTTTGACAAGTTATAACATTTAGCTACATAGTAAATAAATGTTATTTCCTTACCCTTTCCTCCGTGTGTAACAGAATCATTTGTATGCACGAAAAAAAATCTTGTCGTCTTCGCCGTCTGAGCGCAAAAATATGATTTCTCCGCATGGAAAGCAATCTTGCAAAAACAATAGTAAAAACAACAACAACAATCGGCAGCATATCGACCAGCAGCTCCTGTCCAACAACAACAACCAGACCGTCTTCCTGTTTCCGGCGTGACGATCGAGTCTGTCCCAAAAATACCTCTCAATGCGCCCTCGCGGACTTGGCTTAGGGCACTATATAGGTCTGCACTACATGGCGTCACCGAAGTGTGGACTCTGAGGAAGTCCACAAGTCCGGAGTGTGCCATTTGGGACAGGGCCATAGTCACGTATCCCCGTAATAACTGTTGTTTACTGTGTGAGTGAGTGAACTAGTGTGAGAGTGAGTGGCTCTTCTTATTCTAGTAATCTGTCAGATTGAACGCCATACAGTGCTTTACCCCCATCTACAGATTTTATTGTCTCAAAAACCCTGCTCAAATTTTGACTAATTTCATTTTTATCAAAACCCTGCTCGCTGAGGACATCTGCTGGTTAGAGTCGTGTAAGGAAACAAAGGTTCAATGATTCAAGGCAGAATTAATTCCTCATACGATTGAAACAAAACTATATATATATATCAATTATAGATATAAACTAATTTTATTTACAAGTGTCATGTTTGTAATTTGTAATCATCTATTTAGATCAAGCCATTCAAACGTGTTGTAGCCTACTTAATTGTAGCCAGGTGCTGTGTCCTGTTTTAATTTTAATCTTAAACAAATCTAAATTTGTTCTTTTTTTTTATTTAAACCTAAATTAAACAATGACTGGTCATAATATTTGACACTGACTTTCACACTGATCTTAGCCTGGTTAAAACCAGACCATTCTCAGTTGTAACTGAGTTATGGTCTGGCAAAGCGTCATAGACAAATCATTTCCAGAGGGGCGACACCAACGGACGTCGCGGATAGACCTAAAACCAATCAGAGCGATGAAGGAGATGACGTATGCAGAGCGGCGGAGAAACATCTCCAAGTGTTGTTCTTTGCTCGGTTTTTAACTAAAAGGAAACGTTCAAATCGCTTAAAACAGACGCGATAGCTGATTAGAACGAGTGATGTTCGACGGCGGCATCCATCTTTGTAATGTAGGCTACAAAATCTGCTTCAAAATCCCAGCGCTATCGTCATCGTGTAAAGCCCGCTCCAACGTTTCTCATTGGTGCCTCGATTTCGACGGATTAGAAATGGGCTTGAATGAGCTCTTTGCCAGACTAACTTTTGTTAGACAGGTAAAACAGTTTTGTATGTTGATTCAGAGTTGGCGTCATCTTAAGTCCTTGCAGAGGTTGGCGTCATCTTTTCACATGTGTTGGGTCATCTGAAATCTTCATAAGAAGCTGGATTCAAACTGGAGCAGGCATACTCTCTAGAAATCTGCAGAGGTAGAAACAGAAAAGCAAATGAAAAATAATTAGCGCAGCTAATCTACACCCCTCATGTCTCTTCACAGACTAGAGTCAGGCTCTTCAGGGTCTTCTTTCCCAGCAGATTCTGCCAAGCCATTCCCTTGGCTATGGTTTCGCTAGATAGCATGTAGGGACAGATGGCAGGTAATCTAAAGCCCTCATGTCTCTTCACAGTGCCAGACTACAGTCAGGCTCAGCAGGATCTTATTTCCCCGCTGGTTCTGCCAAGTTTGTTTTCTTGGCCGTGGTTTCACTATATAGCAGGTAGGGACAGTTGGAATCTCGTTCGTCCATTCTCGCTTAATCTCTAGAAACCTCTCGAGCTAGAAAGCAAATGAAAGAAAATTAGCTAATCTAAACCCCTAATGTCTCTTCACAGACCAGAGTCAAGCTCTACTCATCACTAATTAGATTATGAGGCATTTGGCTATTAACTTCTTGTTATCAAGCCCCCTTGGGTAGATGTTATAACCCTAGTGACTTGAGCCTGGATGCAATTGGTGCAGCTATCGAAGGTATCACAACCTAGGCAGTTCATAGAGACATGGATTTAGTCCAAGTTGACAATGTCTTCTTACTACTTAGTTCCAAGTGTATAGAGATCATAACATTTCAGGAAAACAGCGATGGTCAGCAGGCATATGTAGCAAATTAGCTCAAGGGATATCGTCTCAGGTTACACATGTACCTATGGTTCCCTGAGAAGGGAAACGAGACACTGCATCCAAAGACACTTTCGGGAATGCCTCTGGCATGACTGAAGTATGTGTATCAAACTCGACAATGAGATTGGCCTGCGACAGCTCGTTGTAGGATTTGATAATGAACCAGACCCAAATGAATCTTTCAGACTAATCAAGAAGCAGAATTTCATAGAAACTCCTGATCAACATGCAGGAACCTAAATCAGACAACTCCATTCAGTCTGTGCTAACTAACCCCTAGCTAAGTCCATTTATGGCCATGCAAGCTTGTAAAGATGAGCCTAGCTAAAGGAAGAATGTGTCAACATTAGGAAGTTAACCCAAGACTAATGGTCAAAAGTATGAGACATCATGACCAGCACAAGGAAAACCACAACAATAACATAAGAGGTTGTTTGAAAAAAGACCTTCCTCTTCTTAGTGTGTTTTCACACTTGGTCCTTTTCAGGGGTCTGAGCGCGGTCCAATGTACAGCCCGCGGTACATTGCATGTTTAACACGTTTAACTTCTTGAAAGACAAAACAAAAAACAAACAAAAAAAATGTATACATGTTACATATCTTTGGAAAGCTGAGATACTCCTGATTCTAACGATGTGAACCATTTTAAGATACAGACAACACCAGGGCTCTCAAGTGTCACGCATTGAGAGTGACAGTCACTCATTTCGGTCTTTTGTCACGCACTCCCGCCACACATTGTATTTCTCACGCGGAAAAAATATTTATAATATATTTATAATATATTTAAATGCCTGCAGTGCCAAAATGTATCTGGCCGCGCCGCTATCACTATTGAACCAGCAGGAATCAAGCACGTCTCCCCTGGAGTTCTTAGTCGAGCCTGCCCAATCAAAAAAAAGAAAGGGGCTTCACAATAGCCAATCAGAAAAGAGCACTATTGTACCTGGGTAAGATTTTAACGCAACAACCAATGACAAAAAAGCATATCCTGGAATTGTTCACGTGATTCTGCTACAACATCTTCCGAAAGTTTCGTTCACCCACAGAGGAAAGCACTGGAGCTTCGAGCCTCACTTTGAGCACAGAGTAAGTCATGATCTCCTGTTTTAATATTACAACAAATTCACAACTTGTTTGACACAAACAATGACAACTTGACTGCTGTTAGAGAATGATTCCCAGATAATTAGCATCAGTTTTTCATGAGTGTCTGTAACTGTAACTTAGCCAACAGTTTTACAGCCTGTTCACTGACAACACCTGCTCAGAACAAGTAGTTAAGGCCTAGTCATATTTTCCTTATCACACGATGACTGACATATTGTCACATTATAAACATCTCTCTCTCCAAATAGGCTTAATAATTTTATTAGCACTAAATAAATTAAAGTGTATTGCATAGTGGATGTTATATATATGACTTTTAAAATCATGTCATATTTTATAATTATATCCTGGCCATGGATGCATTAATCATTTCATCTGTCTTTCAAAGATGTCAGGTAAAAAGCAATTAAGCATTCTCTCATTCGCCCTGAGAGAAAAGCTCCCTAAAAAGGCCTTAGATGATGCTGGCCCAGCGAGGGTAGGCCCGTTAGATAAAGGAGTCCAAAAAGGCAACAAACACTTACAATAAACAACACCAGTCATAATCTCTCTCTCTCTCTCTCTCACACACACGCGCGCGGAAATTTAATAAATACTTTGTATTTGGTTGAATTGTCAGTGACCTGTCAATTTTCTTCTGCAAGTCTGAGCAATTATTAATAACAACATAAACACTAATAATAATATTATTAATGACATTATTAATGACACACCCCCATTTCCACAATGTTGTGCAAGGCAAATCTACATGACCGGGCAGTTATAGCAATGTGGTCTGTGAAGTTCAATTGATCATCAATTACAACCCCAAGATTCCTTGATTGAGCTATGGATGACGAGCCTAGCTGAATGGAGAAGTTGTGATGAAGTGTTGGGTTGGCCAAGACCACAAGTAGCTCTGATAGGGTTTGTCACCAGGTGTCAATAGCCAAGGAGCGCCATTGATGAAGAATGGTACCTCCCTCTATTTGATTGACAGTAAATCGATCCAGTTGCAGTAGAGTATGCAAATGACTGTCTTTTCTGATAGCCAATGAATTTCAGTAAAGATTAATATGCAGCTTCAGTGGGATGATTCATCCGGTCATGCGTGAAGTTTGTGCGCAACATACCATAGTGATTCATGCGCCTGTGCGTAAAGACACAATTGAAAGACTTTACGAGTGAAAGAAGGTATCAGGTGAAAAATTGCAAAGAGAACAAGAAAAACACACTTCTTACTTGAAGAAGTTATTGAATAGTGTACTCGCCGTGACAGTGATGAGTCGGAGGAGGACGTTTCTGATGAAGAGAGCGATGTTTCATCCATTGACTCGGTAGCAGAGGAGATGTTTTTGGGTGGTGGAGACATCACTCTTGACAAGTAAGTGTTTTATTATATTATACAACATATTTTACTGTGTTTGTTTTGAGGTGTACTTGCCAGCTTATGTCGTGTGTTTGGTGTGTTATGTCGTGTGTGTGTGTTTATGTGCGCTCATGCACTAGGTGCTGGTGTATAAGCCTGGTTGTTTGAGTGCATGTGTTTCTGTTTATATGCGTGTGAATACAGAAACAATGTAAATGTTTTATAAATTACTTATTTCAATGTTTTATTTTTTTAATATCACAGACCATCATCTGAAAATGAATCGGATGAAGTCTGGGAGCCAGCCAGCAAAAAACAACATACTGAGGGACAAAATGACTGCACCTCATCAGGAGAGGATCCCCATCTTCCACCTTCCCAGAGAGGTTCTGCCAGCAAAACACCAAGAGGCAGAGGACAGGGTAGAGGCAGAGGGAGAACAGGCAGAAGCAGTCAAGTTGAAATGTCATCTAGCACATCTGAAGATGGATGGAATGATGTTGACATTCCAGACGTGACACCACCACAGCCTACCTTTAGACCCACCAATTCACCAGGACCCCAGCTCATTTGTACAGCAACCTATACAGTTCTCCAGCTTTTCCAACTTTTTTTCAAACACCTTGTTACAGACAATAATTCAAAACACTAATGCCTTTGGATCAACTCACTATTCAAAGCCCTCCAACCCGTGGATTGACGTTACCATACAGGATATTTTTGCATTCATGGCCATGGTCATTTATATGGGTATAGTGAAACTCGCTTCATTAACGGATTTCTGTCGAGGGGGGTAATCTCTACAGCTTGCCATTCCCTAAAAAGGTCATCACAGTAAAGAAGTTTCTTCAGATCTGCCGCTCCCTTCACCTCAGTACCATGGTGGAGGATGTTGCTAATGAGCAGAGAAGAGGAACATCACAATTTGATCGTCTCTGCAAAATAAAGCCACTGTACATGGAGATGAGTGATACCTGCAAAAGGAACTTTCACCCTGGCCAAGAAATTTCCATTGATGAGAGGATGGTTGCCTCAAAAGCACATATCGGGCTAAAACAGTACATGAAAAATAAGCCTGTTCGCTGGGGATATATAAACGTTTTGTTCTTGGAGTCTCAAGCAATGGGTAGACTTGGGACTTCTTTGTATATGAAGGGAAGCTGCAAGGAAACAGCGACAAGGGGCTAAGGGGCAAGAGTCTGTGATGGAGCTTCTTGACACACACTTGCTTGGCACAGGCTACAAGTTGATTGTAGATAAACTTCCCATAAATACTGATGTACTTGGTACATCAGAAGAAGTATGGCGTCTATGCTAATATTAGTCTCTCTGTTTATCACGAGGTTTACCGCAGTCCACCGGATCCAGGCCGTATCCAGATCTGAGGAAGGACCAGCGCCTGGACACGACGACAACGCAGTCCTGAAGTGTCAACTAGTCTCTCCCCTGTGAAGGCCTCCTTCCTTTTACCTCTGTGCAGATAAAACGTTGTCTGGAAAATTCCGGTTCGCGTGGCTACGCAAACGCGACAAAAAATTTATGTATTATACATTTTTAAGGCCAGACAAGTAGTTTGTTGAGGATTGATTTGTGAAGAAGGACTACACGTCTGCGCACATATATATTCAAACGTGCATACTTATCGACTGAACACGTGCACGCCGTCTACGTTTTTGCGGGTTTGCGTTTTTGAGGTTTGCACACAGAAAGCACATAATCGTTTTCACCTTCGAACCTATTTCAGGAAGTGCGTTTTTGAGACACCAGGCACTATTTTGTGCGGCCGGAGCGCGTTAGGGGTTTTTCTGTTAGAACGGTGTTGTGTTAGCGGCCCCTAAGTTAATAACTAATGATCTTCGCAACGGAAGTGAATCAATCAAGACTATCTTTAGCTGGACAACAACTTTGTCCTAGAGCTGTGTTAAAGCCAAAACAATCTGTTACGGTAATTTCTATTATCACTGTAAAGCTGCTTTGAAACAATACATACTGTTAAAAAGCGCTTTATAAATTAAGGTCACTTGACTTGTAGACCATTTCTACATCAGTCCCTCTCTTTTCTGCGACCTCCTTTAGGAGAGGATCTGGGCGTGCGGAACCATACGCACAAACAGAATTGGTTTTCCAAAAACAAAAATAAATGTTCTGGACTCTAAATCTCCCCGTGGCAGGATAAGATGGATCCGAAAGGACTCCCTCCTCTTTGTCCACACAGCCCATGCGGGGGACACTGTTCAGAGGAGAGTCAGAGATCCAGATGGGCACTGGGTGTTGAAGGACATCTCTGTTCCACCAGCAGTGAAGGAGTACAACCTGTATGTATTATATAATCAACAATCTTTTATGCTATTTGAAATGAAATAAAATATTTCAATGTTGTTTTTTTATGTTCAAACAGGTGAGTGGACCTATCTGATGCCCTAATATAATAAGTAATAAGTTACTACAAAGTCATCCACAAGACCCAGAAGTGGTATAAGAGATTTTTTTTTATCACTTCATGGACATTGCTGTTGTGAATGCCTTCCTTCTTCACAAGGACATCACTAAAGGTAAAGGAGAGCTACCAATGCACCAGATGGCCTTTAGGGAGACACTTGTTGAGGAGCTGGCAGACCAGTTCCATCACCCACTCCACGCACAGCACATCACAAGCCTGTGCATATCAGTGGACACAGCACTGCAGGTCATATGAGGTGCAGACACTGCCAGGCAAAGACACCAGTAAAGTGCTTCTCCTGTGATGTGCAGGGCTTAAAGTATTCCGGCACCGTGCCAGCTCTCCGGCGTGCGACGAGAGAAGAAATGCATGCGGTTTAATATTTTCGACTCAATAGATTTCACCTACCAATCATATGAGAGGAACGCAGCTTGAACATAATACTTGAAAATAAATGGTGCCATTGAAGATAAGTCCGTCTGTGCAGTTTCTCTCAAAAACTGCAGTTTCTATCCGTCTGTGCAGTTTTATTATCTCCGTTACTTGTGTTTGTTTTCAGACATGATAACAGTAGTTTTATACTTGTGCTTATGCGATTTAATGATTTAATGTCTCCACAATCTGCTTTTGAAGAAATATGGTAGTATCGTGATACAGCGCACATTCTATCAGCTGCAGTTCTGGCGCCTCAAGCTTGGTTTAAACTCGCCGCGTCCGCACGAGCACGAAGGGTCCATTTCGCTTGGCGGTGTGGACGGCAGATTTTGTAACTGTGTGCGCAGCTCCGCATCTGGAGATGCACGACTTCGAACCGAATCTGGCCGAGCATATATGTCTCATCACATCGGGACACAGTTTGTGCGTCTAGTAGTTGCTTAAATTTACTAAATAAGCCTACAATAGCAGACATAAGCCCTTTTAATTATGGTCCATGTTTTTAAAAAAAAATTCTTAAAACTAAATGAAAATGTTTAGTGAAATTAGAAAATATGTCAATTAATATCGTTAATTTAGTTGTATAGGCTATGTTCTCAAATTCATTTATTTTGTTCTAATGTATGAGCCAGGCGAAAGTATAAACCAGGCTTAAGTCCCAATACTGTAAAACTCGACGTACATTCACATCACATGTTAATGCAGCGGTAGAGTTACACTCACAGGACACTGCACTTATTCGCAATCACAAAAGTTCATTATTTGCTCGTACTTTAAAGCTTTGCCGGGTAAACATTTCATTGGCGTTCTGTTCTGACATGATGCACTTTTTCTGAGCGCGCACTGTCAAACAGCGCCATACTGGACTTTATCTTTTGTGTCTGATTTTTGTTGGGTCAGACCCATCTGCTAGCGATGAGGGGGCTGAGACTGAGAGAGCTACATGGACAGTTATGAACCAAACAAGCCACTTTGAAATGTTGCTGTTTTCATGGATACAAAAGTTGGGTGACGCTCCCCTTAGACTAAAAAAAGTTGGATGACTCGCAAGAGTGAGTAGGGCTGTCGCGATAACCGCAATATTGCGGTACCGCGCTACTGACAGGCCAACCGCAGAGGAATGCAAGTAACCGCAGCAACCGCCAAACCGCGTTTTCTTTTTTCATAAGGCCACCCTTCGTAGTTCGTACCATGTGTATTGAATGTTAAATAAGTTAATAATGATAACAAGACTGTTTATCATGGTGATTTGTACAGAGGCTTCGTGGATTTGGACTTAAGCCTAAACAGACCGTGAATGAGATCGCCTGAGCGCGTGCGATTACCTGCGTCTGTCTTTGAAGTCAAGTCCTGTATATTCATGAAAAGGTTGCCGTTTCCAAGGAAAGTGAAATATTTGTCGTATCATCCTTTTAACGTGTAAGGGTAGGCTATTTTCCATGAATGGCGTCAGCGCTGGTCAGCATTACACAGCGCGAGGAAGCCGTGGGGGGAAAGCAGCGAGTCACGCATTGGTCTCTATTAAGTGAATTATTGCTTCAGCTTTGCCCAAAAGTGAAGCATTGCTGGCCAGCTGAGCCTTGAAAAGTGGAGCTCAAAGTAAAAAAAAAAAAATGAATGCCTTGTTTCATTACATCTATCATTTAAGGAATCAGCTTTTTTTAACGTTTTCATTGAATGAACGGTTTAATGACTCACTCAGTCTATGACTCAAAAGTCCGTTGGCATAACAATGTAACTGCGCGCTGAGTGACAGTCTTTCAATGCGCAGAGACGCTGTTTAGTTTCGGTTACATTGGTTACATTGTTTTTGTGTATGCTGACCACATCATAACACGTATTTATAGCAACAAATAAATATAAATAAATAAATGGCGGTAATACCGCATATCGCGCTATTGAGCCACTCAAAATTACGGCAAGGGAAATTCCTTCACCGCGACAGCCCTAAGAGTGAGGAGAGCGATCATATAGTTGAGAGAGTTGTTAATAAAGAGAATATAACGGCAATAAAAGACTGGTTATTGAGACCAACAACACAACATAAATGGCGACGAGGATGGGTTAAAACCAGATCCACGAAAGGTTGAGGCAGTTTGTAACGCTCCCAGACCTTAAAATGTTGCACTTTTAAGTTCATTCCTAGGCACTTGTGGATTTTTGATGAGGTTTGTTCCCAATTATGCAAATCTGTCTGAGCCTCTCCGAAAACTGACCAAGAGTGGCAAGTGGTCATCTGAAGCAGTAGTCATTGCTGATATAACTTCCAAGACCGTTAACCAAGGAAATTATGAAAATATTTGCCCGATTTGGGTATCCCTTGGAAGTAGTGACTGGCAACGGGAAGCAGTTTGTAGGAAACGTCTTCGAGGCATTTCTGAGAACTAGTGGAGTTAAACACATCATCAAGGCCTCACCTTACTACCCCAAAAGTAATGGTAAAATAGAAAGATTTCATCGTTATTTGAAGAAAGCCTTCAAAGCAGCTAAAAGTGAGGGAAGGAATTGCCACAGAGCCACAGAGTTCTTCTGTTACAGTACCAGACACCTGTAACAAGCCTTTGAGTGGTAGAGTGGTTAAGAAACCTGCTCGTTTCAAGGACAAGATTATGTAAATTTGTAAGTTTGTAGTCTATACTTCACAGGTAACAGCAAAAAAGGTTTTTGAAGACCAAGTTTTTGGTGGGAAACTTATTCATTCACTCATTCATTAAATGTTAAGACAAAAGAAGAAATATTGTTTTAAATAATACTTAAGTACGCAATTTAATTTTATGAATTTATTTTTATTAATATCAGCAGCACAAAAAAGTCCCCCCCCCCCTCTCCATGCAATGAGGTGGTACAATCAGCATTTAGATGAGCTGCATCCTCTCAATACCAACACTACAGTTTCCAATACCAACATTTTAATTGTATTCTTTTACCTTTTTTTTGTATCAATTATGGCACCTTGATATTAAGCACTACAACAGATATGCAATTAAAATGTCTTTAATTATGAAAATAACAACAGCGCAGTAGACGGTTAAAGTAGCTTGACTGTGCTGACAAAATAACAGCGCTGATTCCAAATATCTCCCTGTAAAATGTGTGTGTCAGGTACTCTTCATCTCTGGATACAAAAAAACACAAAACAGAACACTGAGTTTGCTGTTAAGACAAAACACAATGTTGTAATGCTGTTTTAATGGTAATAAAAATAAACCAACCTACTAAAAGCTGCGCCACGGTTCGGAGCTGCTACATATTTTGTGTGGCACTGCATGAGCTCAGCAGCACGTCTCCGGTGGAAGAATAAGTACTCAGGTCCTCTGCTCTGTAAAGAGATTCAGGTCTGCAAACACACACACAAATAAACATATAAGAGCTGACACATTACACATTTTTACTGCTATAAACCCAGAGATAATGTAACGTTTATGCAAGTAAATTTAGAAAGAAGTTTAGGCAAGTGGAGAAACTTTCCAGTGCAGAAATAATAGGTTCAATAAGTGTTAGAAATAGTGACCTCCTAAGATAAAGGTTGGAGATGCAGCCCTCAAAGGTGTCCTTGCCCAGGAGTACGCTAGAGGAATACCGGCCAGACGAAGGGTCCCTCTCTCTCTGTCCAACATCCTCTTCATCAATACGAAGTTCAAGTCTAAAACAAAGGTGAACATTAATATATATATATATATATATATATATATATAGAAGATAAGGCTTAAGGTTTAAGAGATTCATGTTTATCAGTATCTACTGTAAAGCTACACAGGAACCATTCATTTGGCTATCGTCACACTTCTCATAGCAGAGGTGTCAGAATATAATTTATAGAACGCAAACCCTCCTTACAAAAGTTACAATAGCTAGGTTTCCACACCGATTTTGGTATATCACAAAAATTGATGTCAAAACCAAATGAATCTTACCGTTGACCCTGTCCGAAAACAGTGAGATAATGCCATTCACCATCCTGGTACTGTTTAGTAGATTTCCACATGTTGCCTTGGAATTTCAGGACCACATATCCTTTCTCCATGGAAAGTTCAATGTTGTTATTCTACCACAGAAAAATCACAGTGGCAATGTTAAATTCACAATGAGAAGTTCTGTGTGATTTAATACAGTTTGTAAATTGCTAATAAAAAGTAAGACCGATTGCCCAGTTAGGCTGACTAGTTCTTAAGACACATAACGGCTTGGTTTCTGCAACTGGCCAAAGTTTTGTTCGTGTCAGATTTAGTGCCGCAGCTTTCTGAGAACGAATCAAATGCTAAGCCATTCTGAAATTCATGTGAATTTTTTGGACATAAAATCATAATTAATTGTATGACGTAGCATACATTACTTGAATAGCCAAAACCATTATTTAGAAGAGTGTACACATGCATTTGACCCTATAGTGTGTGTAATTGTGGAAGGGATGTACATTTTTGCTGTTCTGCAGCAGGACACCGTCTGGTTTTGTACTCTTGAAGCCCAGTGAAAGGTTCACGTCGTCTAAGCTGAAGTCTTCACGGAGTTTCTCCAATGCACTGCCTAGGCTGAACTCAGCTTTCCTGATCATCTGGAAAAGAGCATGATGGTTAAGAAATTATACCTTTCTGTGTTTCATTTGCCCATTTGGGTAATATTGACCCAAATCAAACAAGCATATCTCATTTAAATGCACAATGCAAATAATAAAATATGAACTTGATTACCAGTAAGTCATCAGAGCAGCCTCTGCCAATCCCCACTTTCTCCAGAACGTCTGGCACTATATTACCAGCAGTGCCGATTTTCACACACCCTTGCAGAGGAGGGATAGTGATATTGTATCTAGAGTACAATAATTCAGAATTAGTAAACCATCATATGATTGCTTAGAAAAGGTCTGAATCACTCGGTTAATCACAACAGGTTAAAGGGAAGACATGGAGACACCGACCTCTCACGCAAAACATTAGGTATGCCACCGATGTAGAAGTGCTTGAACCTTTGTGGAATGACATCCGTCCTTTTGACCTCGGTCTCCCCTATTCGGACCTTAAACTCCTTCCCTGCAATAATGTAGACTTTCACGTCTATCACCTGAAATCGGAAGAAAAAAGGGCAAGTTCATTTTTCACTGCCATGATTATGATGTACAGTATCTTAGAGGAAAAAGTCAGCCTCATTCTTCCTTACCGGAAAAAGGCTTGGTTTATCTCCACTTATGACGGGCTCAAAAATAGTATCTTTGTCCCGGCCACGTAGAACAATGTAACCTCTCTCAAGAGAGACAGTGTAGTAAAAGTCCTGATAGGGTATGAAGAAAAGGTCTCAAAACGGTATAAAAAACACAACAGAAAAAGGTTCAATAGGTGTGAACAAATTCTTACATCTTTCTCATCTCCTAAATACAGCAAAAGAGCATCCTTAGCTCGGGTTTGTACTTTCTGCTGGATCAGTAGATTGTTGATGAATCTTTCAAGCAGGACTTTGGCATAACCAGTGCCTTGAAAGTAATCGGACTCTGACAGTGTGAGTTGTCTGAGCAAACAAAAAGAGAAGCAGAGTTTTTTTGTTCATTTTTATAAAGTGCTGCATGCTGTACATGCAAATGTAGTGATGGCATTAACATGATTGGTGTTATTGTTAATATATTATTAATACATAAGCATCAAACCATTCATACGTTGAGAGCTTACCTCTTGCAAGGGGTTTCTGTGTTGATATTAACCGCATTCTTAAAGTTGTACAGACTGACAAATCTGTCATTGAAGGTGGAGAACTCAATGCAGCCATTGTATTTGCCATAGTTGAGTGAGACTGGTGGCTAAAAAAGGCAAAGACAAATGGACTTAATAAATAAATATGTATTAAAAATGAACCAAGAATTAAAGAGCTCATCACACAAAATCCATCGACACTAGGAGAAAAAAAGGCATATTTACTGTGAAGTCATCTGGATAACCTCCTACATAGAAGACCACATTATCTGGACTGAGATCCAGAAGGTTACGCGTCAGCTGTCCCAG
Organism: Rhinichthys osculus; assembly: GCA_029959095.1. NCBI lineage: Eukaryota > Metazoa > Chordata > Actinopteri > Cypriniformes > Leuciscidae > Rhinichthys > Rhinichthys osculus. The sequence continues at coordinate 41,517,092 of JARWKJ010000007.1, forward strand.
GTTTCCCTTCGTCTGCGCAGGCTTCGGATTGATGGACGTGAACTGCTGTGTGTGAACGACTTGTGCATCTTGATATATTCTAGGTGGGCAACAAATAAAAAAAAAGAGGCGCATATAGTAGATAAAAAATAATGTAAAAAATAAACCTGTACAATAAGGTTCCACTTGTAAACATTAGTTAACTACTTTAGTAAAAATGTACTGTATAATAGTCATATAATAGTCAATGTTAATTTCAACATTTAGGCTACTAATACATTATTAAAATCAAAAATATACCTGTTAATATTATGTAATGGACCATGAACTAACAATGAACAGTTGTATTTTATCAACTGAAGGCCTGTTCACACCGGGACGAATTTTGCGCTCGATATTCGCCGACGTTTAACGCCTCGTGTCTAAACAAAGGGCGCCAATGTGAGTGTGCACACCGACACGAAAAACGCCACGCGCAAAAGCGTCATAAAAAAAAAAAAAAACGCCTCGGGTTCGTTTTTTTAGTTTGACGCGCTGCGTCAAAAATTATCTGACCAATGAGATTGGCGCTTTTGCTCACGTGTCTGGAGCTTCTGAAGTTACAGTAACACACAACTTGGGGGCGCTCAAACACAAAACGGTCTTGCCGAGCACACATACGTAACGGCGAAGAAGATATACGCCAAGTAGCGTCTACACTGCCTGGAAGAAATAAGACGAGGAAGATGCAAGGCAAGATGAATGTAGAGCTGCTGGTCTCGTTGCTGTCAGAACATAAAGAACTATATGACAAACGCGACAGCGACTACAAAATAGGACTATTTCTGTTTTACATTAAGCGCCATCTAATGTCAGGGAATTATTTGCATGTTCACTCGGCTCATCGTCAGCGAAAATCGCTTGGGTGTGAACACAAAAAACGCGTTGAAAAACACTGACGAATAACGCGCGCCGATATTCGTCCCGGTGTGTACGGGGCTTTACATTAACAAAGATGAATAAATACTGTAACAAATGAACTTTTTATTGTTAGTTAATGCTTATTAACTAATGGGACCCCATTGACTTATCAAGTGTTACCAATATAATGCAAGTACAACATTTCAGCTGTAATGGTATTTTTAGTTGTAACTTGTATAAACACATGGCATATGAAACATATGAAAGGACAAATCAACATATTTTATTTCTTTAAATAGACACAAAACTAGAGCATACTTAATGGCAGCTATTTGTGACTCAACATCAAACTCATGTGTTTGCATATAAATGAATGATCGTTCAAAACTCATAATTATGCATTCAGCACAATGCTATGATTGTATTGAATTTTTTTTTGGAGATGCATGAGTAAAACCTGATAGACACTGTAGGAGATAATAAAAGATACATCTTGGGTCCCCCAAGAACTAAATTTTCCCCTATGGCTATTTTCCTGGTTGCATTAGCACCGCTAGTAGGAACTGAAGTGACGCAAGCTTGCCGACAACGACGTCATTTAAACGTGGCATTCAACACCTGGAGGATGTAGGACGCTATGATCGGAGTTGTGTTTTTGATGTGTGTCGTGGGTTTAATAATAAATGACAATGGAATGCGATTGAAAGAGCAAAAAGGAGGGCTAAGAGACGAAATCTCAACAACTCACAGTGCTACATATCATCGAGGCTGAGAAAGGAACACAATGCCACAGACAAAGGAGACCGGTTAATGCAGTTAACATTAGCTTTCTTTATATTTCTGTGCCGACAACTGTCTGTATGTTAGTTTGGGGAGTAAGAAAACTGTGTTTACGGACAAAAACAGTGTTTCCTATGGGATGCTTTCGGCCAATCAGCATACACTTACCTCCTTTGTAGTTCCTTCCTATACGCTGATTTCACGCAGCCGCCATTTTTAAATCGAAAGCGTGGCTCCGGTGGGAAGTACAGATAGACAACAATGGACTAGGACTACCAACCTGAAGCTGCTGCCGCGATTTACACTATTGGATGTTAATATCCAATATAGGATATGTCTATAGTTCGTTCCTGCTTCTTTTTTTACATTCTGAATTATATATATATAAAAAAAAAATATTTATAAATGAATTTCACTGTATATAGTCTAAAGTATGAAAGAAATGTATGTACATTTTTGGAATAACTAATTTCTATATTAAACACAACAATACGCCATCGCATTCGCGACTCTCCTATGATTAAAGGTGACACTTCCGGTTTTCTTCCCACCGGAGACATTTCAAAATGGTGGCTGCGTGAAATCAGCGTATTGCGCTGGTTTAGACCCGACTCTGAAGTAGGAGCTAAATTAGTTCCTCCAAAAGGCGTTCCTAGAACTAAAATCCTTCCCAGGTCCTGTGGTGCAAACACGCCAAAAACGGGCACTTCCGCCAATAGTTACAGGAACTATGAAAGCGTTCCTCTGGTGCGGAAGCCCATTTACATCCTGACCTTTAAAAAGTACTTTATTTTTTTTCAAACTTAGTACAAATATGTTATACTGGACGTGCTAATACTGCAGCGATTTTTTAGAGCATCAAAATGTCTCACTCTTCGGTAATACTAAAAAAAACCTGAAGATTTATAGACAGTAATAAAATCGACAGCTTTCAGGAACTAACGTGGCTACACTGGGATTGAGTCACACCGTTGACTGGATTCAAACCAAACCACATGAATAATTGTTTCTGCCTAAAAGAAACAAACAGAATATACACCAATAGTTCTTTTTTATTTGGTACCGCATGTTACTATACCTGTAAAGGTCGATTTTGTCAAAGAAAGCCAGGCTAGATGAGGACTCGGTGATCTTGGTTGTCTCGACATCATACTCCTCTCCGTTGAGCTTATAAATGACATGCAGGGTATTATCTCGAAGAGCCATGCCGATGAAGTCTCCGGATGCCTGTGAGAACGTTCAGTTAATGCAGTAATGAGAGTAACAATTGAGCTAAAATGAGCTTGTATCCGCACACAATTGACAGGACAGGTAATCACACTCACGTCTTTTTTCCCGAGGTATAGCACAAACAGATCGTCTTCGCCCTTCTGGGTCTGGCGACGCCGACGCCTGGTGCCGTCCCCTCGAACGGGGGGTTTCTCGGGTCTCTGGAGGGAGAGGGTGAGAGAGGTGTACGCCCGCAGGTCATCCAAGTCTCTCGGGGGACGCATCTCCACATATCCATTACCAGAGAATTTCATAGGGACGACAATCTGCAACAGATTTAAAACATGAAGAGGACCATGCAACATTATGCAAAAGCTTTCAATGGAAAAAGAGTTATGGGTCATGAAAACTAGACCGGTCTTATAACCTTTAGACAGTACAACTTTTATTAACAGACATCCTCCTTATCATTTGTGTCAAATTATATTAGATGTATTATTATCTACCCTGACAATAGTGAAAAATCCTTTATCATACTGAACAACTCTCCATGAGTTGGTAAACCACATGAGGTTTTCCTGATGTATTGCTAAAAGCAGCTGAAATTCAGGGAGATTAAACTCTTGTCCTGTATCACTTTCTGAACCATTGAAGAAATAACTGCATTTATAGAGCAAATCAAGGTTCAATTTTAAAAAGAGTGTATATAAGCTAAGGGGAAAAAATAAAATGACAGCATCTTCGTTTCAATCTATTTATCTTGTCATTTGGTAACACTTTATTTCGATGCTCCCCAACATACATTCTACTGACAACAAGTAACTTTGTTACTACATGTCAACTATCAGTTAGGGATGCACGATATATCGGTATGGTCGATATACGTTCATTTTTAATGTTATCGGCACGATAAGAAAATTTTACCAATATATTAAAGCTGATAAATAATGGATTTTCCTTCAGCTGCGCACTGTTGGTCATGATGGTTTTGAATTGCTTGAAATATGATTTGGAATCGCTTCAAAAGTGCAACATGTGCAACGCAAGTCTGTCAAATAGACTACTAATGAGAACATTATATTTGTGTGCTTGGGACAGGGCTTTTAATAGTGAGACTTTTCTTTTTGTAATGAGGCTCCAAAAAATTATATAAAAATTCAGAATTAGATTTATCGGACAATATCGGTTTATCGGCTTTTTCAAATATAAAGAATTATCGGTTATCGGCCAAAATTTTCATATCGGTGCATCCCTACTTTCAGTCGTTAGAGTATTAGTAGACCGTCTGCTTAAAGTCTAAAGAATTTCTCGACTAATTAAATTCAAATGTGGTTGGAAAATACTGCAGCCTATTTTATGCAATGTTCTATTTCAATGTGTAGGATATCAAAAGAAATAGTCTTACTCTGTTAGCAGCCTCACGCGCTTGCTCAATCAGTTCCTTTATCTTATTGATATTTTCAGACACATTGTTCCCGGAGCCAATCTGAGAATTCAACTCTTCTATTTTATCCAGCAGGGACGGGACGGAGCCGCTCAGGTTTTTGACTGTCAGATGGAAAGCGCGGAGAAAGTGAGAAAACAATACAAAAGCTGGTGAAGAAAATGATTAAAAACAACACCTACAGCCCATTAAAGGCGCAGCACTTACCAGTCATTTCCACATTATTGAGAACACTGTCAATATTTGAAACTGAAGGACTAATAGAGATGTTGGTAACTTCCGCTTTGATGTCATTAAGCTGGTCCATTGTGTCACTTGTGCTGCGATTGGCTGCTGCCGCCGCTTTCTTAGCCGCGTCGATGATCTTACCAATGTCATCTGTGATCAGACAGAATGAAAACATATTTGCAAGCATATTCGTATTCAACCCTAAAAGTCTAAAAAGCTCTAAGTTGACAGCTAAGCTGCGTCCATTGATCAGACTAAAGCCCAATTTATACTTCTGCGTCGACCTCCCGTCGTAGGCTGTGTGTAGCGCGCGTACCCTTCGGCGTACCCTGACATGCACCTCTCCAAAAATGTAACAACGCGTCAATTGTACGCGTACCGCAAGCGCTGTGATTGGTCCGCTAGAACCGCTCCCCGGGTTTCACATGCTCCCTCTGCATGCGTAATTGCGCGTCAAGGCGGACAACGACGCAGAAGTATAAATGAAAACCAACGCGTAGTCTGTAGCGTAGAGGCTCCGGCGTGGGTCCGACGCAGAAGTATAAATCAGCCTTAAGGCATGTTCACACCGGGACGAATTTCGCGCGCGATATTCGCCGACGTTTAACGCCTCGTGACTAAACAAAGGGCGCCAATGTGAGTGTGCACACCGACACGAAAAACGCCACGCGTAAAAGCGTAATTTTTTTAAAAACGCCTCGGGTTCGTTTTTTTTGTTTGACGCACCGCGTCAAAAACTGTCCGACCAATGAGATTGGCGCTTTTGCTCACGTGTCTGGAGCTTCCCCAAGTTTCAGTAAAACACAACTTGGGGGCGCTCAAACACAAAACGGTCTTGCCGAGCACACATACGTAACGGCGAAGAAGATATACGCCAGGTAGCGTCTACACTGCCGGGAAGAATTAAGACGAGGAAGATGCGAGGCAAGATGAATGTAGAGCTGCTGGTCTCGTTGCTGTCGGAACATAAAGAACTATATGACAAACGCGACAGCGACTACAAAAATCTTGATAAAAGATAATGTTATGGAGTGGTATTGCAGAGCAAATGGGCGCCATCTAATGTCAGGGAATGAATTTGCATGTTCACTCGGCTCATCGTCAGCGAAAATCGCTTGGGTGTGAACACAAAAAACGCTGCCGAATAACTCGCGCCGATATTCGTCCCGGTGTGTACGAGCCTTTAAGGTGGGGTGCATTTCCCGAAAGCATCGTTAGCCAACTACGGTCGCAAGTTCCGTCTTTATCATCAGTTCAACGAGTCGTGTTTCCCGAAACCATCATTCCAACGAACATTCGCAAACAGCATCGCAGAGTTGTGTGTTTGGAGTGACAGATCTCGAGCTGTGGTTAGAAGCAGAGCTTCTAAATTGCATGACATGTGGAATTAATAAATCCTTATCTTGAGCAAAATAAGCAAGCTGACATTCAGTACAACCTGTGTCTTCTATGTAGAATACATATAAAAATGTCATTTACATATTTGAGTTTGTCAAGAGATTTAAAGCACCGTTTTTGAAGACTGCGCATGTGCGAACGTGCTCTAGTGCGTAAGAACGAGCCTATGATTGAATCTGGAAATAAAGCGAAATAACTGAGAAAAATTCCTCATTCCTCTGTAATTTATATCAAACCAGCATTAATTCGATCTCAAACAGTTTCATTAAAAGAAGTGATTACTCCACCACGTGCGTGACGTCATAAACCAACGTGGTTGAACGACCACTTTGCGACAATATGGTTTCGGGAACATCTAGCTAGTTGTTTTCTTCAACGATGCATCGTACTACGGTAGTGAAGCAGCGAGTTACGTCGCTGTACGGGAAACGCACCCCTGGGTTTGGACTAGTTGTCCATTTTTTTCCCAGCAAAGAAAACTATATAAGATACAATGAGTGAAAATCAAACATGCCAGCACCCGTCCTTTCATAAACCCTCTGTAAACAAACTTCTCAGTGAACTCCGCGACCAAAAGCAGCGGTTATATGAAGCTGTCTCGTGTAAGGAATGGGCTTAATTGTTTCAAACAGTGCTCTTTTCTTACCTCGCTGAATCCCTCTCAAGCCATCCTGAGCTGTGAGCAGCTCCTTCTCTAGTGCTTTCTTTTTCTGCTCAGCGTCTTGCAAACGGTCCCTCTGATTAATGAGGTCTTTGGTTGCTCCTGAGAAAGACGTAATAACAGTTTTTTAAGCAACCAATGATTGATCAAATGAAATCAAGTTCGATATGTAGATTGATCTTTGTAGTTAAGTTTTTATTTTAAATTCACACGTGTCACCTTTTAGATCTTTAGCTGCGTTTTTGGCATCTTTAAGTAGGTTAGTGCCATTGTTTTTCAGAGTTTTTGCCCTGTTTATTAAGTCCCCTTGACTGACATCCTGAAAAGAAAAATCAACAAAAGTCACACTTAAAAAATGTATTACAAAATATCGAAATTAAGTCAGTTCACATAGATGTAATTGATCACATTATGGACATGTTCAGCTATCTATTCACAAGTTATTTTTTTGTCATTTTACAACACTATATCTTTTGTTTCAAGCATTTTTAACTTAGGGTACATTTACAAGACAACAATGTATTTTTTACGTTTTTCATGTACAGACGACAATGTTGTCAAAACGATCCCCATTCACAGAATTCGCAAAACAACTAAAAACGCTGTATTCTGCTGCCCGGCGGCCAGTAGTTGGCGATGTCACGTTGTAAAGAAACGCTACGCGTCTATAGACTGAACACGTAATACACATACATTGCTTTTTAAGGCACCCAAAACACTGTTGTTGTGTAAATGAACAGCCAAAATGTTGACGGTCCCTTAAAGTCCCCCTGTGGTGAAAATCCAGCTTTTAATGTTGTTTATGTGTCTATGTGGTGTTTTTAATGTGCTGTAAGACAAACCATGTGTAAATTCATAAGTCGACAGCATTGCTGAGTATTTTCTGCTTAAAACTGCAGTGAACCAAAGACAGTCTCAAAAACACGGTTTGAAATCGCTGGTGTTTCTGACGTCACAAACTACCTTGTAACCAATCAGATCAACGTGTGATCGTCAGCGAGTGGATCTCTGAGCTGAGTGAGTGAGTGGAGGCGGGGCTCATTTGCATATTCATAGAACCGCGTATACTAAATGAGGGTGTTGAGTTACATTCAAGCTACTTTAAGGCATGAATAAATGTTTTTGTCAAGAAAAAAAACTTTAAATATGTAATTTTGGTGGTCAAAGATGAGTTTTAATGTATAAAATGATTGACTACAGGGGGACTTTAAACTTCTTTTTGTGAAATGCTTGGCTTCCTTTAACGTTTTATATAATTCATTGGCATTCAGAAGTTTGACACAAGTCTGCAAATACTTTTTGGGGCAATGTATGTATCCTAACTTTAAGATTTATGCTAATTAGATAAGGTCTCCTACATTGAGTGCTTTGTCTGCCGCCTCTTTGGCCTTCTTTGCAGCCTCCTCTGCAGCATTGACAGCGTCTGTGATGTTTTTGTACGCCTCTATCCCGGAGAGAGCGGTCTGCACACCAGAGCGCCCACTCACATTCTGCACAGCCCTGTCCGAGAGAAAAGATCACTGCTATTCATAACAACAAGGAGAAAAATCATGTGGAAGATATACGTGTATGAGGAAAACATGCCATTAAAACAAAAAATTGCTGAGAAGGTGAGAAGGGGCGTGAAGGTTTGGCATGATTTATCTGATTGAGTGACACGGGAAGATTTGTGGTAACACGAGAGGCTCTCGTGATCTTACTCAGGTGTCAGTAAACTAATAAAACCTCTTACTCTTGGAGGTCTTTGGCCAGTTTGTACATGTTCTCCGCATGTTCTTCTGCCTGTTTCACAATTTTCTCTTTGGCTGCTGCTTGTGAGATAACTTGGACTTTATCCTTGAGTTCAGTCTTTGCATCACTAAGTTGCGTGGCAAGCTGTTCGTACTCCTGTGGGAATATAAGAGGATGCGTCACCAGTGAAATCACTAAAACTGTAACTGATAAATAACTGATCTGTAACTGGAAGCAGTTAGAAAACATTAATTCTAAAATATTATTAAATATAAATATTGATGAAAAAATATATATTGGTCAACAAGGCAGCGTAAATTTGATCCAAAAACAGTAATACTATGAAATATTATTACAGTTTCAAATAACTCGTTTTCTATATTTTAATCTAATCTATTCCTGTGATCAAAGCTGAATTTTAGCATCATTACTCCAGTCTTCAGCGTCACATGATCCTTCAGAAATCACTCTAATATGATGATTTGATGCTCAAGAAACATTTATGATTATTATCAATGTTGAAAACAGTTGTGCACAATTTCTTTTTGCTGGATTCTTTAAATAATAGAAAGTTCAGAGGAACAGCATTTATCTGAAATAGAAAGCTTTTGTACAATTATACACTACTATTCAAAAGTTTGGGGTCAGTAAGATGTTTATTTTTTTTAATAAGAAATGAAAACTTAGCAAGGATGCATTAAATTGATCAAAAGTGACAGTAAAGGCATTTATAATGTTACAAAATATTCCATTTCAGATAAATTCTGTTCTTTTGAACTTTCTATTATAATTATTATATGTAGAAATAAAACAAAGACAAGGACAATCCATATTTTTTTGTAGTAGCATTGTGTTATTATGGGGGAAATGCACAATGCCAAAAAACATAGTTGTCCAAAAAAAAAAAAAAAAAAAGGCTTTACATAATAGTTTCTTAAAATGGTTTTTAATCTGTCATGTCTCATAATTCACCCAAACCCAAAGGTGTATGAGTGTGATTATAAATGAAGCTCCAAATCTCCTGTAGTTTCTTATACTAAGCTCATTTTTCTGAAAAGTTTACCGTTTTACTGTCGTTGAACATGTTCAGGAGGTCCTTGGTGTCTTTCAGCTGCTTCACTGCAAGAGCAGTCTGATTCCCAACAATGTTTCTCTCGCGCTCCAACTCTTTCACTCGTTTCTAAAACAAAAAAAAGGAAAAACCTTAATGGACATCATTCCCTCTTGATAGAACGTGTTTTGAGGATTTTAAAGCTCTTGATGCTTACCAGAATGTCTCTAAGGCCTTCACCATTGATGTCATTCTGATTGCTGGCTTTCTTCACCGTGTTATCCGCCTGTTTAAGCAATTCCTCCAACTCTTTCAGCTTGGCCTCGTAGTTGCTCAGCAGGCTATCAACACGCTTGGATGCCACTTCATTCTCATCGCATTGCTTTATGATGTTTTTAACATCCTCTAAAACTGTAATGAAAACATAAAAGTCATACAACCACACATTTATGTAGCCAATGCCTATAATTATTAGCCTACATGTTAGCATAGGCAGCTTAGACGTTCACAGACTAAATCGATAGTTTGATTAGGGAATAAATACATTTGTTTGCTTCCGCTTGCTCTTTCTTGGCTGCATCTTTCTGTGTCGTGAAGCTTCGCCTCTCCATATCCTTCACCATGTTCTCGGACTGTTCCAGAAGTTTGGCTAAATCCGCGGAGGGAAGAGCTGCTCCACTGCTGTTGGAGTCCATGAGCTGTTTCAGGAGCTCTGAACAACACATCGAGTATTTAGATTTCAAATACATCACATCAATGATTACTTCCAAGTCCCCCTGTGGTGAAAATCCAGCTTTTAATGTTGTTTATGTGTCTATGTGGTGTTTTTAATATGCTTTAAGACAAACCATGTGTAAATTCATAAGTCGACAGCATTGCTGAGTATTTTCTGCTTAAAACTGCAGTGAACCAAAGACAGTCTCAAAAACACGGTTTGAAATCGCTGGTGTTTCTGACGTCACAAACGACCTTGTAACCAATCAGATCAACGTGTGATCGTCAACCAGTGGATCTCTGAGCTGAGTGAGTGGAGGCGGGGCTCATTTGCATATTCATAGAACCGCGTATACTAAATGAGGCAAGGGTGTCGAGTTACATTCAATATGTTTTAAGGCATGAAGACATTTTTTTCAAGGAAAAAACATTTAAATATGTAATTTTGGTGATCAAAGATGAGATTTAAGGGATATAATTATTGACTACAGGGGGACTCTAATCACTTTTGTGCACTTTTTTTTTTTTTATGTATATTCTAAACTTTCTTCAAAAAATTCTTAACATTTAAATCTAAAAAAAGACAACTACCCATGTACCGCGGGGTGTTTAAAATAAAGGAGCTGTGTCTGGGAACATTCACAGGGTCAGTGCATTATGGGATTGTTTACAGGATCTGTTGGGACAGGCCTGCTACACAAGAGGCATCATTGATCCGGCATAAAAACTGCACACCTGGGGGGATTTTTCAACTCAGGACACAAAAGGAGCGCTGCAAATGCAGTTTGCCAAGTTAACTCCATGTAATCCGAGGTTTATTAACCGAACCGCCGTCCTCATTATCACACAGAATTACAGGTCAATTCTTATTAGCAAAAAAACGTTTGCGTTTTTACCTTTTATTTTTGCAAGGAGGTTCTGTGCCTCAGTGTCCAGATCTTTTGCCCTTTGGTGGCTGTTTTCAGCATTAGCAAGAGCTTTCTGAGAGTCGTCTGATCGCTCCTGGACCTGGAGATATAAAGGCTTGGTGGATTATTTGATTCCCGCAGCAGGTGCAATGAAAATAGACAGATTTAGACACACTAAATCAATTCTAACTTGCTTAAAACGTAGTCTTCTACATGAAATCTGCATCTGTTTTTAGAGAAAAGTCTTCTAGTACCTGTTCTTTTAGATTGTCCATATCATCGCCCAGATTGATAACATCTTGTCCCAGTTGGTTAACTTTAGGCATCTGATTGTTGACTGTGAAGCTGAATGTATTCACCAGATTCTGAAAAAAAAAGCATGAATATAAAGAGTTTGTGTTTATTAGCCTATTCATGTTATTATTAATTTATGTTCTTTGAAACATATTGTTATATATCGTTCAGTTGATGCTTATTGAGTTTAGGAAAGGTTTTAAAACATTAAAGTGTAGTCATCATTCACTCCATTGTCTAAAAGGCCGTTAAAAAGGGACTTTACTGTTTAAAATAAGAAGAAAGCCTTACTATTAAAAATACAAGAGATTACTGAAATTTGTCAATTCGCCTTTGGCTAAGCCCCGCCCCCCTTAGTTACTGTTGCTACGTCCGACAAACAAACTTCATCTGGGCTCTGGTATCAACATGGCTTATGCTGTGACAGCTCTTCCTGCTGAAATTAATCAAACTTTTATAAAGCAGCAAATAAAGTGTCCGATAGAAGTAGGCAAAAGGGGCTGCAATATACGTTCGAAGGCTATATTCACGACATACAGGTGAAACGCAAGGAACAACAAGGCATCCAAATAGAGGCAAAAGCAGACCGGTCACAGTCAAAAAATGAACCACCGCAGATATCCTACTAATGGAGACGGAGGCTGGGACTAACAATATCAAGGAGCAACACTGTTCACGCAAAGCTGGGTAGGTCTCTATTCACTTCTATAATCGTTGTTACAAAGCAAATGGACTACGCGAGTATAACGTTATATTTATTAGCAGCGTGTGCTAGACGACACTTGTCAGGATTTGACTTCGGTTTTGGGAAGGGAAAAAAACGCACACACCCCTCCAACCTCTCTGGGAAACGCGTATCTGTGTTACAAATGCCCCAGGCACAACGTTTAACCATATTTTAGATAAAACTACGACGGTAATAGCCTGCCGAGACCAAAAATATGAGACGCCTGTGTTAAAGTCAATGGAGCGCTGTGAAAAAGTGTCGGACCTCTGTGGGAGCTCGTTCTTGGCTGCGCTGTGATTGGTCAATCTACATTCTAGGGTGTGGCTTAGCCAAAGGCGAATTGGGGCAGATTTATGAAATGCAAATATGTTACACTTGCACATTTGTTTTTTCATCAAGTTATTGGAATTTTCTGACTATCTGCTAGTTTGATTTCACAATTCCCAAAAAGTAATAAAATGTAAGACATTTCTTTTTAGCTTTTGCCTTAGTGGTTGAAACACGTTTCCAAGTACCGTGACTGTTCAGTCATGTCTGAAATTTTAGCTGAATCACCAAATTACCCACTGAATGTCCCAGACCACATGTTCTTTGTGATCATTAGGTTGGATGTGGGTTCTGAGGTAAATGATAATCACTATGATCTTTGAGGCACCCACTTATTTGAATGCAATAACCTTTCCGAAAAGAACAGCAGTGTGTGTGTGATAGACTATTAACGTTAACATGATCACACTTGTTCTATGTGCAATTTGCCCTTACTAGGAAGAAAAAAAAACGACAACTTTGTTCTGTCACAGGACAGAACACTGAGGAATAAAAAAGGGAAACTACAGAAGGAGATGAAGGGATACCGTTGTGGCGGTTATGGCGTCTTCAAGCTTTCTCAGATGTTCTTTAGATGAAGGTCTGAGAGAGTCTGAATCCATCTGATCTTTGATTCTTCTCAGCTCAACATCAAGCTTTTCCAGATCGCTCAGCAATGTCTGAGCACAGTTATCACACTCTGAAAAATGACATACGGCATTACAAAAGAACAAAATACACAAAAGGAAATACTGAAAAGAATGTATTTCCAGTAATATCCTTTACCTTCACACTGTTCTTCTGTGTTTGTGTCTTGGAGCTCTAGAGAATTCCTGCAGACTGTGAAAGAACAAGACATGTTGAGAATGAAGATATTTACAGAGTTTCAACACACAATTTCAATATTAGTATAAACAACTATTGCGTTACTACATTACAAATCTACTGCAGACAAACATATCTTTTTTGTAGTACGGTAATGAGAAAATGAGTGTGTTTGAGGGTGTTCAATGTTTGTATTATTTTAAGTTGAAATGTGACATTCACCCTTCAAATGCATATACTAAACAAATAAATCCACACCTCCAGTCTTAGAGTCGCACAAGTTTCCAGCACAGTTGCACAGACGACAGCGCCCACCGTAGACCAGAGGATCACCGTAATATCCTGAGGAACATCTGAGGAAACATGGCCAGAAATGCTTCATTACACCTACTTCTCCAATATATCAGCAGACCGATGTCACGAGGTGATCGTATGCGGTGGATTCACAATGTGTTGACTTCTCTGAACATCCAGCTTCAGTAGAAGAACCATGCTGGTTGCCCAGGTTTATACCAGTGTCTAATCGGCATAAAGCAGCCTGGAAATGCTAGCCTTTTCAGCAGTGATGATGAGTAGTCATAGATGACATGAGTGAGTTTTTTACATAAACACTTCATATGTAAAGCACACAGGCATATTTTATGGAAAGACCACTCACCGCTCACATCTTTCGCCTGTGTGACCCTCTTTACACAGACACTGGAATCTGCCGCGTGTTTCAGAGCAGCTCACTGCAAAACTGCAGAAAGATATGCCACATCATAAATGCATCATATCATTAGGTAAAATGTAAATAAAAAGATTTACAACATGGCACAATATCCTTTAAAACTGTCAGGAAACTTAAAGAGGACCTATTATGCCCTTTACAAAGTCTTGATGTTGTTTTGGGGCTCTACTAGGACAGGTTTCATGCTTGAATGTTAAAAAATCAAATTATTTCCCTCATATTCTCCATTGTTGCGGCTCCTCTCTTCCCAGTCTGTCAGTAACGCTCTGTTTAGTTCCTGTCTCTATGAAGCCCCTCCTTCAGAAAAGCACACTGTGCTCTGATTGGTCAGCTGGATCAGTGTGTTGTGATTGGTCGAGCGCTTCGAGTGTGTTTGGGAAATGTCCAAAACCGCCAGTGTCAACACACTACTAACTAACTCAACCAGGCCCCGCCCCTTTATTCTGCGTATTAATTATTATAATGAGGAATATTGTGACGCGTTCGTTCCCGGAAGAAACTCAAGACTACAATGGAGGCGTTTCAGGGAGTTCAGAAACACTGACACTGATATAGAGAATAACTCCCGCTGGAGGGACTTTGCAGAGCTTTTTTTTCATACTCGAACAGCAACAAAATTACACACTAAAAAGCAAAATAGGTCCCCTTTAGTGAACAACAATTTGTTGAACTTCATTATAAAAATCTATTTGCACATGTCTGTGTTACTCATAAAACGCTATAGTTAAGGTTGGTTAAATTTGTATTTCTATGAGTACCATTTTGTCAAGAAAAAAAGTCAATATGTTGATAAATTGTCCGTAAATATGACATTTTTGAGAGACCATAAGTTGACTTCATAAACTGATGTTGATTCCCTAAAATGGTTATGTTTTTTTAAGTTTGAATTCTCCAAGATGGCTGAACTAATTTCAAGTTGTCAAACTTAGTTACGAATACTTGCAATTTCTGGTTAAAGGTTCTCTAAGCGATCCTGGGTGACGTCACTTCTTGTTGACGTTCGAACTATTGTCAAACAAAACGGAGGCTAGCTAGACCCTCCCTCCTCCTCATCCGCACACTAACCCCCCAAACCCCGCCCCCAAACCCTTCTTGTCGGTCATTGGCTGGAACAGTTTGTTATGTTTTGGGGAGCGGGTCGCTGCAGTTTGCTTTTGTTGCTGTTTGTGGAGCCTGGGCTGTCTACAGAGATCGCGTTTCTTTACAGTGTGTTCAGGGGACAGGCAGCCAGCGGTTAGTGAGGAGATGTTTGCTGTATGTGACAAAAAATGTTTTGGCCTAAAAAACGCGTGACATCGCTTAGAGCACCTTTAACAATACAAAGAATGTATGTAATCTACCCAAAAATGATTAAGTACTCTACTTGCAAGTTTTAAGGCAGGTTTTCTAAGTAAACTAAACTTACATTGTACTTTTCCCCTCACACATGCGAGACTTACTTGTTGGCTCCATTGCTGAGAGGACATTGGCACTCCCTGCATTTCCTCTGAGCTGCATTAGAGTAATATCCCTCTCTACAGCGCTCACAGCGCTCGCCCGCAGTGTCATCCTGGCAGTTCTGTTCAACAGAGCGTTTGGGTTAAAGGTAGATGTGCACAGGCTAACAGAGCGCATTATTGCAGGTCAGTGCAGCACTCACTAGACATCGGCCTGTGGTCTGCTCACACTCGTTCGAGTGGCCGTTGCAGGAGCAGGGAACACAGCGAGCAAACTGACCTCTTCCGTCCAGATAGTGACCAGCTGCACATCTCTGATAGGAGACAAACACACACATGCACTGTAGAACAAGGAGTGTCGGAAAAAGAAATAAAAAGCTCGCACTTTATTTTAAGGTGTCATTGTTACAGTGTAATTATATATTTAAGTGCTAAGTATTAATTAACTACATGTACTTACTATAGGGTTAGTTGCATGTAATGCGTAATTTACTGTTATTACTATGGCAAGTACATATATTTAAGTGCTAAGTATTAATTAACTACATGTACTTACTATAGGGTTAGTTGCATGTAATGCGTAATTTACTGTTATTACTATGGCAAGTACTTGTAACGTGTGTAACAAGGACCCTATAAAATAAATGGTTACCAATACAAATGATCCCTTTTTAAAGCTTTTAATTGCGGGTAAAACAATACACAAAAGAAAAAAAAGGGAAAAATTAGGCAAATGAGAAACAGTATCTTTAAGATTGTTGACTCAAAGCAGAGACGTGTTCCTTCATTCAGCATTATCGTTCATTTTTTTTTAAGTGGACATTGTTACAGTGCTTCACAAAAGCAATATATAGAGTTGGTGAAAAAGTCTCACCAAGTTATCTTTAATGACACATGGATCATTTTCAATTTACAAGTTTTTGCTTTACAGGTTAAACAAAGCAAAACTCAAGGGAAACGCCATACCCCTGCTTGCGAATCACTGCATTATAAAACATTAATAAAACAAGTGTAATCTGCAAACAAATGCCGTTCAGAATTGCGGGATACAAACTCACAATTGTGAGGAAAAAAGGCAGAATTGCAAGAAAAAAGGCGCAATTATCTTTTCAGTGGCTTTTTATCTCACGGTTCTGACCTTTTTTGCGAGTTACAAAGTCAGAATTGCGAGATATAAACTATTTTCTGTCAGAAAATTCAGAAAGTCTTTTTTCCCTTCAGAATTGGGCTTTATAAGTCCAAATTTCAAGTTTATATCTCACAACTCAGAGAAAAGAAGTCAGAATTGCGAGATATAAACTTGTAATTGCGAGAAAAAAGTTAGAATTGCGAGAAATAAGTCCGAATTGCGAGATATAAACTTGTAATTGTGAGATTTAAACTTGTAATTGCGAGAAATAAGTCAGAATTGCGAGATATAAATTCGCAATTACAAGCGGGGAAAAAAAGTCAGAAAAAAAGGCACAATTATATTTTAAATAGTTTTATTCCGTGGCTTTTTATCTCACAGTTCTGACTATTTTCTCGCAATTGTGTGTTATAAACTCGCAATTGTTAAGTTTCAAAGTCAGAATTGCGAGATTTTAATTGACTTGACATTATAACAAGTTTATGTTTCACAATTCAGTGAAAAGAAGTGAGAATTGCAAGATAAAATCGCAATTGTGAATATAAAAGCTAGAATTGCGAGAAAAAAGTGAGATAAAAAGCCGCAATTATCTTTTAAATTCATTCAGCAACGTCTACAACTATAACATATTGCTTTAGTAACTCTTGAAATATCTCTTTACTATCCAAATACAATTTACTCTGAAATAAATGTCACGGGCTATAAAAGTTCAGAGTATAATTTGAGTAAAAATGTGGATATATTTCATGTCATGACTTTGGTTCTCTGAAATTCTAAATTAATTAAGAGTAGCAAGTATCGCTCATGTAATGAGTACTTCACACCCCTGGATACACTATAGAAATTAAACACATCTATCCTGGTAATTATGAAAGCTGAAGCGAAATTTTGGACAAAAAACTAATTTGAATGACTTGTGAAATACTTAAAAAGAAATACTTGTGAAGAATAATATTCCTCTTTACCTGTCCATCCTCCACTGAGGGAAACTGGACCCGCTGTGTGTCATGGATGGAAGGGTATTGGACTCGCTGAGCATCATGTAATGCTGGATACTGAACTCTTTGAGTCCACTCTGCCTGTTCTCTCTGAGGACGGTCTGGGGTCCTGCGTTCGGGTCGGGGCCCTCCAGACCCCAGCGCTAGCAGGGCCGCGAACACAACGGCCCTCAGTGCTGCACTCCTCCATGCTGTCGACTCTGACATTCCTGTCCGGCTGATGCGTGTGTAATAACTCGTATCGCTCTCAGGTACGGTCTTCTTAAAGAGGAGTAAAACGCCCCAGACAAACTCTCATACGTGAATCAGTCGTGGACACGCTGCCGCAAATGAACCAGGAAATTGAGTCACACTTAGGTATGTGAGTGAGGAGAGATGTGTCCTGTACTCAACACCTGGAGAAATAACTGAGCTACACACATTCACTCAAAAGTAAACAAGACATGAACTAAAAGACCCAGAAAAAACTTCATCAGTAGCCTACATGGGATAGTTGTTGTGGTATTCATTTATTATTAATATCTTCTCTCAAGAACCTCTTATGTTTGCTATTGTGTTGCTATTTCACTATTTCTTCACTGTCGGTGTTTGTAACTATGACAAACCGTGAGTGTTTAAGACACAGCTCCACATTTATCAGAATGACTCACAGCAACAGTTTGTTTTGTCAGCTCTTCCACACCCAGTCTAGAGAAGTCCGCACACGCCCCGTACCTGTGAGAAAACATGCCCTCCGGTCACAGACTTCACAGGTCTTCCCTTGCCTTTATAGGCATGTCCCGAAAACAAAATGTATTTAGGGTGCGGTGGGAAGGATATGGCTAGAGAAAGGATTCTGGAAAAGCAATGGAAAAGAGTTTTAATTCTTTAACAATCCAACAACAACAAAAAATACCCATTCTGCTGTGTTGCGAAGTCAATTTAAAGCATATCGAAATGGGATTGTTTTAGTCATTTTGAAAATGATATATTCTGTGTGGAATGATATATATTTTATCTTCAAAATTACATGAATTAATCATGTTAAACAACTTGTAGGTCTTTTATTCTCTCTAGGTCTTTTATTGTTAAATGGGTAAAAATAAGATTCATGTGTGCATTCATGTCTAAAAACATGATTCATATCATGACATACATGATGAGGTGAATCCTTCCTGAAGGCAGTATAGCAAAGTTAAAATTATTAGTCCCACTTTAAGGCTGTATTAAACATTTATTTAAAATGAAGCATTTAATACGATGTATCTGTTGCACAATAATGTGGTTATGAAAAAAATCACAAGCATTTGCTGTTATTTAGATTGTGATACTGTGCAGTTTTAAGGTTGGTTTAAGATATGCAATACATTGCAATGGGGTTGTAATTATTGAGTTTATTAAAGGAAAGTGGTTTATTTCATAAAATCCAGATTTCTTTTATTGTAAGTATACACAATTTGAGGCCAGGACCTCATTGCTTATGTTACTACTTTCTTCTAACTTGACTGTACATCCATTTGAGTGTATTCGGGTAAATGTTGTACTCGATATCTTAAACTGAGAGGTGATATTAGTGCTCTTGGGTGTGATTGGGCATGTCAGTACAGCGGACCATAATTACCAAACCTCACTCTGCAATTTCATACACAAAAATTCAATGTGTTTTGATCTCTTATCACTCCATTTACCATTCCCATCATACACAAAAAAAATATTCAGACATATCTTTCAGGTAATAAGTATTAGCTGGTTTATAGATAATGTAAAATAGCGTAACCACAGGCCCTTAAAATCTCTGAAATATCTTCAATAGCAATACAAATGTATACATTTCAGTTGTGGAAGTCTTAAAATTGGGAAAAGAATGTAACAAGATGCTTGTAATAAAAATATTTGACTTATGGGTTACCACTAGCCTGGTTAAAACCAGACCATTCTCAGTTGTAACTGAGTTATGGTCTGGCAAAGCTTCATAGACAAATCATTTCCAAAGGGGCGTCACCAACAGACGTAGCTCAAATGCCTCTGGGCACAATTGAATAGACCTAAAACCAATCAGAGCGATGAAGGAGATGACGTATGTAGGCGTTCCTCTAGTTTGAATAAACGGGCAGACACTGATTAGCTACTTGCTCTACGTTTATTTAAAATGAACGGCAAGACAACTAGAAGTGAATGTGCTTTCCATTAAATAAATCACACACAGTAAACAAAACCTTAACAAAAAAAACTTTGCAATAAACTTTGCAATTTAGACTATTACAAAAAAAGCCGTGCACACAGCCAAGCAAAATGGGGTCTTGCCGGTCTTGCGCACCGAACGCGCCATTTTTGCCCCGCGCACCTTTGCTCTCGTGCGGACGCGTCGAGTATGAACAAGGCTTTACTCCGTGTCAGTGAATCGGTAAAGGTGCACAGACCTCTCCCGAATCATGTCCAGCACTCAGCCTCCGATCGCACCAATAACTCCGCCTCCGATTCCCTCGTAAGCTGATATTAGTATTTAAACATTCTCTATGATAAAAAATGTTTGTGAAAAAAATATTTTAATAACATGGTTTTGGTGGTTATAGAGTTCTAATGACGGTGTTCAACTATAACCGTCACACCCCTAGTTCCACGGCGGCATCCATCTTTGTAAATGTACAAAATCTGCTTCACCGTCGCTGTGCTGTCGTCATCGTGTAAAGCCCGCCCCAGCGTTTCTGATTGGTGCCGCGATTTCGACGGATTAGAAATGGGCTTGAATGAGCTCTTTGCCAGACTAACTTGCAGAGCAAATCTAAATTTGCCGGAAGTTGTCTGGGTTTTCCCAGGCTAGGTTACCACAGAAATGTGAGCGCTAACTACTGTACCTTTATGGGTGCAACAGATACAGCAAACTGATCCGCTGCAGTGTGTAAGAAGGCTGATAAATGCTGCCTCCACAGGGTACATTGGGTAGATGCAGAAATGTAGCATTGTAGATGTACTCCCATGGCATAACAAGGTTGTGGTGATGAGCATTGTATCCGATGACAGATATGACTGTAGTGATCTCGTCACTGCAACTCAATTTCTGCACTCTCACGAATGCTTTCATCATTGAAGCGCTTTGAGTGTCCAGAAAAGCGCTATATAAATGTGATGAATTATTATTATTATTATTATCATAACTAACAGTTCAAACACGATGTAAATAAGAGTAGACAGCATCATTGATTATAATGGGAGTTTTGGCGAGAGTCCAGAACTCAGTCATTGATAAACTCGTGCTGTTTGATTGACAGCTCCAACTATTGTAAAAGGAGCGCCCTTTGATCACTTTCTGTATATAATTTAATCACAGTTATAATAGATTATTTTCATGCTACTAAGAGAAACAATGTGAAGCTGATCATTTAGTCACTGGCTTGATTTACTGACGCATAAACAGCAATACATGGTTTTGAGACATTGTATGACTTGTACATGAATCATATCAGAAATCAGCGTTGTGATCATAGATTAGGCATTAGCCACAGATTAGGTAACTTACATTTTGTGGCATTACTGCCAGGTCCATATTTTACAGTAAAAGTCTGTTTGGAAAGCTTATGCCAAAATGCGACTGATTTACCAAAGAATCCACAGTGAAATGCACAGATTAATTCAAACTAATAATACTGAGACATTCCCACAGTTAAAAATAAATAACCACTTTCCTGACAGTAGGATCTTTTGGAAGGTAATGTCCAGTGGTCCTGTTTCTTTCTTTTCTCCATCTCACAAACGTGTCAGTGGGCGGGGCCAAAGATGCGATGATGTAGAAGTAGGCGCACTATTACATCATAATGTGACAGAATTCCAAACGAGGTTTTCTGAGCTTGGATTCAATAAAAGCTGTTTTTGGACTCACAAGGAAGTTTTGAAAAAACAGTAAAATGACCTTTTACATGTCAAAAGTTCATGACGTTTACATTCTCAATACATGACCCCTTTAAGTTCTTGTTACGCCTTGGCAAGGAAGAGGAGACGCGAGATCCAGATGCAGCATAGTTTATTCAAAAGACACAAACACAGAAAATCTAAACAGCGATCACCACAAAGTGCTCTTGCAAACTCACACCAGCGTTGACTCCAGTCCAGCACAGGTACCGCTTCTCCTCTCCCTTTCCCCGTAGCAGAGGTGGAAGGAGAACTGAAAACAACTGACTCGAGTAAAGTACAATTACTTTCCAAACTAAAAAAAAGTACTTGTCCAAGAAACTGAGTAAGAGTTAAAGAGCAGCTTATTTACAAGTACTCGTGAGTGCTGAGCTACGGATTCTACCCAGTTATAATAAACACTGTACACTGTACACTGCTATTTAACATATGTTGAAAACACTGTACATGCTGTAATTCACATTCTCTTTTGCTGCTTGTCAGAAAGAATGAAGAATATATTTGGCCTCCAATGTTTTAATTTTGACTGCCAACTTTTTAAAATACATCACTTATCAGTGATAAGCTGATATCTTCCAAAACAACAATAAAAGACTATTACAGAGATGACAAGATGAAAAAGTTATATTCAGTACACTCATCACCATTGTAAATCATAATGTAATTATAAGACACAACAGATGGGTAGAGAGACAGAGAATTTGTCTCTGATCTGTGCCAGTTTTTAATGTTTTGTGATGAAGAAATGGGAATCACTATTATTTACTATATTATCAAATAGTTAGCCTCACCTAATGCACTGAAATAGGCAAACATGAGCTAACACTATATTGTAATTCCATATAATATACAATGCTACCATTGCATGAATCCCAACAGCCCAATAATAGCAGTGATAACCAGGGGTTAACTGGGATTTTGGAGGCGGGAGAACCCTAAAATACACAAAAGAAATGCTTAGAATACATCATTATTTTTTAAATAATAGTGTTGTCATTAGAACATCCTTTAAAATAAAATATTGGTATCTAAATATCTATTAATTGTACTAATTAATAATAAATATCTCTTTGGAACTGATATATCATGTCATTAAATTCACAACTAGTCTACATATTTACATAGAATATTTTTTATTATTTTATATTAAATGACAAATACAGTGTTATTGATGTCAGATGACTGGAAAGTGTTGTAATCATGATCTCCACCAGAGGGCACTCGTCCAGACTCCCGTGCTCTCCCATTATGAACTACATTCCCCATAATCCATTGCCTGGACTCATTACCTGTCCATCATTTGCTTGATCAGTTTGCCTATTTAAGCTGTGTTCTCCCTTGCTTTCTTTGCGTAGTCTTGTGAATGTCACTGCAACATTTCTGAGCACCTGTATTCCAGTTCCCTGTTCCAGTCTTCAATTTTCTCAGTTTTCATGGATTTTGCCATAGTTTAAATTAGATGTGAATGTTGAAATTTAAAGTGCCATGAGATGGTGGGAAATGTCCAAATGACCCGTATTGGAATTAATTGTTTTCTTTAAATAAATAGGTGTCCTATTAATGAAATAATTAAAATAATTGATGATACACAAATGTTTATTTTTCTACTTTTCTTGTATATGTGCATTACAATATATGAAATGTACTTTTTTAAGTACTTTTTCTTAAAATCTAAACTAAATTCGATCTATTGCAGAGTATATTCAAGTCTGAGCCTTTACTTTCCACATTTCTCACAGAACATGTAAAACTGATTTTTTTTTTCAGACAGAGACTGAACATTTCACATAAGACTTGCACCTTTCTAAGCATAACTTTTGGGCAGCGTTTGCACCTCTTCCTTTGTTTGGGCTTTCAGTTGTCCTTTCCTGTAGCCTTTCTCTACTCATCTATGTCTATGTTTTGGCAGTGACATACATTTTGTGTTTTGCTAAATTTGCCGGTGTTGATTCACGTTGTTTCTAGATTATTGTGCAAAGAGATAAGATGTATTTTAAAGGGGTGTGTAGCATCTGGACTAATCAGACACACAATTATCTCAACACCGTAACAGGCAAAGGTCCAAGTAGGCCCACATAGACTCTGAGATGTCGGCTCTCCCACTAATCATTTTCAGCTTTTACTCCCCATTGCTAACACTAGTCCAGCAACAGGTGGACCTCAGAGACATTCCAGGTGGGGAAGGCAACCACACGTGACAGCACAGGCCATAGAAAAGACTCCATAATGCCCCCATTCATTCATATAAAAAATTCTATGAATGAACATGCATATCCCCAGGACATTTTACTGTCTTGTATAGTGTCTTTTAGAGGTCTTCACGGGTCCACTTGGATCCGAAAACCCGAGGTCCGACCCGAGCGGGTTCGGGTCCAAAACTCAGACGAGTGTCTCGGACACGGGTCGGGTTCGGTATTAGTGGCCTCGGGTCTCGGGTAATTTAAAATAAATATGCCTTTTCCAAATGGACCCGAGAAGACCAGAAATCTTTTAAACTATGTTGGGCATTTAAGAAAATTGCAGTATTTAAAACAACTCTATGACACCGTTCTCTCACTTTTTCTAAGTGAGAGAGTGAATCCGCGCTTCTACGTGCAATGGGCTATAAGCATAAGCACGGTTGCCTCCGCATTTATTTACTCAGTTGCTCGCTCCACATAAACCAACCCCTCCCTTTGCCAAGAAGAACTAGTGCGCCATCATGTTGATGGATGTTTGACTAAATGCAAGTATTTGAATTGTCGTTTAGCCAGGCCTGTCAATCAATTTTAAAAATACGCGACACTGTCAGAAAAGCATGGAGGCGATAACAGAAATTGCGAAAAATGTCAGGGAAAACTAATGGTGGTTCTAATCATCGTATGGTCCGGTAAATAACATTATGCCAAATTTTATAGGACGTAATGGGTTACAGTGATGTGTGATTGACATTTTAGCACTTCAGCGCGCTTACACTTGCACTATGTTAAGTGCATTTTTGAGAAACACAAGGCTGTGTACAATGTAAATGCCGTTTACGTTCGGGTCCAGTCGGGTTCTAAAGGAAATGGCGTCAGGTCGGGTCGGACTCGGGTCTAATTTTATCGGGTCTGTCTCGGGTCGGGTTTTTCTTAAAAAAAAAAAAATTATGCACGTCGGGTTCGGGTAAGTAGTGATTCGGGTCGATTCGGGTCGGGTACAGTTTTTAGGACCCGAGAAGACCTCTAGTGTCTTTTGTACTGTATACCGTTTTATGTTAGAACCACTAGATAATGTAACCATGCATGCATGCATTGTATGCTTGTTATATTAATCAGAGCATAAAGGGCCACAAACTGCACTCTTAAAAGGAATGATTCTATTTAGAACCAGAAATGGTTCTATCACCCGCTTCATATATGGAACTCCAAAATGGTTCTATATAGAACCATTTTAATGGGTTCCATAAAAAGAACCCCAAATGGTTCTTTGAATCCAAGTTAGATGGTTTTATATAGAACCATTTAAGGGTTCTTTATTATTAAACAAGATAATTATTATTGAATAAGAGAATATAATCAATCCAGAAAGTTCAAAAAATTAATTTATTAAATTGATTATACAAAAAATATTAGTGACATTTAAAATTGCACCTCTGTATACTGTATTAGACAGCAAAACCTTTTTACATTTAAGATGTTTTATTACATTCAACCATTTATTGTGAATTATTTAATTTAAGCATTTTCGCTTTGCAATAAATATACATAAGATTGTTTATGTACTGTATGTACATATTTCAGAGATACAGATATGTATGTATAAAGAAAAATATATATTTTCTGATGTTTGACAATGCAGATAAAAAAACAATACATGAACAATTAAAACGTATTAAATATCACTACAATTTACATAAGTTGACTGTACATTTTTAGTACAGGTATTGGTGTTCTTTTGACGTGCTCTTGCCTAAGTTTAAGCATGTATTTCTGAATAAAAGTCATTGTGTGCTTAATGTGAACCGGGTATTGCACATTGAAAAGAAAATAGACAGCAAACAGGCATTCCACAGCCTGTGTGATGTCGATGTCTGCCTCTCTTATAATGGTCACGTTGTCCATTATAATGCTGACACTTTCAGCCTTGAGGGGATCAGGAGAGCCGTTAAACACAATGGTGGGTGTAGGACCTTTGGGTTCCTGTAAAAAAAACATTTCACATTTTTGAGTGCTTTTCACCAATTAAAAGATGTCATCAAATAGACTTAAAATTACCTCATAATTTACTCGCCCAAAAAGCCAACCTATGTGTATGACTTTGTTTCTTCACTTAAACAAAATCTGAGATATATTTAATAATATCCTGGCTCTTTCTAGCTTTGTATGTTAATGTTTTAATGTGAACATTACGAATGACTGAAGAACATTCAACATGCTACCACATCAGCTCCACTTTGATTTCTTGGAATCTCATTGGGTCTTTCGTTCTTGTGACTGAATTGTTCATGACACAACACAGAAATGACAGCTAGGCCAACAAGAATAATAATTCATGGGGAACTTATGTGCCACCCCATTGCATGTTATTCTCTTATCTATACATAGTCTAATTATAGTAACCTATCTTGGCAAATTTAATCTTTTTATCTCACTAACGTACCATTTGTACGTACCATTTTGCTTTAGAAGACAAGTATTAAACCCTGGAGTTGTATAGATTTCCTTTATGATCGATGCACTCAAAATTGGGGTGCTATTCAATGACAGTACATAGCAGTAGAAACAGTCCAAAACTTATGACTAAGGAAGAGAGAGTAAATTAAAGGGTAAAAAAAAAAAAAAAAAAAGACCATAAGGGTGAGTAAACTGACTAATATTTTTATATTTGCATAAACAGTTCCTTTAATTCAAGTCAAGTGCATCAAATGTTAATGAAACTACAGCAGACTCTATACTTACACTATCCACACAGTAGAGGAAGCTGCCGTTTTCTTTAAATAGTGCTGGCAATAAAATGAGTGCAGCATTCCTAACGAGACCTACAAACAGATACAACTTATTGTACATTAGGTACAGAAATCAATTAAAGGGATAGTTTACCCAAAAATGAAAATTCTGTCATCATTCAATCACTCTTGTCCTTTTAAACCTATATGGCTTTCCTTCTTCGGTATAAGACCAAAACATATATTTTGAAAATTGTTGGTAACCAAACAATGCTGGTACCCATTTCTATTATATGGACACAAAACCAATGCAGGTCAATGGGCACCGCCGTTGTTCGGTTACCATCCTTCTTTAAAATATCTTCTTTTGTGTTCTGAAGAAGAAAGCCATAAAGATTTGAAATGACAAGAGGTGAGTCAATTATGAATTTTTTTCCTTTAATATTTACATTATTTTAATACATGTTTTCACTCATACAATTTATAGGAGCTACCTTTAAATTGACAATGCAACTTTACACTGGGCATGGAACAGATAGGTTGGATGGGGAAAAAATATATGGTGTTGTTACCCTCTGTGGTTTCCTCTGCTGGTCCAATGAGATTTGCGTAGAGTTTTTTTTTACTTCCTTTTGCACTCCTGATGATGTTTGGGGCCATTTCATTTAGAGATGTTTCCATGTTCTTCGCCAAGTCTGTTCCAAACCTCATTGTCATTTCATGCAGCACCTTAAATACAAAACATTTGTTTACTTCTGGTGCTTGTATCCAAATTACACACTTTCAGCCGAACAAGTTCCTTAAAGTCAGCATGAACTGGAGGTTGCAATTGACTACCATATAGTGATTTATTTCCGGGACAGAATTTTCAATTATAAAAATAGTGGGCGTGGTAAAGTAATCAAAATTATTACAGGCGTTGAATCCCATTTGATTGAAATACCATGTAACATTTTTTTTTCTACTCAATTTGCAATTTGTCATTATGGTTGCAATCGAGATGCGGGTGAGTGAGCGCTGGCGTCAGTTTCTGCGAACTTAGTAATGGGTGTTAACCAGGCTTAAAAATACTCCATATGTCGAGTGGTGATTGGCTAGATCTGTGGTTAATGAATGACGTGATATTAGAGTCTTCCCGGTAGAACTTGCACTAGAGCTCCCATTTCTAAATGACCTCAATTTTTTACAGCATTATATATCTAAAATTAAAATAATACAATTAGAATAAGAATAAAACAAAATAACTTTATATCAAATAAAATACTTTGTATTTGGCAGACGCTTTTATCTAAAGGGAGTTGCATTGCGTTCAATCTATACATTTATCAGTTTTTGTTCCCTGGGATACCCTTTTGCATTGCTAACACATTTGCTAACGCATTGCTCTACCAAATGAGCTATAGGAATTCACAGAAATATAATATACACAGATTTTTCTTATTTGCCTGGCACAAAATGTAACAGTGTTTACTCACAAGCTGTGGCACCCCAAGAAAAGGAAACTGCTCCATTACTTCAGCTGCAGGCCTGTCCATAATCTGTACTCTTTTGAAAAGAGTGCGCTTCATCCGGTTCTTGACCTCAGAGTAACTGGGGTTGCTTTTACGCAACTCCAGGGTGATGGCATTAATGTGTTCCTGGAAACTTGTCTCATCCTCACCCATTACTTCCAGGTCCAACACAATCTGAGGTAGAAAAACAGTATTGTGCAGTACGTAAATATGAATCAAAGTCACAGAATAAAATATTTTAAATTGAAACATCATTCTTAAATTAAATCTTTGAAAAGAGCCAGACTTCCCATCACTAGCCATTATATCCAATGGTTCTCTTCTACATTTTGCACTCTGAAATAATTGTCAACATGTGTTTCATGTTAAGACTTATTTAATCTACCTTCAAAATCAAATTTATTGAACTGAACTTGCCTCTTGTTGTTGACTAAGTCCCTCAGAATCTGTTTGTCCAGCACACTTCCTTTTGATCCCATACTTCTCCTTCATTTGCAGGACGATTGATGAGCTAACCAAGGGAATCCTTTCTTTTTTAAATTTGTTTCTAATTTAAAAAAGTGTAGTTTCGGAGTGAAAGTCTCAGGGAATACAGATTGGAAGGAGGACAGGAATTCGCCTATCTGAAGGCTTAGGATGATTTTCCTTTGTATGGTGGGGGACAAAATCACATCTGCTATATCCCTACACTTCAGGTAAATGTCCCAGTGCACCTCACCTACTGGAATGTAATGTCCAATGAGAAATGGCAAAATCCTGAAGAGGCAGCAGACCTGAGCTGCAGACCCTGGTAGTGTTTTTTTCTTTAGCACACAATGTGGAAGTTTCTGAGGGAGGTTAGCCCGTTCATTCCTCCCTAAGGCCCCATCCACACTACTGCGTTTTCGTTTAAAAACGGAGAATTAAAACGAAAACGATCTCCGTCCACACCAGCGTTTTAGCTGCGTATTAGAATTGATCTCCGTCCACATTAAAACGACTGAAAACGCGGATCACGGGACCATTCACCAACACTGGGCATGCGCGTGCCGGTGTAAACAGGAAACGGATGGACTATTCCTCAGATTTGATGAGGAAGCAAGTAACGTTAGCTACCTCTGCAAAGATTAGAAAATGTCGAAGACCAGAGATTTCTTTTCATGGACCGACGACGAGGTGGAACTTTTACTTAAAGTTACAATGGAATACAAAACAGCCATGGCGGCAGAAAACACAGACTGGGAGTCGTCGCAAACCAAATACGGCGACATATTGGAAAGGTACCGGGAGCATTATCCATCGCCAGAGGAAGCCACAACGATGGGAAAGGTGTACCCCCACAATAAGGACGAAATCACTAAAGGTATGTATAGTAGGCAAAACTTTAACTTTAACGCATAACGCTCAATTTGACGTGGTTTAAGTTAGCCTGGATGTGTTTTAACAGGCCTAGCCTGGGGGGGACGGGACGCTAGTTATATTAGCAGCTAACCTTAAACTGTTTCGTGTTCACAGGGCAATTGACTACAAAACTCAAGGCAGTACGGATCAGCTACAGGCGAGCTGTAGATGCTGGTCGTCGAAGTGGCCATGGGCGAGTAGTTTTGCTCTATTTTGAGCTCTGCGAG
Organism: Rhinichthys osculus; assembly: GCA_029959095.1. Lineage (NCBI taxonomy): Eukaryota > Metazoa > Chordata > Actinopteri > Cypriniformes > Leuciscidae > Rhinichthys > Rhinichthys osculus. The sequence goes on from JARWKJ010000007.1 coordinate 41,546,449, forward strand.
TCGATTTGGGGAGGCTCTCCTGCAACGCATGCAATTCAGGGGGGTATCGAGACCGGCAACGTGGCGGCGGAGGCCACGGAGGAGTTCTCCAGCCCAACTGGTTCTGGGTCATCTGCTGACCAGTTTCAAGAGAGTGCTGTGTCTCCCGAGATGACGGAGAATCGACGCCAGAGACTCGCCGCTACCCTGTGTGGCCACAGGAGAGAACGATTGAAGAGAAAACTCTCCGCAAATTCCGTTGCACAGGAAGACCTGGACATAAAGAGACAGCTCCTTAACAGACTTCAGGCAACAGACAATGAATTTGTGCAGACAATGGGCCGGTGGTCATCTACAATGGACCGTCTGAACTCAAATATTGAACTGCTTGTACAGCATATTGTGGGTTCAGGTAGGCCTACCCCTCAGTATATGCCTCCACAGTCACCACACACCATTCATGATAACCCATATAACTATGGACATATGCCAATAAGAAGGCCACTCCAGGAATACAATTCCCCAGGACATAGCCACCACAGCAGTCCACCTGCAAAGCACAGAGACTACACACATTTGTAAATGTGGTTTTAGTACAGCCTACTTAAAAGGCAGTGCTCTTTTAGTTTTATAATTGCATGGTGTGTTTATAATTAATAATTTATTTGCACAGTAAAGATTGTTTTAATAAAGACAATAAAAACTTATTCATTGTGTATTTGCTGTCTTTTTCATCTATCTATATCTCTAGGTTAGGTATATATATATATATTTACAGAGATATTTAGATGCAAGTATACACACCAGAGTACAAACTCACATACTCAGTTTTAGAGTCAAAAATTGTACTTTTTATTCAATCACATCTTTTTACAGGTAACATTTAATAATAAACATATGCACATTTTAAAAAACACATGGCAGTCAGAGCAAAAGGCAAAGGAATACTTTCACTGTACTGGGAAACCAGTTTTTTTTTTATAAACGTTAAAAAAATAAACGTTTTAGTTAAGGGTCAAGAAATGTCGTCAACACACGTCTCACTCGTTTTCCTTCATTTTCGTTGTTATCTGCTCTCACATTACAATCTCTCATGTGTGGCTGGAAATCCCTGTCATACTGGTGAGCAGCATTTATGCACTGCTCGTTTACAGGTTCATTGTTCATTTCACAATAATTGTGCAGAACAAAGCAAGCATATATCACATAAGGAAGGTCCTGCATGTTTATGTCCATCGGCCTTCTCAAAGCCGCAAACCGTGCCTTCAAACGTCCGAATGAACATTCGATCACCATGCGAGCCTTGCAAAGAGATAGGCCGTAATACTGCTCCTGTGGAGTAACTCCGCCATTTGGGTACTCCTTCATGAGGTACGGCATAAGGGGATAAGCTGGATCCCCCAGAAGGAACACGGGGACAGCTTCTTCACCTTCCACTAACTCTCTAGGGCAGGAGGGTATTGTCCCATCTTTTAGGTCAGCACAGAGTTTCGAGTTAGCAAATATGCGCGCGTCGTGCACACTCCCCGGCCATTTTACAACAACATCCATGAAACGATACTGGTGGTCACACAAAGCTTGTACATTCAAAGAATGTTTTCCCTTTCTGTTTATGTAGTCTGTTGAGTTGGCCAAGGGTTGTTTGATTTCGATGTGTGTACAGTCAATTGCCCCCAGGCATTGTGGCATCCCGTGTGTCCGATAGAAATTCACAACAAGATCCTTCACCTCGGCCTCTGTGCTCGGTGTTTTAATGTAGTCTGGCCCCATGAAAATGACGATGGCCTTACAGACCTGTCGGATGATTACTGAAACAACTTGTCGGGATAGTCCAAATGCATTTGCAGTTTTCCGAAGTCTCCCTTCGTCACTCAGGTAATACAACGTGCACGCTACCTTTGTTAATACATCCACGGGGATCCTCATTTTTGTTGTTGCTCCTTCCACGTGCGGACGTAGTCTTTCGCTGAGGTTGATAAGTGCCGCTCTGGACATTCGAAAGTTTTCGCACCATTCCTCAGGGACCACAACTTGATTTTTAAAATTATCCCACCATGCGCTGGTTCTTCCCGGCTTAACCCAAAACCGACGCTCCATGTACGGTTGATACCGCCGCTGCACACGGGAATTGTCATAGATCGCTCGAATAATAGTTTGCCTCCGGCGCATGTAGGCAGTTATAGCATTGTAAAATGCAGAATTTGCTTGCACAACAGCTGCTAACAAAGACATCAAAGTCAGTAACGCTTGTAATTCGTTATCCATGATGCACTCACTAACATCAGCTAACGTTACGTAGTCCAGGATGTTTTCGTTTGTTTTCTTCCGGTGACGGGACATGTGATGGGTGGCTGACGAATCAGGGAAGGATACGTCATGGGCGATGACACCCAATCATAGAGCCGAGCGTGACCTTCTACGTCATCGTTTCTAAACTCCTCCGTTTTGTCCCGTCTACACTAAAACGCCCTCCGGAGATTCAAAACGAAAAACGGAGCTGGAGCGTTTCTAAACTTCTCCGTTTTGGGTCTTCGTTTTTCCCGTTTTAGTGTGGACGGGAGGTGCAAACGTAGCAAAAGGTCTCCGTTTTTAAACGAAAACGCAGTAGTGTGGATGGGGCCTAAGTTAAATGCATCCAATTCTGCATTTATCTGACTTAATGAGACAATGTGCAAAAAATGTAATGCCTGGATAACTCTGGTAATCACAAGAGGCACCACACCCTCCAGAAAATCGTGCATTAAGTCAGGGGGAAAGTTTTTTGTTACATCAAAGTAGTTCAGCTCAGTGAAAGGACACTCACTGACAACACCATATGTCTGTTTGGATATTCCATTACTTTCCCTGAGTGCTTGCAGATGGTACTGATGTACCTGAGAAGATTGCATTAATACATCATCTTCGTTAACGTGAGACCTTAGGTCTTTGTAGCTGATCATACAAAAGCGACAGATCCGTCCACTACTAAAGCAGCGGGTGAAACCTGCCAGGCTGTGAGCAGACAAGTTGTCAGCTGAAATAGTGGCAAGAGCGCATTTCAAATTGATGTTGTGACCATTTACACTGACCTGCAGTCCTTCAGTGTACAACAGTTTCAGGTCATTAATCAGGGGCAGCAAGATGTCTGTCACGGTGTAGCGCGTGTGAATAAGGGCTCAAAGACGAAAAGCTCCAATACAAGACGTTTACTTCCAGAAACTCACAGGTACAGACAGGCAGGCAGAATGACGGGCAGAAACTCACACTAAACACATCCATATAACTTTAACTACAGACCAAGACTGACTGAACAGAACAAACTAAATACAGATACTGATGAACATAAACCAGGTCCGATTGATGAAGGTAATTAACAAGACACAGGTGATGAAGGTGAACTAATGATGGTTGGCATGGTAACAGAAGAGTGGCGGGAAAACAAAAGACATGTGACTAATACAGAAAACCGAAGATCAAACACAAACGTGACAATGTCTCTGTATGAATACTTCTTTAGAAATTGATTTCTTACAAGTAAGCACAAATGTATATGCCTCAATTGTGATTTGCAGTTAGATTCAAGATTGCCAATCATAAAATAGAAGGCTGCTAATTTGTGAACTGATCTTTTAGACCCCAAGGGGTTTACCACTTCATATTCATCAATGTACAGATGTAATCTTAAAATATTAGGATCTCCAAAAAAGGGGCTCTCATGAAATAATTCTCCATCTGTGTAACTGCTTAAAAAATCTGTACTTGGGGCTTGTTCACAGGTTCTTCGATATGATTCAAATATGTCATGTTTCTCCAACTGAGTCTTCAGAACATCAATGATAGGCACATACTGAAATGTGTCCTCCTTCCCCAGGCTATTGGTTCCAAGAATATGCTTAACTGGCTCTACTAAATGTAGATGTTCTTTGCAATATTTGAAAAGTTGATAATCTGACTGAATATAGGCAAACACACTTTCTATAAGTGTCTGATTATTTAGCAAGTTTAACTCTAGTCTAAACCCAGATTTGGTCAAGTGGAATTTTATGATTTCAAAATAATTTTGTTGGAAAAATTTCAAGATGAATTCCAAGCTGGAAACAATGGTATCCTGAGTTGCTTTAGGAAGTAAATGTTTTTCTTGAAGATTTAATATAAAGAGGGCTACATGATGTCTCAGTCCCAATAACACCGTTTCCAAATCAATTCCAGGCAAAGAATTTTGGTTGTTCTCTAGCAGATCATCTTCAGGCACCTCCTCCTCACATTCATTGTCGTCTTAAACTACAGTAGTGTTTTCAAATTGGGGATGTTGCAAAGCTTGTCTGTGGTTTCGATAGATATGGTTTCTGTAACTTGCAACAGTCTTATATCTTCTAAAACATCCCTCAATGTTACAGGTAACACTAAAATCAGCTTGGTGGTTATGTTGCACTTGCAGGTGAGTTAGAAACTTTGTGAGTTGAAATTTCACAACATCACAAAATGAACATTTATACATTTTCATTTGTACCTCTGAAACTTTCTTTTGCATCAATGAGGTTTATAGTTTGAAGCCAGTGGCACGTGTCATCTACTGACCATTTATCAACCATGGTTATCTGGTTGGGGAAGAAAACAGAGCATAAATAACACTTCACAAACCAACTATGCATTAAACACACCTAAATATTTTTTGCTTTAGAACATTTGAATGCTAAATTTAACCATGTGCTATCATCACTTTAATCGCATGCATCACAGTAACATTAAGTTAGCTAAACATAGACTACGTATGTGCCGATACGAACGCTGCACTGGAACCGTGCACAGTTTTAATGCAGACCAACATTAATGCAGTTCTCAACTGTAACGTTAGTGTCCACCATCCTGCTGAGTTTAGCTCCAACCCTGATAAAACATATCTAAACAAGCTAATCAAGATCTTCAGGATTACTGAAAAGTAACGTTAACAGTCTGATCTGGGTTGGAGCTAAAAAATGCACAACAGTGGACCTCGCGGGCCAAAGTTAAGAACTTCTAACGTTACACCTGTTAACACAGGCCTGAGTATATGTGAAACTGCGACAAACACGACAAGCATTCACATATCATACACCTCCGTCTTCCACCCGGTTCCCTTATATTTGAATTGGCGCTTATGGTTAATTTACCGTTTACGAACAACGAGCGTGCTTCATTGAAATTAAAATTCACGCTTCTGTCTCGAAGCTCGTCTCCTTATAACACAGCTGTCTTATTGTTATTGACAATTTAATTAACATTAACAAGGAAATAAAGGGAGACAGTAACTTAAATAATTTAAAACCGGAGCAAAATCAATTTAACAGGGCTTTCTGAACCGACGGCTGACGAAGCCCGTCACTGCTAACGTTACACAGCAGTGTCTGAGGTAAATATTATCCTTTTTGCTTCTAGTATCAGTATGTAACACAAGGGCTAGTCTAACCAATATAACTATTAACTACAATACTAAATATTTCATTAAAATTATTTTAAAAATGTAAAAACGTAACTTACCTGAGGGGGTATAAACGGGAAGAAATGACGGGCGACTCAGTTTGAAAAATCAGCCAAACTGTCAACTTGTCTCTCGGAGGTTCATCTTCGCCAATCCACCAATAGGAATTCAAGGATGACGCAACGCATATATGCCACCAGAGGGCATTTTTACGATATTTTTTTTTTTAATGTTACCTTCAACAGATTAAAACCTATGATTAAAACCATCACAATAATATGGAATACAAAATAAAGAAAACACCTGGTCATTTTATTTTTTATTTAAAGGCAAAGCTCAAATCATACATTGACTAGATATTAATATTTGAGGACTCTTGTTTTTGACTACAGCAGTCATTCTCATGGGTCTTGACTCAAAAAGCTTTGTGAATGTGTTGTGTAGGCCTATAATTATTGTGTAATCTTTAGTTTACACTTCTGTCATAAAACATGAATTATAAGCATTTTAATAAAAAAGGTTCTTTGCTTTCAAGGGTTCTACATAGAATCATTTTTTTGGTAAAAGGTTCTATTGGCCAAGTACATAACCCCAGGGTTCTATATAGAACCCAGAGGAACCCTTTTTTTTTTAAGAGTGTGCCAACTTACTCCAATCATGCAAATGAGTCAGCTTTTAAACAAAGGAACTTTTCCCACGGGAAAATTGCACCTTTCTCATTGGTCAAGCCAAACTCGAGAGGAGTGACCTCCCTCAGGAGTTAAAGGGCACTATCTCAGTGACTATCTCTCATGTTGTCATGCAATAACAGACCGGTAGATGGCGGGACTGAAGAATCAGAACTGAGTATTGCAGGGAGTCAAAAAAAATAGAAATGAATGATGCATGGTTCTGCACTAAGCATGGACAAGTTTGTGAAAGACCGCCGGTGTCAGGTAAAGCAGATGATGAATCTACTTGAAAATATTTTTCTCTACAAATAGAGGACCACTGCTCTAATGAGAGTGTTGACATGTAGTTGCAAAGTTATTTATTGTTTAAAGGGGTCATGAACTGAGAATTCAAATTTTCCTTTAAAAGAGTTCATTATACTATAAAAATACCCTGTAAGTTTCAAAACTAAAAACTACCTTTATATTCCAAAAACAGCTTTTATTGAAACCAAGGCCAGAAACCGACAGCATCTCAAAAGTGGAGACTTGTGACGTCACAGGGCAGCGAAAGACCGCCTTTGCAGAAGAATATCAACGCCTACGTCTACATCTCCGCGTCTTTGGCTCCGCTCACTGGAGCGTTAGTGAATAGTGACAACGAGAAAAGATCGTCGACGACAGGATAAATACCATTACCTTCCAAAGGATCCTAATGCAAGGAAACTGCTATTTTTCCAACAATGTGAATGTCTCAGCAGTGCATTATTATCGGGACATTTCACTGTGGATTATTTGGTAATTCAGTCGTAGTTTCGACGCAGGCTTTTCAAAAAGACTTTTATGATATGGATATGCCACCAACGCCACAAACACGTAAGTTCAGACAGGTTATCTCTCAAAATCATTCAATACTGTTGACTAAAAGATCAACTTCACATCGTTTCTCTTAGTGGGATGAAAAATCGTATTTTTATCTGTAATTAAAATATATACAGAAAGCGATCAAAGAACACTTCCTTTCCAGTCACCCAAGCTGTCAATCACACAACACGAGTTTATCTGGACACTTGTCAAAACTCGTTATGAAATCAATGACACTGTTACACTGACAACGAAGCTCTTACTGTATTTACATCGTGTTTGCATTGTTATTTGGTGAAAGCATTCGTGAGAGTGCAGAAATTGCGTTGCAATAAGATAAGATCATTCACCCGATCATTCTAAGAAAAGAAGCCCCCTTAACCTAAATCAGTCCTTCAATTGTGATTAAATAGGCTACCATACTTTTCATAGTATGTGATACAGCTATGCAACAGACTAACATGTGTTTCCTAGCTGAATAGCTTTGCATTTAAATGTAGTGAGCATTAGACATGTTCCCTGTAAAAATATAAACAAAATATAAAAGTACACCTTCTAAGTACTACAAAGGTAAATGAAAAATACTTTTTGAACATTTATGAATGAATTATTTTGCATCGTTTCTCAAGAACAAGAGATATTGGTGGCAAGTATCGTTCCTTCGGGCCATATGGCATATCAATGCTGAAAGAGAAAGAGACAGCATTTGCTAAAATAATATGTCCTAAAATAATATTTAAATGAAGCAATGAATTTGTTAATCTGAATTTTATATAAGTTATGGTCAACTTTGTACTATAACTAATACTACTAATCCTAGCTTTTACTAGATTGAATGGGCTGACAAGACAGTGAAAAGGTCAGCTAAATTGACAATTATTCTGAATCCTGATGACACCAGGAATCTAATTCTTCTGCCTGATGAATTTTAAGAAACAATGGAGTCAGGAAAGTGTGTGGTTTAAATGGGAAAAATTTAGACTGCAGTACCAAGACAGAGACTAGTAAACACTAGTAAACTTGACATCTACTGCAGCCAAGGATTTAATCTCACTGTTTGTGATAGTTTTGTGTCTGTTTAACTTGCAGATCAATGCTGAATTTCTGAGAATTACAACCGTTCCAGTTTCCGTACCACGATTCCTGGCTTGCTCGGACAGGCACCACAGCAAGCAGATCGAGATCCTCAGAAACAAGGAAGGAGCTGGCGGAGAGCTTTTGGTATTATGTCAAATAGTTCTGTCAGCCTCTTAAAAATGCACTTCTGCACTAACATATCACTATTTTAACAGGAAAAATTGTTGATTATATCATACTAAAGCATAGGCCAGCCAACATGCTGTTTGATCATAGTTATAAAACCAAAGTGAATACATGTTAATCAGAAGTCTCACAATTCCCCCTGCAACCAACAGATGTCCTCGTTACATTGGTTGATTCAGTTATCATTTAATACTCTGTTTCCATGGTAAAAAAACCCAAAAAAAACACTGGTCTTAAACTGTACATACTTGGTTGAATCTGCTTGTTAAGTAAGAATCTGTCTTAATTACAGATTGTATTGAGAATGTCTAGGTCTGACAGACTGTGGTTTGATTTATGTTTTTTTCTTTCTTTTTTTTTTGTGACAGTTTTTGGACTGTTGGTCCATTTTATTTATTTCCAGACAAACCTCATACAGGAATCTTGAATTTTTGGTTAGCATTATATCTGAATTTTTAATAGATCAGATTACACAGTGAAAAGCATGCACTTTTGATGTATAGACAGAAAATGTATAGAGAGACGAGAGGAATAATGACAAAATAGACACATAAAATGAAAAAGGAAGCCACAAGATGTATAATACATATTAAGACAATTCATGTTTGAAAATGAATGTTGCATCATATAACAAAGAATGCAGAAAGTAGGAACATCACTCTAAATGATTGAGGTATTCTCCTGAAGATCACTATTAAGCAGTGAAACCTTCACACAATTTAAGCCATCAAATCAAATATGATCTCAAGCAATGTGACTTACTTTAGCTCTGCTGCCATCTCTTTCTTGACTGACTACAAGCAAAGGTTTATGAACATCTGAACAAAGATGCAAGCTGGAGGAGCCTGACAACAGGTATCAATGACCAGACATATGGAACCTCTGCAACAAGAAATATTTTCAATGGAATGTCTTTAAATGTAAAATGACTAAGCATTTCAAATTCACCAGTAATCTTACTATTTGTACCTTCCACAGAACTAGAACATTTTTAATTCTGATTTCTGAAACCCTGAACTCACTTCACTGCCATTTCTGTCTGCTCCCAACATATTTCCTCTCTGTAAAATGGAACAGATCAACAGAACAAAAGACTGAGTAATATTAGTAAATTATGAGTAATAAATTGAACATATCAATATAATAAAAATCCCATATCTGTAAAAAAAAAAGAAGAAAAAAAAGTACACTATTTCAGACTTCATAGTCCACTCTTCTTTCCCACATGGAATTAAACTTCTCTGATACCTGCTCATACCACCATGAGCCTCTTCCTTCCGATTATTTTACAAGGGCTTTTTCAATGGAGAATGGAGAACAGTGCCAATTCAGAAAGATGTTCTTTACCCATTGCACTGCTTAGGTAGTTTTTTTGTATCCGTTTAGGCATGAACAACTCCTTTCCACCCCTGCAGATGTAGCTCCAATGGTAGCATAGAGACACAAGAGTTTAACCCGCTAGCATTCACCCCCGCTTTTGAAAAAATCTCAAGAAATGGCATAGCCAAACTAAAACAGATAATGTTCATGAACCCTTTGCACTAAAAACATACGTATGGTCTCATTTGAAAGCTGACACATAGCAGTTTATGGAAAAGTCTGAAATAATTATTGTCATAATAAAACAGAAGTTATAAACAGATTCAAAGTTTTGTAAAGTTATTAGAAATGTTTATTTATGAAATATCTTTATGAAAATAAAATTGAAGTTGGCATTGTTTTAATCGAGAAATGCACTGCAGCTAAAACCACATGCCGGACTATGTTATATTTAAAATCTATAGAGATAAGTCTAAAACTGAATTTTATTAAATGTTTTTAAGACCATGTCATGTGATTTTATTTTGAGAAGATTCTAAAATGCTAACCGATGCTTATTGTCAAATTCTAAGCATCCATTCAGTGTATTGTCTCTATTGTTTTGTGGTGTAAATTGCCCTATTCAGATTCAGTCTTCCCTGCACACATTCACACCTCTCTGTCAGGTTGAGGTGCTGGTTGAAGGATGAATCAATAGGCAGAAGTCCAATATAAACGTTTACTTAATAAAAATGAAACAAAATGGTACAGGCAGGTAGACGGGTTGAAGATCCACGAGAAACACAGCATACACTCAAAATGTGCTAACATTCACACTGATAACAACAACGATCAACAAAGACCGAATGAACCGAGGCTAACAACGATCGACAAAGACTGAATGAACCGAGGCTAACTAAATACAGAGACAAATGAACCATAATGATGTAAAGACAGGTGACACAGATGATGATAACGAGGAACAGGCTGGTAAGTGAGGGAGTGAGTTCAGGTGTGGAGACAAGGAGGATTCTGGGAAGTGTAGTGAAGAGACAAGGACAGACTGGTGCAGACGAAGACGGTGACATTACACCCCCCTCCCGGTAGGCGTGTCCTCACGCCGTAGAACAGGGGTGGGAGGGTGGGCATCCTGGAGTCCGTGACGGGAAGGCGGACCGGGTGCAGCAGGTCGGACTCCAGGATGGTCCAGGCGGCCATGGCGGAGCAGGACGTGAGGGCGACCAGGGCGGAGCAGGACTTGCAGGCGGCCTGGGCGGAGCAGGACGAGCAGGCGGCCAGGGCGGAGCAGGACGTGGACGTGGCCACGGCGGAGCAGACGAACCCTCGGGCGTCCAGGGCGGAGCAGGCTGTGGGCGTAACCACGGCGGAGCAGTAGGACCTTCAGGCGGCCACGGCGGAGAGGACCCTTCGGGCGACCACGGCGGTGAAGACCCTTCGGGCGGCCACGGCGGTGAAGACCCTTCGGGCGGCCACGGCGGTGAAGACCCTTCGGGCGGCCACGGCGGTGAAGACCCTTCGGGCGGCCACGGCGGTGACGGAAAAAAATTTTCTTGGGGAGAACTGACACCGGTTCATGAACGGGAACAGCCTCTTGCTCGGCAGGTTTGACGTGAACAGTCTCTGTGCTGGACGGGACCAGCGGTGAAGGAAGCTCTGGGCTGGACGGGACCAGTTGTGAAGAGGGCTTTGAGCTGGGCAGGACCAGCTGTGAAGAGGGCTTTGAGCTGGGCAGGACCAGCTGTGAAGAGGGCTTTGAGCTGGGCTTTGAGCTGGGCAGGACCAGCTGTGAAGAGGGCTATGAGCTGGGCAGGACCAGCTGTGAAGAGGGCTTTGAGCTGGACAGGACCAGCTGTGAAGCGGGCTCTGGCGCAGGATCAGCGGGCTCTGGCGCAGGATCAGCGGGCTCTGGCGCAGGATCAGCGGGCTCTGGCGCAGGATCAGCGGGCTCTGGCGCAGGATCAGCGGGCTCTGGCGCAGGATCAGCGGGCTCTGGCGCAGGATCAGCGGGCTCTGGCGCAGGATCAGCGGGCTCTGGCGCAGGATCAGCGGGCTCTGGCGCAGGATCAGCGGGCTCTGGCGCAGGATCAGCGGGCTCTGGCGCAGGATCAGCGGGCTCTGGCGCAGGATCAGCGGGCTCTGGCGCAGGATCAGCGGGTCATGGCATGCCATGGGAGGAAGCTCTCCAGACATCTGGAGATGTTTATTCCAGAGGAATAAAACCCCAAGTGAATTTGAAAAGGTCGCGGCTATTCAAAGCCAAAGCCGCGATCTGTGCAGCGAGTCCCCAGGTCATCTTATTTTGGTTGATCGTTCTGTCAGGTTGAGGTGCTGGTTGAAGGATGAATCAATAGGCAGAAGTCCAATACAAACGTTTACTTAATAAAAATGAAACAAAATGGTACAGGCAGGTAGACGGGTTGAAGATCCACGAGAAACACAGCATACACTCAACATGTGCTAACATTCACATTGATAACAACAACGATCAACAAAGACCGAATGAACCGAGGCTAACTAAATACAGAGACAAATGAACCATAATGATGTGAAGACAGGTGACAAAGATGATGATAACGAGGAACAGGCTGGTAAGTGAAGGAGTGAGTTCAGGTGTGGAGACAAGGAGGATTCTGGGAAGTGTAGTGAAGAGACAAGGACAGACTGGTGCAGACGAAGACAATGGGTGCTTCTCAATATCCCTCCTCGTCTCCTCGCTCCTCCGTCCTCCATCCTATGACCCGGAAACCGATCGAGCTCAGCCATCTTGAAGGACATCTCAATTCTCTAATTGCACCGCGAGGAGGCGAGGATCGAGGAGCGAGGAGGCTTCCAGAGGAGTCATGAGCGAGGATACACAGGTGTACCCTTTGCGGAAGAGTTTTATCGACTAAACGTGACGCACGTATCAATTCTCCTCCCCCTTCACATCTGTCACAATCATTTGAATTTATACTTTACTTTTGTAGTTTACATAAACCACACAACTTACATATTTCAACAAGGTACCTTGCTTTATTATTTATTATGAATTTCTTAAATAAACTAACTTTAACAACATAAGGGCAGATCCTTTGAGCACTGCTGATGACGCAGTGAAGTGACGCTGGAGTGATCAAGTATTCCAATGTATAAAAAAGCTTTCATTCAATTCCTCCGTCCTCATTTTTTTTCCTTGCTGCCTTCCCTCGCGTCCTACAGGGGGTGGAGCTGAGACGCGAGGAAAGGAAGCGAGGAAAGGAAACGAGGATGCACAAATAAGAAATGAGAAGCACCCTATGACACTCTCTGGCCTGGTTATGGCTCTAACTATTCTTTTCTTTTGTCTTCTTTATAATTATAATTACTAATGACTTTCTATTCACACTGTTTTAATCCCTTTTTTTTTATCAAACTTCTCACTTCACCTTCTTTGAAACTGTATAAAATTCCCTTAGTGAAAAAATAAACATTTCAGTGAGCTTTACTATTCAAACTTTTTCATGAAAATAATTTGCTCAGTTAGGTGGCAGGTGCATCTTAGGGCTAACTAGCATGTTAGCTTAGCACACCATCAATACTCGACAATTTATGAGATGTTTTTGCACAAGGTTACTTTATAACGCAAGTCGAGTGTTTAAATAACCTTCTGTGATCTGATGTAGAGACCTGCACGGGACAGATTTTTAAGTCCCGCTCCCACAAAAATATGTTACCTTCTCCCACCCGCAGCATTCATGTTTTGTTCCCCTGAAAGCCTTATGTAAATGAGTTCCTGGAATGTCACATAATATCAGTGTTGCCCGATTGGAAATGTCCAAGTATTGTACCAGAAGCTCAAAATTATCGTATTTGGAAGAAAATTATCGTGCACGAGTCAAACGTACAGATGTGGCAATGAAGAGAATCTGTGCCACGAGTCACATAATTGTTTGTTTACTTTCACTTTCACGTTTGCGCAAATGGGTGGAGTATGTCAATCAACGTTAATCACGGAAGGAAATTGAATATAAGGAAGTAGGGATGCACGATATAGGATTTTGGCCGATATTCGATTTGCCGATATTTTCAGACTAATTTTGCCCGATGCCGATACCGATATATTTGTGGGGGTTTTTAAGTGCAAAAAAAGCTTATTAAAGCTTCTATTAAAGTTCTCAGTCAAGAGCAGTGAGTGATTACCTCTGTGTTTTGTTGTTTTATTAACATTAAAGGGATAGTTCTCCCAAAATTTTAATTGTCATCATTTACTCTCTCAAGTTTCTTTCTTCTGTTGAAATTATAAAAGTTATTTGGAAGAATGTGGCTAACCAAACAGTTGCTGTACTTCAGTGACTGTATATTTAAGCACAAGAAAGAAATGAATACAGGTTTGGAACAACATTAGAGTGAGTAAATAATGACAGAATTTTTATTTTTGGGTGCAGTATCTCTTTAAGGACAAGCGGCAGCATATTATTACTGTCTTTTTAAGAACTGCACGCGACGCGTCTAATATACACGCATTTGACAAGCAGATTTTCTGTGAGACGCACACCCCTAGTTGGAAGTTTAAGTTGCTGGCGCTCATGCTTCGTTCGCGTCACGTGCGCATAGGAAACACGCCACCCTATCGGCAAGGCTCATCGGCAGAAATATTCATATCGGCCGATGCCGATGATGGTCATTTTAAGCTTTTATCGGCCGATACCGATGTTGTCCCGATATCATCGTGCATCCCTATAAGGAAGTGTGTCGTACCTGGGAAAGGGCGTCACCCGTTTGTGCATTGAGAAGTTTGTAGTGAAATCGTGATGGATTGTTGGGGAGAGACGGCCGCTTGTCGATCTGTTGTTTCCTGTGGTTGAAGTCTGGTGCGTCGCGAAAGTCGTTGCATTCCCAGACAAACTATTATGGAGCTGTTTTCCAAAGCTGCTTTATCCGCCTATCCTAGTGTCGAAGAGGACACTCGATACTCACTAAAATTGTTTCTTGCCTGCCAATGTGGTCAGTACCTCTGCGCCGCCATACACACATTACTACATTTTGGATTTGAAAATAAGGGAAATTTTCCTGGCGCCTACCGCGAGCAGTCCCACCACCCCAACCAAGCTCCAGTATCCCTTACATTTTAAGACAGGTGTTATTATAGCCTAACGTTAAATGAAAACAAAAGCCAGGGTATATATGAAGAGCATTTATTTAAAGGTTTATTTGCATATTTCTGTTCATTTAACATTGCTTGTCTTTACATTTACATTTTAATTTTCATTCCACACATTCTTTTCATTTCATATTGCTTTTCTATACATTTCACATAACTTTTCTTTACTCTTTTAGTGAGTTATTGTACAAATTTGTTGCAGACTTTGCATTCTTTAAGACTGTTTTGGAAGGACTGTATTTGTGGGCTGGGCCAGAGTGGTTCATTTTACATGAGAGTAGAGCGCAAACAGTTCTGTTGTCTAACGTCATCCTATTCTCTGTAACAATCTTTCGTACCATGATAAACACTCTTTCTGAACTTGCATTGCTATGGGGAATGCATAGTAAAGCCTTCATAAGTTTTGGTAGCTCACTGAACCTCGTGTCCTTTCCTACCAGGCCCCAGAATCTGTCGATTCTGTCTTCTTGGGGGAGTTGCTTACTATCTGTCACCTGATAGTCTGTGAATTCCTCTCTCATCTTATCCTCTTTCAGCCTCAACTGAGGGAACAGGGCCCCTAGCCTTTCCACTGTAAAGTAAAACAAGTGTTTGACTGACCATTGCAGATCTAAGCAAGTATCATAGCATTCCTGTAGCTCAAACAGTAGAGTGTTGGCGCTAGCAACACCAAGCTCATGGGTTCGATTCCCAGGGAAAGCAAAAACTGATAAGAATGTAAAATGTGTACCTTGAAATGCAATGTGAGTCGCTTTGGATAAGAGCATCTGCCAATTGCATAAATGTAAAAATTGCCTTGCCTTGCCTAACATCAATAGGCTTTATGCACAGCTGGACTACTTCCTGAACTTAAGCCAGCTCCTTTATTTCCTGTCTTACATTATTGGACAAACTGATTAATCCAGGTGTGTCTGGCCATTGCTAGGGTGGTTGCTAGGGTGGTTGCTAGGGTAAGTAGTGGAGCTGGGCATAAAGCCTATTGGAAACTGTCTCTATCATCTACCTGTCCCTGGAGTTATGTTAAGACGTGCTGCAGGGTCCAGCACTTTCAGGTCCCTCAGGAGTGGATGGTCGAGGGGAAAAGAGGAGAACATCTTCTTAAGAACTGCCTCATAGAAGCTTCTCACAGTTCTACAACAGCATAAGAGTGAAAAAAATAAATTAGTGGTAATATTTTTAGACACACTACAGCCTATACTCTCATACTGTCAAAAGATGATATCATAATATAACTACTGGGTAATATACTCACTGAAAGATTTTCTTCTTGGCTGACACAGGGAGCTCAGCGCTTCTCATGAAATTCTTTGTGTCTGCTCCGATAAAGAGATCTTCATCAGACAACTGATGTCCATCTCCATACTCCACCTACCTGAGAGGCACACCCACGATTGCCCTGGCTGGTATGAGGTAGCCCAGGATCCTCATCAGCCTGCACATCTCGTCTTCAAGTCTGTGAATTTGTACTCCCTCTGACTGCAGATAATATCAATGGTCACAACAAAATAAAAGTAATAAGAATAATGAAATAAGAATGCTATAATAAGCACAAACATTTAATTATATACTATTATTCACTCATTCATTCAATATCATTGACACCCACCTGGAAGACAATGTTAAAATCAGATATAGGCTTAAGGGCAGCACTCAGGAACAGAAAGTAGGTCTTCATGATTGGATCACGCAGATGGCTTGCCAGATCACGCACTTTAACACTCCTTTCCACCCCTTCATGACTGTTAAAGTAGGCCTATAGTACATAGAGATACAGGGTGGCAATACATGGTTAAAATGGAAATATAACATAGTAAACAAACTCTTTGTAGACTTCACATCTTTTTGCACTGAGAGATAGAAAATTACTTTGTTAGTGGTTGGAATTGTGAGTGAGTGAGTGTGTGTGTGTGTGTGTGCGTGTGTGTGTGTGTGTGTGTGTTTGAGTGAGTATGTGTGTAAAGAATATGAACTGCAGGGCTACTAGGCTACCTTGTTTATGAGTTAGCCACATGCAATGTTGTTACATTGTAACGCACAACATTAGGCAAGAGAAATAGCAGGCCTATTTACCTTTTATCAAAGTGGGTGTATATCCCCACCAGGATGTCTTCCACTGGTACCTGGGCTGCTCTGATGCCACATCCAGTGGCCAGCTGTACCAGGTGGCAAATGCAGCCAAGATCCTGCACGTGGGGCTGGCTGGTCTTTAGTCTGCTGATGACCGAGTTATAGCGGCCTTTCATAACACTCGCATTATCGGAGTTAAAGGCAATCAGGTCATTTAAAGGCCTCTTTTTCGATTGGAAACTGGAAAAAATGCCACAAAATGTCTGACAAAATGTAAGGTTGTAATTAAATGCAATCTACTAAACATGTCAACAACACAGTGCAGCTCCCCTTACCTTAATGCTTCACTAAGCTTTTCAAACAGATTTTCTGCATTTCCTACATTGCATATAGGCATCTCCAGGAATCTTGTAGAGACCTGCAGAGTTGCCTCATCGTAGAGTCTAGTCAGGATGACGAATTCTTTGTCTGTTTTTCTGTTGTTCGATTCGTCGCACATCAGTGAAAAGGGCTGAGATCGGCATGTTTTGGCCAACTCGTCCTCTAGTTCTGCTGCTATAGCACTTGTTGAGTGTCCAGTAATTAGCTAGTAAGTTAGCCTACAACATGCATGCCACCATGGGTTAATGCTCAAATGTTAGAATATTCAAACACATTTTAAACCGTTTTAGCAAACGTAGTTACAGTATATAGCCCAGCAGTAAGAAAGATAGGTAGCTATATGGCTAGCTAACTTACCTTTGATGATTTGAGTAGCCTTAGTTTTTCCTGTTGAGTATTTTCGTGCAATAGCAGAGTCCGGGAACATGTCAGCTACACACTTGTTGAAGTCGTCGTCGAAGGAGAAAGGAATGTTGTTTTTGGCACACAGCATTGCCATTTTTACCTCTGCACGTGTGACCTGGTCTGCCTCGGTGGCATTTCTCGTCACGAATGCTGACATCGCCTGGGCATGTTTTAGTCCCTCTTGCCCGCGCTTGTGCTTGGCGGATTTCTCGTGCTGACACACATCATTCCTTCAGTGAGATGCTGAAGTCGCAGTTACAAAACTTGCAAAACGCGTGACTGTCCCCCATCCTGCTCCTCTTGAGAAAAATAAAATCACTGTCCCATTGATCGCGGTATTTGCAAGAGGGTTTGGGTTTTTTGGGAGGAGTGCCTTCCGTCTCTGTTCTGGCTTCCATCATCCGTATCTGTTTTATTTGTTTTCCCGCGTTGTCACTCATCATCTGACCTCACACACTAACCTCGCGACAACTGCCACCTAGTAGGCAGTTATCGCGAGGCTAGTGACAGAGCTCAGATTGGGAATGTTTTTTTTTTTACTCCGTTTTTTATTTTTTATAACGCAGGTTAGGACGGCGGGAAAGAAGGGTAAAATACGGGACTTTCCCGGCTAAAACGGGATACTTGACAGGTATGGCACTGTAGTGACTCTGACAGGGTATCCGGAGAGATGTATCTAAATTAGCGAATCCCGATTTGCAAACAAAGGTCAGTTCTTCGTGAGTAAACAAAGCGGGCATTCTGTATACGACCCCCTTCGGGCATGTTGACCAGATTGGTGCCACTATGGCTAGCACATGACACATTTGGAACAAGCCAGCGTTGTCTTCAACAAATGGTCAACCATTCGTACCTCGCCGTCTCACGAGACACGCCCGAACCACAGAAAGAGTCCACAAAGCTGCCGGAACGCTTAAGGACAATCACACATTAATGCACACACACACACAAATGTGACCAGTTACGGAAACTAGGGACACAAGTCGGTTCTGGGGCATTTTGAGTTATTCACATATTCTGAAAGTGTGGTCTCCAAGCTTTCCAACGATGTGTAACACATGGAAATCTGATAATATTTGGAGAAGTTGTAGCCATTTGAAGTTAGGCACTCAAAAAAACTAAAAGTGGAGAAAACCGCCTCGAAAGATGTGCAGTTCTCACCTCTCTCTGCTGCTGGGAGTGACAATAGGGCTCATTTACATCTCATTTAGATAAGCCATACCCCCTGTAAAGCTCTCCCTGTAAAGCACAGGGGGGGGGGGGGGGGGTGCGTACATGCATATGCATAAGATATGCATATGCATGTACGCATGCATATCTTATTAGCTTTGCTTTATAATAGAAGTGTGGTTTGCTAGTGTATAGCTCTGAAGTCTAAGAGTTCATCAAAAGAATGTTCCAACACATTAACACACAAACACCAGCCATGGAACTTTTCAGAGAAAAGTACCTCTAAATGTTTTAAATGTATTCATTTTGTGCTTAGATGTCGTCACATGCCATACAGGAAGTACTGACAATTTTATAGCGTGTTAACCAACTTTAAAATGCTTGTAATTCTGCATATGAATGTAACTCTATGTTCTTCTACTTTTACCTGCCATGTCTGGTAGCTGTTTGACCGTCTTGTCTTGACTGAACCAGTCATACATAGGATATTACTGTAAAATCTATTGTCCGGTTTGTACAATCTTTCTGGGTAGGAATGACAAAATGTTATACCATCATAAATGATCCTGACAAGACAAAGAGGAATCTTCCGCGGGCACTTTTCTCCCAGCTGATTGGTGCCTTCATGCCAGAAGGGGCGTGAACCTAAGTGTCCTTAAAGAGACGCGCCGAGCTTCCCTAAGCTGCTGAAACCCTTCTGAAAGCTTCCTGAAAACTCTCTGCCAAAACTCCCTGGCTCTTCCTGCTCTTCGTGGCTTCATCATGTGACCCCTCGTGCGTCTGGACATCGCCTTAGTGTGATGATCCATCGTTTCTCTTTTTGTTTTCTTCAAGTTTATTTTATCTTTTTCGAAGGCTCCTCTGTTCATGTCTTCTCGCGAAGAAAATGAACACAGCCAGACTGGCAAGCTTCACCTACAAGGACATTCAAACACGCCGCGCTCGCTGGACGAACCCGAACGCTCGGCAGCCACATGACAGAGATACACACACACGCAAGACACAGTTTTCCTCAGCAACACCAGGAGAACCAAAGACCTTTAAGCCTTCATTCAAACTAACGCGCTTTGCCCGCTCTGAAAGACCACGTGAACGCATGACGCGAGGACAGAGACACGCACCCTTCTTCAAATCAACCACAAAGAGCTTTACCTGTGCAAGTAACCGTTTACCATTCTTTCAAGGTTTAAGATCTGTTGAGTCTTGTTCTAATTCAAAAGGTTCTGTTTCTGTGATGAATTTTGCCAAACCAGAAGATCTCTCATCTTCTCACTCTCTCTCTCTCTCTCTCTCTCTCTCTCTCTCTCTCTCTCTCTCTCTCTCTCTCTCTCTCTCTCTCTCTCTCTCTCTCTCTCTCTCACTCCCAATCTTGCGCTCTCACAATCTCTCTCTCTCACTCCTGTTTGTTGTTCGTCTGTCTCATTAGTTTTACTGTTTACTGTACATACATGTATCCCGTGTTTAAATGTAGAATTCTGTATCCGTAGTTTCATTTTATTAAAACCATTATATTCTTGATTGCTTTTGAATGCTCATACTTTACAAGTCAATGAAATGCGGTCCTGCTACAAAAGCTTTACAAGTTGTTACTATATCAGTAACGTAAATTTTATAAACACCTGAAAATGAATGTTCACGGCCGGAACATTGAGATTTCTTGGAGTTTATAAAAAGGGACAACCTTGTTGAGAAGTTGGTTAGTTAACCTTACGGCTGTTTGCTGGACAAACCGATTGTTTGATAAACTAAATTGATTCCCTTAAAGTTGTCTCATATAATCGATCTGTAATGAGACCATTGATATATGAATGAGGAATTATAATTCGTTATGATTTACCATTCATATATACAATCGATCTATTTTCAATTTCGATAATTTAACTGTAATATGCAATATATTAATCATATTCATGATTAATTATTAAAATTCCCTATGCATAATTTGAGCTAATTAAGGCACATCTCAATGTGGCTACAGCACACACCCACTCGCATTTCACTTTTGCACATTCAGTGTGCTTAGTTTGTTTTTCATAAATTGTTGTTGCCTGTTAAAATGATTGTTTGCTGTTGGTGATTTACAACGAAATGAATGAGTTGTTTACTTTTTTTCTCTTTTCCTTTCTTATGAACAATTTTTGAATGAATTTGGACACAAATCTGCCAACGTGGATTAGTGACACGCGAGGTTCTGCACGGATTTCAAAAAGTCAGAGATGAGATCTACTACCGCTAGTGTGGAACTTATTGTGTGTTATTAGTATTATGAGGAATAAATATCCTTTGTGAAATGATTTTTCTTTTTGGATTATTACTATAATTTTGTTGTGTAACAGCCCAGATAGCACACGTACGTCTGCAAGATGTCTGTTAAAGATCACTTCATCTGGAAAGCATCTGCTGTTTACTAACATCTGATAGACATCTTTAAGATGTCAGTCAGTTTAACATACATTCTAAATCATTACATCTTAAAGACATCTTCTAAACATCTACTAAACATCTATTTGACATCTGACAGGAAACGTCCTATAGATGTATTGCAGATGAGCAAACACTCTAAAAAATACGTCTTCCAGATGTAAACACGCACATCAAATAGACGTATCTGTGATGTACGTGTGCTATCAGGGAGGTGGTTATTTTCTGGCTATCCTGGGTTTATTTAAATTTTGACAGGTTTTATCCTGTCTGGCGCCCGAAATTTTCTTTAAAGTCATTTATTTGTATTATGGCAGCTACCACTGTTACACAGAAAACAACTATTTATCTAGACCAGGGATAGGCAACGTCGATCCTGGAGTGCCGCTGTCCTGCAGAGTTTAGCTCCAACCCTGGTATAAACTCGCCTGCCTTTAGCATTAGTAATCCTGAAGACATTGATTAGCTTGCTCAGGTGTGTTTGATTAGGGTTGGAGCTAAACTCTGCAGGACAGCGGCACTCCAGGATCGACATTGCCTATCCCTGATCTGGACCAACAACTTTTTGACACGACCTGCAAATTACCACAATAGATAAAACTAGGCATACATTAGTGGGAAGGTCCAAACTCCACCTCTGAGTCGCTGTCATCGGAAGCCTGCGTGTTGCCAGATGTTGAGGGGGTCCTTTTGCAGTACAGATTTGATGCCGTCATGGACCGCTCATCGGCTTAAAACCTCCCACATTCTTAACAAACTCTGAGGTGTGCATGAGCCCATTTGGAGTGTCTGTAATGAGCCGATTTCGTGGCTTTGTTTCGATGAGGTTGACTTTTGAAAAAACACGTTCACATGACGCATTTGAATGGGGGAAAACGAGAACATCGAGGACAAACTTTCCCAATTCGCTGAACACGGGATTACCCCCTCGAAATCCTCCAAAGTAGAGATATGGTGCCAGAATTCATCAATATCCATTGCCTTTGTATCTTCAGTTAAAGCCACGAGTGGCAATCACCTCCACTGGTCATCGATGGCTTGGAGACGGTCTGTATCTGTCATGTCCATCCACCGTGGCACTGGTTGAATGAGGGGAAGAAAAGACGGATACTCGGCTCATGCCCTGGCATCAGTCGCAGTGGCAGGGGAGAGGCACACGATTTGGGTCAAGAGGGCATCATCAAAGTCAAACCGTTTCTTTATTTCTCTGCAGGCAACCCAGAGAAGATTCTGACAGCGCATATGAACATCTGTCAGGGTGCCTGCTGGACATGCTGCATCACTTTTACACCCAAGTACAGCGTGTTTAGTGGTCTAAGCTTTAGGCCGTCATTTATGTCGATCTGATTCAAGTAGTCTCTGTCCATGAAGGTGAAAAGAAGATCTGTGTAGGTTTCAAAGACCTTGCTCTTCAATGAAGTAATCACCACCTTTTAACTTTGAAAATATTGATTGAGGTCTGTGCATTTAGGTATCACCCACTCTAGAAAATAGTAGTACAGGCGAAGAGACTCATCATTAAGGGAGTGAAAAATATTCTCAGCAGCGGTCAATCTGGCCTCGAGCCACTGGTCCTTGAAAAAAAAAGCCGGAGGGCATTCCACTGGGCGGACACACACTTCACAACTTCGCTCAATGATAGCCATCTGGTCTGGGCTTCAGCAGTTTGTGAGGTTCAACATAGCAAAAGTCTCAGAAATTCTCGGGGCTGTTAAAATATGAATATTACTCCTCTCTATAGAAATTTGACGTAAACATATGAGAATCTATCAATATTTCTCAAAATCTGCACTTTTTTGAACTAAATGCACTGAGGGACATTGTTTTGTCGAGGGCTTTCATGATGACCGTAAAGGAGTTTTTTCCTCAATGGATGCTGCTAACACTCATAATTCATATTAAAGGTACCGACTCCTTTTTTACTTTTTTATAACTCCTGACACAAATTAAGACATTACTGCCACTATAAGATTTTCTGAATAAAATAGGTCAAATACTGAAGTTTGAGTCTTAGAGCTTTATAACGATGTATAGTTTGTTGAGGTAATTACAATCGTTTACATCAATACTTAAAACTAATATAAACAAAGAATTCTTCAGTGCGCCATCGTCCTTGTGAAGCTTGAGAGAAACACTCTGGCATAGCCTTGTCTAAATCATTTGATTTGAATTCTATGAGGAGGTCACACAGCTTGCTACTTTATCCATGCATGTCTCTCCCAGAATAATACAAAACCTGGAACTCAGATTTGAGCCTGTCTGAATCAAAACAGTGACCTTAGACCGTGATTAGAGAGTGAAATGCTTCAACTGGAAATTCATTGCGCATCCACTCATACAATGCATTGTTTTAGCAACTGAAGAAACTTTAAGTTATCTAAATCATCAAATTTCTGTTTGATCTGCATCGTCTGGTTGCCAATTACAGACATGTAAAGCAGTCGATACTAGTCCCCTTTCACAACCATTCCTTCTTTTATCATGGCCTGAGACAGCCTTGGAGCACAAATATCAGAGAGATGAGCAGCACTGTCATACACCGGTGTAAAATGGTCTTTAGAGCCCAGATTTTTCAGTGTTGAAATAATATAGTCGATTTTCTGTCTACAAAATGCAATATCCATTTTCTTGTGTTGTACAATGTCGAAAACAGCATCGGTCAGAGAAAAATATTGCTTAAATTGTAAAAAGAAAAAAAAAAACATGAACTCAAAGTCTTCTAAAAAGAGTGGTGCAGGTATTACATTACTTTGTAGGCCAAAACACGGAAGCGAGTTAACATTTAGCACTTCTGGTTCCGTCGTTCCGAAGTCAATGGGTTTTTTGAATGGGGATTTGGTTAACTGGCTGAAATAAGGTCTGTGGTGAACACAAGCTCAAGACACTTTCATGTTTTATTCTACAACATAAAATACATCAGTATACTCCACTCGTGAAGCTGTTGCGTGTCTTGAAACAGGTGGTTGCTAATAACTGGCTAAATGGGACTACAGAGGCTGTCGAGGAGATTAAACGTCATCACGCCAAAAAGGTAAACTCAGTCCGCTTTTACAGCATCATTAATCTTATAATTGTGCTTTAACAAACTATTCTAAAATATTTTTAGATAAAAACTGAAAGAGTTGTCGGAAACTTAGTGATGGTGACGTTGAATTCGTGAGACCGTGGTGTTGTTCGTTTATAGCCTACCTTTAGCTTTTTACTTCTGGCGACTGTCTCATAGCTGGCTAACTTTCTCTTCTGAGCAGAGCATCACTAAAGCTTTCCATGTGACAGACTGTCCCCTTTGCAGCCATGATCTCCTTTCCTGTCAGTGCTCAGGCTGGCTCTGTACTGGGTCTTGTTTTTTATAACAAGACTGAAAACCCTTTCGCAATCAGCAATACCCCAAGCATTTCTACTGAAAGGTTGAGAAGACCTCCTTGCCTCCCCTCTTCAACAGGCCAATGTCTCGCCAGGCCTCGTCAATATGCTTGTTGAGGATGCTGTCGTAAAAGCTGGTGGTTTGATGCATCCGGAAATCATTTTCCACTCGATCCACAGTGACCTCTTCAGGCAGAATAGAAGGATAGCGACAGATAAAGAATCGGAGGGAACAGAATTTCACAAATGGCCTCTTTGCTATATCTGCCACAACAGCATGCATAAGCAGCTCATCGCCAAATGAATATTTGGAAACCATGTTGTCAGCAGCAGATGAAAAAAACTTCCTAACATCTCTGATGAATGGCTTCCGCTCTAGGTTTTCTTGGCTCTGAATAAAGGTTTCAGTGTCATGTCCAGTTGAGAGTTGCTCATCAGGTTGCTGATTTTCCCTTGTGATGGTTGGCATGATACCTATACCAATTTCATTCATCATAGTGATCACATGCTCAGGCTTACAGAATGAAAGAAAAACCTTTTCCAATTGCAGCTCCAAAGTTGGAAGCAAGATATGTATGCGTGGTTCTTCTTTTTGAAGTATTTGGTTGCCGATGTCAAAAATAGGTATGTCTCTCTTCAGAAAGAGTGAATACACCTTTGATATGGGGTTGCTGAGAAACTGAAGTATCTTCTCATGTTTTGTCAGATCCCTATTCTCTTATTTCTTGGTTCTTTCAGGTTACATTTTTTTCTTTTGTAGCTTTCCTTCCAATTTCACTTTGCTTGAAGATGAATCTGGTTAAGTCAAACTCTGCAGCAAGGTGTGCAAATTATGGTAGACTGGTAAGTGGTGTGGCTTTAGGCTACTGGGTAAGACCAGATGGTGGCTTTGGCAACTTGGAGGAACCCGAGGGCTCTGTCCTCTTTTTCTTTCCGGCATTTTAAAGAAAACAATAAGAGGATCCCAAATGTGTACAGGTTGGCAGGTCTGTGTGTGTGTGAGAACAGGGGTTTGCTACTACTGTCTCATGTGCTTTATTGCTGACTAATAACTCCTGACAGATACCACATCATGTATGAAAGGGATTCCCATTCAGTCAGTCACGTTTGACGTTATGTCGATACTGACGTATTGGTGTCTCGCCTGGTAGACTAATTACCTTTGAATGGTAACTAAACAGGCCAATGGATCTTGGCCAGTGAGATTTGCATGCAGAGCCACTCTTACCCAGACATACAGGTATATAAGGCCAGCTTGAACTCACTCATTCATGTTTTGCTGAGGAACCTGAGACAGGGATCCTGGACATTCAGCAGTGGTTCAGGGTTGTGGCAGGAGGGACATAACATCTCCGTTCCCTCCTTCAGGGAATGAGGGTTACATCAGTAACCGAGATGTTTCCAGCTCACCTTGAGTTACAAAACTCCCAGACTCACAGAATGTGTTAGCAAAACATTGCATTGTTAATTTTGTCTGTATCTGTGAATATACCAATTATTATGCGCCCTTTTCATCAGAGTTTTTCTCTTCTGTTTGTGTCTATAGGAAAATGATTGAGTAGCCTACGCGTGACACAGCTTTTAGAAAATATGGTGTAGGAGATAAATGTTCAGGGACTCCTTGCCAAAGCAAGGTCAGTCTTTAAAATCTTTTGAAAGTCTTCAGTGATGACTCAGAGGAAACTTACTGTTATAAACGATAGGCCCACACTAAACATGATATAAGCAAAATATGAGGAAGAACTCTTTCAACTCATCAGTAATGAAACACAGCATTCAGCTTGCACAGGGTGACACCATTTATCACAAACAAACAAAAAAAAACAGGAAAAAGGACCTATTGTGCATTTTTACATCTTCAGCTTTCTTTAGTAATATTGCTGTTGGAGCATGAAAAAGGCTCAAGGCATATTATAAATACCCTGCAATTGTACTTTTGGTATACTAAATTGGTATACTTAAAGTCAACAACTAATTTTGGACTTAATGCACTTTAGTTATCCAGAACTAGTGCTGAGGTCCAACTAAAGATATGCTTAAGTTTATTTGATTGTGCTAAAGTTAAACGATTGCAAGTATACTTTAGGCACACTTTAAACATCTTACATTTAAATCTGATATTATACAGTGATCATACTGTCATTACTAATAGTGACATTAAAAACATTTTAGACTTAATATTAAGAAATGTGCATTGTGCAACAAAGAAGTATTGCAAATGAAGTTTAAATATAATATTTTAATCCGTAAGTCTCAAGCAATATGTCTGTAAATATGTTGATGGATTGTACTATACTTATTATGAAATAAATGTATTTTAAATACATTTTAGTATAGGTCTTTTCACTAGGGAAGTTTCACTCTGCATTTCAAATCTGAGAAGGATGAAATAATTTGTAGAGGATGCTATGTAGTTTTTTTTAGGTGAGACTTTATTGTTGTGCAAACTTAAGAAAATGTTAGGTATGGACTGAAACATCTAGTTTGTTTCAGCTACCGGACTGTAAGGGCAGAATTTCCAAACACAACTTTTGCCCACAGTGCAAATCTAACAATGAGCAATTTGTAAATCAAATTATTTATTTTGTTAAACATTTAAGTACTACTTCAGTAATTTAATTATGTTGAATCCCCTGAGTACTTGTTATGATTAAATGTGCAATACAATTAACTCTATTTGAGTTCAGTTTGTTGAATATAAAAATAGCATAGATAAAAGTTTACAGCAAATGTTCCTCCTGGAATAAACATAGAGGGTCAAACTGTAAGTTTAACTTGCGATACTAAAACTAGACATTTATATTTACTGCTAATAGCAGTTCTATTAAATGGTAACTATTATGCCCCTTTTCACAAGATGTAAAATAAGTCTTCAATGTCCCCAGAGTGTGTATGTGAAGTTTTACCTCAAAATACTCAACAAACAATTTTTTACAGCATGTTTAAATTGTCACTTTTTGGGGCTCAGAAAAACACACCGTTTTAGTGTGTATCCCTTTAAATGCAAATGAGCTGCTGAGTATAATTTCAGCATACCTAAGATTACAAGCGGTAAATGATGGTGTATTATATCGCATATTATATACACATTACCTAATTGCATGCCTTGTACAATCACAAGAAATGTTGACAGACGTTTTCAATATATTATTTTTAGCAAGTGGAGTCGTAAAGTCGCGTAATGTCGTGTTAAAACGCTAACTCTGGTGGTTTGGCGCCATCTGACCGAGATTAAACACATCAACTAATGTTTTGCTTTTAAATGATTAATGCTTATTTTTCTGCAATCTGTAGTTTAACCATGGAAAATAAGTGGGAGGAAATTTTCAATTACCTTTTAAAGGGTTCATACCCTGCAGAGCTAAATAAAGGGCAGAAGCAAAGCCTAAGGGAATACTCCTCGAAATTCAGGATTCACGGTCAGTATTTACCATCAAAATACGTCTATAATACTGATAGGAATATGCACGTGTTCATATTTTGTAGTATTTATTATTGGTTATTGCAATATTCCTTAAAGATGGAGAACTACTCTTTGGCAGTCACAGAAGAGTCATGAAGACAAAGGAGGAGGCTAGGAATTTATTTAAAGAATTGTCTCACCTATTGGAAGGACATACAGGAACCTTAAAAACACGAGTTGCCATGTGTTCACGGTTCTACTGGTATGGCATGACAGTGGAAATTGACAAATGGGAATGTAGTTTATTTTTTCATCCATAAGCCAAAATTTGTATTTTTATACGTCTATATCTACATGTTAATAGCTATGTGAAACTTACTGTTTGTAATTTTTTTTTTTTTTTCAAGATATCTGAATGTGACCAATGTCAACGGGTGGGACAACTTGGGTCCTCTGTCTTTCATCGTGGCCATTTCAGAGTTGTTCGAAAGGTAATATGGTTTTATCATAGGCTATGTAACCTTATACACATGCATGTTGGAACTTTGGATTGTGCTCTCCTCTATTTTTAGATGAAGTTATCCACAGCCTCAACTTGGATTTGTCCTGTAAACGTTGGAGGTCACTGGATTTTAGTGGTACTTTTCTTGATTCTGTATTTACCACAAACTTTATTGGTAGTGTTTGGTCTGTCTATAAAATATTTAGGGATTGTTTTAGGATTGTTTTAGGATTAACTAATACATTTGTTTTTTTATTTCAACAGATTGAAAAATCCCTCCTTGTGATAGACCCCCTCGGTAATGAAAATATGTACCAGAGAAAAATTCTTCGAAATTGGAGGTGAAGTAAAACAAGCCTTTCTTACTGTGTTTGTAGACTTATGTATTTGAATATGTTTCTGAACTAATGACTTGTACAATAACAGAAATTTTTGGAAGACAAGAAATGTCAGTGAAGGCCCGTGGACGATCCAAACTGCAAAACACAATCTGCAGCAGGACGGCTCTAGTTGTGGAGTCTTAATTTTGATGGTATGGATATTATTGATATATGTAATTGGGGTGAATGTGTGTTACTTTACACCTACACTGACTCTTTGTAGTTTGCAGAGCTCATTCTCCAAGGTAGAAGTATCTGCGTTACTCAAACGGACACAGAGGAGGTCTCAGCCACAAGAGTCAAAATTGCAGCCACTCTTCTGGAATGCAAAGGTATCCATTAATTATCCATGTCTGACTTGTCCTTTGACAAGAGACTATATTCAGGATAAATTGTGCTAAAGTCTTGCAGCAAATGTCTTTAAATTAACATTGCTTGTGTTGCACTATTTTTGTCTTTCATTTAAGATGGTGTGGAAGATCTCTGTGTTTCCTGCAACATGTTGCAGTTTGATGTTGAGGAGGATTTCACAGAGATGGTAATAAGACAATATACTGACAAACTTGCAACTTTCACTATCCATCCACTCAGCTTTTTGTCTTTATCGGATGTAAACCAATTCTGATACACCCGACAATTGTAGGGTCGTCTGAGTATTTCTGCAGATGACAGGTCTCTGACTTAAACTGGAAGTCTGAGGTGTACGGAGTGAAAAGGAATGGTGAGAGTACGGTCCCCTGTGGTGCTCTTGTGCTGCTGACCACCTGGTTTGACACACAATCCTTCAGTCTCACAAACTGTGGTCTGTTTGTCAGGTAGTCATTGATCCAGGCGATTGTTGAGGGCTTCACCTGTGTCTTCTGGAGTTTCTGACAAAGCAAAACAGGCTGAATTGTGTTAAATGCACTGGAGAAATCAAAGAACATGATCCTCACGGTGCTGCCTGCTTTGTCCAGATGACAGTGGGTTGGTTGAAGCAGGTGGACGATGGCATCTTCAACGCCAACTCCACTATAAGCAAACTGCAGGGGGTCCTGATATGTTCTAGTTTGCTTACTCAGGTGGGGCAACAGAAGTCTCTCCAGGACCTTCATGATGAGGGATGTCAGGGCAACAGGTCTATAGTCGTTGATGACTGATGGGTGACTTTTCTTATACTGGAACAAGGCAGGATGTCTTCCACAACACTGGAACCTTCTGGGTTAGGCTAAGGTTAAAGAGGTGCTGTAGCCATCTATCTGGACCTGCAGCCTTGTTCCGGTGTTGTGCCGAATTTCGACCCCCTGCCAAATTATTACCTCCCCCGTTGAAGTCAGTACCCGATTGCCTAATCCTAACCCCACCCCTAATCCTAACCCCTCCCTCACAACTAATCCTAAACCTACCAATACTAGGGGGGTAATAATTTGGCAGGGGTCGAAATTCGG